>VDFB02193867.1:774786429-775330315 GCA_007258455.2 Sequoia sempervirens | reverse complement strand
AAGAATGAGGGTTGAGGTTTTAGGGTTTAGGGATGAGGGTTGAGATTGTAGGGTTTAGGGTATAGGGTTAAGAGATAGGGTATAGTGTATACGGTTGAGGGATTGAGGGTATAAGGTATAGGATTGAGGGATTGAGGGTACAAGGCATAGGGTAAAGGGTTGAGGGGTTGAGGGTATAAGGAATAGGGTTGAGGGTTTAATGTATAGGAGGGAGGTTTGAGGTTGAGGGTTGAGGTATTAAGGGTTTAAGGTGGCAGGGTCAAGGGATTATGGTTGAGGGTTTAATGTATAGGGTAGAGGGTTGAGGGTTGAGAGTTGAGGGTTTAAGGGTTTAAGGGTTCAAGGTTTAAGGGTATAGGGTTGAGGGATTAGGGTTGAGGGTTTAAGGGTTGAGGGTTTAAGGATTTAAGGGTGGAGGGTATAATTTATATAGTAGAGGGTTGAGGGTCTAATGTATAGGGTAGAGGGTTTATAGTTGTAGATTGAGGGTTAAGAGATTAGAGTTTAAGGTATAAGGTTGAGGGATTAGGGTTGAGAGTTTAATGTATAGGGTAGAGGGTTGAGGGTTTAGGATATAGGGATGAAGGTTGAGGTTATAGGGTTTAGGGATGAAGGTTGAGGTTTTAGATTTTAGGGTTTGAGGTATAGGGTTTAGGGTACAAGGTTAAGGAATAGGGTATAGTGTTAAGTGTGCAGAGTATAGGGTATAGTGTTAAGGTATAGGGTATAATGTTTAGGGTTGAGGGATTGAGGGTATAGGGTATAGGGTTGAGGGATTGAGGGTATAAGGCATATGGTGAAGGGTTGAGGGATTGTGGGTATAATGCATAGGGTTGAGGGTATAAGGTATAGGGTATCGGGATGATGGCTGAGGTTGTAGGGATTAGGGTTTAAGGTATAGGGTTTAGGGTACATAGGGTTTAAAATATAGGGTTCAAGGTTTAAGGTATAGGGTTTAGGGTTGAGTGTCAATGTATAGGCTTAAGCGTATAGGGAATTATGGTGAAATTTCATATCACACACAAAATGAGACATGCATAGCACTTACAAGATGCCATAATTTCTCAAAGAAAGGTCTCGTAGATGTACCTCAAATCAAACCCCTATCAACACATGATGACAATAAAAAAACTTTATAAAATCAACTTTTTCAAAATGTAGGCACACTTTGAAAAAGTTAAAATTTGGTTATTTTTAGAGTAATCTAAAATGTGCTCGCAATATAATGTGAGCATTTTATAATGTAAGTGCATTTTTTATTGCTCTAAAAATGGTAAAAGAGGTAGGATACCCATGATCCAAGCCCACATGCTCTATTATTAAATCATACTTCTACACATTATCTAACAAAAAAACACCTTTTCATGTTGTTGGGGAAAGCACATGTAGTTTTTACACATTCCACCACCTTTGCACCACCTTTTTTTGGTTTTCCAACTTAAGGAGGAAATAATAAAGTTTTTATATCAAATTTGATTATATGAACTCAACTTTTCATGTTTTTAGTGTTGCAATGTTAATTATGATTTTATTGTTATACTTTCACATTATAGCATGGTTAATTATATAGTTTTTAGTAATTTTATTAGATTTATATAGAATTGAACATTGAAAAGGAAGCACGTTCATGAAAATCTCAAATTCTTGAGGATTTTGATGCAAGAATAAAAAAAACTACACATAACTGAGTAGTTTCTCAAATCAAATCTCTAATTTTAAGGTATGTCAAGTTTTTATATATGTTCTTTACATTTTCCTTCATTCTCTTACGTTTCTTTATCACTTATTATCATACATGCTTAATATAATGCTCTGATTTTGTTATCATGTTGATTTTTGGATTAGATTTTGCTAATTATTAAAAATTATGAGTGCTCAACATGCATAGCCTTAATCAAATGCATTAGATTTTTCTAAGGGATTAGATTAGATTTTGTTAATATAATCAAATGCATCAAATTAATCATAGATTTAACTTCATTAGGTCTTTCAAAACTATCTTACCTAGACAGCCGTAGCTTCATTGGGACTGCCATAACTTCATTATGCTAGTCCTAATGAATATATGAACTCAACATTCCTTCTAATTGCAATATTTTTTATGATAGGGTTATACAATTTTATGCCTTGGATTCTTTAGTGTAGTTTATGAAGATGCCCTTTCTTCTTCTATCATCCAATTTATGCATTATTTCCTTTGTCACAAATGCATATTCCATGTATCTTATAAAATTTGAAGTGCTTTATGCTCCATTTGTAATTTTTCCATGCTTCTTGTGAAATCATGTCACACACAACCTTTGTGGGACATCTATTTGGAAAGTATAGTACTCAATGGTAATTTATTCAGATGTCTTGAACATGATGAGGTCAAAACTGCTTTATGAGAAGTACATGAAGGTATATGTGGGAACATTCTAGTGGGTCCTACCTTAGCCAAGAATGTGGGGCACATTCTAGCAGTCCCACCTTAGCCAAGAAACTCTTGCATATGGGTTATTATTGGCCCACAATGGAAAAGGATGCTTACCAGTTTGTTAAAAAAAGCAAGCAGTGCCAAAAACATGCAAACTTGATACATGCCCCTGCATAGGAATTGTAGTCTCTCACTACACTATGGCCCTTTATTCAATGGGGACTCGATATCACGGGAAAGATCTATCCACCTTCATCCAATGGTCATAAGTTCATTCTAGTTGCCACAAACAATTTCACGAAATGGATTGAAGTTGTTCCCCTTACTCATATCATTGAAAAATAAATAGCCACTTTCATACTAAACTATATCATTTGTCATTGTGGCATTCCTTTATCCATTATCAGAGATAATGATCGTCCATTCAAAAATTAGGATGTCCACGAACTGTGAGAAATTCCATATAAAACATCATTTTTCCACACCTTACTATCCCTAAGGTAATGACTAGGTTGAGGCCTCTAATAAGACCATTCTCAAAATTCTTAAAAAGATGGTCAATGAAGCTGGTCAAGATTGGCATATTCAACTAAATCCTACCTTGTGGGCTTACCATACGAGTGTACGCACTCCCATAGGCGCTACCCCATATGCCCTTGTCTATAGATTTGAAGCCATATTTCCCATCGAGGATGAACTACCCTCTTTACGCGTCTCCTTCACAGTCAAGTCAGTGATGAAGAATACTGAGTTTCCTGTTTGCAGGAATTGGAAGTGTTGGATGAACAAAGACAAACTGCTTTCAATCATCTTAGGGCATATCAACAACATATGTGCCGAAGTTATAACCAAAAAGTGAAACTGTTGATGACAATTTCACTTGCAACCGAACATAGTGAATAATGGATCCATAGATAAGATCGTGAAGGGGACTATTCTTCTTGAAAGATATGAAACATGACAAAATAATGGGAATTCTACTTTTGGCAGATAAAGATTAATCTCAGTTTAATCCCAAGTCCCTGAAAACTAGGTCATAGTTGTACTAGGGTCACTCTCGGGTTTGATGTGATAATGCTATTAATCTCAAAGGGACTATGGTGTCACTGAATTATGTCAAACATTTAGTTTTTCGAGAAGTTTATAAATACAAATATCATGAAAATCGAATGATTTGAAATAAAATTTCATGACATTAATATGATTCTTTGCTATCACTTACGTAGATTTAACATTAAGCATTCAATAATTTCATATCAAACTTCAAATTTTTTTTCAATAAAATTTCATTTCTTCACCTATTTTTTTGGAACATTTTTTAGAAATTTAAACATCCATTCTAAAATAAAGCATAAAATACTAAAAAAAAAAAAAGGCGCTCCCAGTTATTCTCCATGCATACCCCAAATGATCAATTAAAATAGAGCAAACCACTTTATACTTCACCAGAATTATTCACAGCTACATGTAAAATGGTGCAAGATTTTGAAGATGGGGGAAAATTTTGTTCGAACACCAAGTAGTTTCTATATGCACCCTTAAATGGCGCAACATACCATATTTTTTGGTTGAACTAACAAAACCAACTACAAAAGATACTAAGATACGTAGCTATCTAATAATCTCTAAAATTAATCAATGTCTACGTGTATACAAAATTTTACACCAGAATAATCTAGAAAATAGGAAAAAAGAACCGAATTGAGAAAAGTTTATGCTCTTCCGAAATTCCACAAATTCTAAAATTAAAATGAAAATAAAACATGAAATGACCCTTTATAGGAACAAAGACCCAAGAGTTCAAATTAAAATTCTATCAAGAGAATAAAAAATAACAAATTAAAATGTGGCACGTGGCAAACACCAATTGTCATTAGAAGATTCTAGATAAAGTCAAATATTTGACTTCATCAATAATAACACTTTCTCTTTATACTCCAACATGTCGGGCTTTGCATCCACCGGGGTTATTAGCTTCTTTCAAAGTACCGAAAATAGGAATATCTACTAGAACCAGGATCAACCTGCAAATTTTTTTTTTAAAAAGAAGCTTCCATCATCATCTTTGATGTCCAATATTCGATTGATTGTTTCACCTTTGATTGATATTCTCAGAAATATCTTAATATTTTATGCATTTGTTCCTTTGATATTCTTTGTATTGCTTTCTAAGTAAGCTTGAGCCTGATATAGTCTTTTGATACCTGGAGTATAATATAATCTCTTTGTATTTTAACTACTTCATACTTAGTTATAGTGTTTCTGCACTCTATGATTTCATCAATGACTTCCCATGTTAAAAGTTGAACAAGATCTCTATTTATTCCTTTAATCCATTCTTTGAATGCTTTAATTTCTTTATCTTCTTGTCCTAGAGTCTGAGAGTCACATCCTTGACATGCCAACATTTCAATAAATCTTTGGTTTCCATCCATCAATCTTTTAGATTCAGAGGTGACCTTTTCAAATCCTTCAATACATTGCACCAACATGTCACCTTCCCACTTCAATTGCTTCTTCCACTTTTCTGATAATGGAATTTCTTGTTCTCACATTATATTTTCTTTTACTAATTCTTGAATATCTGTTTGCATGAGAATTTCAACACTTCGCCTTTCTTCAATGACTTGCTCTTGGAAAAATTTACATTCATTTTCAAATCTTTGTGACTTTTCAAATTGACAGTATACTTCTTTGTGCTTCCCTATTGCATCAATAATAAATTCTTCTCCTTGTTTCACCCAGTATTCAATCCATTCCTGAAATGTATTCATTTTGTGGCGAACTATTGCAATTGCATCCACCTGCTCTTGTGACATCAATACTGGATGTTGAGGCAACTCAGCTTGTGCTTGATTAGATAGGGTTAATGACTTGATAAAATGCTCCAAAGTAGCAACTTGTTCTTTTAATTCTCTTTTCTTTTTATATCTCTGCACTCTAGCAACAATAGCTTCCAAATTTATCTTTATTTCATCTAACTCCTGCTTCCAAGATGAGTGTCCAAGATTAATACTTGTTATCTTATATTCCTTAGGAATTTTTTCATGTCTATCTTTATCAGCTATTGGGGTAGCTATATGAATGGTCCTGTTACCATCTGCATCTCTTGGCATGACATGTTTCATTCTCTCTTTGCGCCTAGGTTTTGGAGTAATTGTTTCTTACATAAAACTATTAAGGTTTAGAGGTAGTAATTCAACTTCCATTGGAGAAGCTAGCTCCCTGATTAACCAATCATGTGTATCATCATCTTGCTATACCTCTGTTACATTTATATGTTCTTGGTTTCTGCTTGAGTTAGGAACTTCCTCTCTAACTTCTTCAACTTTATCATATACATCCTCCAAAATAGGGATGTCTTCACTAATTTCTAGCATAGATTCTGGATTACTGGGGTTTGGCACTGTCTCCTCTGTTTGAAGACTTATATTTTCCTGTCTATCTAGATGTTGAACATCATCTCCCTGGATGTTATCTCCTTTATTTCTTACTATATCAGGATTTTCCTCATCCTCAATTCTTATACCTGTAACCTGTGTAGTTTCTTCCTTTTTAGTTTCAACTTTAATTCCAATACAACCTTTTTCAGATTCTCCAAAGACCTATGAATGTTCACAAATATTTGGCACATTCTCGAGCAAATGCTAGGAATCAAAAGTATCTTCAACAATTATTTCATCAAGAGGGTCATGTTTGTCAGTCTCCCTTGTTTCCATCTCAAGGACATTAGGGTTTCTTGCTTTTGAAGCAAGTGTTCCTTGTATGAATTCTTCTTCTTCAATATTTATTGGATTAGACCTTGTATCATGAGTTTCCTCTATTAAAGGCTATACCATAGGTCTATCTTTATATTTCTTTTCTTTCACTTTTTCCCACATAGCACACCATTTGTCCATCTATTCTTTAATTCTTACTTCATCTTCCTTAGAAATTTCCTCCACAACCATAGGGGTTCCTCCCAATTACTGTTTCATACTAGCCATATTTACAGATGGAGGAGAGGTAAACAGTGCTGCAGCTCTTTGATAAGCAAACCTGGTTTATGCACCAATACTTTTTGTCACTCCCTATCCTTCATCAATAGTTACTTTGGTTCTTGGTTTAGCTGTTGAAGAAGATGCACCTTTTGGTTTTACTTTTGATTTATCTTTACTTGTTTTTGCATCTTTTTGCACATTAGATGGTTTCATCAGAATTTCTTGTCTTGATGTTTCAAGGGTTCTTTCTTAAATTCTGATACTTGGAGTTGCCTTGTTAATTTTCATTTTCTTATTAGTAGGCTCTCCAATCTCAAATGTTGTTTCATCTCTTTTCTTCCTTCTTTTATCCTCTGAGAATGTAGGCTTGATTCCTTTTTCTCTCAAAGCCTTACAAAAATCATCAATCCACTATTGAATGAACATTAAGACTGGTCTGGTGAACTCATTGATTGGAGTCATATCTTCATCATTGACCCCTAGGTCTGGGATTGGTTCATCATATACCCTGTCTTCATTATAAAAATTATTCAACACTTAGCGATCATCCTCTTCTAACTGCTCTGAGATGTCATGAAGCTTGAGAATCTGGGCAGAATTTAAAGACAATCTTTCATATTTTCTCTTTCTCACAATGTGCTCGTCTTCACAATTAAGCCAATAATCTTCTAGATGTGGCACATGAGCATGGTAACCTAGTATACTCTTAGCAATATTTCCTTCAATATCATAGTGTATTCTTTGTAATGGGAACTCCTCAAAATGGTAAGTCCTTAGTTCCTCCTCACACAAATTAGTTACTCCGATTGCACTGCATTTATAATTTCCTATTGCAATTGGAAATTTAAAAGAAGCCTTCTTTTGAGCATGGCTATAAAGAGCTTGAGATGGTTTTAACTGTCTCACCAATTCTAATAAAACAATTTTATCTGTTGGATACCTGGGCAACATGAACGAATGTCCATTGAATCCCTCTGCTCTGATGTAGGAATATGTGGGGAACTGTATGTACCAGCCTCCCATTGGCTGAATGACACTTTTTGCTTCTAGGGATAATCTCTTAGCTTTATCACCTTCCATTGTTTTGACCAATTTCATGGAGAACAAATCATTAACTTTCCTATAATCATCCTTATATCCATGGATGGTAATCTGAGGTAGATGTGCATATATTAAGCTATTTCCCATCTTTGTGCCTAGGGTAGCAATTTGTTTTAACCCTTGTTTACTGGCTCTCATTACACATGATTAAATAACATATGATGACATGTAGAAGCATTTGGTTTTGGGAAATGTTGTTATTTGTTCATGTAACTTATCAGAAATAAGCTTTCCCTAATGCAATTTGTCATGCCCAAAAAAAAATTCGCTAGAAAAAAAAAAAAAAAACCCAACAATTTTTTTTAAACAACATTATAAACACAAACAATGTTAGCCATGCACATGCATGGTAGTATACTATATGCGCTGAAGGGGGATGCACACATGCCATAAGTGGTACTATCTAATATATATTTTTTTGATAACCTTAACTAATTAAATCTTGTTATAAAATTGATCTTTACGTTATTATATTTTTAACCCTAATCACTCGATGGTTAGATGGTTAGTTTCAATGATAACAATCATTATAACCAATTACATTTAAATTCTATTTAATTGACATCACTATTGATACTCCAACTTACAATATTAATTTAAAGCATATATTCTAAAGTTTTACATCCAATTATTTGCCTATCTTCTATATATTTATATTTTTTGAATATATATAAATAGATACATACTTATTCATATGAAAATATTATTTATTAAATTATTTATTTTCCATCCTATAGTAATTATATAAGAAAATAATACTTTATATAAAAAAATCACTATATATTTATTTTATAAACTTTAAGGAGTAATTCTAAAAATCTCTTTTTCCTAGTAAGACTAAAAATTCTTAACCCTTCCACTTTATTCTAAATTAATGTATTACCCTCCTAAGGAATATGAATCGATTCCTCCTCCTTTTTTATATTATAAGGGAACATGTAATTATTATCATTATTTAAATAAGGCTTTGTTTATATCCATGTTCTCTTTTTTCAGTTATGAGATGGAGACGTGGAGTCTAAATGGTAATTTCCAAATGTCTACCCCTATTTTTTTAGGGGAACAGTCGGATACCCAACAACCCCATTATTGTTCCATGGCGCAACATGGTCATGACTCACCTATCTTTTTATCTCTGTAGATAAGAGTTGTTTGAAAGCTTTCAAAGATAAGCGACGTTAACCTCTCACATCTGATGAGGAATTCAAATATTTGTAAAAGCAATCTTCGAGAGTAAATTTAATATAGGACCTTTAGTATTCTCTTCTTTTATTTTCCTATAATTTTGTTTTTAATTAGATCAGAGAACAACAAAGAGTTTTCATTTCATTTTATTTTATGTTGTTGTTTGTTGTTTTAATATACAATTTTTTTAGGCTAAATTTTTAAGTTTTAAATCTGTTCAATCATGGTCTGGCTGCATATTTTTTACAATAACAGAAAAAAGAAATTGTGAGAAGCATTTTCTCAACAGTGGTGGTTGCGCCCCCGCACAAGAAGGGAGGTGGGGGGATCGCAGTGCCTCCCCACACCCCACCCTCTCTAAATTTTTTTTGTATATCTATTTTTTTAGAAAATAAATTTTATTTATAAATCACCTTTTTTTTCAATATATATATCAAGGTTGGATGGACACAAATACAGGTACAGATACAAATACAGCGATTTTTTAAGAACTCTCATATGGATACAATAGGATACGAGATTCATAAAACACACACACACACACACACATATTATAACACAAATTTCTAAATTATTAGAGAATTTTATCATTACTTTATAAGAAATATAGACATAATTGCAAAATATTTCAAAATGTTTATATTCAAATATAATTTTATTATTAAAACAAAATTCAAATACATTTATAGTTTGATAGAATCACATGCTATCAAAAATATTATCACTATTGTCTTGAAATTGGAGTTCTAAATCATCAAGATTCTCTCAAGAGTTATGATAGTTGGATTGAGTACGACCACCAACTAGATTCTCAGAACCAAATGAAGATTCACTAGTGGACCCTCCTACTATGTCAGAATTCTCAACAATAGGATTGAGATGTGTTAATGCATTTATGGATGCATCAATGTCACTAATCTTAGGCTCGACATCCCAAAGTCTACTAGGTCCCTTCATGTAGTTTGTGGAGGAATGCAACAAGAGGTGAAGATTAGAATGAATATATACAAGGTCTTGTGCTTACTAGTTGCCAATCTATTTCATTTCACTGAATGGATGAAACCATATGTGCTCCAATTCCTCTTAGATGCAGAAGAACTTGAAACCTGTAAACAAAATATTATATCATTATAAGTTACAAAGACATGCAATCAAATAAAATAAAAAGTAAGAAATAATTTATATTCAATCATAATTCATATAATATTAAACCTGCTATAGAAGTATGATAGCCAGTTTTTGCAAATGTTTAGTCATGGCACCATGAAAGTTCCACCACTTGATAGGGTCCATGTCCTTTTTATCTGCCGTTGCATCAACATCTGCATATGTTCCATCAGAGGATGCAAAAGAGTCCTAAACTCATCTCGAAGCTCCGTTGCAACTCTAGGATCTGTAAACATTTTTTTGAAGGCTTTCTTATATCTGTCAACTACCTCAACATCCATATTTGGTGCTGTCCTATTTAGAAATGCCAACATATCAACATGGTAGTACTTGGGGTTCAAAGCATATGCCAAAAGTTGCAAAGGAGTTGTCATTTTATCCAATCTCTTTTTGATTACCTCATATATCTGTTTATAAAAAAAATTAGTTGGGTCTTACTCTTTTGTTGTAATAATGTCTCTAATTTGCTCCACCATTGTATCTATGCAATCATAGATGTCACCCAAAACTAGCTTATTAGTGTCACAATGGCGAATGAAGCTATAGATTGGTTAGTGAAAGAGAGCAAGTAGTCAACTTGAGCCCACCAATCATCATCAAGAATTAGTGTTTTGATATTATTTGCTCTATCTATTTGTGATTGCGTCCAAACTACCCAAATATCACTAATCACAATACTTTTCAAGGCTTGCTTCACATCCACAAGCCTTTTAAGAACAATGTAGTGCATGGCAAAATGAGTCTAAACCACCTTCAATTGAAAAACAAAATTTTAAAAACATAATAAATTTTAAATATTTCAAAAAAATTATAAAATTTAAATATTTTTGATAAAAAAATAAAACCTACCTTTAGCAACTCCAACTTGGGAAATTGTCGATAAATGGCCTGTGACATGTGATGATTACAAATAAACATATGCGTTTCTTTGGCTTCTTCATAAATTTTTTGTATCCATTGAACTTTGACAAATTTTTGTAGCATTAAGTTCAAAGAATGAACTGCACAAGGAGTCCACCGGATGTTTGGAAATCTTGCTTCCATGACCAACCTTGCTTCTCTACATACTTTTTCATTATATGTGATCACTTGAACAACATTTTCTGGCCCCACATACTCAATTGCTTCAATTAGAATATTGGCAATAAATTGGGTGTCCTTTTCATCAGCCTTGCATTCCATAGCTTTCAGAAACATTGCCCCCTTTGGACTCATTGCAATCACATTGATCAGTGGTCTATTTCTAGCATCCTTCCATCCATCACAAATGAGAGAAACACCTGATATTTTCCATGAAGCTCAAATCAGCTACAATTTTCTATCAATAATATCTTTTTCTTTCGACAAAAGGGTGGTACGAACTTTTTGATAGCTTGAACCTTTGTAACCCTTTGGTGCCTCATTAACTGATCTGATCATCTCTTTCCAATATGGAGAACACACCACATTAAATATTCAATCCCATTTGCATACAATCAACAAGCAACATTTTGATCTGTATCCTCTCGACTCTGCAAATTAAATGCTTTTTCTAAAGGTCCTAAATTGCTCCTTTTGTGACCTATAGATGTTCCTAAAGCTGATTTTGGATGCATTGGGGGTTTATTTTGACTTAGAATTGACCTTTTTTTTGATGCTTGAAAATGATTAGAAGTTTGAAGTTCTGATTACTCCAATTTATTTGAACTGTTCTGCAATTCTTTATTATCTTTTTTCTTTTGGCTACTTTTGAAAATATCAATATGAACTTACTCATCTATGGGAAAAACAATCCAACTACGTGTGAATTCTGTATTTCAATTGGATGGTTGTTTGTGAAAATTAGATTGGAGTTGGAAGGTCACATAAGAAGTGAAAGGCTTTTCCGTGTTGAATTGGAAAGACCTGCATTTAGTTCATTTTTGTTCGTGTTTTATGCACTTATACCCTATTTTCTTTGCAAGAAATGCACAAATACTCCTACTCAATTGTCCTCTCACACTTTTTGATACAATTCACTTCTAAAAACAAGTTATGGCAAGAATCAGTGTTTTCTTCTTATAAGCACCTGATTCCCTCTACTGATTTAGCCCATTTTAATAGCCCTCATCCCACCCCTATGTGGCTACTACAACAAGAGCAAGCTCATCTTACTGAGCTGAAAATGAGCTTAATCTATCTGCAATAGAAAGTTCTACACAAGACAATAGAAGGCATCCTAAATGAGATATCATTACACAATGTAAGGCTAGATGCTGATTGTATATACAAGAAAACACATTAGACAAATATGGAGTACTTACTAATGCTGGATGTGCATAGATTAGTGTGGATATTTCAGAAAACAGCTAGGCTTAACACTCCAGGTTCTCCTTATGTTGGCTAGGAAGGTCCTACTGTTGAGCTCCATGGTCATTTTGAAGGTTTGTGCCTCAACCTATGATGCTATACATAAATCTATAACTTTCTTTCTCAAACTTGAGCATTGACAATAATTAAGTAGCCATTTCTTTACATGGGTTTGTTCATGAAAAATTAGCAAAAGAGAAATGTAGGTTTGTGTCTCATCCTATACTCATGCATATAAATTTGCAGCCTTCCTTCTCAAACTGGTGTATTAGCAATAGTTAATTAGCCATGTTTCTATGAAAAGTATCATTCAATCGCTTCTATAAATTTGGCACACTTTTAGTACACTTTGAACACTAGCCAGTGAGAATTTTTCAGGCACACCCATAATTCTTTTTGTCACTAATTTCTTCCCAGCTAACAAATGAGAAAATAAAAGTCCAGTCAAATTTATTCATACAGATGAGATGTGTTGCATTCCTAGAATTTTCAGTTGTAACCAAAGTCTGCAGACCTTATAAAATATAAAGAAACTGTTAAAAGAATGATTAAAAAAAATGCACTATGCATGCATTGAACACCCTTTCATTTCCCAATACGATCATTAAATAATTACCAATGACTAGAATTCTCTCGCTTGTTATCTAGAAATACCACTGACTAAATTCACATTTTAAATCTTTTAAAAATAACTTCATGATTGTAACCCAAATCCAGCTGAACATGACACTTATTTCTATCATGCCTATTCTCCAAGCTTTTGTTGGTCGTTTTTGTTTAACATAATTATTATAGTAGCAAATATTGCCAAAAAATTGCATTTTTTTGGAAATTAGATAAGGAAACAATTTAAACCCACAAACTGGCAAAAAATTGTGCCAGAAGGTTTGTTCCTAAAAATTTTCCAATAAATTTTTAATTTGTGATGATTTATTTGTGAAAATATTGTATTAGTCACAATTAATTGGGAGATTTGGGGTTTATGGGTGTTTTCCAATATTTTTTAGTTAAAAATAGGCTTTCTTGATTTTTGTGGCAAGGCTTTCCTTATTTTTGGGTTTATGGGTGTTTTCCAATATTTTTTAGTTAAAAATATGGGCTTTCTTGATTTCCGTGGCAATGCTTTCTTGGTTTTCCCTAATCCTAACCCAAAATTGTGTTTGTTTTTTGCTTTGCTTAAATCCTATTTTTTTTTTAAACTTTATATTTTGGCTTGCCAATTTTACTATATTCTTATGTCAAGTAATTATTATACCTCATTAAAAATTTATTCGTACTACCTTGTTAGGATCAAATTGGTGGAATTTTCATTTTTTGATAGTTAGAAGATTTAAATTCATAGCTTGTTAGTCACAAGTTCCATTACTGTTTGCATTGAAGTAAGGAAATAAGGCATCAAACTTAATTGAATCCCGAGCTATGCTTACCTTAACAATGTTTCTTGAAAAAATAATATTGCATTGCTTTGATCCCTGGCAACTCCTGTCATGGATAACCAAGCAGAAATTTTGCAAGCAAAGTGTTCTCACCGTAACCAACTGCAACGATTAAGGTACCATGCAAAGAAGGATTCTATTAATAGAGGGAGACGAGCAAACCATCACAACCTCCAAGCAGGAGCTTCCATGTCCACACTCTCCTTCCAGTAACCCCTCCCCATTACAAGCACCCGAAACTCATATGTAGTTTATATTACAACCCAGCCCCCAACCCAAACCCAAATTCCCCACTATTTCCTACAAACTATTATGCCACTAGGGATTCCTTCTGTTCAAAGTTGGACAACCTTTCAAACATTTCAACATGCCAAGTATGCATGGAATGATATCCAAGAATAAAAACTAGGAAATTCAATGGCACTACTACATGTTCAAGGTGCATTTCAGAAAAAAATGGCAATCGCTTCTCAACGTGGAACAACATAGACCCTGGTGAATAGCCTGCTTGTTTGCAAAACCTAACTCAGATCGAGGAGATGCTTATAGCAAGAGTTAGCCTTGCCCTCCAAGTTACTTATGCAAGAGGGGGCTAGTTAAAATACAGTGGCCACACGATTTTCTTTTCTCAGGATATTATTGTAATTGCAACTTATTTTCCATGACATATACATGACCTAAATATACTCATAGTTAACAAAAAAAATGTTGCTTCCCAACAATATAGCTTCTATCTTTGCAGGTCACATGTTAATGAAGCTTTATAGTATAAGATCTTTAATGAACCTTACTACAAAGATGTACAATTAGATGATGCATCTCTCTTATGCTTGCCTATTGCCTCAACTGACATCTTTGACCTTCTACATGCAACAACCTCAAATTCAAATCCCTCAAATGTATGTTTCATGGAAATAGATAATCCAAACAAAGAATAGTTGCAAGATAATTTGCAAGCAACAACATCGTTTGTGGAAAACCTGCCCCCTGCCCATACAGAAGTGCAAGAAATGTGAACCTTGTTGCAATTAGGGGAAGGATGCCCGACTCCAGCTATTGATTGGCCACAAGTTTCTTTGACACCCATCAATGAATACTACACTAAAGGATTATTTGTTATGGAATTCCCCACATTGCTTCCGAAGGGTACAACTGCATTTAACCAAAAAAGTATGAAAGAGGTCAAAATAAATGAATATACTCTCCATCTTCTGAGACACCATGATAATAGGTTCGACCAACACCCACAGTTTAGATACTTCATACTTAATATTATCATGCACCACTGAAGCCAGGCCACGACTTCTATTTTTGTTCAAAACATGGAATGTAGCTTTCCAACAACTATACTTGCCTTGCGCCAAAGATTGAAGGACCTTCCCGATGACAAGATTGTAGACCAAATTATGTGGTTTGAATCAATAATACGTGGCACATGACCCTTTTGGACTCACCGTAGGGGGGAGCTATGTGACATGATTATTTAGGTTGGTTGCTTGACTCTAATCTGTACCCTTAGTGCAGCAAATACTAAATGGCCAGACATACACAACATAATGCCCTCTATCGTACCAACAAATGCTACAGCTGCGACTTGGTGGAGGATCCAAAATATAGTGCAAAACCCACACCTTTCTGCACTTTACATGCACCACAGATTTACTACTTTTCAAGAAGAGGTTTTAGAAAAGCTCCTCTACACAACTGACTATTGGTATAGGTAACCATATTTCACATATTTTGTTTTAATCTATTCCATACAATAGTTGCTTACTAATATCTCCACTCTCCAGGTATGAATGGAAACATCGAGGTTCTACACATGTCCATGGCTTCCTTTGGCTCAAAGAAGCTCCTGATATTGCCATAGTACAATGGAATAATCTTGCATCAATTCAAAGTGCAATTAACTACATTGGCAAATATGTCTTTGCATGGAACTTGTGCCCCCATCCAATCTCAAGTGGAAGGGTTCCACAATCTACCTTTGACAACCCATGCTTAATGGACACAAGAATGATTATGTTGTCCAACCCTTCACATGACTACAATGAACTACTCAACTGTGTTCAACGCCATACACGTTGTACCTTGAACACATGCTTGTGAAAAAAGTAGCCACCTTTGAATGTCACTACAAATCCCCTTGGCCCATCCAAGGCAATTCAAGCCTTTCAAATGAGAGTGGCCAACCAAAGCACACCCCTGCTCATAATGATAATAGAGTGAATCTTGACAACCCCACTAGCCCCTCTATTTGACGAGCAAATGTAGATTGCCAACCCATTCTCTCAATAGATGCGGTGCTCAAATATATAGCAAAATATGCAGCAAAATAAAAAACCAAATCTGAAACATATCATGCAATGCTTTCTCGTATTTCAACCAGCTTTGATCCTGACAAGCCAACACCAATAGCTTTTAGGAAAATTCTTGTTGACAACCTTGTCGACCATGATATTAGTGCCCAAGAAAGTTGCTACCTTTTATTAAAACTACTCTCTTCTTGTCTAGTAAGCTGTTCATTTCTTTAAATGTAAACCAAAAACACTACTAACGCATTTCACTCTCACCCACATCCACATCAGCAAACACATACTACATCGATGCATACATGATCCGCCCTCTTTGTTTGGAGACAATGGAACCTATTGACATGTTGGGTAACCGTTAAATAGACCTTCACCACGATTGGGAGACTCCATTCATAAATCCACTATATCACACTTTGGCTATCAACTTCTTAGACACAACTGCACAACATTTCAAGTTCCTCTTCTGCCCAACATTAATAACTTGCATGCCCTCTCGTCAGAACAAAAAAAACCTCCAGATTTAATGTTGTTGCACCTATCCTCCAATAGTTACCAACCACCACTAAAAATAATTGTTCAAGGAATTGCAGGAATTGAAAAGTCACACCTAATAAAAAATATTAGGTCAACAATGGCTCAAATCCAAGTAGCCAGACACCACTCATAATTCTTACACCTACAGGTCTTGCAACTTTCAACATTGGAACATCAACAATCCATTCTGCACTTCGCATACCCATCAAAGAGATGGCTTCCTTGCAAGGCCAAACACTAGCAAGCTTCCAAGAGAAAATGTACTTAGCTCGCTACATTCTGATATATGAAATGAGCTTCACCGGTCCAAAGCTGCTTGAACGCATTGATGTTCGCTTGTGCGAAGCTTTCCTTGCACATATCCACACCCCGTTTGGTGGTCGTTCAATCTTGCTCTTTGGAGACTTGGGCCAACTACCACCTGTCAAAGAAATTTCTATGTACTCTTCTTCTTCCTATGGTGGGACACTATGGTGGAGCTTCCAAACAATTATTACACTTAACCAAATATTTCATCAAAGCAGTGAGGATCCCTCTCAAATTCTATTCGGTGAAATATTGTGCAATTTAAGGAAGGCTGAACCTATAATTGTAGATTGGCAACTGTTAGTGTCATGGTCAACATCAACACTATCATCTACAGAACAAGGTGCTTTCTTATCATCCATACATCTTTTTGCAACCAATGAAATGGTCTCGCTCCATAATAAGCGCATTTTGTTGTCTTTAGCACAACCAGTTGCCTTATCCATTGCAGAGCAATCAAGGAGCTTGTTACACTTAAATCTAGATGATGAACAACTCAAATCTAAAATCTTACTACGTGTCAACCAAAAGGTTATGTTATGTTGTAATCTTTGGACTAATACAAGGCTTTTCAATGGTGCTCTTGGACAAGTCAAACAAATTTTCTACAAGGAGGGCGAAAAAACACCCCAACTCCCCTTGTTTTTTGTTGTTTACTTTAAGCATTACATAGGCCCTGCCAGGATCCAAGCAATCCAACACATGTCCCTATTGCCTCGTTGAATCATGGTGGTCGATGCCAAATTCCACTTAAAATGGCATGGGCCTTAACCATCCACAAATCATAGGGCCTTACACTTGAAAGGGCCACCGTTGACATCAGTAACATTGACAGGCAAGGGCTAACATTCACAGCTATTTCTAGAGTCACTCACCTTGGAGGACTTCGTATCCACCCTTCATTCACATTCCAAAGATACACATGCATGCAACAAAGCCCTTGCGCAGGATTAAAGAGGAGGCTCGACTGTTAGCACTTTCAACTTCAATCTCTTGACATTCTCATATACTTTTCAGCTAGAAAATACATGTTAGTTGTATATTATTTTACTCCTGCACCTTCCAAAGTCTACATTATAGCTGCACACACAAATGTTGCTACAATGAGTATCCAATCTCTTCCTAACTTACACCATTCACTTTGCAGGCCTTTCCCTTTCTATGCATAGCTTTGGACATCGAGTATTTCATCAATGCCCCCACTACAAATAGGTTTGCTACAAACCTGCTACCTTCATTTTTAAAGTTTCACCTCTATGGAGGGATTTTAATTTGACTTGAATTTTTTGTCACAACTATCTTGTTCCATATTCCTACAAACACTAGGGTTTGAGCACACAGATCAAATGAAAGACATCTAGTCTACTAGCATCATATGTCTATAAACTACACAACAAAAAAGTTTCAAAATTGTATCTTCCATTTACATAATTCCATGTTCATAAAGTTATTTCACTTTAAACTTTGACTTTATTTGTACTTTTCCACATAATTTTTTTTAAGGGATAGACTACCTTGTTCTGGTAAATTATAGGTTTCATATTGCATTTAAAATACCATATTTTGTTGTCTTCATTGAATAATAAATTCTTTGAATTCACTTTTTACACTCCATTACAATTATGAATGATGGATTTACTTGTTACAAATATCATCGTACTATTGCCAAAATATTAATGCCGCTTATTTTCTTTGTGGCCTTTCACAGGGATCAAAGTTTGGATGGAATGGGAGAACAACATTTATATCATCCCCTTTACAAGATAGAAAATTTTCCTCATAGTCTACCCATTTTTCTCATTAGTCTCCTTGATAGCCCAATGTTTAGGTAAATTATGGGAATCTATACAACCCCACAACACTTTTGTTGTATTTCATTTAAATATTACAGTTCTTTTATTATCTGGTAAATGAAGGTATTGGTTTTGTTGTTTTATCTATGGTTGTTTCAACATAAGCTATTTTTATGACAGTTTTCCTGACAATATTATTTACTATTTAATGTATACTAGCTGCAGTTGAAGCTATAAATGCAATGGTTGCCAGAGCTTCTTTCACATACTGAACAATATAGATCGGAATATCTTCATATGTTACACTTGATACATTCTTCTTTACAGAGCTTTTCCATTATGCATTAAATATTTCCTCTCAGTTTTCTGTCACTATATTGCTACTTGTACTTTTAACACCAAATGTCAAAATGCACAAAAAAAATATTATTTACTATTGAATGTATGGAAGATGCCATTGAAGTTGTAAATGCAATTGTTTCTACAACTATTTTTAAAGACTAAACAGTAGAGATTGGATCAGAATCATATGTTAATACATTCTTCTTTTCGAAGCTTCATCTATTTTCCTTAATTCTCTTAGTTGTTTATAGTTTGACTCATACATGCCATGTGATTATAACTATAAAAATTAAGCCAAGTTAGTTACATTTCAATCCATATTCTACATTTTGTATTGCAATTAGTTAAAAGTCATTAAAAAAATAAAAAAAAAAGCATATTAATGTCCCTAGACAAAAGGAGTTTAAGGGAATTCAAATTACTAGAGCCAAAAAAATACTTAAATTTATTCACTTATGAAGGACTTTCTCAAGTGACCATAGATCTCGGTTTATAATTCTCTATCAACGTGAGAGGTAAGTTTTGGATTCATTTTTAATGTTAATTGTTGGAAATTTTGTGCACTCTACACTACTGCTATATTTAATGAATTCTTATAAAAGATATAAATGCATAACTTCACTTAATTAAATTAAATGACACTTCACATTTTACATTTTCTATCTTCCACATAAAATATCAACAATTCTAATATTGATCTCCATCCAATCTTCGACGTACCCATTGCACACGAAAGTGCATTTGCTGGTAATAATATTTTTGGGTGTTAACATAGTCATATTAGCCCAAGGAATCGGGGCAAATCTGTTTATTCACCAAAGGAGTAAAATAAAATAATAATTTTAGCAGCTTGCTGGCTGAGTATCATCAAAGATATCATCGCATAGAAGGGAATAGCAATATCTGTAAATTTCATTAACATCAAGAGCTTTAATTGTTCACAGCCTTTGTGCAGTACACTATGTGTTGAAGTCTATATGTAGGAAAATCAGCATAGTAATGATTAATAATGGTTGCCTCTGTCCATGCAGTCGTCATGCCTACTCACCAAAGAAAACAACAACCAAAAAAAAATAAAGCCAAAATGTTTAACATTTTAACTGTGTATAATAATTCCATCTAAAGTGATGTAAGCATTATCTAAGTTTTGATTTTGTTGTTTATAATTAGAATAGAGTCAGGATAGTATACTATAAATCTATTTAAATCACTATCCTTGGGTGGCTGCCAAAAAAATAAAAAAATAAATTATTATCAATACCAACGCATATATTATTTAAATGGTGAGAATTGCCTTCATTTGTTTACTATCTTATCAGCCAGATTAAATAAGATTCATAAAATAATTATAGATTTTGAGATCTTACCGTTAATGGTTCTAAGGGGGTATTTTGATAGGTCAAATGGTAATAAAATAATTACTGGCATGACAAGTCGCAAGGAGAGAAGAATCTAGTTTAAAGAAAAAGAATAAGATGAGGATAAATAAATATAAAGCCAAGCTTTCCACGTGCCTTCTCCTATGCTTCTATAATTGCATGTAAGTTCATTGGATGCATGCTGAGGAAATAAATGTGCATGCAAAATGGAGAACATGCAGGGCTCGTATGGTAGGAAGGCAGTAATAAAATTGCATGTAATGGTTTTTGATAAGGGAAGAGATACGAAAACCCTATTGTGATTTTTGATAAGGTGATGGATCACAGATGCTCAGCTTAAAAAAAAAAAAATCTTAGACACTACGCAAGAAAACCAGGTAATCTTTTGCTACATTAGCAGAGTATTCATGATCTAATATTGCTTGTGATCTATCGTATTGGGATTGGATCGAAATATCTCTAGACTTTCATACGCTTCTGCAATTTTCATATTATATTTAATCTTTTGGTGTCTCTATCGTGATTCCCCGACCTTTGAAATAATCAGTCATTTGGTTTCCCATTTTCTTTTATATGAAAAAACATTGGTTAGTGTTGATTTCTTTTAGATGAATTTTAATGAAACTGACAATAACAATAAAACCCATGTAAAAATTGCTTACGTGAAATATTTCTGATGGAAATGAAATTTTCTTCTCCCCCAACTGAAATAGGGCATAGAGATTCTCCTTTTCCGTCTTAGCTACTTCATAAATCACTCATGCAAATGCATGCACAAGGCTAGTAACGCGGTCTCTGTATTCTTCTCATAGGGCAAGTTCACAGGAGGAACAAAAAAAACGTATTCTTTCCTTCTTTCTTTTATAGCATATGACGATAACCTCAGCAAATCGTCTTTGCCTGAGATATTTAGATATACATTCGAATGCCCTGTTCTTAGTGAAAACGTGAGCTCCCACCCGAGCTACCTCGTATACCATCTCAAAATAAAATATATCGCTGCAACTCATGTAATCCATCTCCCTCTCTCTATATCTACGTTTTTATACTCTGTTCCTAAGTCCTCTTTGGGCGCGGGCAGAGTGGATACTAGGAAAGGTTGAGGTATGAAGCTTTACATCTTCCAATTGCATTTACGTGAAGTTTCCCAGCCTTCTCAACAAACCGAATGGTGCATTTTGTGGGACGACTGTGATGAGGCATTCTGTCAAACAGTTCACGCACCTTGCACATGCTTCTGTGTCTTGCATTCATGGCTACGTAGGCAGCTGCGACTACAATCCCAGGCAAAATTCATTCACCTGTTGTGCTTCGCGGGATGTCCTTATCCTACTCCAAAACCCCATTTTGGAACACGTAGGGAGGATGTTGGAAAGGGCGCAGGATTTGGCTTAGCACCTGCATATTGTTTTGCTTGAAATTTTCTTAGCCTATTTAAGGCTACGTATCTCTTTAACTTGCTGTAGGCGACTTCCATCCTCTCTCTAAGCGCAGAAAATCTGTTCTCACCTCTTTCCCATGCGTATTCTCATTCTTTATTGGAGGCACTGATGCTACATTCAGCATGCTATGCTTAAGCCTTCTGTGAGGATCATTTCAGCCGATTTCACTTTATATTGCATGATAATAGATATTTTCCATGCAGATTCTTTTTGTTGGGGTTTGCGTGGCAGGGCGTTACATGTCATTTATAATTTCAAAAGAGATGGCAAATAAGAGAAATGTCATGGGCTCTACAGTCTATGCTTGCATCCTTGTTGCAATGATTTTCTTTTTTGCAACTACAACGATATCGGGTGAGATATAACTTCAATATAATTTTACTATATAATATTTCTATTCTCGTTTTATTTATAGATTTTGGACATTGTTTTCAATATTTATTGAGAATGCTCAATTTAATTATACTTTTGTAAATTCAATTGCAGGTTAAGGTGCTTGTCCACCTCTATGTGGCAACATAGTCTATTACAATGAAACTGCTTGTCTACGGGTTTGTCCTTCTCCTGAGTGTGTGTGCAAATATAGTTTCCATTATGAGTGTTGTCCAAAGCTCCTCTAGTAAAGATGAATATTGTAGTCAATAATTCCTCTTATATTGACGACTCTTAATGAGTAGAATATAATAAATGACCTTTCTTAATAAACAATTAAATACACTATTTACAGCTAAACATTTTCAAAAGTTTTCAATTAAAAAAATTGAGTATTTTTTCTATTTATTTTTTATACATGATTTAATTTAAATTAATAACACAATAGTTTCAAATAATTTTCTTATTATTATGCTGAAACAAATCTTTGTAGAATTTTATCATCAATCAAAATATTTAAAAATAAATCAATTTATTTTTAAGTAATTATCTATATAATTATATCTACTATATCTTAATTTAATTAAAAAAATTATTTAAATGTATATCTATGTCATAGCAGTTTCTAAATTCATTTAAATGTATTAACTTAATGAATTACATTGATGTTCCCACCTATTTATAACTTATCAAAGTGTCGAGGTTATCACATAAATATTTGATATTTCCCCTATAGTTTTTAGTGATTCCTTGTATCTCTATAGTAGTTGTATAGTTGGTTTTTTTGTTAATTGGTTCATTTTAAACATAAATTACTCATTAATTATTATTTTTTAGTTGTAAGCCAATGAATAGATTTCAATTTACTATTATGTGGATAGTAGAATTTTAATCAACTATGCATTGATAGTAAAAGAGAATGCATGAAAACATTATTATTGGATAGTAGAATTTTAATCAACTATGCATTGATAGTAAAAGAGAATGCATGAAAACATTATTATTATTATTATTATATTTGTATAAATTATATTGATGTATTATTTGTTGGGTTTAGGTATTTGATAGTATCATTGAAGATGGTGAAATGATTGAGAGACACAAATAGATAAATAGACACAAGTGTTTAATTTTACTTTATCTTTTTATCTCATAAATGAAGTTGAATTAAGTCCACTCTTCTTCACTTTATTTGATTTTTTTGATGTAGTTGAGTGGAATGTAGTTGCTCAAACTAACAACATGATGTTGAGATGATGATTGATAGGTGAATATAATAACAATATAATGATAGTATCACAGTGAATGTTCGAGATGAGAACAAAGGCCTCAATCTATAGATTCTTGATGTTGAGAATGGAGGGTCAAGATTCCATGTTTAGTAGATGGAAAGGATTGAATGAGAGAGAGAAAATAGATTGAAAGCTTAGCCTTGCAATTGCAAAAATTATTGCAAAGTGGAGGCATGAGAATGAAAGGTTTCATAGATGTAAGAGTTAGGTGTTCTCACACAAATGTGAGCACATGCATGGGGAGGCTCATGGAAAGGACAATTGAGGAAATTAGGATGGCTACCTTGTGACATGTGTCAGAGGTAGGGTGGCTATGAAGTGAAAATTGTATACTCACACATGTGTAAGCAATGATGAGGGGGAAAGGGAGCACATGCATGGGGAGGCTCATGGAAAGGAAATTTGAGGAAATTAGGATGGCTACCTTGTGACATGTGTAAGAGGTAGGGTGGATATGAAGTGACATTTGTATGCTCACACATGTGTAATCAATAAAGGAGGGGAGGTAGTTGGTGAGGGAAGGTGGTAGGGACACTTATCATGTGATAAAAAGTTTGGATCTTCATTTATGTAGATGGATTTAGTGGCTAGGATTAAATGAACAATGATTGAGGATGTGGTGGAATTAAATATTAGAAAAAATACTAAAGAAGGTTAATTAGCTTAAATAAATTTATTAAGTAGATGCTAAGTAATTTATTTAGTTGGAAGGTTTGGGGGATAATATCTAGACTTAAATAAATAAATGTAATTACATAAAAAAGTATGAGATAAAGGTAAAAAATTGAATTATTATTTATTTAATGGGATATGATGGGATGAGGCTAAGTGTGGTTGCATATGGACAAGTTTAGGTGTCTACAATCATAATAAATTATTATGTCATATTTAATGAAATTTTAAATAATGTTGTATAGAATACTAATGTTTGTTAATATTTTGTTATCTTTATCTTACTTGTTTAAGGCTTACTTAATATGAGCCTAGGTTGATGGTTTTAATTGAAAATGTTGTTGTGTAGCACCTCATAATATATTGTTTCTAAACATTGAGTTTATATTTAGTAGAAATGATAATTGTGATTATTATGTAGTCCATGAAAAATACTATTATAAGAATATGAGGTTACACGATACAATAAATAGAATCAAAAGTTTAAGAATATATTATTATTCTTGATGTGTATCTTTATATGTTTGTCCAATGCATGTAGTGTTTCCAAAAAAATATTGGATGACTTAGGTATTGACCAAATTCTTAGAGTAAGCTTATTACTATTGTGATGTGTGTTTCAATGTTCAAATGATTATTGTTTGGCCTTGTCCATTTTGTGGTGTTCTATCAAGAAGGTTGCCATTATATAATGATATTATGACACTTGATATCACTAAATATTATTACATTACAACCTCACATGGAGTTGTATTTGGAATTTGCATAATTGAGACCATTTTAAATAAAGGTCGTCAAATACCTTCTTCCTAGTAAAGACCATCCTAGCACATTGAACTAATTCAATAGAATAAGATCATGTATGTTTGTGTTATATCTTATTTATATGATATTTTTTTAATTTCCTATTCATGAATTCTTTAGGGAATTTATCTACCAAGTCTAAAAATCCAATAGGCATATACCTTCTTGATGTATGCGATAAAATTGTTGTGTCTAGTACATGTATATAGTATATATGAACTTGGGAAGTGCAATTTCCTATCCTAATAGTTGAAATCCTAGGATAACTACAAGGGAACTAAATCCTATTTAGAAGTAGCTATTTAATTATTCCTTGGGTGAAGGATTCTCATGTTACCCAAGTATATAGGGGTGGGGTTATAAATTTCTTTGTTGGCTTAAGCATTTTTTCTGTCACTTGACAATCATATGAAGTTTTAAAATTTTCACCAATGATTTATTTTAGTATTTTATATTTATTTATTTGATGAATTGAGTGTGAAAAATAATAAAATTAATGAGACCACCAACTTCCATAAATTTAGGAGCTTAATAGTTTAAGGTTAAAATATATAGCAAAATTCATGAAACCACCCAATTTAAAATAATCCTAAAAAGTCTAGCAACACTCCTCCATAAGATGCCACCCTTATACTTTTGAAAAAGATGAAAAATAAGAAGAATGTCATAGGCTCTATAGTCTATGCTTGCATCCTTTTTTCCATAATTTATGTTGTAATAGCTATAACAATGCCATTTACTTTAGTGTTAGGTGAAACATATTTATAACATCCATTTATTTTTAATAATTTTTAAAAATTAATTTTGATAAATTTGAAGAATGTTTAATTCTCCTATACATTGTAAATTCAATTGAAGGTTTTTATAAAGATACACCACTCCCATGTAACACAGTAACAAACAATTAAACATAATGTTTACAAATCTGCCATCCTCCAATTGTTGAGTTTCTTATGTAGCTCTAACACTCCCATGTAACAAAGTTATATATACGATTAAACACTGTTTACAATTTTCTCCCTCCAAAAAAGATGCTCGCCTACATTTGGTGGCCATTATAGTTGTTGTGGAGAGCTTTATGGAACATGAATATTGTAGTCAATAATTCTTCTGATATAAATTGTTGTCTACATTTGATGGTCATTGTAATCAATAATTTCTTTGATATGAATTGTAACATTTTATTTCAATTTTATAAAAAAAAAATAAAAAAAATATAAGAAATACTTTTTCTTAATAAATATTTAACATTTCTCTTCCAGTTGGACATGGATAGTTGGATTTTTTTTTTTTTTTCTTCAGTTGATTCATTTCAAACATAAATTATTAATTAATTAATTTTTTTTCTTAATTTAAAGCCAAGCGGAATAAATCTATAATACTAAGCAAACACTTGACTTGCATTTGAAGAATATTACATTGAATAAGGTAAAAAATAGATCCTCATGTGAAGAATTATTCTATAGTTATTTCATATTTACTCTTCCCAATAAACATGAGTTTGTCATCCTCAACATTGGAGATCATGGTAAATCCATTGAACCAAATTAATAAAATACATTAGTCCATTTCATTCTTAAAATATCACCTACCCTTGGAGAAATATGGTGTGAAAGTCTGTTGATCAACTCCAAGATAATTGTTACAAAAATTAAGTTTGTTTATCACTCCAATTCTAGTATTAAAGCTTCATATTTGTTCCTCGCCAATAGCAGGTTGAAGTCCCACTCCAATTTTGGGTACAAAAATGGTGCAATGAACCCACCATTTGCAATATTAACGTGTATAGAAATGTTGAAGTTCACTATTATATCAATCTATCATTCTATTGTTTAGTTGGTCTTATGCAGGCTTTAATTTCATTAATATAATGTGTATTTTATATCAAATTTTAGTTTTGTATTTTTGTGTAATTATAGTCAATGATTCAAATTGTGAAAAGGTACATGCATGTTAAATTGATCTATTAATATAAATATCTTAAAGTGTTATTTAATATTCTCAATAAGATTAAAATGTTGAAATGGTGCATTTTGTCTCTATCTTTTTCCTTAATGACATCCCATCTCCACATCTATTGTATCCTCATACAATTAGTTAGTAAAATATACATTTAAATTCCATTTCATTTTCAGAGAAAATCTATCCACATGAATCTTATCAATCTAAAAATTATTGTATTATACTAATGGAAAGCTTACTATGCATTATAGTAGGGATTGATGATATTGTGATGCAATCCTTATTCACAAAAGAATAAATCACTGGTGGTAAGTTAAGAAACGATGTAGTATTCTAATACCTTTATTGATGCAAATAGGGGAAATTAATATTTAAAATGTTAGAATCAATATCATATTATTAATTATTGGGATTATATATTTGATTATTAATGCCGATTACTTGACACTTTAGAAGGTAACGTTATTAAAAATAAAGGTTGAATGTAAAGCTCACTATTTATGAGTAAGGGTTCAATTATAGGTAATAGACTTGTAGATAATTATCTATGTTATTATTATTGGTCAAAGGGTCAATGGATGAGCATAGCATGATTATAATCAACTCTTATACTGCATTGTGATTAATATGGATGCAACTATGTGTAGCATCATAAATTATCGAGCTTGACAATTTAACACTATGTTTAGCTCCCCCTTATATGCCTAGACCTAATTATGCTTATTATTTGCCTTTTTTTTTAACATTTTTCAAAAATAAAGACAAAAGAGGGAATTAAAATTAATTTATACCGAAGGCATATCCAATTTGAAATAGCCCAACCTAAAATTTGCATTTAATGATAGAGATCTTATAAGAGGCCTTGGGAGACTATTAAACTCATCCTCCCCTATTTTGTCCATATTTTTGCATGTTGCATTATGAGACATTGTCGTGTCATTCTCCTTGATACATTTTAATACATTGATGACAATATGGTCATAAGAAGTAGATAGAAGGCTCTGCAGTCAACCATGTAACTTTTGATATCTTTTGAAATATTTGTTAGAAATATCTAATCTCAACTAATTAATTATGCAAATTCCCTGCAGCTAAGGCTACGTACCAATATTTAAGGAAATTTATTAGGAATACTTTTTGGAGAAGATTTGGGGAGATTTGGATTAATTCACATTAATTGCCTATTTACTCTCACACACTTTGTGGGTAGTAAAAGATATTAATATTTTATCACTCCTTAGCTGTCCATCATAGCTTTTAGTTTTATTTTCCCTTTTGTGGTCATTTTGAATAATGCAAGAAGCAGGAGAGAGAGCAACACAACTCTGAACCTAAGAATATGGTGTAAAGAAGAACAGGGCATTGTAGCTACTGTATATTTTAGATTAATGAATATATATAAATCTAATTGTTGTCTATTTTCTACCATGTCAATTTTGTGTTTTCTAAGTAGCTTTCAATTCTAGTTGAATTAGTTTTCTTTTACTGCTATATGCTCTTTGTTTGCTGCTCTATTTTATTTCTACTCCCCTGCCCCTTTACCCACATCTGGTATCAGAGCCACTAGTTCAAAATTCTAGTCTCTGTTCTATGTCTGCATTTATTTCTTGTTTAATAGCCATCAATGGCTTCCACAACCTCAACATCTGGTGCTTCCTTGTCTAGCCTGTAAACCCCTCTTTTCACAGGAAAAAAATATGAATATTGGTCATTGACCATGAAAGATCTGTTTAGGTCTTAGGATGTTTGAGAAATTGTTGAGAATGGTTAAGTAGAACCAACAGACCAAGCAACTTATAATGTTCTCACACAGGCAGAGAAAGATCTCTTGAAAGATCAAAGAAAGAAGGATGGAAAATCCCTTTTCTACATTCATCAAGCAATGCATGAAAACATACTGCTAAGAGTTTCAACAACAATGCAAGAAAAGGAGGCATGGGAAACACTGCAAAAAACTTATTATGGTAAGGACAAAGCTAAAGTTGCAAAACTCCAATTACTTAGAAGAGAATTTGAAAATATAAGTATGAAAGATTCAAAGTCTGTGGAGTTATTTTTTACTCATGTCGTTGGGCTAGTAAATTAGATAAAATCTCATGGGGAAACATTAGAAGAGACAAGGATAGTTGAGAAAATCTTGATGGTTTTTCCTACTAAGTTTGATCCTTTAGTTAATATTGCTATATAGAGGAAACTAACGATTTAACTCAATTGACAATGGATGAATTACATGCATCTTTGATAAATCATGAATATAGGATAAACAAATCACACACCTCTATTGATAATGATTTCTCATCTCAGGATTCAATAAGCCGTGGAAGAGGTAGAGGTAGGTTCACACCTAGGGGTAGAGGAAGAAATTCATTTAGGGGACGTAGCAACAGTCTTGCAAACCAAGGTGGAAGAGGATATAACAATGAACACTTTCAAAGTCATCCAAGTGGTCAAAGAAAAGACATGTCACATGTTCAATGTCATTACTACAAAATTTATGGTCACTACTCCTTTGAGTGTAGGAAAAAACAACATGACCAAGGAAGACAAATTCAAAATCCCCCAGAAAATTCTACAAAAACTATGTTTATTGCATGTGCAAAGATTGCTGAAGCAATTTCTACAAAATCACTAGTTGAATGTAGTATGGTTAAAGATAGTCCAAATAATACTTGGTATTTAGATTCTGGCTATAGCAATCACATGTCTAGAAATATAGAATTATTTTCAAGCTTGGATAAATCAGTCACTTTAAATGTTACTCTTGCAAACAATAATCAAGTGAATGTTATGGGAAAAGGCACTATTGATATTTTAACCAAAAAGGGGGAGCAAAAAGTCATTCATAATGTTTTTTATGTTGCTGGTCTAAAACATAATCTGATGAGTATTGGTGAATTAGTGCAAAAAGGATACAAAATTTACATGAAAAATAATGCATGTGTTATTCTTGATAAATATCCAAGTACGTAGCTGATAGCAGAGGTACAAATGACAAAAAATTGAATGTTCCCATTAAGGTTGAAACCTGACATCAAAAGAAATGCAGCTAAAGCTTATCATATGGTAGAAAATACACAAGTTGGAACAACATTAAAGGCTCAAAGTTCTCAAGACACCTCTTAGAGTTGCTCTGGAAAAGAACAAAGTTGCAAAGTTGTTCCGGAAAAGAACAAGGCTGCTTTGGAATAGAGCAAGGTTGCTCCGGAAAGGCAAAAATTGAAACCAAAGATGAACAAAATGGTAATGTAACTGTTCAAACAACTTTTCAGTCAGTGGTAAAGAATGAATCTTGGTTATCACATATGAGATTTGGCCATTTAAACTTTGGAGGTATGAATTTGTTGCATAGAAAGAATATGGTTAAGGGGCTACCATTGATTAAAAAACTGGAAAGGGTATGTGAAGCATGCATCTTGGGTAAACAACATAGAGAGACCTTCCCTATTGGAAAATCGAAAAGAGCATGTAAACCACTTGAGATTGTCCACTTCGATATATGTGGACCAATGCAAACTCCTTCCATTGGAGGTTGCACATATTTTCTGACTCAATTATTGATGATTATACATGAAAGACATGGGTTTATTTTTTGAGGCATAGATCTGATGCATTTGGAGTCTTTCAGCAGTTCAAGGCTCTTGTAGAGAAGCACAGTGGTTACTACATCAAGCTATTAAGAACGGATAAACCTGTGGTGAGTATAGTTCTAATGATTTTTTGAATTATTGCAGACAACATGGTATTCACAAACAATATACAACCCGTTACACACCTCAACAAAATGGTGTGGCCAAAAGAAGAAATCAAACTATCATGGATATGGCAAGGATTATGTTGAACTCAAAGCATTTACCAAACAAATATTGGGATGAAGCAGTAGCAACTGCTATTTATATTTTGAATAGATGTCCAACTACAAGTGTAAGAAATGTGATTCCTCAAAAGGCTTGGAGTAGTAGAAAGCACAATGTTGCTCACTTCAAAGTTTTTGGATGCATTGCATATGCTCATGTGCTTGAAGAGATGAGAAGAAAATTGGATAACAGAGGTGAGAAATGTATTTTTGTTGGGTATTTAGAAGATACAAAAGCTTTCAAGTTGTTTAATCCAATTACAAGAAAAGTTATAATCAACAGGGATGTGCAATTTGTAGAGAACGAAGCATGGGATGGAAGTGTAGAAAAAATAATAAGTGTAGCAACAGCTGATCCACATGATGATATGACTAATGAAGTGATATAACAAGAAGGTATTCCTCAAGAAATACCTCCTTCCACTCTCAAACATGCGACACAAGTTGTAGCACAAGCTACACCTCATTCTACAACAAGACTTTCAAGAAATCATAATTTTACACCTACACAAAAAAATCCACAAAGAATACCAGCCATAACATCATCTGGAAGTCCTTCAAATTCAGTTGATAGAAGCAACTCATATGATCCTACATTGGCAAACTTATTGTAGCGAAAAACAAGGAGTTTAAGAGATATATATGAAGCTGATTTTAATGTTGAAACATCAAATTCATTTTCTATTTTTGCTTTATTTTCAAAAGTTGTTGATCCAATGTTTTTTGATGAAGTAATTAAGGATGAATCATGGGCTGAAGCTATGGATGAAGAGATTGAAGCTGTTGAAAATAACAATACTTGGGAGTTGGTGGATCGTCCTCAAGGAAAGGATGTTATAAGTGTAAAGTGGATTTATAATACTAAATATGGAATGGATGGAAATGTGCTAAAACATAAGGCAAGGTTGGTTGCTAGAGGTTTCACTCAGTAGCCTGGTATTGACTACAATGAAACATTTGCACCTGTAGCTTGCTTGGATACGGTAAGAAGTGTTTTGGCCATTGCAGCTCAAAAGAAGTGGCTTGTTTTTCAAATGGATGTAAAATATGCATTTTTAAATGGTTTCATTGAAGAAGAAGTTTACGTTGAGGAGCCAGAAGGATATGAAATTATAGGTCATGAAGGAAAAGTATATAAGCTGAAAAAGGTGCTCTATGGACTCAAGCAAGCTCCTAGAGCATGGTACAATCAAATTGATTCTTATTTAATTAAGAATGGTTTCAGTAGGTGCAACAATGAGCCTAATTTATATATCAAGATGGATGAATAAGGTAAAATGATGATAGTTTGTATTTATGTAGATGATTTGATCTTTATGGGAGACCTTTCTATAAGTTCTTTTAATGCAGCTATGAGGAAAGAGTTTGAGATGACCAATCTTGGTCTTATGAAATATTTTTTGGGAATAGAAATTAAGCAATCAACAGATGGTATTTTTATTTCTCAATCAAAATATGCAAGTGATGTATTAAAAATATTTAATATGCTGAATTGAAAATTAGCTCCTACACCAATTGTGACATGACTGAAGTTAAGCAAAGAAGATGATGGATCATTAGTTAATCCTAAATTGTTTAAAAGGCTGGTTGGTAGTCTCATGTACTTGACTGCCACAAGACTTGACATCATGTATGGTGTGAGTCTTATCTCAAGGTTCATGGAGTCTCCAAAAGACTCTCATTGGCAAGCTGGAAAAAGGATATTGAGGTACGTATACATGGAACAAAGAACTATGGAATTTTATATTCAACTGTAGATGATTTCAAACTCATTGGATACATAGACAACGATTGTGCTGGTAGCATAGATGATAGAAAAAGTACTTCTGGTTATGCCTTTAATTTTGGATCAGGGGCTTCAAAGAAACAACCCATTGTCACACTTTCTTCAGCAGAAGCGGAGTATGTTGTAGCCACAACAGGATCATGTCAAGCCGTATGGATGAGAAGAATGTTAGCTGAGTTGATGCATAAACAAGATGAAGCAACTAAGATTTACTGTGATAATAACTCAGCCATTGCATTGTCTAAAAATCATATTTTTCATAAAAGAAGCAAGCACATAGACACTAGATACCATTTTATTAGAGAGTTAGTGAATAACAAAGAAATATGTTTGGAGTTTTGTAGATCAGAAGATCAATTTGCTGATATTTTCACTAAACCGTTGGCAAGAGATGCATTTGAATACTTGAGAATTTTTTTGGGTGTTTGTGCTAAAGATGAATGCTCCAGAAATTTATGTGCTAGTGTAGATGCTCTAGAATTTTTTGAACATAATTCAGGAACAAAAGGAAGATGCTCTGGAACTTGAAGGAAGATGCTTCAGAAGTTTTTTGTGCATATTTTTAGCTAGTTGAGATTAATGGGGGGTGTTAGAAATATCTAATATCAACTAATTAATTATGAAAATTCCCTCCAGCTAAGACTATGTACCAACATTTAAGGCAATTTATTAGGAATAATTTTTGGAGAAGATTTGGGGAGATTTGGATTAATTTGCATTAACTGCCTATTTACTCTCACACACTTTGTGGGTTGTAAAAGATATTAATATTTTATTACTCCTTAGTTGTCCACCGTAGCTTTTAGTTTTATTTTCCTTTTTGTGGTCATTTTGAATAATACAAGAAGCATGAAAGAGAGAAACACAACTTTGCATATGAGAATATGGTGTAAAGAAGAACATGGCATCATAGCTGTTGTATATTTCAGATCAATGAATATATATAAATCTAATTGTTATCTATTTTCTACTGTGTCAATTTTGTGTTTTCTGAGTAGCTTTCAATTCCATTTGAATTAGTTTTCTTTTATTGCTATATGCTCTTTGTTTGCTGCTCTGTTTTATTTCTACTCCTTTGCCCATTTATCCACAATATCTTCTTGCATTTTTCCACCTTCATACAATATTTCTTTTGAAATACGATTGTCTACTTGTGTCTTGCCACCTTCTTACCTACCTAATTTAGAAGTCAAGAATTTAACTTTCATATCTTTTGAAAGACGCTTCTCTACCTACGTTTTTCTAGCTTCATATAGTAAATCTTTAGATATATGATTGCCTATGTGTATTTTTCCACCTTCTTACCTGCCTAATCTAGCACTCAACTTGTGCATTGAATGCAAGGCGGTAAATATTAGTCTAATAAACATAGTATAGAACCCTCAAACCATCCTTATTTTCAAGATGCAATGTGTGAAATTGAAGAGATTTTAGGTAACCTAGAAAGTTATGTGATGTTGAATAGATGCATAAGATATTTAGACAGAAGATATTTATTCAATGTAATAACTACTATGGGAGAGGTGAATAGTTGGCCATGTCTAATATATTAATGGCATTGGATTTATAAATCCAATCCAACTTGCATGCATTGCTGCTATTTCCCACCACCTCCCATCACCGCTTGCACTCTCCATAAATATGGTAGATGTGAAGGTGAGTTTATTGGTCTACCACCAAATTTCATTTGGCATTCAAGGAAGCTCCTTTTGAAGAGGTATCATAGTAGCAACAAGGTGTAGTTCGTGTTCATCACCCATGAATACTAGTATCCAATAGAAGTACACAGAGAAATTGATTGTGAGGCCCTTTGTTTAGTCAAAATTCATCGTAGTCTTTGATCCATCCATTTGGGATTGGAGAAGCATTGTCGCTAGAGAAGGATCTACATAGAAGATTTGGTTATGGTAAAGAAGTATTAGTCAATCGGTAAGAGAAAAATGGATACACTTTTCCTTTGGTAGTAATATATCTGTGATCAACACATTATATGCTTTCCACCTAGAATTTATGTTTTAGCACTTGTCCTTTGGAAGGAATATATTAGTGGACGACATAATTGGATAAATCCCTTGGCCTACTATCAACAAATGTCTTATTTCAAATATTCAATTGCTTTGCTAAATGCGTTTAGCTTTTTTTTCATGCTATTGTATATACTTTACTACTAAAAGTGCATATGTAAAGGTGATAGATTGACAATCCTTTGTACCTTTAGTTTTCTAGGTGATTCTATGCTTAGAAACCTTGTGTAGAGGGAAAATCATGTTCTATGATTGTCATTTGAGCATGATATTGGTCTTTGTCCTCGTGTAGTGCAGATTCCTTGAGTGTCTCATCCCTTGATAAGTATTGGATTGAGCCTTGAGTACTAAATTTGTGTTCCTTCTAGTCATCATAGAAATCAAGTTTCTGTATAGAGGTGGATCAGTCTGGTTTTGGATGCTTATGGGTTGCCACCCTTGCAAGTGCTGTCATGTCCCATCATAGCAAGCTTACCTACTTTCCTTGCTAGCAGTTAATTATGTGCTTGTCTCCAATGACCCCACACCAGTTCAAGATTTATTTCCTTGTAGAGCTATGGTGGCACCTAGAAAGGTAGTTAGATAATCGATTGGCCCACCCATTCATCTTGCATTGATGCACGTGCACTAGGTAGTTTGTAAACAAAATGAAATCATTCAGTCTAAGTTACATGCATTCAGTGAGGCTTCAGAGAATTGAAGTTCAATAATTGAATAATATTCATTTAATGGGACTCAACAGGTAGGGAAATAATAACCCCAAGGAACAAACCAAGGATGTAGATTAGTTCCTAGTCTTTTCATATTTGTATTGAGTGATGTAGTTTGGACGTTTCAAATTTTTGGTGGAGGTTGTTGTTGATTTAAGAATGTTTCTCCAAAAAAATTAAGCATTTTCTTGAAAAAATTACAACAAAATCCTTTTACAGTTAAATTGCTTAATGGATATCAAATTTGAGTTTCATGACACTTTTTTGAAGGAACTTAGCTGCCATTAATTCCTTTTTTTATATAGAAATGATTCTTCAATTCTACCACATATCTATAATCTTAGATCTATAAACAGGTGCTCTTGATCAAGTTCAAGTTAATCAATAGTGTCTAGACTTGGAAAAAGAGTACTCGCTAAGCTGATATTTAAGACTTAGACTTAGACTTGGTGAAAAACTTAGTCAAGAGTTACAACTTTCTGAAGTATATTATATAATAATTATTTTAAATGGATTTTTATTTCCTGCTGTTTTCTTTTTCTGACATTTTGAGTAGACTTGGCTAGACCTGGCGACTACTAGCTACACTCCCTAGGAGCGTGGAATTGCAATACACTAAGCGAGACTACCCCAACTTGTGATGAGTCTCAACACTGTAGATTGCTCTACTGTCTTAGCTTGTGATGACTCTCAACACTATGCGTTAATCTCTTAGTTCCCTACAACTAACGTTAGGTTGGACAAAGCTTTCCTAGTTTCAATACTATGAGTTAACTAGTAGTTTCGTGTAGTAACACACAACAATGAGCTGATAGGCAGATAGCTACATGAAAGGCAAGTGATGTACATATAGTGAGACTAGAAGAACATTAGAATGTGAATGGCATGAGTGGGCATAGTAGCTATGAAAGGAAAATGCAACATTGGGTATATGTCGTAGCAGATGTAGACAATATGGTTACACATTAGGGAATCCAACGAACAATACAATAGATGGCTAGATATATTATATGCAATAATTAAAGTGATAAGGCAACAATATTGTATGCCATTTTTACCTTATACTTTATCATCATTATTTTAATTGAAATTATAACAGGAACTTAAGGAGGGTGTTAACCCTAATGGGTTAAAAGGAGGATATGTATATAAAGGATAAAGTGTGTAAGTAATAGTTGGTGAAAAAGTAATTTTGCTGAATATATATATACACATATAGAGGTGTAAGTATTGGTTAAAGAAAAATTCTATTAACATTCAATTAACTATTTGGTGATAACATCATTATTATTGGCAAGTAGTTTGGTGGGGTAAATAATAATATAATGTAGTTAAGCTGTTAATTAAACAAAAATATTATTATTAAATTTGAAAATATTTCATTAAATAATACTAATATCATTAAGTTTTATTAGTTAATCAAAATATAATATTATTATGGATAAGGTTAAATTTTTAAATTGACGACATTACTAATGTGTATTTAGTTAGGAAATAATAATGTTAACATAGTATTAGTTGAATCCATGATTATATAAGCCCACCCCATAATTTAGCCATTGCATCAATTCTTTATGATACAAACTAAGGAACTTTTCATTGCTAGTAACAAAGTACCCTAGGTGAATTATAGTTAAAACAATCTAAAAATAATACTAATATTATTAAGTTTTATTAGTTAATCAAAATATAATATTATTATGGATAAGGTTGAATGTCTAAATAATTGATGAAATTACTAATGTGTATTTAGATGGGAAATAATAATCATGGCATACTATTAGTTGAATTCATGATTATATAAGGCCACCCCATAATTTAGCCATTGCGTCAATTCTTTATGATACAAACTAAGGATCTTTTTGTAGCCAACAACAAAGTATCATAGATGAATTATGGTTAAAAAAAATTAATTATTTGTGTGATGTAGAGTATAAGAAAGAGAAAAATAGTCAACAATGTGCAATGGAATCTAACATAAAGTGTATACGATCAACTATTTTACTCCATTGTAACCATAAGCTTAAACATATTATTTTTTTCTGAATTTTACTTTTGAAAGACAACGATCTATAAATAAAAAATATAAAGTAAAACTCAACACAATGAGGCCTATTCTTCACCCTACCATATTGGGTCATGGAGCCTCATGGGCTCTCACCAAACCCCTGAGAAAGAATATAGATTGGCCACCACTGTGATTAGTGGAGAAATGAATATTGCATATTACAATCAATATAGAGTACATTAGGATCTGGTTATCTATTTGACCATTGTTGCTGACTTAATAGTCACTATCATTATTTGGGAAGGTTGTTTGTAACACATTAGTTCATCAAATATCGCACTATTGCTAGAACATGATCTGCAAGAATAACAAAAAAGTGTGAAATTTAGTGTGATGATTATACAAAAACATAAACACACAACATTGGTAGACAACAAATAAATCAGAAAATATAAAGACTTATACAATTAATTACAAACATGATGCAATACAGTTGTAGTAGAACATAGTAAATAAAATATAGGCATACCTTTTGTATGGAATGGATTGAAGTCTAGACACACAAAAGCAGGCCTACTCTCCACCCTACCATATTGGGTCATGGAGTGCCATCAACTATTCTCCCTTGGGAAAGAGAGTTCAAGAAGTGGGATGTTGATTCATAGCCACACTTACAATCACTTCATCTTCACAGTTCGTTGAAATTTATTCACAAAGGTCATCCATTTATTTAGCATATAAACTGGAGTATCAACACCCAAGTTCTTGAACTATCTCTCCCAAGGGAGAAGCATGTTTTTTGGAGCAACTATGAATATGAATAGATTGTAAAACTGGCCAAGAGCAATTAGATGATCATAGAGGAAATTTAAAAATTCAACCACAAAACGCAAAGCATAAAGGGAGAGCAAGAGGGAATTCACAACAACTCAACATAACCCTATCAAAAATTGAAACAACATAGCCTTTTCAACAACACCTTCTCAATAATGGAATGATATAGCTTAGGCAAGAGAACAATAATCAACAATGGCCAACAGAATCTACCATAAAGTGTATAAGATCAACTATTTTACTACGTTGTAACCATAACCTAAAACATATTTTTTTTTATGAATCATATGTTAGAAAGATAGCAATTTATACTAAAAAAATATACAATAAAACTCAACAAGATAAGGCCTGATCTTAATCCTACCATATTGGGTCATGGAGCCTCATGGACTCTCACCAAACCCCTGAGCAAGAATATACATTGTCCCCCACTCTGATTAGTGGTGAAATGAATATTACTTATTACAATCAATATAGAGTACATTAGGATTTGATTGTGTAATTGACCATTATTATTGATTTTGCAACCGCTATCATTATTCTGAAAGGTTGTTTGTAAGACATTAGTCCATACATGACCAAATCAGATATTTTAAAAGTCTTTAACATAGCTCTCTTGTCAAACCATCTTTTCACTACGGATTGAGGTCTAGCAAAATGATCTATGGCTCGAGTATTTTTTTCATCTAAATGCATTAATTTTAATAATTGGGCTTCTATTTGATCATCCAATCCAATGTATTCTTGTGAAAATTGCCAAGTAGGGATCTTTAAATTTATTGGTAGTATAGGATCTACCCCATAGACTAAGTGATAAGGAGAATTCCCTAATGCAACTTTCATCCTAGTGCGATCTACCCAAAGGGTGAATTTTAACAAAGAATGCCACTCCCTAGGATTCTTTAGAATTAATTTAATAACTATATCCAACAGATTTTTGTTTGATGATTCAACTAACCCATTTCCATGTGGATAATAATTTGATGATAATTTTAATGTTATACCATATGAAAATGCCCAGTTAGAAAATTTCAATGAAGAAAAGGAAGGTCCATTATCACATACCAGTGCATATGGTGTTCCAAACCTGGTGATGATGTTTTCTTCCAAAAATTTGATTACCACTTTAGTAGTGCATTGTTTTTTGGGACATGCCTCTGTCCACCTAGTGTAATAATCTATAGCAATTAGTATAAATCTGTGACCTGTAGATGACAGAGGATTAATAGTTCCAATAAAATCCAATCCCCATTGTGAAAAGGGACACATCTCCATCACTAGCTGCAATGGTTGAGCATTGAATCTTCCTTTTATCTGACGTAGTTTGACATGTATAGCAATGTTTCACATGTTCATATGTATCTTTGAAAATCGTTGGCCAGTAATAACCAGCTCTCAGGATGAGGTTTTCAATAGCTAGTTTCACTCCGCGAGTTGTTCCAAATTTGTCATGTAGTTTCTGCAACACTTTATTTGCTTTTGATCTATTTAAACACCTTAAATAGATTCGTTCATAATTTATTTTAAATAGAGCTCCTCCTTTGATCATATAACTTTGTGAATTTATTTTAAGAGATCTTCTTTGATTTCTTTGCATGTAGTTAGGACAAGTATGGCTAACCAAATAATGCCATACATCTGAATACCAATCTTCCTCATCTTCTACATCTTGAGTATATTATTGACTTGAAATTCACGGATCTATTTCTGCAATAGATCTAACTAAAATCTTGTCCCTAAACTAGCTTCATGGGTATAATTTCTAAATAAAATTCTTGTAATATTGTCACCCATTTGGCTCTCTTTTCTCTGAGCTAGCTTTGTGTTAATAGCATTTTAACTGCAAAATCTAGAATAATAGCTTTGACTATACTCCTGAGAATGTAGTGTCTGAATTTATGTACTACTTTGACCAAAGCAAAGGCTTACGTTTCAACATATGTATATTTCAATTCGGCCTCCTTCAATGGAGTAATCATAAAATCAATTGGTTTTTCTTCTTTGTTCTCACTCTTTTGTGTTAATACTACTACACAAGTGTGACCAGAAGCAAAAAAGTAAATATAAAAAGGTTTAACATAATCCAGACTTACCAATACTGGGGCTTCTATAATTGTAGTCTCCATAGTCTCAAAGGCAATTTTAGCTTCATTCATCCATTCTATTTTGGCATCTTTTTTTATCATATCATTGAGTGGTTCCACAATTTCAACAAATCCTATAATGAATTTTTGAACTATGTCAAGTTTTTATACATGTGCTTTACATTTTCCTTCATTCTCTTACATTTCTTTATCACTTATTATCATACATGCTTAATATAATGCTTTGATTTTGGGATTAGATTTTGCTAATTATTCAAAATTATGAGTACTCAACATGCATAGTCTTAATCAAATGCATTAGATTTTTCTTAGGGATTAGATTATATTTTGTTAATATAATCAAATGCATCATATTAATCATAGATTTAACTTCATCATATCTTTCAAAACTATCTTAGGGCAGTCATAGCTTCATTGGGATTGTCATAACTTCATTATGGTAGTCTTAATGAATCTATGAACTCATTCCTTCTAATTACAATCTTTTTTGTTATAGGGTTATAAAATTTTATACCTTGGATTCTTTAGTGTAGTTTATGAAGATGCCCTTTCTTCTTCTATCATCCAATTTATGCATTCTTTCCTTTGTCACAAATGCATATTCCATGTATCTTATAAAATTTGAAGTGCTTTATGCTCCATTTGTAATTTTTCCATGCTTCTTGTGAAATCATGTCATGCATAGCCTTTGTGGGACATCCATTTAGAAACTATAGTACTCGATGGTACTTTACTCAGATGTCTTGAGCATGACAATGTCAAAATTGCTTTACGAGAAGTACATGAAGGTATATGTGGGGCACATTCTAGCGGGTCCTACCTTACCCAAGAATGTGGGGCACATTCTAGCGGTCCCACCTTAGCCAAGAAACTCTTGAATATGGGTTATTATTGGACCACAATGGAAAAGGATGCTTACCAGTTTGTTAAAAAAAGCAAGTAGTGCCAAAAAAATTCAAACTTGATACATGCCCCTGCACAGGAATTGCAGTCTCTCGCTACACCGTGGCCCTTTTATCAATGGGAACTCAATCTCGTGGGAAATATCTATCCACTTTCATCTAATGGTCATAAGTTCATTCTAGTTGCCACAAACTATTTCATGAAATGGATTGAAGTTGTTCCCCTTCCTCATATCACTGGAAAACAAATAGCCACTTTCATGCTAAACTATATCATCTATCATTATGGTGTTCCTTTATCCATTATCATAGATAACGGTCATCCTTTCAAAAATTAGGATGTCCATGAACTGTGAGAAATTCCATATACAACCATTTTTCCACACCTTACTATCCCTAAGGTAACGACCAGGCTGAGGCCTCTAATAAGACCATTATCAAAATTCTTAAAAAGATGGTCAATGAAGCTGGTTGAGATTGGCATATTCAACTAAATCCTACCTTTTAGGCTTACCAAACGAGTGTCCACACTCCCATAGGCACTACCTAATATGCCCTTGTCTATGGATTTGAAGCAATCTTTCCCATCGAGGTTGAGCTGCCCTCTTTGCACGTCTCCTTGCACAATCAAGTCAATGATGACGAATACCAAGTTTCCCATTTGCAGGAATTGGAACTATTGGATGAACAAAGAAAAACTAATTTCAATCATCTTAGAGCATATCAGTACCAAATGTGTCGAAGTTATAACCAAAAAGTGAAACTATTGATGACAATTTCACTTGCAACCGAACAGGGCAAATAATGGCTCCACAGACAAGACTACGAAGGGGACTATTCTTCTTGAAAGATATGAAATGAGACAACCTAACAAGAATTCTGCTTTTGGAAGAGAAAGATTAATCTCAGTTTAATCCCAAGTCTCTAAAAACTAGGTCATAGTTGTACTAGGGTCACCCTCGGGTTTGATGTGATAATGCTATTAATCTCAAAGGGACTATGGTGTCACTGAATTATGTCATACATTTAGTTTTCGAAGAAGTTTATAAAGACAAATATAATGAAAATTGAATGATTTGAAATAAAATTTCATGACATTAGTATGATTCTTTTCTATCACTTAAGTAGATTTAGCATTAAGCATTCAACAATTTCATATAAAACTTCAAAAATAGTTGTAATAAAATTCCATTTCTTCACCTATTTTTTTGGAACATTTTCAGAAATTTAAACATCTATTCTAAAATAAAGCATAAAATACTTTAAAAAAAAAGGTGCTCCCAGTTATTCTCTATGCATACCCCAAAGAATAAATTAAAACAAAGCAAACCACTTTATACTTCACCAAAATTATTCACAGCTACATAAAATGGTGCGAGCTTTTGAAGATGGGGGAATTGTTCGAACACCAAGTAGTTTTTGTATGCACCCTTAAACGGTGTAGGATACAGTCTTGTTTGGTTGAACTAACAAAAACAACTACAAAAGATACTGAGATAGGTAGCTATCTAATAAGCTCTGAAATTAATTAATGTCTACGCACGTATACAAATTTTTATGCTAGAATGATCCAAAAAATAGGAAAAAAAAAACTGAGAAAAGTTTATGCTCTTCTGGAATTCCACAAAGTCTAAACTTAAAATGAAAATAAAACATGAAACAACCCTTTATAGGAACAAGGACCCAAGAGTTCAAATTAAAATTCTATTAAGAGAATAAAAAATAACAAATTAAAATGTGGCACGAGGCAAATGCCAATTGTCATTAGAATATTCTAGATAATGTTAAAGCTTTGACTTCATCAGTAGCAACACTTTTTCTTTATACTCCAACATGTCAGGCTCTGCATCCACTGAGGTTATCAGCTTCTTTCAAAGTACTGGAAATAGGAATATCTACCGGAACTAGGATCAACCTACAAATTTAAAATTAAAAAAAAAAGCTGTCATCAGTCAGTGAAAATGTCTGGTATTCGGTTATTGTTCCCTTTGATGATACTCTTTGAAATTATTTTTATGTTTGTTCCTTTGATATTGTTGAGTGTACTTCCAATAGGCTTCTTGATATATTTTCTGATAATAAAGTATATGTTTTATTTGCTAAAGTCATAGTTGAATTGTTAGCTCCATTTCCATGAATGTGATTTGTGACAACAATAGGTGATTTAAAATGTTCATAACTTTCAAGAACTAAAGCAAAGTCATATCCTACGAGGACCAACTCATTTCCCTTAGAAGGACGAGTTTCACAATGTTCATTATGATGAGTAGTAGCTAGAAAAATATCTAAAGCAATTTTGAACTGTGAACAATCTACTTCAGTGTGAGCATTTGTATTATAAATTCTACACCAATTGTTCATCGCAAGGTCAACTAAATTCACTTTTGATGTGGTTCTTTCATCAACAGGATCAATATTATCTAAAGGTGTTGATACTCCTCCATTGTTTGGTCATGTATTCCAAGGTTTAAATGGTCTAGGGGTATTGTTCATTTGATTTTGTAAAATTTGATTGTTATTATGGGCATAAAAGTTTTGATTTCTTAATTGTGTAACCTTTGTGGTTAATATTTTAAGCTAAGTTGTGATTTATTTCATATCTTCTATTTCTTCTAAAATTTTCATGTTTTATTTTCTTGAGTATATGAGAAAAAAGAATTTCCATTAGGATGCAGCTCTGTAATAGTTGGACCGGGGTGAGGGACTAAAGCTTGAATATTTCTAGGTTGAAAGAAAGTATTCTGAGGAAAAGTCCCATTATGGACTGCCGAAGGATAAATATTAGGAGCCATAGGATAACCTAGATGGACTCCATTCATATTCAAAGTAGGATAATTGTTCAATCCATTTCCACCATTCATGGAATACCCATTTTTGAGGTGTTTCATTTCTAAATGTACACTTATGGCTTCAACATAGGCTTCTGGTAAAGTAGTAGGAGGATTTTCCCTTCACTTGACAAACATAGTAGTTAGAGGATCTACTGCTATATAATAAGCTGCGATAATAGACAAATTGTCCACTACATATGGTACTTGTAACCTAGAATAAGCCTTTTGAAACCTATTATTAAAAGTAGTTATAGGTTCTCCTTCATACCTTTTGATTTGATAAAATTGATGATATAATAAAGCGGGATCAGTAGCTGTTCTAAATTTGGCTAAAAAATTGTGTTTCCATATCCTGCAATGATTTGATGGAATTTTAGGGAAAATTGATGTACCGCTTGTAAAATTCATCACTTAAAATATACAAAAAAACAACCTACATACAACATCTTCGTGTTGAATTCTTGCTCTAAAGCATGTATCCTTAAAAATACTGATGTGTTCTTCATCATCTTAATGAAAGTAATATTTAGGACACAATTTATAAGGATTTTTAGGTAAATCATTGTACACAACAAATTATATTGGTAACTCTACATTAAAGAATGCAATCACTATAGGTGGTGGTGGTGGTATTACAACAACAATCAGGTTTTTTGGACTTGCAATCACACTTCCAGGCTTTTGAGGCCTTGATGATGTTTGACCACTAAGTTCGACCAAAGTCACACGGACATTACTAGTTTGAGATCTAGTAATTCTATGGAAATATAGTTTAAGACTTAACAAAGACCAAAGAGAACAAAAATAGGCCCTCCTTCTAACACCAGCTCCTGTTGTTGACAATTTCACTCGCAACCGAACATGGCAAATAATTCCTCCACAGACAAGACCATAGAAGGGGCTATTCTTCTTGAAAGATATGAAATGAGACAACCTAATGGGAATTCTGCTTTTGGCAAAGAAAGATTAATCTTAGTTTAATCCCAAGTCTCAGAAAACTAGGTCATAGTTGTACTAGAGTCACTCTCGAGTTTGATGTGATAATGTTGTCAATCTCAAAGGGACTATGGTGTAACTGAATTATGTCAAACATTTAGTTTTCCAAGAAGTTTATAAAGAAAAATATCATGAAAATTGAATGATTTGAAATAAAATTTCATGACATTAATATGTTTCTTTGTTATTACTTAATTAGATTTAGCATTAAGCATTCAACAATTTCATATAAAATTTCAAAAATATTTTCAATAAAATTCCATTCCTTCACCTATTTTTTTTAACATTTTCAGAAATTTAAACATCTATTCTAAAATAAAGCATAAATTACTAAAAAAAGTAAATGGTGCTCCCAGTTATTCTCCATGCATACCCCAAAGAATCAATTAAAATAGAGCAAACCACTTTATACTTCACCAAAATTATTCACAGCTACATATAAAATGGTGCGAGCTTTTGAAGAAGGAGGAATTGTTCAGACACCAAGTAGTTTCTGTATGCACCCTTAAATGACGCAACATGCAATCTTGTTTGGTTGAAGTAACAAAACCAACTACAAAAGATACTGAGATAGGTAGCTATCTAATAAGATTTGAAATTAATCAATTTCTATGTGTATACAAATTTTTATGCCGAAATGATACAAAAAATAGGAAAATTGAACAAAATTGAGAAAATTTTATGCTCTTCTGGAATTCCACAAATTCTAAACTTAAAATGAAAATAAAAGATGAAACAACCCTTTATAGGAATAAGGCCCCAAGAGTTTAACTTAAAATTCTATCAAGATAATCATCAATAACAAATTAAAATGTGGCACATGGAAACACCAATTGTCATTAGAACATTCTAGATAAAGTCAAATCTTTGACTTCATCATCAACAACACTTTCTCTTTATACTCCAACATGTTGGGCTCTGCATCCACCGGGGTTATTAGCTTCTTTCAAAGTACCATAAATAGGAATATCTATCAGAACTGAGATCAACCTACAAATTTAAAATTAAAAAAAAACAAAGCTTCCATCATCATCTCTGGTGTCCAGTGTCAGGTTCATTGTTTCACCTTTGATTGATATTATCGAAAAGCTCTTAATATTTTATACATTTGTTCCTTCGATATCATTTGTACTTCTTTCCAAATAAGCTTGAGCTTGATATAGTCTTTTGATACCCAAAGTATAATATTATCTCTTTGTACTTTATTTGCTTCATACTTAGTTATAGTGATTCTACACTCTATGATTTCATCAATGAATTCCCGTGTTAAAAGTTGAACATGATCTCTATTTATTCCTTCAATCCATTCTTTGAATGCTTTAATTTATTTATCTTCTTGTCCTAGAGTCTAAGAGTTACATCCTTGACGTTCCAACATTTCAAAAAACCTTTGGTTTCCATCCATCAATCTTTTACATTAAGAGGTGACCTTTTAAAATCATTCAATACATTGCAACAACATGTCACCTTCCCACTTCAATTGCTTCTTCCACTTTTCTAATAATGGAAGTTCTTGTTCTCACATTATATTTTCTTGTACTAATTCTTGGATATTTGTCTACATGAGAATTTTGACACTTCACCTTTCTTCAATGACTTGCTCTTGGAGAAATTTACATTCATTTTCAAATCTTTGTGACTTTTCGAACCGACAGTATACTTCTTTGTGCTTCCCTATTGGATCAATAATAAATTCTTCTCCTTTTTTCATCCAGTATTCAATCCATTCTTGAAATGTATTCATTTTGTGGCGAATTGCTGCAATTGCATCCACCCACTCTTGTGACATCAATACTGGATGTTGAGGCAACTTAGCTTGTGCTTGATTAGATAGGGTTAATGGCTTGATAAAATGCTCCAAAGTAGCAACCCGGTCTTTTAATTCTCTTTTCTTTTTATATCTCTGCACTTTAGCAACAATAGCTTCCAAATTTATCTTTATTTCATCTAACTCCTGCTTCTAAGATGAGTCTCCAAGATTAATACTCTTTGTCATATATTCCTTAGGCATTATTTCATGTCTATCTTTATCAGCTATTGGGGTAGCTATATGAATGGTTCTATTACCATCTACATCTCTTTGCATGACATGTTTCATTCTTGCCTTGCACCTAGGTTTTGGAGTAATTGTTTCTTGCATAAAACTATTAAGGTTTAGAGGTGGTACTTCAAATTCCATTGGAGAAGCTAGCTCCTTGATTAACCAATTAGGTGTATCATCATATTGCTGTACCTCTATTACATTTATATGTTCCCAGTTTATGCTTGAATCAAGAACTTCCTCTCTCACTTCTTCAACTTTATCATATACGTCCTCCAAAATAGGGATGTCTTCACTAATTTTTGGCATAGATTTTGGAATAATGGGGAATTGGAACTATTTCCTTTGTTTGAAGACTTATATTTTCTTGTCTATCTAGATGTATAACATCATCTCCCTAGACGTTATCTCCTTTATTTCTTACTATATCAGGATTTTCCTCATCCTCAATTCTTATACCTATAGCATGTGTAGTTTCTTCTTTTTCATTTTCAACTTCAATTCCAATACGACCCTTTTCAGATTCTTCAAAGACCTGTGAATGTTCACAAATATTTGGTACATTCCTGAGCGAATGTTGGGAATCAAAAGTATCTTAAACAATTATTTCATCAAGAGGGTCCTATTTTTAAGTTTCCCTATTTCCGTCTCAAGGACATTAGGATTTCCTACTTCTGAAGCAAGCACTCCTTGTATGAATTCTTCTTCTTCAATATTTATTGGATTAGACCCTGTATCATGAGTTTCCTTTTTTAAAGGCTGTACCATAGGTCTATCTTTAGATTTCTTTTCTTTCACTTTTTCCCACATAGCACTCCATTTTTCCATCCGTTCTTTAATTATTACTTCATCTTCCTCAAAAATTTCCTCCACAACCACAAGGGTTCCTCCCAATTCCTGTTTCATACCAGCCATATTTATAGATGGAGGAGAGGTAAACAACGTTGCAACTCTTTGAGAAGCAGACTTGGTTTGTGCACCAATACTTTCTGTCACTCCCTATCCTTCATCAATAGTTACTTTGGTTCTTGGTTTAGCTGTTGAAGAAGATGCACCTTTTGGTTTTACTTTTGATTTATCTTTACCTATTTCTACATATTTCTATGCATCAAAGGGTTTCATGGGAATTTCTTATCTTGATGTTTCAGGGGTTCTTTCTTCAATTTTGATACCTGGAGCCACCTTGCTAATTTTCCTTTTCTTCTTAGTAGGATTTCCACCCTCAAATGTTGTTTCATCTCTTTTCTTCCTTCTTTTATCCTCTGAGAATGTAGGCTTGATTCATTTTTCTCTCAAAGCCTTACAAAAATCATCAATCCAGTATTGAGTGAACATTAAGACTGGTCTGGTGAACTCATCAATTGATGTCATATCTTTATCATCAACCCCTAGATATGGGATTGGTTCATCATATACCCTATCTTCATTATAAAACTTATTCAACACTTGGCCATCATCCTCTTCTAATTGATCTAGGATGTCATGAAGCTTTAGAATCCGGGCATAATTTAAAGACAATCTTTCATATTTTATCTTTCTCACAACGTGCTTGTCTTCACAATTAAGCCAAGAATCTTCTAGATGTGGCACATGAGCACAGTAACCTGCTATACTCTTAGCAATATTTCCTTTAGTATAATAGTGTATTCTTTGTAATGTCAACTCCTCAAAATGGTATGTCCTTAGTTCCTCCTCACACAAATTAGTTACTCTAATTGCACTGCATTTATAATTTCCTGTTGCAATTGGAAATTTAAAAGAAGCCTTCTTTCGAACATGGCTATAAAGAGCCTAAGATGGTTTTAACTGTCTCACCAATTCTAATAGAACAATTTTATTTGTTGGGTACCTGGGAAACATGAATGAATGTCCATCAAATCTCTCTTCTTTGATGTAGGAATATGTGGGGAATTGTATTTACCAACCTCCCATTGGCTGAATGACACTTTGTGCTTCTAGGGATAATTTCTTTGATTTATACCCTTCCATTGTTCTGACCAATCTCATAGAGAAAAAAACATTAACTTTCCTATAATCATCCTTATATACATGGATGGTGATTTGAGGTAGATGTGCATATATTAAGCTATTTCCCATCTTTGTGCCTGGGGTACCAATTTTTTTTAATCCTTGTTTACTGGCTCTCATAGCACAAGAGTAAATAACACATGAAGACATGTTGAAGCATTTGGTTTTGGGAAACATTGTTATTTGTTCATGTAGCTTATCACATATAAGATTTCCCCAATGCAATTGTACGAGACTTTCTATCAATTGGGATATTATCATGAACATCCAAGGTTTGAATTTTCTTGCATCCCTTAAAGCAATTACTCTGCTCAAAAGAGTAATAATATCTTGCATTTCCTATTTAAAAATTAACCTTTGAATTACCTTGGTATGTGGAGTGATTGACTCTTGACACCATTGGGTACTCATAATTTCTTTGTTACGCTCTTCAAAATTTTGATATATCTTTCCTTTGGCTTTTGTACCAACATTAAACATTTGTGTATAAATGGGCTGACCAAATGTATACATGATTCATTTCTATGAGAGTTTTGCATAAATTCTCCCTTCTTTCTCAATGACTCTTTTGGATGGGTTGTAGTGATTTATACATTGCATAACTAGTTCAAGGGCCTCCATTGCTACGGAAACCCTCTTGCTAAAAGTAACCCATTTACCAAAGCATTCTTGGTACATTGAGAAAAATTTTCTAGTAATAACCGTGAATGGATTTCAATATCAGAAGACCACCATAAATGCATGTTTATAACCGCTACATTGATAAGGTACAAATTGTGATTTGCAATATTTAAATTCATCTTTTGGTCTTGCATCAAAAGTACTCATTCTATCTGATATGTTTTGCATTTTCCAAAGTTTATATCTCATATGCAAGTTGGAGTTAAATTTAACCAAATTCTAGAGAACACAAATCTTTTAATTCACATTTTGGTTAAATTCTAAAATTAAAGAATAATCAAAGTTTTAGATATTAGAGAGAAATACCATTTTTTGGATTTTAATATTCAAAAGTAGCCAAAAAAATTCCAACTATTCGAAACATACTTGGTTTTGGTTGAAGATGATAATATTTCAAATTGTAACTTCCAAAACCCTTGATGGATGTACTCTGAGTTCCTCAAAAATTTACCTCTCTTTTTTTTTGCATGCCAATATTACCTTGTTCTTTTAGCGTCTTTTGCAAATTTGTAGTATGACGTGAAATAGAGTGTTACAAAAGAAATTGCATGCTCGAGGTGGTGCCAAGTACATAGGTAGTTCACCACCTTCATTAATTACCTATTATGTTACATTAATTCCTTGAATAAAGGTGTAATCATTATTAGTTAGGGTTCAAATCTTGAACACCTAGATTTCTGTGTGAGCTCTCTATCAGAAAAGAAAGACTATGCAGTGATCATATGTGGCAATCAAGCATCACATTGATTCTCTAAAAAAAATGTGGGTCATTAAAGATGCATGATCAAATTGCGATCACCGGGATTAAGACTTTCCGGTCTCGACTAAAAAAGAAATAAACAAACACTAGAATCTGAGAGTTTACTTTAAAGCTTTGGGAAGAGAAATTAGAATGAAAGAAAAGGACTGGGAACTGAATTCAAAAAGAAAATACAAAATTCAAAACAAACTTTTTGGTTTTTGACTTTTGGGTAAAAAGGAATAATAAAATACCAGACTTCGAGAAAAAGAAACTTACCGGAATTAAGGATTTTGATAAAATATTAGGTGGGGCTAGGACCAATATAAGATACAAATTCCTTGACACAAACACAGGAATCTAGGATTCTGGTTTCCGATGATAGGTTGAACATTGTGAAAAGAGACTGAAACACTAGACCCAGGAAACAACATGATAAACCAAGACAAAGGCCAAGTGAAATTGAAGGAGAGATCATCAACCAGCCAAACCACAAAAAAAAATCCAAAGCAAACAAAAGCAAAAATAAGAAAGGAGAAAAAGGGGGTCCACATTTTTCCAAAGGGGCAAAATGGTGCGTATTGTGAGACTACACAACAGAAACCACGTACATATGAATTTGGGAATCTTTTCCTTCGCAAAAATCCTCGCAATCAACAAAACAAAGAGAAGATGGGTAAATTTGAGCATAACTAGTTGGGTCCATACGTTATCACTATTGTGTATGGATATGGAGCATACTAGTTATCTACTCCATAAGGAAAATTGCTCAGTGATCCCATTAATAGAATGTACATCTACAAGTTTTATATCTGAGTACTTCAAAGGGCACACTCTTTTAAAATCCTAAAAAAAATACAAAAAAATGGAAAAAAATCCTAAAAAAAAGTAAAGAGAAATCAATTCATTCAATGGTGAAAACCACTTCGGTGGTCCCTTGAGCAAGTACCATGGTGAAAATTGAGAAATTGGCGCCATGTGTAGAGGCTTTTCTCCTTTTTTCTTTGGATCTCTACTTGATATTTTCATCCCATTTTCATTCACCCTCCACTTCAAAATGGCCTTTTCACACTCACCATGGCTTGTGAATTGTTTGACATTCCCCTCTCTTGCTAGTTTTTCCCATGCGTACTAGGTTGGTCCTATCCCTCACTGGGGCATCTCCTCAACCTTAGCTATGGGTTAGGATACTAAGCATCTCATGGTCAGAGAAACTACCTTCTTTGTTTGTCTGCTTGCTTGCGATCCATCTCATTCCATCAAAAACTTCAGGAAAAAGCCATAAAAATCATAAAATGTCCTGAAAAAGCCATAAAAATCATAAAATGTCTTGAAAAAATCCATAAAAATCATAAAATTTCCTAAAAAAAGCCAAAAAAATCAAATAACTTCCAAAAACCCAAAAAAATCAAATATCCCAAAAAATCCAAAAAAGTAAAATAACCTAAAAAATTCCAAAAATAGTGACACTTTTAGATCGCCACATAGCTTTGAACTTAGAAAAAATCTAAACACAACACGATTGACAATCAAGCAAACATTACAACATACCATCTATCCCCCTTTCAAATCCATCCAAACACATAAACTGTGACATGAATAGGTTCTACATTGAAGCATGATGCATGTTTGTTTGATGATCTTTGATTATTTTATGATTTTTATCTTTGGTGGCATGTCTTTGATCTTCTCGAGGATGTCTTGGACTAGAGAGGCGAGGATGGGGCATGTTCACTTGTTTGTTGTATGTGGATTGTTTCTTATTTACATGATGAATCATCTTAAGACATGGTTATCCAAAACCATCGAGGACCTATGAGTCTAGTGTGGATGAGAACATTCCTTGTCTGATAGTGTCTTCCATGCAATAAGTATTCAGGTCATCTAAGGTCCTTATATCTAGATGCTTATACTTCATTGTTAAATAAAAACACAAACAATAGTCAGGTTGTTTAGAAGTTCATGTTATCTAGACGCTTATAGTAATTTGTGACATAATAAACTCTATGATGATATAAGAACTTAAAAAGCACAAGAGTTCTCATCGGGAATTATCCCTTTCATCAATCATTTCTTGTATTATCATTCTCTCTCATTTTCTCTTCATCATTTTGTTCATTTTTCCTTGTCATTGAGAAATCAATCAATTGCTTTGTTCAAGTGATGTATGTCTCTTGAATCAAATCTCAAATCACTAAACTTGCTTCTCAAAATCTCATAACCCCCTAATCAATCAATCAATCATTGTCTTGCATGAGCATCAATCTCAATTAGCTTGATCAACTCAATTAGGTTAATTATCTTATCAATCTAGCTATATTGATCATTTCCATCAATTGTTTAGTTACACCCATCAACTATGCATTTCCATCAAATGTACATCACTACTTAATCACTTGCACAATGTCAATCATCTAATCATTTTCCTGTGATCTATCAAGAGATTAATCTTATCACAACTTGTTTGCTTAATCTCTCAAGGGGGCATATCATGTTCATCATCATCCTTATCAAGGTATCTCTGGGGCATGTATAAGTTGATCATTTTTTCTTTGAAACAACATGACAGACTACATTGTCTAAAAGAGAGGCAAAATGTAGACAAAAAAAATATCATTAAAAGCATCCTCTTGTTCAATTTTTTCCAATCATGAAGTGGATCCAAATTATTATATTATTATTCTTCGTTATATCATAATATCAATTTCCTCCTTTTTACTATAATTTTCATATATTTAATCCATTTAATAATATTATAACCATTTTAATATTCATTAAATTACATCCTTCTTCTAACCTCTTTCAAACCCATTTTATCACCTATTTATCCTATTTCACTTCTTCTATTCCACCCATCTCATGCATGTGGGATATGCTTCTCCAAGCCAACCTTTTATCCCACATTCATTATGAAATTTGGATTCACCTCGAGGATGCCTATTTAAGCGTAGCCCCCTCTCATCTTTGATCCATCCATGTTCATTGCACTTTAGTTACTTTTACATCTACTTTGAGTACTCTTTGCATTGCATTTTCTTTGATCTTTGCATTTAATTCTAGTATTTGGAATTTCTTATCATTTTAACCTCATTAGAATCTTTCTCTCATATCCAATCAATCATAACCTCTTGTGTATGTGCTTATGAGAGCATCAATTTCTTAATACAATATTGTGATTGTAGGGAAACAATGGAGTAGATTCATGTTATTATGCATGCATGTTTAGATTAGAGACTTGTTTTTGCATGTGTTTTTCTTGTAGGTAACTCGATTGGGGATGTGAAAAATATGAATCTTAATCTCATAAGATTTTAGAACTATTTTTCCTCTGTCTACAATGACAAAACCCAAACAACTCACAAACAAATCAAGCTTCCAACATTCCAAACTTACAACAGTTGCTTCATCCTGATATAGTCATTTTATCTGATGCTCATTATTTTTCTCCCCACACCTTTGTAATCTACAATCTCTAACCATTGATCAATGACTATGTTTGGGTTTGTGATCCTTTCTTCAACTACCTCTTTGATGCTCATTTTTGATATAAGGGGAAAATTCTATGATTTGTAAATCCCCTACAAACATCAGTGGATTCCATTCAATTTTATCTAAGAGAACAAAGTTATGCAATTAGTAGAACTTGCATAACTAGTCTTGCATGTCCAATGTAGAGTTAGAGAAAGTATCTAGGAAAAAAAATTCTATTCATTGACATTGGAAAATTACTAATCACTTGGTTCAACTGAAAACAAAAATACTTTTTCTACAAAAATAATGCATAAACTCTTATAAGCGGTCTACACTTTAGAATTTTTGTACCCTTGTCTGCTACTTCTTCAATCTTCACTTTCAACCTTTTTATTTTTTCCTCTTTCTGTTCAAGTTCCCTAGTATGCTTGGATATCAATTCAACTTTTTATTTTTCACATTCCTTCTTCTCAAAGAACTTTAGGGTTGTTTTCCACAATTCCACACCCAAGGATACCAAAATTGGCCCGAAGGGAACTATAAGTGGAGGAATTGGGCCCTAGGGTACTAGTTCCTTATTTCCTACTTTTATGATAGCAATTTGTGCCAATTCATCCAACTTAGACCCATGCTAAAATTTATAAATATTCTCCTCCAACTCTTTAATTCTTTTGTCCCTCTCACTATCTTTTTGCTAGTGTGTTTTCAACAAAATTTCCAATTGCTTTATCCTTCCATAGCCTCCTGCAATTCTTTTCCAATATCCTTTTTCTCAACAAAAAATCTTTAATCTCTTTCCAAAAACTGGTCATCCCTCTCACTTGTATACTCATTACCCTCTGAATCAAGGATCTTTGGGGTTATTTTACTCATTTTCCTTACAATAAAAATATCCTTTGAATTGTATTCAAAGGTACTTGTATAGTACCATGATTGTGAAATAGGTGTATCTACATTACCAGGGGAATTCCCCTTTGGTTCTAAGTCTATTTCAATTGTAACCACATCTTTTTTCTTTCTTTTGCATGTGCCCCTCATTGGAATTTTTCCTCTGGGGTGATGTGATCACCTAGTGGGTCTTTTCTACCCCATGTAAGGTGCAAAATAAGATCCACCTTTCCTTTTCTTGCCTTTCTTTTTTCTATAAATAGAGGTTTCTTCCTTGCCTTATGCTGTGGGTTGCTCAATAATGGTTGTAGGTTGAGTGCCTAGAAAAACCTATTCCTCTGGCTCTCCTATGTTGTGGGTAGGTGATGCAATAGGGGAGCAAGAGGGAAATTCCCTCTCTAAAACAACATGTTCCTCTATTATTTCTAGGATAGTAGGTTCTTCAAGGATACTATTGATATGGTTGTAATTTAGGAAAATTTCCCATGAAACATGTGAAAATTGGGTTCTCAAACTCCTTTTTATCAACTATATGACTAAATAGAAATGTGATAATGTTGTGTTATTCCTTTTCCTTTTATACTAAGAGCTCATTATTTGCAAAAAATTGTACAATATTTTTTGGATCATTCACATGCCTATCATGGTGAAGATGACTCAATAACTTAAAATTGATTGTATACAACAAGGATCACCTACCATCACAAGTTAAATAATTGATTATGTAAGAAGTAATTGAAGCCTGGATTGATGGTAAGGATAAAATTTTAGTACCTTGAGAAGATGAGTTTAGGTTCTCTCCTAGCTGCCTAAATTCATCCCTGGCAACAATAACATCTTCCCTAGCTAGAAAATTTTCTCCTTCCCATGGCAGACCAAATACTTTAGCAAAGGTGGCTTATGAGGAATCTATCCTTAAGCCTCTCACTATTTCTTCACCATTTTGTAATGTTGCAACAAACTATTGTGTCATGACCTCATTGCACTCTGTAAGCTTCAATAAATAATCAAACCAACCAACATGTTGAAAAATGGGTAATACTAGCCTATCTTCTAACAACTAGGTGTGTGTTGTTGGTTCCCTATTAAAAATGTCACCTCACATAATACTGTTATTGTTCTATGATTCCTTAATTCTCTATTTATTACTCCAATTGCACCACCTTCATGATATTTGTATTCTTGAAACCTCTCAATTCAGCTACCTTTAACCCTCTTTCTCTCCTCTAAACTTGTATTGTTTGAAAAATGGAGGAAAAATAAAATGACCATAAAGCTTGTAGAGATTTTTTGAACATCAAGAAAATAAGGAAACTTCCACCCAACTAAAGATACTAAGTGTCCTCACTTAATGGTACAATTTTGGTGGAGCATTAAATGAAATGTAGTGGGAATAAATTTAGATATGAAGCATGCATGAAGTAATGTATAAACATGTTGAAAATTAATAATCACTATGTTAATTATGAGAAGTTAATGTGTGTACTTGTAAAAATGTGTTGGAATGAAACTAAACTCATGTGAAGTGAATGTTGATAGCTTGCAGCTGAATGTGAAATGACTTGTCATAATTGCAATAAAAATCATGCATAGGCAATATGAAATGAATGATAGCATATGAATAACACGTGGTGAATAATGGAATGAAAAGGTTGTAGATTATAAGGAATAGGTGAGGTGAAATGAATGCATGGTATGTGGTAAATGAGAAAGGCGGTGGAAATGATACGTGTGAATGCATATAATGAAATATTTATGGCTACATGTACAAATGGATGTCATTTGAAATGATAGATATGTGATGGATGTGGTGGTAATATGAAATGACTACCATAAAAGTGTTATGGGTGCTTGTAGTAATAGGTACCTTCTAAATTTTTTTCACATTTAGGTGTTATGCTACAGGTCCCTATTGCTTCTTTGATTGTTCCAAAAAATAAATGTCATTTTTCACATGTGTAGTGTGTGCATTTGAAAGAGATAGTAGAATTATACCTGTGAAACATCAAATGGTGAGCCACTGATTCATTTGTAGAAATTTTAGTCTTTGCTATTGAATTTTCAAATTTAGGTTCAAACTATTGAATTAATGAAAGAATTCATCTTTCTGCAATGTCTTTTTGTAAAGCTTCAATTTATGCCCATTAACTAGTAATGGGAACTTGATATCATCGATTGTATGTAGTTGTACTACTCCATTTGGAAACACTTATTGTATCTCATATGGACCCAACCATCTAGTTTGTAATTTCCCTTTGTAGTTTTTGTGTCTTGAGTCATAAAGGAGAGCCCAATCACCTACATTGAATTTGTTTGTCTGTATGAACTAATCATGCCAAAAAATTATTTGATTCTGGACAATTTCAGTGTAGTGTATTGCTTCCATTCTAATTCCATCAAGTGCATTTATGTTGTATAATCTCTCCTATTGAGTTGTGGACAAGTCCATACCCTATGTAATTATTGTCCTCAATGTTTTGTATTCAAATTTAATAGGAATTACTACTTTCTTCCCATACACCAATTCATATGGTGTAAATCTAGTTGTGGTCTTCCAAGTTTTCCTATAGGTCCAAATTTCCTCAAGCAACCTGGTTACCCAATCCTTCTTATGAATTTGTATTGTCTTTGTGAGAATGTTTTTGTAGAGTAGGAAAAAGTATCCCTTTTTCACACTTAATTTGGAAATAATTAATAATAAAATGAGCCTAATGTTGCCTTAATTTAGTGTTGGAATATGTTTTTCATATTCACATTAAGCTTAGGGACCTTTTAGATTAAATAGACTTGACTATGCCTTATTTAGGGTGTTGTAAGGTGTACCTTTAGAATTTCACACTAATCTAGGGATTTATTAATTAATTGAGGTTAATTTTCCTTAATTGGACCCTTTAATTCAAATCCAAGCCTAATTAAATACAATTTTTGAGAGATAAAACTCAACATTCATAAATGCTATTACACAACACTTAATTTTGGAAGGTGTGTGTCCTAGGCAGGTGACCTAGGACCCATTCACCACATGGAAAATGAGTCCTCACTTGGTCCTAGGACCTTATTTTTGCATAACATTTCACCTTGTTCGATGTGTGTCCTAGGTCAGTAGCCTAGGACCCATTTTCCACATGGCCAATGGGTCCTCACTTAGACCTAGGACCCCTCTTTGAAATATGTTTTTGGAGGTATTTTAATGATTTGAAATCCATAATTCATTGTCAGCTTGTGATATTTGAATTTCAGAAATTAATCTTAAGTTATGTATAAATACAAGGTTATTTCACTATGTTTCACACTTCAGAGTTTCAAGAGAATAATCTAAGAAATTTTCATGAGATCAAGCATTCATATTCAAGAAGAAAGCAAAAGTGAAGTCTTGGATCAGCATTATAGTATTTTTGTAGGTCTTCAAGCTCATTTTGTTGTCAAAGAGTAAGCATTATTGAAGTGATGATATATGCCTATGGAGAATCATGATGGATTCTAGGTTTGGAAAGAAACACTATGAGATTAAACCAAGAATAATGGCTTGCTTCCTAAGTGATTCCATCTTCTATGGTAACTCTATTTTTAGTCTAAAGAGAGGTATATTTAGATTTATGACTTATTAAGGGGATTTGAGATCTCCTAAAGTAGGTATTTTGCATTGTTCATGTTTCATTTTAGGATCCTATTCTAACGCACTTGAGTATGGTTTATTTTCATCATTAGAGATCTTAATTTTAAACACACTTAAGGTTAGGATTGCACACACATTTCATGTTTCAAATTTCTATTTATCATCAATGTTTAATTACCAAACTTGGGGTTTGATCAAGGTAAACCCCTTTTCCACCAAAAATAATCAAATTTATTTTATAGATTATTGGTAGATCCGGATCCAGAAGTGGGGATTTCAAGTTATATGAAGGAATTGTAGGTCTGAAGCTTCAAACTCAGATTCAGAGTTTTCTAGAAAATCCTACCAAGACCCATTCACCATAGGGAAAATGAGTCCCTGTTAGGGATACGAAGGAAATAGGTTTCCATAGTTCAGAAGCTATAGTTTTTGATTCACAGTCTCTCAAGAAAGTCTACCAGGACCCATTGGTCATAGGGAAAATGAGTCCCTATTAGGGATGCAGAAAAAAAAGTTTTGGCAGGTGCATAACATTTATTACCTTCATTTTTTCTAGAAAGTTTACTGTTTCTTTATGTTTTATGATAAATCTCTTCATCTGCTAGGGTTGCAGAAAAAAAAGTTTTGACAGGTGCATAACATTTATTACCTTTAGTTTTTCTATAAATTTAACTATTTCTTTATGTTTTATGATAAATATCTTCATCTATTAGGGTTGCAGAAAAAATAAGTTTTGACAGGTGCATAACATTTATTACCTTCAATTTTCTAAAAAGTTTATTGTTTCTTTCTATTTTATGATAAATCTCTTCATTGCACTTTTTGGATCTAGGTTTAGAGTTATTTTTTTGTATCAACTTTGTCTCCCCAAAGTACTACTTGACCTAGACCTCCATCCTAGCAAAAAGGGAAATAAGTAGATTCACATCTTGGATTGACTCACCTAAGGGTTGATAGTGAATGTTTGATGTGGATCTCATTTCCTAATGATTTTAAGAAAGATAGGATCCCCTTTTTTCCCTCTTTGGATCCACTTTCTCCATTTTGGGATACCCTAGACCTTGTTTTTCTTTATTTCAGTTTTTAATTTCCTTGTTTGTGACTTCAACCTACCCATTAGATTGAAGGTGGTAAGGTGTTGACCTCATATGTCTAACCTCATACCCTTGAACCAATTTTGTGATCATCTCTGATGTAAACTGGGGTCCTTGGTTTGTGACAATCTCTCTTGGAAATTCATATATTTTGATATGTCCTCATAGAGAAATTTTTCCACATTACCGTCTCTTTCAAATTGTAGAGCTTTAACCTCCATCCTTTTTGTAAGGTAATATGTGCATACTAGTCTTTACTCTTTGTTGTTTTATGTTGGTGAGATATGGCCTATAAATTCTAATCCCCATTTTTCAAATGGTGCTATTACTAACTGTGGCAACAATAGAATTTCATCTGATTTTGTTGGCCTTCCCATTATTTAACACCTATCACAAACCCTAGTATACTTCACTGCATCTTTATGAAGATTTAGCCAATAGCATCTAGTGTCAAGAATCTTAAGATTTGTCCTCTTTGTTGCAAAGTTTCCCCCACAGGGTTCATCATGGCATGCTCTAAGGATATTAATATACTTCATCTTCTCTAATACATCTCCTCATTATGTTGTATGGGCCTATGTAAAATATGTATCCAACTATCCAGAAGTAGGGAAAACTCTTGTGAATTAATTTTCTCTTTTCTCTTGGTGAGAAATGGGGTGGTGTTTGTCCTACTACAAGATAGTTGGCAATATCTACAAATTAAGGTGTATGCAAAGATAGAGCAAATAAATGCTCATTTGGGAATGAATCATCAACATCTTCTTCTGATTTGGTTGGTAGTTTGGATAGAAAATTTCCCACTACATTTTCTTTACCTAAAAATCTTGCCACCAATCATTGGTTTGTTCATTAGATACCTTATTGATGTATGGTTAGTATGTATGAACACTAGATATCCTGTAATATAATGCCTAATTTTTTTTATTGCATATACTGCTACCAACATCTATTTCTCTATCACTGTATAATTGAGTTTTTCCCCTTGTAAATTTTTGTTGATGTAATATATGGCATACTCTTTGTTTCCTTCCTTCTGTCCAAGTACGTCTCCTATAGAAAATCAAAAGCGTTTATATGGATATGGAAAGGTAAGGTCCAATTTGGTCCTCTCAAAACAAGGGTTTTGGTCAATGTTGCCTTGAGTGCTTCAAAAGAGTGTTGACAAGAAACTGTCCACTCAAATTCTACATCTTTGGATAGTAAAAAAAATAGTGCAGCTGCAAGTTTGCTAAAGTCTTGAATTAATCTCTTGTAATAGCCAACATGTCTTAGGAAACTTTTAACATATTTGTCTTTGAGGTATAGGGAGTGTTGAGTTTACTTCAGTTTTGTTGGGGTCCACTTGAATTCCTTCATTTGACACAAAATTTCCTAATACAATCCCTTATGTCATCATCATGAAACATTTTTCATGGCTTAGGGATAAGTTATGTTCTTGAAAAAATTTTAGCACCTTCTCTAGATTGCCAAGTGCTTCATCATATGCATTCCCCTAAGTAGTGAAATCATCCATGTAAAATTCCAAGGAATCATGTGCAAAGTATGAGAATATCTCAATACTGCCCTCTAGAAGGTTGTTGGTATATTACACAACCCAAATGGTAGGAAAAAATAAGCATATGTTCCCCAAGGGCATGTGAAAGTTGTCTTGTCTAGATCTGATGGGGAAATATTTATTTAGTTCTAGCCACTAAATCCATCTAGAAAGGAAAAGTAATTCTTGCATGCTAATGAATCAAGTACTTGGTCAATGAAAGGGAGTGGAAAGTGAAACTTCCTAGTTGCAACATTTAGTTCTTGGTTGTCTACACACAATCTCCACTTTCCTCCTTTCTTTGGAACAATTACCAAAGGTGACACCCATTGACTATCATAGATAGGATAGATAAAGCACATATCAAGAAATTTTTGTAATTCTAATTTAATTGTCTTTGATTGCAGGGTTCATTCTCCTTTGGGGTTGCCTTATGGATTTAAATCTATCATTGATATAAATCCTCTGCATGCACAATTCAGGGTCTATCCCCTTCATTTCATGGTAATCCCATGTAAAGGTTGTTGTGTTTGCTTGCAGTGTGATGTTACTTTTCTCCAATAGTTATTTTAAGTAATAACAGTAGATTTAATATAATAAATATTAGAGTTAAGATAATTTGAGTTATGTAATGTTATCAAAATAAATGTGAATAATCAATGTAAACTATAAACATGTGACAATTAAATAATTAACACAATAAATGGAATAACACCTCCATAAAATAATCATATTAACACCAAAATACTATAGACAATGTTCCCACTATTGTCAAATCAATGGTTCTCAATACTTATTTGAAAGTCATAGAAAGATTGCTATCCGATACTTAGAGGAATGGTTATAGGTCTAGGTTTCTTCTAGCATAAACACCCTTGGAGGAAACCGATTCTTACATAGAGCCCAACCTAGCTTCATGACATAAAAAAACCCTAGCTAGAACACTCTTGGGTGTACGCTATACCTTGAGTTGGACACACAGTGTGCCCCTTCTCCATATGTTTCAATGCCCACCCATGATCCTAACCTTCACTCCTTTTGTGCCCTTTTAGTTCCTATTTCTTTTTTCTCTTCTCTCTGTGAATGTACTCCCCCTTTCCAAGTCTCACATAAATGCTTTATATATGCTTTAAGGGGTGGGTTCCAAACCATCACACCATTTCCCAAAAGTTTCCTTTTATTAATTATTTAAATAAATAATTATACTTCCCCCTTTTAAAGAGTGTTTATACATATTCTTTATTAATCTCTCTTTTAACCAAAGGATCATAATATCTTTTATTTTACATCTCCATTTTAATTCCAAAGGGTGATTTCATAGATTTCTCTTCTTTTGGGGAAAAAGTCACATAACAATTCTCCTAGTGTAAATTAGTTGTTGTCCTCAATAGCATGTGATACATATGCATCACAACTCAAAAACACATAATCAATAATTAAAGAAATTGATATTGAATACAATCATTCTTCATATATATATATATATATATATATATATATATATATATATATATTCATCTACATCCTTTTCTTCTTTCAATTCATAGATCTCTCTCTTTACAATTGAAGAAACTAAGGCTATTCTATATGTTTAATCATACATATTTCAATTTTATCAATTTTCTCTCATGTAACTCTTTCAAAATTATTATAATGTGATCATACAATAATTACTATGCATATCTGATACTATGTGGCCACTCATAACTTATAAACTTATAATCTATAACTTCAACATACATTCCAAGATGATATTCATGCATTCTAGACTACATGGATATCCTCTTTTCATATATCAAAATCAATACACAAATAGAATATTAGTCCTATAAAAAGTTATTGGGTTGATCAAGACTAATAGCAATGTACAAATTAAAACAAAAGATGATACAAATAATCTTACAACTCATCTTAAATAACAATAGAATAATAGTAAACTATTACCACCTAGAGAGTACTTTCATAAAGAAATACTAGTTTTAATCTTCCTTTAACAGACTAGGTTAATTACATTTCAATTTAGTTCTAGGATGGATACCTCACATTGACAACCATGTTGTAACCCTCAAATAAAGTGGAATGTGAATTTTATTGGAGATCTCTTCACAACATTAAATAACTATTGGTACACAAGAAGAGGAAATATTATGTCATTCCAGAAATATGTCCCCAAGTTTGGACACCTATTGATATACAATATTATTAGATTGTGTATATAAAAAAAATCAATATAAATTTATAATTTAAATTTGCTTAGAGGTTGTCTCTCACCCTATAAAACTCAACATGTCCCTATGTTTCATCCTAAGAAAATTTATGTTGGGCATTGATAAAGAATTATTTCATTCTAGCCAATGCACTTAAAAAACACAATATTTTGAAGGTTTAAGATGTAGAAATAACATGCCCCTATGGCTTTATATCCTATTATTCTCAACAAACTTTTTGTCATTTCTCTAAATTTAAAATATAAGTCCAAGGATCTATGGGTTATGGGCCCATAATGTAACTTACATTAAACAAATATAGATGTTGATTTTGCACAAACATAATAAGTATAGTAAAATAAATCAAAATAAATAGAAGAATAATTGAAATATCCTCCTAATTTTCACCCTAAAAAAATACTAATACACTAAGTCTTATTTCAAAGACAACTTAAAATAAGAGGGTGCTACCGAAATATAAATATGAAATCAATACCACTAAAGTGATAATCTCTTATTTGAACTCTTGTGATAGACATATCAATGTTCCAAAAGCTCTGTGAATCATCCAAAACTATTTTCAAATTTGATATCTAAGGTCCTATGATTCAAATTTAGGCTTCTTATGATATTAAAAAAATCTATAATAATTAAACTAGAAATATGAATGAAACCTTTGAATAAGTTCCTAATAATGCTTGTATCATAATGAATTACTAGATAGGATGTCTTAATGGCTAGCAAAAAACCATAGACAAAATCCAACAAATGCTATACATACATTGTTTAAACAAAGATAAAGGCTTACTCTTACAAAGTTTACTTCTCCTGTAATCCAAGGTTAAATTAATTGGTCCCAAGTTGAGTTGTATAATTATCATTTATAGGCAAGAATGGTTAACTCCAACCTCTAATTTATTTACAATTTATATTATGTGATGCCAACTTAACAACTAGATATTATGGTTAAAATTATTTATGCTATTAACAACATATAATTTAAATTTACTCTCAAGGGAGGGTATGATTTGATTTTCATATAATACAAGTACATAAATTACTCCAAATAAAAATAATTGTACAAAATAAAAAATATTTTTCATCTTATCAAGATGGGGTGAATTTGTAAGCAAGATGATAAGTTTGAACCTTGTTTTGTCTAGAAACCCAATGAACTATATTGCAATATATATGGTTTATCAAAACCTTTTACTAATTATTATAGTTGATGCTAACTTAACAACATGATATGTGGTTATTGTCACCAAAAGGATCAGAAGTTGGAGTACCCTACATGTTGAAAAAATGTACATATTTGACTTAATAATTAGTGGGTTATCCCTTCACCACTCTCTCAAAAATTTGACTTAATAATTAGGATTATGCCAAAGGTTTATGTAGAGTCCCTAAGTCACCCAATGTTGAAGTTTAGTTTGGATTTATGTTTTCTAATTTTATATTAGATCCGTAGTAATAAAAAATATTCCAATATGTATCCAAATGCTTGATTAAAATTTGGATGCATTATTTCATCAATTTCTAGCAAAGTTTGTCTAGAGATCACCCAATTATCTTAAGTTAAAATGTATCGACTTTTTCTTCTTAAACTACTGACCTAGATCTTTTAAGATTGATCATATATTGTATTGGATTATATTTATGTTGGATTTTCTTATCTTCTCTATGTAGTTTGAATTTTCTTTCTACTTTCAATACCTTAGGAAGGCAAGGTGATTCTAATTAAACAAGGTAAAAAAAAGGATATGTGGACATAGATATGAATTTTCATTGAAAAAGGGATCTAGTTGTGTCAATGAATGTAACATTTTGGTGTCTGAATACGAATGAAGTAATAAAAGCTACCTTACACATGGGAATACGTATGAGTGTGTTGTTGCAAAAAAAAATGCATATGAAGTGATGTTAGTACAGCTAGTGATTCAAGTTGCTTTCAAATATTAAGATAGAAATTTTATAAATGGTAAAGTAGAAAATTATTCATAACAAGAGCTCAGAAAGAGGTAGAGTCCCTGCTGGACAGAAAAATTGAGGTTTTAAAATTGTTCAGGTAGTTGTGATAGTAGTTGTTTATACAATGTCGAGTAGTCACAATCTTAGTTGTGTGCACTGTAATGGAAACATGGAATGTAATGTTGCATGATGTTAGTAAGAAAGTGGACATGCTCATTTGTTTAGAAAATAATCAAATGGGAAGTTATAAATTTTACTAGTGTTAATTTAGAGTGTGTATTATTCATTCTATAGACCCTGATTGGTCATTTAGAGTTTGGGTAAGTTGACTGGTTTAAACACTCAAATTTTTGGATATAGTTAGCCAACAATTTACAATCTTCAAACAATGTCAATTATGACCATTTTTCATTGTTTGAAACATTGTTTGTATGTTTATGTATATGTGTGTGTGTGTGTGTGTGTGTGTGTGTGTGTGTGTGTGTGTGTGTGTGTGTGTGTGTGTGTGTGTGTTTATATAAATGTTTGTGTTTTCCGTTTTGCATTTATATACATATCCAACTGGCTATCTTGTCTATTGATGTTGTAATCTATGTTTGTGGACATAGGTTATATATACCATGTTTGAGGCAATAGAATTGGTATTTGTAAGCTCCTATATGTTCTACATTTTCATTCTTAGGTTTTGTGATTTGCTCGGATTGTTTGTAGAATGCGAAATCAATGGTTTTTGAAGGGGTTGTGCATATATATATATATATTTGTAAATATATATAGATAGATATTGTGGATTGTGGAAATCTGCAAATGGCTAAAACTAACACACACACATTAGCATGATTAGCACTTTAAAACATATCAAATTATCAAACATCCATATGAAATAATAAATCATGTTTCAAAATGCAAACAAATTACAAGATAAACTAAAGCATCTAAAACATGAATTAAATCCTATTTCATATTGGATTGGTGCTTCCCAATCCTTTCTAAGATAAGCTAAATAATAAAATGCTTTGAAGATGGAGTAAGATGGGAAAAATCAGTTCTCAAATGAAGAGAGTGACTTTGCATAGGATTTGTGGATCAAATTGTGGAGGATTTGTTAAAGGATGAAGCCTCTATTTAAAGATTCTCAATTTGAAAGAATGCTTATGAGAGAGAAATGTGGGATAAAGATTGGACTAATGAGATGAGGCCACTTGTCAACTTGTGATAGGATGAGGAATGAGCAAGTTTTGGCCAATGTGCCCAAGAGAGGGAGATTTCAAATTTGAAATTGAGAGTTAATGCTAAGTTTGTCCTTTGCAAGGGACATGTAAGAGCCATGTAAGGCCTCATAAATGCTTTGTTGGATGTACACATTGAGGTGCTGCCACAATAGTGGTTTACAATTTGTGAGAGATCCTAATTTTTTCTGAAATCACATATTTTTAGAAAATATAATGATTTAAGCCTTCAAATGTTCCATTTAAAGGATTCCAATTGAAGAGGTTTTTATCAAACCACCTTAGACCAAGCCCCCTTGGATAGAACCTTCCTAGTGTTAAACCATACCTATAATAGAGTCTCCTTCACACCTATCTAAATGTTGATAATTTTTTTTTTTTTTATTTAACTTTTAGGGGATCAAATTAATTCATTTAAAAACTATTTTTTTGTATGTAGTCCTTATTATAAGATTCCAAAAAATTATAATTTTAATAAAATTTAATTTGATTATTATATTTATTTTTTATTTCTTGTGCATGTAGGTTTTTCACCGAAAATCAAGATATTTGTTCTACACATGAGGAAAAATAGAAAATTATCAAATTTTTTTTTGAAAAATATGAGTGCACTAGATATTGAAGTCATTGATCCAAAAAAAAAAGAAAATTGAATTTCAATACATACAAAAAGAGTTACATTATACTCCTCTATGTCTAAATTGTAATTGGTTTGACTTCAAAACTTGATTAAAGAAAAATATTCAATAAAAACTATCTAACCAAGTGGAAGCACTAGATATCGAAGTCAAAAATCTAAATTTGAAAGAATTAGAATTTTATCCTTCATGGAAAAAAAGTTATGCATTATACGGTGAGCATCACTTTTTCAAAATGTTGTTTTCTGAAAAAAACTAGTTTTCGAGGGAGATGGAAAAAGAAGTGCAATATGATTCCAAAATTTTTGAAAAAAATATATTTAGAATCTATAGAAAAAATGTCATGAAACTCTAGTTTGCATCATCTTCAAATTCTTCACGATTTAGCCACTATAGGTGCCTGAAAGTGAGTATTTAGTTTAAAAAAATTATTTTAGTGTCCAGTTTAACCAAAAATTGTAAACCACTATTGTGGGATCACATGCCCACTTTTTTTTGAATTCAAACTTGAGGGAATATTCCTCAAAGATGCCATGTTGATGGAAAATGCTGATTTTATAAATGAATTGAAATGATTTATTGGTGCAATTGGGAAAAGCTAGAGGATGTGATGGGTGGTTAGATTAGGTTAATCAAGATTAGATTAACTTAATAATGACTAGATGCTTTGACCTCTTTGACTTGAATATTTAAATAAAAAAGGGATGGAAGGTGATCTTAGATTTAATTAAATAAAAGACTTGATTTATTTAATTAAAAGGATGGTGATGTTAGGATCAAGTTGATTTATTTAATTTAAATTGATAACTTTAGGAGATTGAACAAATAAAATTGATTTATTTAATTGATGAGTGAATGTGATGCATAATGTCAATTTGACATGTCTACATTTTTCCCCTCTTTGAAACAATGTACTTGTTGTGTTGGTTCAAAAAATAATCTTACCGCGATCAAATTTTAAAAAAAATCTGATTTTTCAGATGCCCTAGCGGAAAGAATTACACTAGTACATTGCCCCTTCGAGAGATTGAGCGAAAAGATTCAATTTTAGGGTCGATCTCACAATAAAGAGGTTCAAAATGGATGGTTATGGATGATGATTCAAATGATATGGTTTTAAGATGCTTAGAATAACAAATCTATATTATCTTAAAAAACTTAAATGATGATATGATATGATGATTGGATGAGATGGATGATGTGATATGCTATGATTATTCAAATGTATGATTTATGTAGATGCTTAGACTAACAGATCTATATTATGATGATGAACATGCATGTGGGATGATATGCATAATACTGATGGTTTGTGGATGCAAGATGGATGCACTGATGATGATGATTAACTATCCATGACATGATGTTAGTGCAGAAAGAAGACATGACAAGAGGATCCAACAAGCCAACTTTATGAGATAAGATGATGATGAAATGATGATGAGAAATAGATGATTTTCTTATCAAGGATTGGAATTTTAAAAGGGCTACTTACCTTATGTTTGATAACACACATAGATATGATGCATCAAGGTATAAAGAACCAAGATGGCATTGTAACTAGTGCGATGGACTTTGAATCAACAAGCAGATAGGAGTATTCTTGTTCACACTTGACATACATAAACCTTGTTAGGACGTACCTAACAAAGCAAGTATTCACCAAGTTATATTACAAGAGTGTCCAACAAGCACAATAGACAAAAGATAATGATTGTTTCCCCATTCCTATCTCTCTAAATCCTTTGTTTGGATATCATCGAGAGGTCCTTGGAATGAGTGCAATAAGATAAATCAAAAGAAGAGATCAAGTACACAAACAAGCCAATGTTCTTCATACCTCCAGCCAAAGGGATTTGTTTTGATAGGATAAGAATCCAAGGTGATATCCCAAATGATGCCCATTGTCAGAATGATATATCCTAGGACATGCATTGTATGTGATGATGATGGTTTGATAAGTTGATTGACATGATGTTGATATAAGGTTGACTAACATGTTTGTGAATGATCAAGATTTTGATTTTGCATTTAAAGTTTTCTTTTGTTGATTGCTGTGATTATTTCTGTTTATGTTGCCAAAGGATGAAGGTGATGATAAATTTATTATGGATGATTGATTATTTCAAGTGAAAGCGAGATGAGACGGATGAATTTTTTCAAATATTTGGATGTTTTTGATATTTTTGCAATGTTTTGAGGCTTTTTTTGGTATTTTCAAGATTTTACAAATGTTTTGATTTTTGATTTTTTTGGGTTTTTTATTTTTCAAGTGTTTTTGGATTTTGATGTTTTTCAAATGTTTTTGTATTTTTTGCACGATTTTGACAATTTGGATTTAGACATGTGTGAAAATATCAGTTCTCTGTTTGGGATTTTGTTGAAGACCAAGCTAAGGTTGACTGATCAAATCGATGGATTGATAATGATGATAACATTGCTGAGGATACACAACAATGCAAGGATAGTGTTAAGCAACACAAGGATATCCTGCGATGATGATTTTTTTGATTGGATTTGATTGATCATGATTGATGAAGCTTGATTTGGAACAAAAGTTGTTTGGATGATTTGATGTGACATTTGAAGTGAAAATTAGATGCAACTAATATTGATTATTTGGATTGATGTTTGATGAAAGATGACGGTTGATAAGGAACTTCTTCTTGTCAAAATATGCCATGGGCTAGTGAGTTGGAATTTTTGCTCACAAATACTTTGACCAATTTGATTCTACGTTTTCCAATGTTCAAATCGCCACATAAGTTGGAGGATATAGATGAAGATTTATTCTCGAAGCAAGATGCACATATCTACCCCCAGTGTCTAGCAATGTATGAAATGCGATGTGTGGATGCTTGGATAGGTTTATGGATGGATGGATATGGTAAGCATGTAAAGGATGCCAAGGATTATCTTGCAATAAGATAAGGTGTTCAAATAAAGAATGCTCATTTGGACAATGCTTCATGGCTCAAATAACATTGGATAAGATAGGATCAATGAAACTATCCCATGTCAAGATGTTTACCATAAGTAAGCGTAAAGTGTGCCACAAAATTTCATCAAGACCAAGATAACTTGGATGATGGATGCAGATGGATAAAGATGGATTGGATAAATGGTTCATGGATGCATGAACTTATTATGGCTGAGATGGATGGAATGCTTGATTTATAATGGATGGGATGAGATGCTTTCACCTGAAGTGGTGCACGTAGATGCTCAATTTTACACATAACACCTCTTTGCCAGGTTTTCATCATGGTCTTTCCCAAAGCGCCGCCCATGCGGTTTTCACTAGAGGACGATTTTTCTCTTTACTATTTTCAATCCTTTTTTGATTTTTTTTTATTTTTTTGTTGTCACCAAGATGCCTGTTTGCTAGGTTTTCGCCAAGGTAACCATTTTTTCAAGACATTTTCTAATTTTTTGGATTTTTGGTTCTGTACCTTGAAAGATTTAGGCATTAAACTTTTTGAGATGGGAGCTATTCATGGGATCCTGCAGAGGTTCCCCTTCAGGTGTTAATAACTGATATGCCCCTGATTTATAACTTGCTATGATGATGAATGGTCCCAGCCAATTGGGTTCAATTTGCCTTTGCTGCTTGGGTTTGGGACATTCTTTTGATTTTCTTTTAAGACCAGTTCTCCGACTTGGAACATCCTGCTTCTGATTTTCTTATTGTAGCTCCTTTTGAGTCTATTCTGATAGACTTGCAAATGATTCAAAGCATCTATACGTCTCTCATCCAATAGCTCTAGCTCATTTAGTATTGATACCCGGTACTCTTCATCTATGATGAGGTTTTGTAGTGATATCCTAAGGGATGGGAGCTCGATCTCAATGGGGAGTACTGCTTCTAATCCATAGCATAGGGAGAAAGGGGTGGCATCGGTGGGTGTGCGGATGTTGGTTTGATAGGCCTAGAGGGTGGGATTAAGCTAAAATGCCAGTCACGACTTGCATCATTAACTATTTTCTTGAGTATTTTTAGAATGGTTTTGTTTGTAGCTTCTGCTTGGCCATTTCCTTGGGGATAGTATGGGGTAGAGAAGCGATGTTGGATTTTGAATAACTTGCACAAGTCGTGGACATCTTGATTCTTGAATGGTGTCCCACTATCTGAGATAATGGCTTGTGGAACACCATAGTGGCATATGAGATAGTTCAGAATGAACTTTGAAATTTGCTTCCTAGTTATGTACGTCATGGGTATGGCCTCCACCCACTTAGTAAAGTATTATGTTACGGTTATGATGAATTTGTGGTCGTTAGATGAGGTGGGTGTGATTTTTCCAATGAGATCGAGTCCCCACTACGAAAAGGACCATGGTGTGACGATAGGGTGAAGCTCTTGAGCTGGAGCATGGATGAGGTCCCCATGACTACTAAAATTGTAGACATTTTCTGACATAATCATGTGCTTCTCTTTCCATTGTGGGCCAATAATACCCCATCCTTAGCAGTTTCTTAGCTATGGTGATTCCACTCGAGTGTGAACCATAGATACTGTTATGTACTTCAGTTAGAGTGGTTAATGCCTCCTCAACATTTAGGCAGCATAGTAGGGTTCCTTCTATGCTTCTACGATATAGGGTATCTCCTAGGATGACGAATCTAGATGCCTTTTTAACAAAGGTTCATTTTAGGTTTGATGGTAGGTCGGCGGGTATGACTCCTATTCAAAGGTATGTGTAAATGTCATGGTACCAAGGATCACTAGGACCAATGATTTCACACATGAATTTTGATTCTAGTACCTCGAATGTAGGCATGAGAAGTTGCTCTATCAGGAATTCATATTTTGGAACATTGTTGGGGATATCTAGTAGGGACCCAATTGTTGCCATGGCATCTGCTGCTTTGTTGTTGGCTCTAGGTATCTACTTGAATGTAATTTCGATGAAGGATTCCTTTAGAGTCTCCACCAATTTCTTGTGTGGAGTGAGCTTGTTGTCCTTAGTCTGATATTCATCATTGACTTGATTTATGATCAATTAGGAGTCTCTGTATACTTTGAGAGCCATGATGTTCCACTACATTGCTATTCAGAGACCTATGGTTAAAGCCTCATATTCTGCAATGTTATTAGTGCAAGGAAATGCTAGTTTGTAAGACCTTGGCATGCAATCCCCTTGTGGGGTGATGAAGAAGACACGAGCTCCTGATCCATGCTGTGTGTATGAGTCATCAAAGTATAGTTTCCAGTGGTCAGCTACATTGAGGTTGAAAATAGATTCATTTGGAAACTCTGAGGAAAGAGGATTCTCAAAATAGATATGTGCTTCTGCCAGTTGGTCTCGATGACTTGGCCCTTGATTGCTTTCCTCTCCACATATTCAATGTCATATTTTGATAGTATCATCACCCATTTTTCCATTCTGTTTGTGAGCATTGGCTTTGATATTAGATACTTGAGAGGGTCAATTTTGGAAATGAGCTTTATTTTGTGTGCCAACATGGAATGTCTGAATTTTTGAGATGCAAGCACTACTGCAAGACATGCTTTCTCAATGAAGGAATAGTTTAGGTCATGACCAACCATTGTCCTGCTGATGTAATAGATAGCCCTCTCCATTGTGTTTTCATCATGTTGAGCTAGAAGAGCTCCAAGGTCTACTGCTGTTGCTGACACGTATAAGATCAATGGTTTCTTTGGGATAGGTGGCATTAAGAATGGCAGTGTCAGTAAGTATTCCTTGATCTTGTTGAATGCCTCTTCACACTTGGTATCCCATTTATACGCTACTCCCTTGTGGAGTAGGTGAGAGTATGGGTTTTGTTTGTTCGCCAATTGTTCTATGAATCTTCAAATGGATTGAAGTTTTCCTTGGAGGCCTCTCAATTGTTTTAATGTCTTTGGTGCATCCATCTTGAGGATTGATTTTACTTTTGCTGGATCCACCTTGATACCCCTCATGGACACTATATATCCTAGCAATTTACCTGATTGTATGCTGAAGTTGCACTTCTTGGGATTTAGTCTAACTTTGTATTCCTCTAGTTTGTCAAAGATAGCACTTAGGGTTGCTATGTGATCTTTTCTCTTTCTTGACTTATCTAGAATGTCGTCAACATAGTCTTCAGCTATTTTATGAATCATGTCATGGAAAATCAATGTCATGGCCCTTTGATATGTTGCTCCTGCATTCTTTAGGCTGAATGGAATCATGTTCCAGTAGTAAGTCCCCCATGGACAAGTGAAGGTTGTCTTATGTTGATCCTCCTTAGCTATCATGATCTGATTGTACCTTGAGAATCCATCCATTAGTGACAAAATATCATGTCCAGCTGTCATATCTACTATCATATCGATGTTGGGAAGCAGAAAGTCATCTTTTGGACATGCATTGTTCAAATCCCTGAAGTCTGTGCAAATTCTGATGTTTCCATTAGGTTTTGAAATAGGTACCAAGTTTGATACCCATTCTGGATAGTCTATCGGTCAAATGAATCCTACCTCCAATAGCTTTTTTAGCTCCATTTTGACTAGTAGGGCAATTTGAGTATGCATTTTTCAAAGCTTTTGTCTGACAGGATTTGCTTATGGATACACTGCTAAGTGGTGAACCATAGTCTTTGGATCAAGTCCTTGCATGTCAACATAGCTCCATGCGAAGTTTATTTTTCTTTCCCTTAGGAATGTTGCTAGAAGCTCTTGCTCTTCTGATAGTAGTGATTCTGCATAGAATGTGATATGCGGGGTCTCTTTTGTTCCTAGGTTGAGTGGATTGCATTTTTTTGATAAGACTGCTGACTTTTCCTGATGAATAGCTCTTAAAGGAAGATTGAATCCCCCATCCTCGGGCGCCTCAGAGAGATTTTCACCATTGGATGTGCCCTTTCTTTTTTCTTGTCAGAGAGTGCCATAGTGTGGTTTTCACTCAAAGACTTGGATATTATTCTTAATTTCTCACTTTTGCGACTGAAGGATTCAATTGTTTCCCCATAATAGGCATGTTTTTCTAACTCCATTATAAACCCTACTTTGTGATCCCCATCTAGAATGTTATCTTGCAATCCCATGAATTCTGAGAGTGCCTCATCATTTTTGAATGTATCAAGAACCGATGGTCCTCATTGGTCATAGTCGATGAGTTGGGGATATATTAGGTGGATGTCATGATTTTGATGGTGATCTGGTTCAAAAGATAGGGTGATAATCATGCAAAGAGTGGTCTCCTTGAATAGCTTAGGTAAATTAGGTGTGGAATCCTCATCATCGCTACTACTATAGACATCGGTTATATCAAATGTAAAGTTATCTATGACTCTACATGTAGACACTGGTAAGCATAATTCTGCTATGGTTGGCTGAGGAGGATTGTTAACCATTCTAACCGAAGGACTTTGGCCACATATGGTTATACTCAGAGGGGTACATCCAAGGCCAAGATTTTTTATTGGTTGTGTCTCTAGCATGATAGGTATTATGAGTCCATTGTTGTTTTGTCCAAGTCTTTGGTTTCTGTCATAGCCCATTGCAAGCATCATTTGCAGACCCTTTCTTTTGTCATCCATTGGTAGTTTAGGTGTTGGTCTCTCATCTTGATACAACATGTGAGATGGATCTACCTCGATAAATTCTCATCCAAGATCTCCCCATCTTGTAAAGGTGGGATAGTTTTCAGGAGATGTTTGGGATGTGGAAGCTTCATTTGTTTGCGGACATCCTCATGATCTAGGAGATTGTGGTAACTCTCCTACCACAAAATCATTATTAGGAAGCTTGTAGTTTCCACAACCATTATCCTAGATGATAAGCTTGATTTCAGAGATGGTGGGGCTGGAAGGAGTGGTGGGTGTCTCTGTCGCAGAAGTGGATGCGAGAGTGGCGGGATCAATGTATGGTGTGGATGGGCCCTCATCATTTTTTGGTACTTGGGGGATTTTGTAATAATTTTCTTCAAGATTTTTGCAGTATGAGAAAGGTTTGGGATCTCTGTGAATGGTGACCTCTTGTCCCTCGTGTGTGAATTTCATGCACTGATGGAAAGTAGATGCTATTTCCTTCATTGTATGAATCCATGGATGTCTTAGAAGAATGTTATATGGTAATTCAAGGTCCAAGACCTGACAAGTGGTTTCCATGAGAGTCAGCCCTACTTGAATAGGGAGTTTGATCATGCCTTGGGAAACTCTTTCTTGATTGTCATATGCTCTTATTGTGATACCCTTTCCCTTGTCAATAGAATCCTTTGGGATTTTCAATTGTTTGATGAGGTTGAGAGAAAAAATGTTCAAACCCACACCTCTGTCCACCAAGACCCTTTTGAGTTTGCTCTTGTTTACTATGACTTCTAGGTGAATCACATGGTTGTGAGATGGTTGAGTGGGGAAATCCTAGTAAGAGAATGTAAGAAGGTTAGGCGTAATGATGTTTTCGACCATAGCTTGGAATTGCTCCGCATCAAGATCTGCGGGGATAGTGGACGAGGCCAACACTTCTTCAAGGATTTTCCTATGGGAAAATGAGATTTTTAGTAACTCCATGATGGAGATTTGAGTTGGCATTCTCTTGAGTTGATCTAGGACATTATAGCTATTAGGAACTGATTTGGATGTAGGGACTTTGTTTGGCTGGGATGATCCTGCGATGGTGACTTTGCCACCTCTTATGGTGACTCCACAATCGGCATGGGCACCTTTGATGGTGATGAATGTGTAGTATTCATCTAGGGAGGCAACAACAGTTTCATACACATGGTTCACATTTGCATGGGTGCCTTTCCCTTTATCATTGTTGTTCCCTTTGTTACCATGATTCAACATCAGATTCGTATATATCTTAAGATCCTGATTTCCTGTAGGCTATTCCACGTTTATAATTATTTTATCGATGAGATCTTGAACGATGTTTTTCAATCTCATGCAACTATTTGTGCTATGGCCTTTTATTTTATGGAATTAACAAAGTTGATTCTCGTTATACCAAGGAGGTTTTACATTTGGTTCTTGGTAATTCTCAAATGTAGGAGCCTTGATGAGTTTTTCATCTATCAACTTCTTCATTATTTCTTCAAGAGGTTCCCCCAAAGTGGTGTATTATTTCTTGGGATAACTCTTGCGTTGGGGTGGTCCTCTTTGATCATTGAGATTATTGATTGTTGGATTGTTGTTTGGTTGGTGGGTTATGTGATGATTGTTTTGGTGTTGTGTTTGGATTTGTGGTGCGGGTGTATGTTGGTGAGGAGCACTAATGACCACCTTGGCATCGACGACACCATCATTAGTAACATTTTTGTTCCTTTCCCATGTGCGAGGTTTACCATTGTAATTGGATGGTGGGTGGTTGTTTTGTTGTTCGGGGTATGATGTTGATTCCGCAGGTTGAGTCATAAGGGCTCTTTTGATGCTGAGCACCTTGGGGATCAACTAATCATATGTGGTGATGCCATGAGCCTTGAGATGAAATGCCAAGCGGCCTTCAAGGTTGGATATGATGGTGCAAACTTGTTGTTCTTCTAACATGTTCCACTTGCTCCGATTGGCCTTTGATCACCATTGTTGTAGGAATGAAGCGAAAGATTCACCCTCTCCTTCTTTCAGAGCTGAGAGTTCTTCTAGACTAACATCCATTGCAATGTTGCATATGTAGTTCTTAATGAATGCATCTATAATTTCTTGTAATGTTCTAATTCCTGAAGGTAAGTGAGAGAACCATTCCAAAGCGTAGCCTACCAAAATCCTAGGGAATAGCCGCATCTGATAAGTATCATCATATGCAACTTCCATACAATGAACCTAGAATTCCTTGATGTGATCTTCAAGGTTTCCCGTCCCTCAATATTTGTCAAATTTGGGGATTTCAAATCCCTTGGGGAATGGTTTCATCACTAGGCTCCTGTCAAATGGATACAAACACAAGTTGCTTGGTGTCTTTGTTGTTCGCCCTAATTGAAGATCAAGCACTTGCAGCGAGAGCAACCTAATTTGTGTTGTTACATCATTTTGTGGATCAAGGGGTGGGATGAAAGTGTTTTGGGGTGTTTTAGTCATGGTTTGGATGGGTGGGTTGGTTGGTGTGTTGTTCAGTGGTATTTGTATGTTTTTCCAAGCGAGGTAGGCTTCCACTTGCTTTTGTATGAACAACACTTGTTGTTGATCTTGCTGTTGTTGTGCTAATATTTATGCTTTTTGTTGCACTTGTTGATGTTCCAACAATGCTTGTTGTTGGGCTGCCAATTCTACTCTTGTTGTTCTTGATATTGCTTTATGGCTTGCTGGTATGCTTGCAATTGCACTACTTATCTTTGTGCCAGGAGTTGTGCTTGATATTGGGCTTGTTGTGCCTGATATTGAGCTTGTGCTTGAGTAGTCTTGTGTGCTTGCAATGCTTGTGCAGCTTGTTGTTGTTGTTGTTGTTGTTGTTGTTGCAATAAAGCTTGGGCTCGTGCTGCTTGTTGCATTTGCAATGCAGCTTGGGCTGCTTGGGCGGCTTGCACAACTTGAGTGGCTTGTTGAGCAGCTAGGTATATGGATTTTTGTTTTTGCACTTGTTGAAATCCCCTTTGAAAAGCAGCTTGCAATGTTGCGTTGTATTGGCTTGATGTGGTGGAAGTTGGTGTTGGTGGATTCAGAATGGCATTTGTGGTGAGCGATAATGTCATGTTGGTATTTTGAGTGGTGGATGGTGTTTTTGATGTGGTGATTTGAGTGATAAGTGGTGTTGTTGATGTGATTGGCCCTTGAGAGACCATGCTTTGCAATGTTATGGGGTTGTTTGATGATGTTGTGATTGTTTGTGCATTTGTCGTCTATTGTTGCAATGTTGACGACAAGTTTTGAGAGTTTGACATAATGTTTTGGTTGATATTTGGGATGTTGTTTTGATCGATACTTGGTAAGGGGGGAAGCCCTAAGCCAAGGAGTGGTGTGGATGATGATGGAAAAAGTGGAAGTGGTGGAGATTTAAGGGGTGTGAGTCCTTGTGAAAATGTTGTGGTGTCAAAAATGCCCCTTGGTCCGAACATGTCCCCTTCCTCTTGAAAATTTGTGAGGAAAGGAGTTTGAGGTGTTGCGTGAAAAAATGTTGATGATGGATCATGATGGAAAGTGAGAGGAACATTCTTGTGTAATGGGTTGTCGAGTATATTTTATTCCAAGATGGTGTTTGCCTCTATGTCTTAATTGTTAACAAGGGGGTGTGATTGAATAGCATTGAGAAATGCATTTCCCTTATTAATGTTGGGTTGGGTTGGAGCAAACAATGTTGTGATTTGTGGAATGTTTTGTGTGATGTTTTGGGATTGGGGTGTAGATGAGATGGGAATGGTGGATGAGATTGGAGAAAATTATGTCTCCACTATAGTACTCATGTTGAAATATGAAGGTAACTTGGCTCCTTATTTTCCTAATTCAAGCATGTATAATGAAGGGTTGAGCCTCATCATGATGTTGATGATTTTATGGTTTTCTGGATTTTGAAGCATTTCAGTCATTTCGTCATGAGTCATTCCAAAGGTAATATCCTCTCCTTGGTTTTCCTCTTGTGGGTTTTGCGATGATGTCAGAAGGTTAACTGTGAGAGTTCCAAATCCAATAGGATTCATTTCAGGAGTGGTTTGACTTAAATCACTTGAAGCGGGTGTTTCTTTGTTGGCTTCCATGCTTTTCTTGTATTGAGATCTAGTTTGAACCATAAAACAAGGATCATTTTTTAAGAATGGGAGATGAATCTCTAGATTTATTTGGATTGATCTTTATTTTATGCCTCAAAGTTAAAAATTTTAGGATATCTTGAGGATTGAAAGATGATATGATGATGATGCAAGGGATGGATGATGTGGATGTTATGATCCTTTGGTAAATCTTGAAGGAGATACTAGGCTTTTGGGACTTTCAGATATGTTTCAGATTTTGATTTGGGATTTTTCCTTGAGATTTGTCTTTGATTGATTTTGATTTTAATTTTAATTTTGAACAAATAGACCCTAAGATGTTTGGATGATTATCTAAGGGATATATTTGATCAAAGGATGATAATTTGAATATGTGTGGGGAGAAGGATGCATCTACCCACACCTATTCAAATAAGATGATAGTTTCACTAAGCATATGAAGAAGGATTCATCTACATATACTAAGCTAAACAAGATGATTTTGATAATGTTTTCAATGTTTTAGTCTCAAGGATTTTGATGATTTTGATTTTTTGAACAAAAAGCCTAGCATTTAAGGATGATTTCAAGATTTTTCCAAAAGGTGATTGTGAGATGATGTTTGTTTTGATGGTTTGAATGATGGATGAAAAGTATTTTGATTTTCTTTGATCCTAAGATGAAACTAAAAAAGACACTTTGTTTGCCTAGACCTAGGTATTGAAGAACAAGCTTTTCTCTAAACAAGATGTTCAAACTCTCTGAAAAGATTTGGGTTTTGGTAGTAATAGAATGAATACAAACCGGGATTGTTCCTGGAAGCATTTTTGTAAAAGTTCTAAAGAAATATTTGTCTAACCTTGTATAGCATAGAGAGACGTTCTTGATGGGCTTTCAGACTAAGGGCTTTCACCTTTGGTTTCTTGATCTTGATTTGCGTGAAATCATTGGAGATACATGTGTGGGGTCCAATTTTTTTTAATATTTGATTAATGGATTCTTTTTACCACAAAAAATTCTTGATTAGCTTTCAAACTGAATGTCCAATGTCTCAACTTCATCTCGTTTCACAAGGTATATTATGTGAAACTTTGATGAATTTAAGGCAAGGGTTACCTATTGTTTAACTTTAGGGGGAAAATTGAGATGTAAAATCAAGTGTTTAGAAACCTCTAAGGATGTAATCCCAAGGGCAAGCAATAACATGAGAATTTGGTCAATGATATTTTCCTCCTAAAGGGTTTGAAATTTTGAGGATCATGTTGAATGTTTGTTTTCAAATGTTTTCGATCAAAACATTGTGTTTTCAAACAAGAACACATACAATCCTATGGATGTGAAAGATAGTATTTGTTGAATCCCCACTTGGACAAGTCTAGCTATGCTTATCTTTAGTGAATGGTTAGATGCTTGACCCCACTGGCTCCCCTCCATGACACTCATATGGGCCAGCCAAGTATCAACACCCATGAAACTCCCATGGCATGTTTTCCATTTCTACTAAAGACCGTAAAAGTGTGGGGCAGCTTCAGAATGACCGTTCTTGCACCAACAAATAGATTAAAGGATTTTTGAAAATTATAGCACATGGGTTTTAATAAGGACTTTCCATTCGTGGAGATTGACCCATACGGAAAGAGTCCCCTTTCGGATCCATCTTGTCGGAATCAACTGCGTGATATTGGCGTTTCTTCCAATATCCACATTTATATCCCAATTGGAAATACTCTTGGCTTTAGAGTGTTACTGGTTGATTCGTTCCCTTGGGTGAGTACTTTTTCCCCAAGGCAGGCTCTCTAGGATAAACAAAAGTGAGTAAAGACAAAATCCATAACTCGATCAATCTTTGATGGCAACAAAGAGAGAGAATATACATGATAATGTCCCCACTCACGCTCTTTAAGCACCAAAATCAAAGTGTGGAGGTGATTGCTTTGTCTCACCCTAAAGTCATGAAAAAGGTCTTTTGATTCTCAAGATCGCTATAAAGTGCGAGAGAAGCGCAAATGTCCTTCTTCAATGCCTTTAGTTTAAGTAATCCTTCACAAAAAAAAAAGTTGTACTTGTTCTTTTTTAAATCCACAAAGCAAAATATGAGTTCTTTTTAAGCACCAAAAGATGAGTGAGAGATACTTTGTTCAATTGTTAATCCAAGAAACAAAATCTAGTAAGTTGTGATCCTCATGTTCGTTTTAGCCTTTGCAAGAAGAAATTGAAAGATTCTTTTTAAACCCAAACGATGTCCTAAGAAAGAAGAGATAGAAATTTCATGAAAAAGTGTTTAAACAAACACTAAAGTGTTAGAAAACACTTTAATATTTCAAAACATCATCCTCATGTTTCATTTTCCTTTGTTTTCCTTTTTTACTTTTCTTTGTTCTCCTTCGTTTTCACCTTCATTGTCCTTCGTTATCCTCTTTCACTTTCCTCGTTTTTTGTTTTGCTTTCCTTCATTATCCTTCTTCACTTTCCTCATTTTCGTTTACACCTTCTTTGTTTTCCTATAAATATCACAAGTAAGGGTTATGGCATGTTTTATATAAAAAACATAAGAAACGTTCATTATTTTGAGAAAACAAAATTGACAAATCACAGGAGTCCTTTACAATAAAATAACCCCATGATACAAGATCATTGATTTTAAAAATTGAAAAAATTTAGTTGACTTAACAAATAATGAAAGGTATCATAAAAGGTATTTTATCATACTATTAAGCCAACCAAAACATCAATTTATAAAGAAGAATAATCAATAGGTCAAAGAAAGTTTAAATGTGAGAATGAGATAACATGGATAAATGTTCTAAGCCCCAACCACAGATATTTAAAATGGTGATAACCACTAGGTACTATTTTCAAGTTAATGTAACCGCGCACATGCAAAGATACGCATGAATACTACACATTGGAGAGGAAAATATAGTGTCATTACTATATGTGTCAGACAAGTCAGTTTGAATAATTAAAGTGCAGCCCATAAGAATTTATTACTGGGCTTTTCATCCTTGTCACCCCAAGATGGCATGACAAACATGATTTCCCCCTTCCTATGAATTGATTGGTGGCTAGAAACAATGGTTTCAGACAAAGAAATTTTAGCATGATGAGCACGAGATAGTGGTTGACTTATCAAACAAGCTAGGCGCCACAGGAAGGTGAATTTTTAAATTTCAAAAAAAAAAATGCAGCCTTGTGAGGTGCAGTTTGGACACTAGTAATCGCGCCTAGCTTCTGTTTTTCAAAAACATCATTTTGAAATTATGGTGAAGGACCAGTGGATTACAAAATATTTTTTAGCCTGTAACTTCTATAAAATAGTAGTTGTTAGAAGTTTAGGGATGCCGCAACAATCTATTAGATTAAACGGTAAGGAATTGTTCTTTGTTAATTGTTATCCTTCTTTGATATTACATGAACAATTTTACTTTCAAATCAGTCATAATGCTTGTGGATGGTGAAAATATGTAAATGGATAAAACTAACACACACACATTAGCATGATTAGCACTTTAAAACATAGAAAATTATCAAACATCCATATGAAATAATAAATCATGTTTCAAAATGCAAACAAATTACAAGATAAACTAAAGCATATAAAACATGAATTAAATCCTATTTCATATTGGTTTGGTGCTTATATGGAAATAATCCCTTTTCCAATCCTTGCTAAGATAAGCTAAATGATAAAATGCTTTGAAGATGGAGTAAGATGGGAAAAATCAGTTCTCAAATGAAGAGAGTGACTTTGCATAGGATTTGTGGATCAAATTGTGGAGGATTTGTTGAAGGATGAAGCCTCTATTTAAAGATTCTCAATTTGAAAGAATGCTTATGAGAGAGCAATGTGGGATAAATATTGGACTAATGAGATGAGGCCACTTGTAAACTTGTGATAGGATGAGGAATGAGCAAGTTTTGGCCAATGTGCCCAAGAGAGGGAGATTTCAAATTTGAAATTGAGAGTTAATGTTGAGTTTGACCTTTGCAAGGGACATGTAAGAGCCATGTAAGGCCTCATAAATTCTTTGTTGGATGTACATGTTTACTTGTTTTTGAATTCAAACTTGAGGGAATATTCCTCAAAGATGCCATGTTGATGAAAAATGTTGATTTTAAAAATAAATTAAAATGATTTATTTGTGCAAGTGGGAAAAGCTAGAGGATGTGATGGGTGGTTAGGTTAGGTTAATCGGGATTAGATTAACTTAATGATGATTAGATTCTTTGAACTCTTTGACTTGAATATTTTGATTTATTTAAATAAAAAAGGGATGGAAGGTGATCTCAAATTTAATTAAATAAAAGGCTTGATTTATTTAATAAAAAGGATGGTGATGTTAGGATCAAGTTGATTTATTTAATTTAAATTGATAACTTTAGGAGATTGAACAAATAAACTTGATTTATTTAATTGATGAGTGAATGTGATGCATAATGTCAATTTGACGTGTCTATAGATATATATACATTTACACATAGAGGGGTTAGAATGCAAACATTGAATAGGAAAATATTTGACTAAGTTATATGGTTCACTTTTTAAAACTTATGTGTTCAATGGTGATATTTAATCATGCAATTGGAAATTTTTTTATGATATTTAAACATCAGGTGTGTACATTATCTATTTTTTGGCATAGTGGGAATAGCTATAGAATAGTATAGGATGTTGATCACAAGAATTTATATGTGTGTGTGTGTATTGGTGCAATATATATATATATATATATATATATATATATATATATATATATATATATATATATATATATATATATATATATATATAGATGTATGGTCTATCTTGTTAATTTTTTTGTTGTTGACTAGCCATATTTAATTTGGTAGTTGGGAAAATATTTGTGATCTTTAGACATTTTAACATATGCATATTAACTATTATTTGTAATACTAGGAATAGCTAAACAATAAAGTATGTGTGTCTGTGTGTATGTATGTGTATATGATATGTATTATTATCATACGTAGTATTATGTACATATATAAATATATATTTATCTATATGTATATATAATGATATATATATATATATATATGTATATAGTATGTATATGTATATTAGTGCAATTGCTTACACATATATATATTGATGTGTATATATAAGCATATACATACATATATATAGAAACACAAATACGTATGCATGTTTGCATGCATATGTATACATGAAGAGTGCATTTATGGATAGTAGAAATATATGTCTATATGCATTATATGTGTATATCTATATTTTTTAATGATACACATGCATGTTGATATATATAGGTAATATGTAGACATAAACATAATCAAAATTATGTATTTGGAAGCTATTTTTAAATTTTTTTTTATGTAATGATAGAAGAACATAGACCCATAAAATGCAACGATGTAAAACAATTGTAGAATGAATGTCTAGAAGAGGTACAAATTGAAAATCACAAAGAATTTGAGAAGACATTGACTGAATGAGAAAAGGCGTGAACATTTCCAAATTACCTAGATCCAATTTAGGTTTTCATTTAATAAATCAAAAGGCAATTGGAAAACATGTGCATAGTAAATGCGTAAAAAAAATATTAGTAGATATTCACTGATTAAATACAAAAGAGTGGGAAAAGTATGAAAGACACTTTACAGGGAAAGTATAGAATGTTGTTGTAATAGCTATATGATGTTAGAAATGGTTCCTTTGACACTCGTAACACATCAGACATAGATTTAACATTTTTTACATGAGGACATTTTCCAATTACTGAAAACCAATCTTCATTTTCATGTAATAAATTAAAGTGCAATTGCATTGCATGTGTGCATGCAAAATTTTTCTTCCATCTTTTATCATGATAAACACACTCTCATGTCAAGCCTTTACGAAAACATAATGAAAAGTGGTTAAAGAAAGCAATGAAGTAAATGATATATGAGTTTAGAAAAATGCAATGTTGCATTGCAACAAGATGAAATCAGATAATGTTTATATAAATAGCTATTTAAAAAAATATTTGTGTTGATATAAGTTTTGTTCAATATGCCTTGCCGAAACAAGGATAAATATCCTTGATCAAGTTGCCAAAATCAAAAACATGGTATTTGGTAGATTACAATCAACTATAAGATATGTAATTTATAGAGATTGAAATAGTGTTATGTACATAGAATCAGTCAATTTGATGCATATGGAAATGACAATTTCATTGCGAGTACAGTTGCATGTATATCAATGACCACTAACCGAGATGTTTTTTGAAACTTCATTGAGTGAGGTGACTAAATCCATAGATCAAATGCAATAATTAGTTAATGCAAGAAATATTTAAAAGCACAAAGAATAAAAATATTAGAAAAAGAAATTGTTAAATATTAAAGAGATACAAGATGAAAAGAAACTTACAAATGTCCTTTGAAATGCTTGTGAGAAGGGAGCAAGGACAGGTGTTTCAAAGATGAGAGACATATATCCTCTCAATAGACATAGATCTTGTCAAATATGGTATTTGATAGATTACAATGAATTATGAGATATATAACTTATAGAAATCCAAAAAGTCTTGTGTACATAGAATTAGTCAATTTGATGCATATGGAAATGCCAATTTCATTGTGAGTAAAGCTTCATGTATATAAATGATCACCAACAAAGACATTTTTTGAAACTCCACTGATCCAGATGATTGCATCCAAAGGTTAAAACTAGTAATTAGTTCATGCAAAAAAATTGTTAAAAGATGAAAGAATGAAAATAATAGAAAGAGAAATTGTTAAATATTAAAGAGAGACAAGATGGAAAGAAACTTGCAAATGTACTTTCAAATTCTTGTGAGAAGGTAGCAAGGACAACTATTTCAAAGATGGAAGACATAGATCCTGTCAACAGACACAAATGTCTCTTTCATTGAACAATGCAAGTGACTAAGTAAGCAATACCAGAAAATGCCAATGTAAAAGATATAGGAACTTACAAATATCTTTCTTTCTATTTCAAAAAGTGAGTACATGAAGAATTAAAGAATTGGATCACTTATTGTGCATATATCGAGAGAGGGTAATGGGAAGTCCAATGGAGAATGTAACTATTACATGTGAATGCAATGATATTTAGTGAATTTCAATAATAGGGTAGAGGAGAGAAGAAACATTGAGAGTTGGGTGTAAGCAATTTCTTTTATGCACGAAGATCGAGTCACCATGTGAAAGAAGGAAATTGCTAGTACATAACAATGTTGTTTTCCAAAGCACGTATCTCTATCAATGCTTAATAGCTGTTTGGAAATCCATTTGGGAAGGTAGAAAAAGTAGATCAAATTCTTTCCAATTACCCCCATTCTCAACTATGATGGATATAGGTTGCATCAATAGAGCAAGATGCAATGCTTATGAGGATTTGTAATCAGTTTAATATGCATTGAAAATTAGTGAACTTAATACCATAAGCCATTAATGACAGTTGCATTACACTCCATTTATATCAAACAAAAGTGGAAAAATATATATGCATAGCTCAATTATGACAATGATATGTATGCATAGCAAGAGCAGGTGCAAGAGCGCAACTTATATTAAGAAAAGGTGAACTTAATACCATAAGCCATTAATGACAGTTGCATTACACTCCATTGATATTAGAAAAAAGTGGAAAAGTATATATTCATAGCTCAATTATGATGATGATATGTATGCATAGAAAGAGAAGGTGCAAGAGCACAACCATATCAAAGAAGTTCAAAAATCCATGAGGCATTTCAAATATAAAGAATGAAAATTATTTACTATATATGCATATGAGTGTCATTATGATGCTATGTTTTTGTAGTGAGAATGGATGGAAAAGGACAAGTTTATGAAAAAATAGTAGAAGGGCAAAGGAATCTATGACTATTGAAACAAGGCATTTGTAAGTTGCTATGCCTTTTACAATGTCATTTTACACTCGTTTAAATGTTTAGATTTTATTGGTTAATGTGTAGTGTTTTTTGTTGTTTGCATTTCGTATGTTAATTTCCATTCTTTAAGTAGTGTTTATTGATTGAGTGGGTTAATACATGTTGAGTTAAATACTGAACACCATAATTCATTAATGTATACTTCTTTGCTTTCCATGATTAAGAATGGAGATACCTAACTGGACGTGTTTGTAAGTTCCTATATGGCGCAGGAGCACCTACACCACAATATCATTATTGATTATTTGAATAAGTAAAGTGTTAATGTTTTAAGGTTTTGTATTCAATAAGATCTAATAAGATCAGTAGTCATGTATTAGTGAGGTCTTAGTGAAGTTAGAGGTGAAAAAGTGCAAACATTTCATTATGAGTCATATTATTATGTAATTGTTTGTAATTTGGCCTCCAACGGTCATTAAGGTTTCAAAAGTCAGTTAGATTGGTGGTTAAATTCATTGGGAGTTAGATTTAAATGCATAGAAATGTACTTAAGGCCTTCAAGGGCTTGAGACAAGGACTGTTGAAGAAGTTTTCTTTGAATCAATAAAGTTTCAATTGCTTAGTTTCAAATTTCACTATTTTTTCTTGTGTTTTTTTGCTTGTGCACAAGCCATTCAAGCATCTTTTGTACCAAAAAATTATGTAGAATTTTTGATACAAGTCTTAAATTTATTTTGAATTCTTAATAAATGGTTTCTTCATTTATTTTGTGCCTTGAATCTCATATTTTCCCTTAACGTGTTCTTGAACAGGGGTATAAGGGTTTTGTGGTTTTAATGGTTTGAGTCTCATCCCACCTACTGTGTGCCAATGTGACTTAGTGGGATGAATTGGTAGGGCTTATGAATTGATTCTTCAAGAGTGTAAGGCATGGAGAACTGAGTTTTGAAAGAGAGTGAGGAGTTAAAGGTCTGAAAATGGTGGGTTTTCACTTGAAAATAGAGCTTTTACCCTAGGGTTTGCAAAAATATCTGAGATACCCAAAGTTTCTTTATTTTTTAAGAATATTGGGGCCTAAATAAAGGTGTCTAAGTTGGTTGCAGAGTCTGAAAGGCTATGGAAGTGCTACATCCAATAAACCCTCAAGAATTACACTAAAAACACGGGTTTTCTAATTTGATGGTTATAGGTTCGTACAAATGGAATCCAATTATAGAATCTATGTTTTATTGGAAATTTATTTATTGCCCCAAGGTTTCAGGGGTCTGTGTGGTGTTTGAAGGTAGGTTTCTTTGTAAATTTGGGCTAATTGAGTAGCCTTTTCAAGGGTGAGTGCATAGGAAGTCAACGATGGTCCAAAGGAGTCTATGTTGTTTCTCATATATGTTGTGTAAATTGGAAATGGGTGTTTGAATCAGTCATGTGTTGGTCTGGTGATTTGGAATATTGTGGAGTAATTGGGAAAAAACTAGTTTCTTACTATTCCAAGGGTTTAAGGGGGTTAAAGAGGGAAATTAGTTTTCAGTTTCTTGTCAAGCTTTAAGGGAGATTTGGATTGTCTAAAGAGGTCAAAATAATATTGTTAGATGCCTAAAATAGGAAGGTTGTCAAGAGTTTGTGATTGTGCCCTTGTGTCTGCATCACTATATCTTTTATAGTGTTTTTTATAGTTCTTTACATTTATGCATTAAGAGACAATATTAGTTCTAATGTCAATCGTGAGAAGCAAAGAAGAAACCATTACTGAATCATAGTGTTTAGTGTTTAATTCAATAACAGAGAATGAATGATAAAAAAAATTCAAAGACAGTGAAGAATAGACATTAGATGGTAAAATGGACGAAGCAGAAAGCAACAAGAATGAGCAAATACAATGTAATGATGTTAACAAGTATAAAATGATAATATAAAAGTTATAGCAACTTTCAAGTGCTTTGTTCTTCATTTCAAGAATAATAGACATAAATACTACCAATAGACACAGGTTCGACTTCCATTAGATAATGTATTGAAGAGTATAGGAAATGCAAAAAATGATAGTTTCAAAGGAACTTACAAATTAAGGTTTTTGTTGTTTGCTACATAGTAGATGTAAACCCTATAAAGAGACAAAATCTAGCCTTGTGAAACATCCTAACCCAATGAGAAAAAAATGCAAATAATACTTTGGTCAGTAAAACTTGAATCTCAATCTCATTTTGTTTATTTACCATGGTTAAGATTGGAGATAGCTACCTGTAGTTCAACCTATTTGATTAAAATGAGAATTGTTTGTATTTGGAATACTTTTTGGATTTGTGACTTTAACCCTGTCAACCAAAGTATTACTTTTTTTTTCTTTCATTCGAGGAGAAAATTGCAACTATCCTTTGTTGAGCACACTCTAAGCTTGATAGCATTAGTTGTCAAAGACACCTATAGTCTAGGGCACTTGCTATTAGCAAAGGATAGACAGTTATGAGTGTAGAGAACAATAAATAGTAGACATTAATACATGACATGCAGAGCTGCAAAATAGTATAGCATAACAATGTAAATTATATAGTTAGCTACAATTGATTTGTTATTTTCTATCAAGACATAGACATAAATCCTGCTATAGCATAGGTTTTTCCATTATGAAATAGTTTGAATAAGTGAATAAACTATTCAAAATATGACACCTTAAAAGGTTTATGAACTTACAAATGACTTTGTCAATGTGCCAAATAATGCTATTAGCAGTAAGAAGTAGGGAAGTAATTAGTATTTCCTCTTTCATATTGTCTTTTTCTACCAATGACAAAATATGTAACAAAGAGACTTTGATGAGGTCATAACAATGGCAAAAATGTGTGAAATAGGTTGTTGTTTTTGTTTACACTTACTATCATTTGACTATGGTTGTCAATTAAATTGAAATGCATGATTCTTTCTTTTGATGCTTTCTCAACAATTGTGGTAATAACAGAACCATAAATGATCATATCATTTCCTTCAAATGATAAAGTTGATTGCTTTTGTGCATGTGTGGATAATGCTTGGTGTTTCTGCGCTATGTGTTTCCAACTTGTACATTGTAGATTGAACAATGAGAAGAAGTATATTGATAAATAAACGTATGAAGAGCAAACCTATGTGTGATAGAAAAAGGATATTGTACTTTCCTCTTTTCATCATGTTTGTCAAGATACCAATGCATTTTCCATTTGTTCTAGCAAGCATATGCAATGAGATGTTTATGTCAAGCATGTCTTAAAACAAAGAGGGAAAAAAATATTAGTAAGATCTCATATGATTTTGAAGTTTGTTGATTTTGAATGTGAGGTATGTACCTATTTGTAGATGCTCTAGATGCTATGGTACATGTTGGGAATCACTAAGATATATGTTGGATGAAATTGCAATAGATTTGTAATATGCAAGGAGCAATTTTGAAACTTCAAATGTAGACAAAAAATAACATATGATTAAGCTGCAACACAGTTGAGCAATGAATAACAATTTTGATTTTCCAATCTGGTTCCAATAAAGAAATTGATGCTCTGCAATGCTTTAGCAATGTTCTGCATAGTAGCATATCTTCCTCATAATGGGTGTAAACTCATTTACAACATGATAGCTATGCAAAATATGTTTGAAATTATGGTTGATACTGTTGTCTCAAAACAATAACCAAGTGAAGATTTGAATAGGAAATACAATCAAATAGTATTTATTCTTATTAGAGACATAGACAGTTTGAACAATAGTCGACTCAATAATGCTTTCATATTCACTAAAATTGCAAGCTTTTTTTTTAGCATTTTTACCCAGTCAACAGTAGGGAAAATTTGGTCTGAATAGATATGATATGTTGAAAAGCACTTTGAATTTACTTTGGAAAAGAGTTGTTTAAAATATAATGTGCATATTTGAGTTAGCGATTTTGCATAAACTCCATATTGTTGATCTGCTATATTGAGTCTGTTGATTATGACAAAGAACGTGTTGGCTTGTGCTTTCCAAAATCGGTTTCTCCTCGAAGTAGCTGATCAAAGATATGGAATTGATGCAAAGTGCCTAATTCAAAGTGGCACATTACATTGTCAATAATCATTTTCTACAATAAATTCAAAGAGATTTTCAAAACACTGTATTTGATGTGACCTAATTGTGTCCATTGTTGATTGTGTTAAAAATCGAAGCATGGGGAAAGAATTCAATATGGTAAAGAGAGTGAAAAAATAGAATTTGATGACATTGTTACAAAGTTCAAGTTAATCACTTATGCCTTTGCTATAACTGCCAAATGAAAAGAATTGATTCTACCATTATGGATTGTAAGATGCCAATGTTAAAGTGTTGCAAGAAATATGCAAATTTTGGTTAGGTGGGAATGCAATAATAACGGTTTGTACATATCCAGGCAGATCGTGAAAATGTGATTTTGATATCAAGTACATTTTGAAGGTGTGCATAGTAATATGTATATACAATATCTTAATGATTATTGATTCTAGGTATGATTGTTTGTTGACCAGTCCTAGCATAATTGAATATATAAATGAAATGTTGATTTTTTTGTCACTGCAATGTAAAAAAAGTAGAATTATTCAACAAAAATTTCACCACAATTGGCTCTTGTAATAGTTTGTATCTTTTAACAAAAAAATTTGTGACCACATTGACAAAATACATGGTAGAGGATAAAATATATGGCATGTTGCTAAAGGTTTTCTCTTTTTTGTAGTTGATTTATGTAGTGAAACAAATCTAAGATAAATGGTTGGAAGCAAATGATCAAATGCTTCTACATATAAGCTGAAATAAAAGTAAAATATTCATTGAAACATGGAAGTACCAACTAAAATATGTTTATTGATTGATATTCTAATACTGTGGAAGCATAACATAATAATAGGGGATAAAGTACAAAGAAAGACAAGTGTACAATGCAAAATAAATACAGTTGCAAACAACAACACAAGAAAAAGATAATTGCACTACAATACATTCTATATATCCAACCAAAACAATTCTTTTGGAAGAAGAAAAGGGTGTGTTAAAATTTAGAATACAACTAAAGAACAGGCTAAACTTACAAATGTGCACCATAGCACGCCATGAATGTGTTCTTTTATTTGGTCATATACATTGCAAATGATTTGAGTTTCGATTACCACCTAAAAAAATAAGGCACCTATCAATCTTAATCATAAATAGAAAATATGTATAGGAATGCATTCCAATTTCCAATGGTCAACCATTATAAACAATGTCATATATCAACCAAAACATTTTTTTGATGAATAGGCACTAATCTATATTAATTTAAAGATTAAAATATATATTCACAAAAAAAAGTGGGTGGTAAGAAGGAACACCCCAAGAGTCACATGGGCATTGCCCAAAAAAGTCAAAAGATCAACCAATCACATGGCCAAACCTAGAAGTCCATGATTACAAATATATAAAAAAGGCCATTTAGTCGCCAAAGCAGTACCAGCAGAGCCAAGAGGGTCTTTGTCATCCATTTTCTTTCCATACATTAGCAAGGTCTGGAGTGACGTCAGGAGGAGGACCCCAACCATCATCAACTTCTTTATCTTCCTCATGCCGAGGCGAGATTGCAAGCACAAGCCACAAAAATATTTCACCATAGTTTGGCCAAACAGAACTAGAGACAGGAGTTTCATAAGAGGGCCACCCAAAACCACCACCACCACTCTCTAAAGCACCGCTAGAGGGCCACCCATGGCCAGCCTGCGGCAAAGGAGAACAGGTCCACCGAGGAGGGCGAGAATCTTGCCAAAGATGAGGCTAAGAGTGGGGGCATGCATAACCACTTCGCTGTCAGACCCAAAAAGGTGACCAACCACAAAAGGAGGTGGGTGAAGTGGGTACCCGAGCAAAAGTACATGGGGTATTGCCCCAATGATCCAAAAGAACTTGTAGGTGAGCAACTTCAAGTGCAACCTTATTCACCTGCACATGGATCTATAAGAGCACATTAGAACAAATAATAGCTTTAGCATATAATGAAACATTTTTATCCATTTGAGAATGAGAAAATATACAGACATTTATGTCTTTCCAGATATTGAAGAGGATTTCCACCCTGAAAGTGTGCCAAAGCTGGGTATACTTAGCAGGAAGTCTGGGTGAGTCTCCCAGCAGAATCATATGCCAGGAAAAAGGCTTCGGCCTAAAGGGCCGAAAGAAGTCATGAATCCAAGTCCAAAATTGTTGAGCTCTGGGGAAAAACTAGAAAATATGCTTAAAAGTCTTAGCTTGCTCACAAAAAGGGCAACGAGAGTCCTGGACCCCCAGGTGAACAAGTTGAGAACCCATAGGAAAGCCCTGAAAAAGAATACACTAGGAAAAGTGCGCAAGTTTTGGCTCAACACTTGTAGACAAAGTGGTAGCAAATATTTTATGTGAGACATGAGCGGGAGATTGAATAAGCCACCTCTAGTTTAGACTTTGAATCATAGGAAAATGTGGTGAAAGCCACCTGTAACCAAGCCTAGGCTTGTAATTCCTAAATGGGGTGTTTGGGTACCACTTCCAATCCTTCCACCAAGGCTTGGACCCAAAAATTCCAACCTTATGAAGCATTCCTACATGAATAAAATTCACTAGACCATCATAAGTTGCACAGTCCTAGTTATGAAGCCTGTACAGGGCATGAAAGTCTTCCCACAACATGATGCACATTGTGGGTCTGTGAAATATCTATTGCAGGGTCTGGATACCCTTCTTGTGGAATCTGAGTACCTTAAACCAAGGTGACTTAGCCAGAGGATGTCCATTAATAGAAAAAAGAGGCAACCACCAAACATTATGTTGGTTGAGTGAAATCCCATCATGAAAACCAGAGTCAGGGCTTGATTGCCTCCTAGGCTCTCCAAATGCTTTTGGCAACAAAATTACCCATAATTTGAACTAGTTCCTTCATGACCAGAAGGGTTTGAAAGCCAATCCCCTTCTAGGTGGGTCTATGCATAGGAAATCCTGACTGAATACAATGCCTGAGAAGAATTTTCCAGGCCTCATCATCAGTAAGGGCACATATTATCTATTTTACACACAAGGAAGTCCCTTGTTGTTGAGTGGAGAGAAACCCAAGCCCTCCAGAATCTCTAGTAAAGAAACAAAATTCCTAGGAAACATGGTAAAACCCTCTATGGGATTCAACAGAGGTCTAAAGAAAATCCTGAAGCAACTTTACAAGCTTGCCATAGGCAGCTTTTGAAGGGGCCCAATAGGAAGAATAATAAACATGGGTAGCCGCAAGAACTTTGGAACACACCTAGAATTTCCTCGCTAAAGAGAGGGGCTTAGTAATCTAGTAAGCAAGATTTTGCTTGACTCTGGAAAGAACAACTTGCCATAACTTAGTTGGGGACACCAGGAAGGCAAAGGGAATTCCCAAGAACTGAAAGATTTCTCCTAGCCCAATCCACTTCCAACCATACTATTGAAGCCAAGAAGGAGTAGGAAAAATAGACTGTCTATAGCACAAAGTTTTGTGCCATTGGATGGTAGAACTAGAGGCAAGACAAAAAATATTGAGACATTCCAAGGCCACTTTAATATTTTCTTCTTCCTCCTGAAGAGTGAGGAAATAATCATTAACAAAATGGCCATTAGCCAGCTGAGCTTGAGAGTTAAGTAGCGAAATGCCCTTGACATGTTGCTGAGAAACCACGTTGGTCAAAAGGTAGCCAAATCCTTCTGCAGAAAGCACGTACAGGGAGGGGGCAATCGGGAACCCTTTCCGAATGGAATCAAAGAGTCCAAAGGTAGAAGATTGGCAGGAATTAATGGTGATACAAGCATAGGCATCCACAAAGAGCATTTGAACAACCTGAATGAAATTAGGCCCAAATCCCAAAGCTTGCAACACAGCAAGAATAAAAGACCATTCAATGTGGTCATAGGCCTTTGCAAAATTAATTTTGATAAAAATAGCATTCTAGTTTGAGTGCTTTGACCATTCCATGCCTTCCCACATGATGATAATATTAGCCAGAATAAACCTAGATTTGATAAACCCTATTTGCTTTGCATGCACAATCTAAGGCAAAAAATGGCGGATCTTTAGAGCCAAAGCCTTGGTGATAATTTTATAGGAGACATTGAGAAGCGTGAAGGCATCTAGTTGCAAATATCCTTGGGATCTCCAAATTTAGGTATGAATTTAATATTTCCTTTGTTTATTAAGTTACCTAGATAATTAGCATGAAAAGCCTCTAATTAAACATGATATAGATCTTGCCCAACAAAGTCCCAAAGGGCCTTGTAAAAATCACAAGGGAAACCATTAATCCTTGGGGCTTTGTCATCAGCCATGGAATGAACAGTTTCCTTGAGGTTAATCACAAAAATTTCTCTAGGTTGTGGAAAGCCTATGTGGCACAACAACAAGAAAATCCTGGAGGGATTGCTATCACATAGGCATGGTTCCTGTGCAGTGAAAACCTGTTCATAATGACACACAGAGGCCTAGAGAATGTTAGGAAGCTCAGAGAGCACCTGAATACCATCTTTGATTTTTTTAATGCTCTGGGATGAGTGTCAGAAACACAAGGCTAGAAAAAACTCTCTAGAGGCATGATCACCAATTTTTAACTAGTGTAACCTAGCTTTGATTTGAGCACCTCTAGCAGCATAATTGTCTGCAACTTGCTTTTTGTACCTTAAATCTGCCACCTTGACTTGTAATGATGGGGAAAAAAGGTTGGTCACAAAAGCCTTGGTAGCTAAGTGCAGGTCAACAGTGGTAGCCTCATAAGACCGCCGGTGAAAGATAGCCAGCCAACACCCATAAATGTGAAAAAATCTAGTCATGCAAGTGATAACATAATTCCACCATGTAATCTAACCTGTATGATGAGCTGGCTTGCACTCCAGATTCTAGACTCTACGAATGTGGGACAAGGTAGGCTTATGGCAAAGCAAAGACATTCAAAAAGAATTGAGTTTTACACATGTGAGGTTGTCATGTCTCCCATTCAATTGAAAAGAAATGGGGAAGTGGTATAACAAAGTCACATCCATTAACGACTTAACCAAGAGAGAAGAACTGTCAAAAGAGAAAAAAGATTGAGCCAAGATCATGGCACAATCAAGGTGCTTAAATATCCTGTCAGAATTGGCCTCGTAATTACACCAAGTGTGCCAAGAGAATGAGAATGGCGGTGGCCAATATTGGGATCAAAGAGCCCCAATTTATTGCACATGTAAAACCATGCCTCCCTTTCGCCAGCTCTCCATCTAAATGACAAGGTGCCGTGTTTTTCATACACCATCTCAACCATATTGAAATCACCACATAGTAACCAAGTAGAAACTAACAATGAATCAACAATCTAGCACCAAAGCAAAGAGAGTTCCAAAACATCATTAGAAGCATAAACACTAATAATCCCAATGGAATGATTATCAATGTTGAGAAGGATCCAAATGAGCCGATGAGTGGGATTAGACCCGTGGTTGACCACACAAGACTATCACCATGGGGACAAAAGAGTGATAGCTCTGCTACACCCAACATCATGAGCAATGCAAATTATTTTATTGGCTGGCCAAATAGAGCAACAAGCCAAAGCAAGCAAAAAAACAAAAAATTAATGCCTTGGAGACAAAGCACTTCAATACTAGAATACTTACTCAAGGTATTCTTGATAGAATACTTTCTAGAGAGGTCTGTCAGACCTCAGACATTCCATGAGAGGAAATTCACGAATGAAACTTCTCCATAGCATCGGAGTTTGGTTCCTCTTCATTCAAAGAAGAGAAATGATTCTACAAAAATTATGGCGAAACTAATCCAATCTAGATAGAAGGAGAGGAAAATCTCTGCTTTTCTTGCACATATTTCCCTTCTTCCAATGGTAGAGAAGGATTGCGAGACCACCTTTGAGCTTCCGACACAGGAGGAGAAACATTTGGCTGTGCTATCATGATGACAACAGGTTGAGGCGTTGCCTTTGGCCTAGGCTGCGACAAAATATTATTGGCCTTGAAAGGCGCTTCCTTCCCCTTCACTGAAGGGTTTAAAACTATTTTCATTGGTTCAGAGGCCTTGGAGGCTGACCAAAAATCAGTGGACTTATTCTTTTGGTTTGTAACTGTAGTCCACTTCTCATTAGATTTGGCAGTAGAAGTATCTGCTGGACAAGGTTTTTCAGTATCTCGTGGTAGAGAGGGTGTATGAGGCACTGCCAAAGGGAAGTCCTTGATCTTGTAGTCTATAGAATAACACCTATAACACGTGTTGGGTAGATTAAAATAAGTGACCTTTTGGGTATGCTAGAGAGCTCCAATTTGAATATTAATGGAGTCTTTCAAATATTTGGAAAGGTCCACTTCCACACAAACCCTTTTTTGGGGTCGGTCTTGAAAAATCTATCTAGCTCAATGCAAATAACCCTCCCTAGAGAGGACACAATATGATTCAAAAAAGGCACACAAGGAAAAGGTAAACTAGGAATCTCAATCCAGATCGAGACCTGCAACTTGGTGTCATCTGAGACAACAAAACCTCGGGTCCATGCCTAGAAAACCAACAAAGAAGACCTAACATACCAGGGACCATGGGCTAATATAGCTTGGACATGATTGACCTCCACAAAGCGAAACAAAAAGAAACCCTTGGTTAAATTTTGGACCATATCAAGGAGGACCCCATGAGGGACCTAGGCCTTGCTGACCCACTCCTTAAGAACACTTTCAGGGGTAGTCCTCCAAAAAAAAAATCCAACAAGGGTATGTTGCTCAAGCCATTGACAAGCATAATCAAATTATGGTAAAGGAAAAACCACATCAACTAGGGAGTTAGAACACTTACCTTGTGAAAGACTTTTGGAAAAAATTTCTAGGGTCACTCTACTAGGTTTTGTGGTGTCTATGTTCACTTTTGGCCCCTCTTGCGTCATACTACACGTACTATATAGGAAACTCCTCTTTTCCTATGTGTACAACCGTATTTACTGCGGTTTTTGTGTTTTAATCAACCAAAACATTTGGATTGAACATGTGTTTAGGAACTAAAACATTAGAGAATCATAAGCCTATAATATTGAAAGAAAAGAACAAGCCAGCTGTTAGTTCTTATATCTTTTTTTGCATAGCTTTTTCCATTTCTATATTTTATGGGCTAATGTCCATTGTTTCCTATTTTTGAGTGCTTGTGTTGTTTCTTTATTTGCATAGATTTTTTGTGTCAATGTGTTTATGGGTTATTCTTTCTTGTTTATTTAAAGATTGAATAGGATAAAAGGCTAGCCATGATTAAGAATGGAAACAGATTTGATTGTTATCAAACAATTTGGACAAATGAGTGGACAACACAAAGAAGACAATGTGAAAGATATGTGATATTACAAATGTCTGCTTTTTTGACAGGTTTTATTATCAAGGAATAATTTGTAAAGATGATTAGGAAACACAAGTGATGCTTTTCTCAACAGTCTTTAAATGTGATGGAGGGATCAATTAATGCTAGCCGCAACTCAACAATAGAGCCCATGCACTGAAAATAGTCAAGGATAGTAAATAATAGACATTAACACAAAAAATGCAGAAAACAACAAACAATACACATCAAGCCATTGAAAGAGATGATGTAAAAAACTATAGAGAAATTCCCTATAAGACATACGAACTTGCAAATTATTTTTCTTTCTCTCCCCATACAATAGACATAAATGATTTCAGCAGACACAAATTTAATGATTTTATATCCATACACCATAACCCACTAATGACGGATGCACTCCAGCCTACTCACAATAAATGAGAAGGCACAAATAGTAAATGCAAATGTACTACTTAAGATGCCACGCATCCCCACGAAGAGTCCATGGCAAGACATAACTATAAAAAAAACTCATGAAATATTTCCAATATCAAATCTCCCTACAATAATAATAATTATTAAAATTATTTACAAAATGCAAAAACCATGAGGAAAATTGCACCCGTCAATCACAAATTGGAAAAATAGGAAAAAAAACACTTTTTAAAAATATTCCCCCGAACATAAGCTATACTTTAGCTTTATTTTTTGGTGCCATTCCCAAAACACAATTTCAATATGCAAGATTGAGGTGATAAAATGAAAATGTACTGCTCAAGATGGCACATGTCCCCACAAAGAGTCTATGGAAAAACACAACTATACAAAAAACTATTTGATACATGTCTTTGTCATGCTCAGTACAAAAGATAACATTAATGAATTATGGTGTTAAGTCTCCTAGTCAAGGACAAAGGCTAATCTGTAAAAGCATTCAAAGGTAGGGAAGAGTAAAGAATAATCCACAGAGTGCAAACATCAAGAGATAATAGACATTAACCCATAAAATGTAGAGACGTAAAAAACTATAGAAAGACATTGCAAAAGATATAGTAACTTACAAATGCCTTTTTTTTGCTTCCGATACAATAGACGTAAACCCTCTCAATAGGCATAGATGTCGCTGTTTGAATTGTTCTGTACATTTTTGCAATGGTTTAATCTTTGATGTTTCCTATCAATCAATCTTTTTATGGATCAATCTTTGTTTTTTGCAATTATGTTGTGTGTACTTCGAGAATATCACGGAGAAAATAAAGTATGGGCTTTTTTTCTGATGTGGAAAATATCTATAAAAAGAAAAATCTCAAGAACACAATGCATTTATGGCAACTGTTCTTGAACCTATTCATAGTAAATGAAAATTAGACCTAGGTATGTGCAAAATGCAGAGCACACACATAGACATATATGTACGTGTATATATATATATATATATATATACATATATATATATATATATATATGGCAACATAGGTACATGCAATCACATACATACACACACACACACATATATACATACATGCATACAAGCATACATATATATATGCATATACACATATACATATGCATATATAGAGACATAGAGGCATATCTATATACAGTGTTGTTTTATAGTTCTTTACATCTGTGTATTTTATGGTTAGTTTCTACTAAGTACACTCATGCATTGCAATTGCACTTGAATTTATTAAGTGAAAATTAAAATTAGGTGTAAGTAGATGGAAATTTTCTAGGGACAAAACTATTAAACCTATGTCTGTTCAAAAGGTTTATAGTCTTTTACATTTGTCATTTTATAGCGGTTTACATATTTCCACTTTATGGGTCAATGTCTATTGTTTGTTGTTGTTTGCATTTTGCATGTTCATGTCTATTCTTTGCTATTCTTAATGGGTTAGTTTTTGTTGCCGAGTTAAATACTTAATTGCATTTCAATTTATTTGATGAATATGAGAATAGTTTATGTTTTAAATATTTCTTGGTTTTGAAGTTTTAATTCTGTTGACCAAAGTATTATTTGTGTTGTTTTCTCATTTGCTTAGGTTGTTTTTGTGAGTGTGAATATGGGTTAGCCTTTGTTGTTCAGTCCTTCACAATCATGGGTTGCTTTTATGGATTGTGTCTATCATCAAGTTAAATACTTAACACTGCAATTCGTTAATGTGGATTTCTCTCCTACCCATGATTAAGAATGGTAGTAGCTAGTTTCATTTCAATCTATTGGATGAAAATGAGAATTGTTCATATTTGAAATATTTCTTGGGCTTGAAGTTTAAATTCTATCAACTAAGGTGTTATTTGTGTTGTTATATAAAAATATAGAGGCATACATATACACATGTATAGATATATATGTACATATAGATATAATGATTCTATACCCAAATATTGTCCAACTACTTGGGCCTAATTTTGATTATTATTTAATAAATTAAAATGCAGTTGTAGTGCATGTGTGCAGAGAGAAAGCATTGACCCATAAAATCCAACCCATGTATATGCAAAATGCAGAGTGCATGCATATATATATATATATATACACATAGCTACATGCAAACACATACATATATATATACATGTATATATGTATATATACATATAAATATATATATATATATAAACATACAGGCATATATATACATACATATATATATATTTATGCATACAAACATACATATACATATGCATACACACATACACATGCACATATACAAATTGTTATATATATATATGTGTGTGTGTGTATAAACACATACAAATATATATATACAAGTATATAGAAACATATGTACACATAGATACAATGATTTTATACCTAGATGTCTTCCAATTACTTGCACCTAATTTTTTTTGTTATTTAATAAGTTCAAGCGTAGTTTCAATGCATGAATGCACACAACCAAAATTTGACATAAAATGTAAAGATGCCAAAAACTATAGAAATACACTCTAAGAGGTATAGGAATTTACAAACGCTTGGTTTTTCAATTCCAAAAAATAGTGAAGGATTGAGCACGATAGTGTAGTTTTTGTGATTAAGATTCAAAGTAATATTTTCTTGCCATGCATGCATTGCAACTATGCTTGAATCTATTTAACAAAAGCAAAAATTAGGTATAACTAATTGGAAAATTTCTAGATGTAAAATGAAAAATCCTCCTAATAAACGCAAGCCTCAGCCTCATAAAACAATCTAACCCAATGAACAAACAACATGGATAACAATTTGCTTGTCAGCGTTAAACCTTCACACCATGACACACCAATGACGGTTGCACTCCAGCCTACTCACAATAAATGAGAAGATGCAAATAGTAAATGCAAATGTACTGCTCAAGATGCCACACATCCCCATGAAGAGTCCATGGCAAGACACGACTATAAAATCAAACTCATAAAATATTTCCAATAGAAAAGCTCCTTACAATAATTATTATTATTACAAAATGCCAAAACCACGAGGAAAATTACACCCGCCAATCACAAATTTTCAAAAACAGGTTCAATAAAATTCACTTTTTCTAAATATTCCCCCTAACATAAGTTGTAATTTAGCTTTATTTTTTAGTGTCATTCCCAATGCACAATTTTAATATGCAAGATTGGGGTGATTACATTAGTTCAAATCCTTATAAATGCAACGACCAAAAATACTAAACAAAGATATTTGAAAGGTCTAAAAATTTTTATTATTAAGAATGGAAGAAATATTTTCTCCCGATGTTTGCATTGCAAATGCATTTCAATTCACAAAATGAAAATGGAAATCAGGTCTAAGCAGTTGGAAAATATCTGCGTGTAAGATTATTAATTATGTGTGTGTTGAGAGGGCTTTGATATGGTTGTCCTCTCGCATTTTCTCTTTTTGTGCATTCATAACATTCTAATAATAGGCTTATGCATATATAGTATGCCAATTTTGTTTGATATCAATAGATTGGAATGCAACTCTCGTTAATGACTTCTATTATAAACTTCAATGACTTGCAATGTTTATTCATTTCCTTACACTACTTCTCAAACACATAAACTTGGGAAAACCTTGATGCACTATCATTTGGGTTTTGTTTACTCACTTTCTTGGATTGTTTGATGAGATAGACATCTATGTCTATTGACATGATCTATGTCTTACATCTTGAAAATAAAGAAAGAACTAATTGTAATTTGATATGTGTACAAAATCCATGTCTATTGAGAGGGTTTATACATATCATATTCAGAGCCAAAAACAAGTAATTTGTAAGTACTGTTCTTTTGCATTATTTTTTCATTTCCTTAAGAAAACCAATCAATATGAAAACTGTGTCTCCTTTCAGGGGTTATTTCTATCATGTTCAAAACAAGAAACAAGTCATTTGTAAGTTTTAACATCATTTACATTGTTGTGTTCTAGTTTTTCCTTTCTCTTCCCTCTTTGACTATCTTTACAGGTGTCTGTCCCCTCTTGAGCTACAGACTTAACACCATAATTCATCAATGTTTGCTTCTTTGCTATGAACAACTTACAAAGCATGTGATGGAATCAAGTGTATTCCCCATCAATGAATCTAGGTATCATGCTCCTATCCTTGCTGGCTCCTCAAAAGCACTCAAAAAGACATTTGTAAGAATTTATTCATCTTGGATTTCTTCTATATTAAAAAATATATTTTTCTAATATTTACATGTTTTATGCTTTGAAATATTACTTGCATAACCTAATTGGTAGTTTTAATCTCTCTATGCACTTACCTATATCAATAAGGTTTGATATGGAGACTTAGTTGATGTCGGTTGACATTCGTGCATATATAACCACAATGAAATTATCATTTCTACATACATCAAGTTGATTGATTCTATGTACATAAAACTATTTGGATTCCCTTAAATTATATGTTACATCATTCATTGTAATCTTTCAGATATCATATTTTCCGTACACACTAATAATTATTCTAGCAAGCTTTTCCATTGGGAATATTTGATGAGTTTGTTGATATATTCGTGCTTTGGAATGCACTCTTCTTCACAAAGTCTTCACATGATAATGTCTTGTTCGTGATCGAGAATGGAAATAATATTTCCCCTACATGCATGCATTGCCACTGCACTTGAATGCATTCAATGAAAATAAAAATTGGGTCTAAGTAATTGGAAAATGTTCGGATGTAAAAAACAATAAATCTATGTCTATTGTAGGGCAACTATAAAACAAGGCATTTCGTTTTTATAGTGCTGGTTTATAATTTTCTCACTCTTCTATATTCTATCGACCAATGTGTATTGTTTATTGTTGCACGTGTTCTCTCCGCACATGCATCACAATTTCCTTTGAAGTTGTTAAATGAGAATGTAAATTAAATATGACTAATTGGATATATTGTCCAAGTCTAAAACCTTTGAATCTGTATTTGTTCAAATGATTGACAATTGTCAATTTGTTTGTCTTTTACAGTGTCATTTTTTAGTTGTTTTACACTCCTGCATTTTATGGGTCAATGCCCTTCCTTTCTTATTAAATAAATAAAATAAAAAAAATTCCTTGCATAGACAAAACTCTAATCATGTATATGTGTACATATTATTTATATATACATGAATGTGCATGTATTCATGAATAATATAGATACATGTATAAAATACATATACACATATATATCTACTAGATCCATAAATACATTCTACATGTACGAATATGCATATAAACATGCATGCGTATACGTGTATGTATATATATGTATGTCTATCTATCTATATATATACGTCTATATCTATGTGTGTGGAAATGAGTAAACAACACAAAAATACTTTGCACAACAAAATTTAAACTTCAGAATAAATTTAATGAAGTACAACTAAGTATTTCACTCGAAAAAAAATACTAATCCATAGAGAATAGCCAACAAGTAATATATTCCAATGCATTTGCAATGCATGGGTTCACATAGTGGAAATTAACCATAAAATGCAAAGATACAAAAAACAATAAAACGACACTGTAAAAGATATAGGAACTTACAAAGGCCACCTTTCTTGCTTCCAGTCTGAGCAAATGTTTCTCATACATGCTACTTAGCTTAGCATACTTATCTTGGGTTTGGAACTAACACTTTATTAATACACGTGTTCATACAAAGTTCATTTGACTTCATTTTGATTTTGATCAACGGTATTTTCCTCTTGATTTTCTCATTTTACTGATTTGTTTTAATAATAACTATTATTCTACCAAGTTTTTCCATTGCAAATAATTGATGAGTTTGTTGATATACATGTGCTTTGGCATGCATTCTTATTCTTGAAGACTTCACATGACAATGTATTGTTCATGATCAAGAATGGAAATAACATTTTCTTCGCACGCATGCATCACAACTACACTTGAATTTATTAAATGGAAATGAAAATTAGATCTAAGTAATTAGAAAATGTCCAAATGTAAAAGTAATTAAATCTACGTGTACTTTAGGGCGACTGTAAAATAAGGAATCTCTAACTTCTCATGGCTTTTACAGTGTTTTTTCATAGTTTTCCAACTCCTTTATATTTTTTCGGCTAATGTCTAAATTGGATGCACATGTCTTGGCTCCTCCACCTATATTGTCATCACTTTTGTTGCATTCAGAAATGAATTAGGGAGACTTGATTTTATGAACGCTCTTCTAAGGGAAAACTCTGCTGCACTGGTCCACAATTCCATTTGAATCGTGAAGTGCTACATAGGTTGCTATCGAATGCCTTCACAAAACCAGGCCTCCTAACTGATACAAATACATATACAAATAGACAATATGAAAATGATTTAAATTCTTGCAAACTCAAATAGTTGAATTGATAATTCAAAGGGATGTGTATTAAACACAAATGTACATATGAATAGCAAAGGACAATGACAGATCAATGTGAGGAAATGGACTAAAAGGATCAATAACTTATACAATTCAATGGTGCCATAGATAATTTTAAGGCAGGGTCAATTGTAGACTAAATCTCTTGCATAGACTAAATCCTAATCATGTATATGTATATATATTATTTATATATACATCAGCGTAATGTTGATTTCTTTTCTAGCCATAATTAGTAATGGAATTGGCTAGCTACACTTCTATTTATTTGATGGAAGTGAGAACAACTCGTATTTGAAATAATTCTTGTTTTTGAACTTTTAAGTTTCTCAAGCAAAATATTATTTGCATTGTTTTTTCATTTGCTCATATTGTTTATGTTAGTTTTTTTATGGATTAGTCTTTCTTGTTTAGTTAAATGTTGGACTGGATATAAACATGTCCACCTCTTGAAAATAAACCCAATGCTCTGTCCATTTCTTAATCCATGGACACCATGCACATATAGAAAAAGGACTATGTATTTTGTTGGTGGTTAAGTTGCATTGCTCATAATAGTTGACATGTCCCATTGGAAATTGAAATGCATGTATATATAGATTTTATTTACTATTAAGATTGATAGGTGTCTTCATAATAGAAGCAATAGCTTGCTACTATTACACAATGAGCACATGTAGCTAACAAATTAAAAAATAACCTAAAACAAATAGGATTTTGATTTTTGTTTTTGTAGCTACCTTTTTGAGATGCACTTTTTGAACATTTGAAGAAGCAACACCAATGCCCAGATTCATGCCAGCAGATGAAATATAGTTGGGGGTCACCAACCAAGAACTAGCCAAGATCAAAACATTAATTGGAATAATTACTACTACATTTTACACGGATCATATCAGCTTTGGTAGAGAACATCCCAGAAGCACATGACCATAACATATAATAAATATGAAACACAAACAAACCACAAAATATGATGGAAAAAAAACTTGAATTATTATTTATTATTGAATCCATGCATTTGGAAAAGTTATGAAGTCTCACCAAACACACTATGCATTTGTAAGATAAATTCCATAATCTTCTAAAAAGCATAGGAAAAGCATATAACCAAAAATAGAAAAGACATTGCATTGTTTATTGTAACTTTAATGCCCATGCTTTACTGCGTCCAAGGAATATTTAAAAGTGACTATACAAGAAAAAAAATTAAAACCTTACCCACATAGTAGCTAAACTTCTCAATGTTCATCTCTACTTCATGATCAATTGACATTGTGAAAAATTCAAATTCTTTTCCAATTTGGATGTCCTCCTCTTTGCACGGCTTCAAAACAGGTTCAAACAAAAGGTCATAGACATATACTATAATGTATTAACTACAACTATCAAGCATCAAAAAAATAAATAACATTGCAATTTACTTACTTACTTTCTTTATACATGGCTAGTGATGACATTTGCGATAGCACAAACCACTCCAAAGTAGGCCCCTCCACTTTCCTTAGAAAAACACATCGGTTTGTACAAGTGGACTGGGGTTGCAATCAATAAACAATTGACATAGACACCTACAAAATTGACATCAACTGCAAAACACATTGTGCCATGTCTATAGACACACACACATATATATTATGTATAAATACATATATATGCAAATAGGCATATAAGTAGAAATAGATATATATACATGCAACTCAATACATATACATATACATGTACATATCTACGAGTGCACAAACCACTTCAGAATAGGCTTCTTCACGTTCTTTGCAATAGTGTATTAGTTTTTTACAATTGAGGCAAGTTTGTAATGAGCAAACAATTGGCATAGATACTTGCAAAGTTGACATTAGTTGCAAAACACACTTTTCCATGTTTATGCACACACACACACATGTATATGTATATATATATATATATATATATGCCAATATAGATATATATGTCTACATTTATATACACATGCACATATATAAACAAATACATATATGTTAAAAAGCATATACATAGATTCACACACACACACACACACACATATATACATGCAGCTAAATATATATATATATATGTACTCGTATTTACATATGTATATGTGAGTATATATACAAACACATATTTAGTGATTTTATATCCATAAATTTTGCAATCACTTAGAGCTAATTTTCATTTTCATTTTATAGATTTGTCTTTGTATTGGCCAACAAAGAAGATGACATTAATGAATTATGATGCTAAGTCTTCTACTGAAGAAGAGAGACTGATCCGTAAAAGCATTCAAAGATAGGATGTAATAGAGAATAACCCACATGATGCAAACATTAAGAAACAATAGATATTAACCCATAAAATGCAAATATGTAAAAAACTATAAAACAACATTGTAAAAGATATAGGAAGTTACAAATGCCTGATTTTTTTCCTTCCAATACAATAGACATAAACCCTCTCAACAAGCACAAATTTCACTATCTCAATTCTTCTACACAATTTGGAAATGGTTTAATCTCTACTGCTCCCTATCAATTAGTGTTCTTATGGATGAGTCTCTGTTTTTTGCAATTTTGTCATTTGTTCCTGATATTTTCATGTTTCTTTTGTACTTTTCTAATTCAAATCTATTTTGCGGTCATGAAAGAGTGATAGAAATTGGAGGATGTCTATTTGTTCAAGCTATGTCTGATTTTCCATGGATCTAAGCAAATGAGTAAAACAAAACAAATAATACTTTGGTCAACAGATTTAAAACATCACTGCATAACCCACTAATGACGGATACACTTCAATCTACTTACAATAAATGGGAGATCACATATTACAAAATGAGAAAGCCACGAGCAAAATACCAACAACCTATGAGAAAACTGCGAGAGGGACATATAAATAAAACATAAAATGATGATCATACATGCACACACACACACACATATATATGCATACACACATATACATATGGACATATACAAATATATATATACATATATACACACAGAGACACACACATATAAATATATGTGTGTGTACATATTTTATTTACACGTTTTTACAATTTTCTCATTGGCCTCTACAATGTTTCGCGTGGAGAGCTAATGTTATCGCCTTAATCTTTCATATTTAAATTGTGCCTTGGGAATGACACTAAAAAATAAAGCTAAAGTATATCTTATGCTCGGGGGAATATTTAGGAAAAGCGATTTTTTCCCTATATTTACAATTTTGTGATTAGCGGGTGTGATTTTTCCTCGTGATTTTGGAATTTTGTAAATATTTTTAATAATAATTATTGTAGTGCGCACATGAACACTTATTTCCATGAAAATCACAATCCTTCAACTTAAATTACAAAATATAAATTTAATTACAGAAACCCGAAAAGGAAAAATACATTTAATTAATAGTGTATGAAACAAAACATGCATGTAACATAATTTTTGCAACCTTCACAACTTCGTTAATATTTACCAAATGATAACAACTAAAGAAATTACATAAAATAGTATATATATATGCTTATATATACATACATATATATATATACACACACACAGAGACATGCATGCAAACATATATATACAATATATACATACATGTACATATATATATAAACATAGATACATGCACATACATATATATGTGTGTGTGTAAGAAATGGTTCAATTTTTTATTTCAGCAAAAAATAATATTGTTGGTTGCTTCGATGCCATTGGGAAAACTTGGGGTGGAGACATAAATATTCTTCATAAGAAAAAAAATAAGACTTACAAATATTGTTGTTTTGTTCATGTGGAGTGTCAAAAATTGCATGTGCACATCTCAGATCCTCCCCCCTATAGATTCTTCAATTTTGTTGCATTTAGAAATGAATTAGGGAGACTTGATTTTATGAACGCTCTTCTGAGGGAAAACTATGCTACACTAGGCCACAATTCCATTTGAATTGTGAAGTGTTGTATAGATTTCTATCGAAGGCCTTCACAAAACCAAGTCCCCTAACTGATACAAATTCATATACAAAAGACAATATGAACAAAGAGATCGACATGAAAAAATTATGATGTTACCTATTTAATTCAACAATAGACACCAAACCATATTAGCAATCAACAATAACGAAGTATAGACATTAACACACAAAATACAAAAAACTACAAATAGTACACATTAACCCATTAAATGAAAACATGCAAACCACTATAAAACAATAGTGTAAAAGGCATACCTAGTTACCAAAGCCTTGTTTGAACACACAAATTTTATGATCTTATACCCAGATATTTTCTATTTACCTAGATCTAATTTTCATCGCTATTTAATAAACTCAAGAACATTTGCAATGTAATGGATGCATTCAAAAAGTGCAAAAAAAAACAAATTACAATGGATACGTGCCCAGGAAATACTTCTTTCACTCTTAATCATGAAAAACACACTATCATACTAACTCCCTCACTGAACAACAAAGACTAACCCATAAATAAAGTCGGGAAAACAACCTAAGTTAATGAGAAAACAACAAAAATAACACTTTGATCAATAGAGTTTAAATTTCAAGCCCAAGAAATATTTCAAATATGATCAATTCTCATTTTCACCCAATAGATTGAAATGCAACTAGCTATTTTCATTCTTAATCATGGCTAGCACAAAAATCCACATCAACAAATTATGGTGTTAACTATCTAACTCCACAACAGCTAGTAACCCATAGAAGCATTCCATAATTGCAAAAGATCAAACAAGAAACACTAACCCATATTTACACTCATAGAAACAACCTAAAAAAATAGGCAAACAAGACAAAAAATACTTTTCCAAACAGAGCTAAAACTCCAAAACCAAGAAATATTTAATGAAGTGAAACTAAGTATTTCACTTGATAACAGAGACTAACCCATAAATAATAGCCAACAATCAATAAATTCAAATGCACTTGCAATGCATGAGTGAACTCTTAATCATGGGCAGTAGAGAAATCCACATCAACAAATTACGGTGTTAAGTATCTAACTCGACAACAGCTAGGGAGCCATAAAAGTAGCCCATGATTGCAAAGCATTGAACAAGAAAGACTAACCCATATTTACACTCATTGAAACAACTTGAGCAAATTGGAAAATAACACAAAAAAAAACTTTTCCCAACACAATTAAAACTTTAGAACCAAGAAATATTTAATGAAGTGCAACTAAGTATCTCACCCCACAATAGACACTAACCCTTAAAGAATAAGCAACAAGTAATAAATTCAAATGCACTTGCAATGCATGGGTTCACACAGTGGAGATTAACCATAAAATGCAAAGATATAAAAAATAATAAAATGACAATGTAAAAGATATAGGAGCTTACGAAGGCCACCTTTCTCGATTCCAATCCGAGCAAACCAGCAGGAAAATGAAAAAAATTACAAAGGCCACCTTTCTCACTTCTAACAAAGTAGATGAAAACCCTCCCAAAAGACACAAGCTTCAACCTGATCCAATGAACAAACAACACAAATAACAATTCACTCGACAACGTTAAACCTTCACCCCATAACACACTAACGACAACCACACTCCAGTGTACTCACAATAAATGGGAAGAATCAAATAGTAAATGCAAATGTACTGCTCAAGATGCCACGCATCCCCACGAAGAGTCCATGGCAAGACATGACTATACAAACAAGAAATACTAACCCATATTTACACTCACAGAAACAACCTGAGAAAATGGGAAAACAACACAAAAAATACTTTTCCCAACACAATTGAAACTTAAAAACCAAGAAATATTTAATGAAGTGCAACTAAGTGTTTCACTCCACAACAAACACTAAACCATAAAGAATAAGCAACAAGTAATAAATTCAAATGCACTTGCAATGCATGGATTGACATAATGGAAATTAAGCATAAAATGCAAATATACAAAAAACAATAAAAGGACACTGTAAAAGATATAGGAACTTATAAAGGCCACCTGTCTTGCTTCCAATCCGAGAAAACTAGTAGGCACGCAATTTTTTTTACAAAGGCCACCTTTCTTGCTTCTAGTAGAGTAGATGAAAACCCTTCGAACATATGCAAGTTTCATCCTCATCAAAGAACCTGACCCAGTGAACAAACAATGCGGATAATAATTCACTCGACAACATTAAACCTTCACACCATGACAAACTAATGATGGTTGAACTCCAACATACTCACAATAAATGAGAAGACACAAATAGTAAATGCAAATGTACTGCTGAAAACGCCACACATCTCCACAAAGAGTCCATGGAAAAACACGACTATACAAAAAAACTCATGAAATATTTCAATAGAAAAGCTCCCTACAATAATTATTATTATTAAAAATATTTACAAAATGCCAAAACCATGAGGAAAATTACACCTACCAATCAGAAAATTGCAAAAACATGGAAAAAAAATCGCTTTTTCTTAATATTCCCCCGAACATAAGCTATACTTTAGCTTTATTTTCCGGTGCCATTCCTAAAGCAAAATTTTAATATGCAAGATTGATGAAATAACATTAGTTCCCACCTTATAAAGGCAGGGACTAAAATTAATATAGACATTATGATGAAAAAAATATATTATATTTCTATAATTCTCTAAAAGATTGAATGACTACCCAAAATCCCCACTTTCTTGTCATATATTTTTAAGTTTGGATTTGCATCTTAAAGAAAAAGAATAAATGCATCATTATTGCCATTAATGTGGAGAGTTACGGGGGAATAAGTGACCTCCCATACCCTTGAGGTGTAAGATTTCTAGTCATGGGGGCACTTGTAGGAATTTATTAGATGTGAAATAAGTTTGGTAGTATTCTAGCTTAGAAGAGAGGTAATGTGATGATGGACAAAAAATATTTTTAGTGAGAATGAGGGGCACAAATTATAGAATTAGAGAGTAAGTGTGATACCAAATGTGATGCTATGGAGCTAAAATAATCAAAATTTTGAAGTCGACGAGGTTGTGGCCATGGAATCGAAAACCATAAAGAATTTGATATTGTAGAACCCTGTTAGAATTGGCTATGGATGCCAAGATCTATGGACCAAATGGGAAGCACACAAACAAAGAGAGAAATAATATGAAATGAATAGACTATATTCAATTTCAATGATAGAGACCCCTTGGTTATATAACCAAGGTAAGAACATAGAAGGGCATAAGATTATGACAAGTGTCGTAATCTTATGACATGAGACAACTAGGAATAGCTATCACTCCACCTAAGGTGGAGAGATAATCACATGATGTGTCCACAAAAGGTGGAAGTGATAAAGTAATGACATATCAATACCACCAAAAGTGAAAATTCTCCAACAACCTCATATGTGGTCCCTAAGTAAACTTAACTAAGGTGTAATTATGACCTAGGACAAGGTACAACACATTTAATTACACCAACAAACCCTAATCCAAATACCTACAAAACACAATAAATAAACACATTAGAAAATCATATGCAAGTAAAAACAAGGATTCCCCATAAGATCCATTTATCAATGCTCAAAATAGAAAAATGAAAGAAATACAATGAGAAATCAATAAAAGAGACTAAATCCTATGAAAGCAATGTAAATTCTTGATCCTATGGGGGAGTTGGTGCCAATTCAATGTGGAAATTGGCCCTTTCCCAACTCCTTTGCAAGCTTTGATGATGAAGGGTGATAGTGATCCACTTTGTTGAAGATTCAAGTGTGCTCCATGATGAAAAACCTACATAACCTAGCTACCATTGATGAGTTTAATGAATCTTGCAATTGCTTTGAAGATGTATTTGAGTATAGTAAGCTTACTCAAATGGTGGATGATAGGAATGAAGGATGAGCTCTCTATTTATAGAAAGAAAGAGTTGAAGATTGAAAGATAGGATGAATTCAGGATAAAAGATAAGCCAATGACATGATGCCACTTGTCAATATGTGAGAGGATGAAGGTTGAGCACATTTTGATCAATGTGCAAGTTTGAAATTTGAATTTGAAGAATTGACATGTTTAGGGGGGATGAAAGAGGAGTTAAATGCCACTTGGCTCAATGCACAAGGACATGTAAGAGATTTTAAATGCTTTGTTGGATGTACATGTCTATTTGTGGGGAGATTTCAAATTTGAAGAATATTCCCACTTGGATGCCTTTTTTGAATGAAAATAGAAGATTTATAAATCAATTAAATTGATTTTCATGTGCAAGTTGCAAAATCTAGAGGATTTGAGTGATTAGGATTAAATTAATCATTATTTGATTAATTTAAGAGGAGATTGGGTGATTTGACTATTTGATTTAGAGTTGTGGGTTGAAATAAATAAAAAAGAGATGAAAATGATTAAGACCTAGTTAAATAAATATTTTGATTTATTTAACCAAAGGGGGTGATGTTTGATTAGATTAGATAAATGTTTGATTTATTTAATTTAATAGAGGAACTATAGAGATTTAATTAAATAAAATGAATTATTTAATTAAAATAGAGATTTAGGAATTACTTAAATAAAATGGTTTATTTAATTAATGAGAGATAATGACTTAACAAGATAAAATTGATTTATTTAATTAAGAGATGAAATGTGATGAATTTAATCAAATAAAGGTTATTCAATTAAATGTTTAGAAAAGGGAAAGATTCAAGATGAACCAGTGTTAGTAGATCAAGATCAGATGTGTGATATCAATTAGTATATTTTTTTGTGTCTACATTTTGCCCCTCTTTGAAGCAACGTGCTTGTTGTGTTGGTTCAAAGAATAACCTTGCCATGATCAAAATTAAAAAATTCTTTTATTTTTTTGGATGCCCCACTATTGCCCCAACAAGAAGAATTACTTTGGTAAACTGCCCCCTCGAGAGATTGAGAATGCTAATTTTTGATCAAGATCATGATAAAATGTGAGAGGAGTGGTTCTACTGATTAGAGGATGAAAGATAATTCTTTAGAAAGATCAGATATTTGATGTAGACAATTTTGATGATGTATCAATAGTCATCGACCATGCATAGCCTCATGTATATTTTGAGATATCACACAAATTTGGATAGAACTGTTAGTAAAGATAGAAGAATAAGATGGATGGAGGAGAGGATCCAACAAGTCCATGATCTAAGAATACCTTATTGGAGATGATGATGGATGATGATGATGTTTGCTTGCCGAGAGTTGCGATTTTCAAAGGGCCAATTACCTTATTGTTTGATAATACACATAGGTATGATGCATCAAGGTATAGAGGAACAAGATGGCGTTGTATCTAGTGAAATGGACTTTGACTCGACAAACAAATAGGAGTATTCTTGTTCACACCTGACATACAAAAACCTTGCTAGGATGCACTTTAGAAGTTTCAAACATCTAGACCAAAACACGGCAAGGTATAACCCATCAATGCAATAGTCAACAAGCTTCCCAAAACACCTTCCACAAACACCTAACAAAGAAAGTATTCACCAAGGTTATATTACAAGAAAGCCCAAAAAACACAACAAACAAAAGATAATGATCATTGCCCCATTCCTTTCTCTCTAAATCATTTTGATTAGACATCATCGAGAGGTCATTGGAATGAGCACAATAAGATAAATCAAAAGAAAAGATCAAGTAAACAAACAAGTCAGTATTCTTCATACCGCCAGCCAAAGGGATGTGTTTTGATAGGATAAGAATCCAAAGTGATATCCAAAATGATGCCCATTGTCAGAATTATATATCTTAGGACATGCATTGTATAGGATGATGATGGGTTGATGAGTTGTTTGATAATTTGTTGATATAAGGTTGACTGACATGTTTGAAAATGATCAAGATTTTGATTTTGCATCTAAAAGTTTGAAGTTTACTTTTGATTTTATGTTTGAAGCTGGCTTTTGTTGATTATTATATTTGTTTCTATTTGTTTTGCCAAAGGGTCAATGTGATGATTGATTTATTGTGGGTGAAAGTGAAATGGGACGAATGGATTTTCTCAAATATTTGGATGTTTTTGGAGTTTTTTGAAATGTTTTGAGGCTGCTTTTGGTATTTTCAAGATTTTACAAATGTTTTGATTTTATTTTTTTTGAATGTTTTGGGGTTTTCTGATATTTTATGAATGTTTTTGGATTTTGTGTCTTGGGGGCTTACCAAAGATTAGCCTTGCCTACATTTAAGCTCAGTGACGACGTAGTTCGGATACCATGTTTTTGAATTTTTTTTTTTTACTTTTGAGTGTTTTTGGATTTTTGATATGATTTTGGATGTTTTTGGATTTTCACATGATTTTGACAATTTGGATATGTGTGATGATATCAGTGCTCTATTTTGGGATTTTATTGAAAACCAATCTAAGGTTAATTGATCAGATTGGTGGATTGATGATGATAACATTGTTGAGGATACACAACAATGCAAGGATAGTGTTAAGCAACACAAGGATTAGGATGGATATCCCAAGATGATGAGTGATTGATTGGATTTGATTGATCAGGATTTTTAAGCTTGGTTTTGGAAAAAAATTTGTTTTGGATGATTTGATGTGACATTGAAGTACAAATTAGATGCGACTGATAGTGATTATTTGGATTGATGTTTGTTGAAAGATGAATATTGATAAGGAACATCCTCTTGTCAAAATATGCCATGGGCTAGTGATATGGATCTTTGCTCACAAATGCTTTGAATAATTTGATTTCACTTTTTCCAATGTTTAGATCACCACATAAGTTGGAGGATATAGATCAAGATTTATTTCTGAAGCGAGATCTAAATATCTGCCCCCAGTGTCTAGCAATGTATGGAATGTTATGGATAGATTCCTAGATAGGTGTATGGATGGATGGATATGGAAAGCATGCAAAGAATGCCAAGGATTATTTTGTGATAAGATAAGGTGTTTGAATGGAGGAATGCTTTATTGGATAATGCTTCATGGCTTAGGTAATGTTGGGATATGATAGGATCAATGAAAATGACTTATGTCAAGATGTTTACCGTAAGCCAGCATAAAGTGTGCACCAAAATTTTTCAAGATCAACATAATTTGGACTATGAATGCATATGGATAAAGATGGATTGGATAAATGGTTCATGGATAAATGGATTTATTATGGATAAGATGGATGGAATGTCAAATTTATTATGGATGGGATGAGATTCTTTCACCTGAAGTGGCACACGTAGATGCTTGATTTTGCACATGACGCCCGTTTTCCATGTTTTCATCATGGTACATGTCCAAAGTGCCACCATAGTGGTTTTCACTAGAGGACAATTTTTTATTTTTACTATTTTCAATCCTTTCTCTGATTTTTTTGGATTTTCATATTTTTTTGATTTGATTTGATTTTTTATTTTTCTGAAATATTTTAAGCTCATGTTGAACCACCTAGTGGTGTCGATGTATATGCTTCTATCATAATGTGTCATCGATATCCTGCTTGAAGAAGTTGCTTTCCCAAGATACGCTCACTCGAATACAACTTTTGAGATTTTTGATCTTCTTTGTTGATACCAGAATTAACTTTGTGTTTGTGCACACATCACAAAGAGTGCCTTTTGAATCCTTATGATGAATGGTGGTTTCCAATACATGGACAATGTGAGAATTGGATATCATGTGTGAAGGCATGGATGGAGTGTGTTTAGGGATAGGATATGGATTGGTTGAAAATTTGGAATCTTTGACTCTCCAAACTTGGGAAGATGAGCAATAATGGGTGGATACAGAAGTGTGCATGGAATTAGGACCAACTACTTCATACATTTTGTACGTCACTTGAAAAGCCTTATTTTTATTTTGTGGACATCTTTGATGGATAATTTTCCCTTTTTTATTTTTCCCCATAGTTTCTTTGACTAATGGAGTTTGATAGGGATAATATTTCTTTGTATATTTTGGTATCCATGCGTATTTGATTTTTCCATTATGCTTCCTTGTTTCTTCTAATTTGATAACATTCCTTGTGCTTTGATTCACATCCTTATTTTGATGTTGGTCCCAATTCATGGATGGGGTGATGGGTGGATGAAGATTCATGACGTGGCTAGTTGTAGTATTGAAACTAGTTTCATCATAAGGACTCTTTGTGCTCCCTATGTTGACATTTGCTTGAGACATAGTTGCCCCCAGTATTGTGGAAGTAGTACCTTCATACTTTGATTCCTCTTGTTTTGAGAGCTCTTGTTTAGAATGCATTATTTGATAACTGACCACTGTAGATGATGTTATTGGAATTTGTTGCTTTGTCGACTTCAAAATATCTTGTTCTGTTTGACTTGTTTCTTTGAGTGGATAATGTTGGATATCTTTATTCATGATGTCCTTTGTCTAAATTTGGGATATATCTAATACTGTTGTTAACAACTCTATTTGACTGTAGGAATCAATAACTTGTTGTTTTTGTGTAATAATGTCAGAAGTAAAGGAATCTAATTCTTAATGAAGATCATCTACGTGTCCATCCATAGAAAGCATCTCATGGGTAGATGGAGGAGTATGTGCTATGTGGATATGATCATTTTGTATAGATAGGAGAGTGTCCATTAGATCATCGTAGTATCTTGGAGATACAAATTCTTGATCTTGAATGATTTCAAAATTGTTTTTCACATGCTTTGGATCAAGTTCTTGACATGGGTTAGTTTCAAAGGATGGATTGCTTACAAAGGGTTCTTGGACACCATCATTAGGCATGGTAATTGGTTCAATATCCTCTTGATCTTTGAGTGGATTTGGATCAAGTTTCAAGTTGAGGATTCCTTCAATATCTGTAACCATGAGGTCAAAGGGGGTCAACATGTCTTGGAAAGGACCATTGCTAGAGTTTGGTGAAATATTTTTATCATGCTTTGGAATAAATTCTTGAGATATGTCCTCTAACTCATCGAGTGATGTAGAGACATTTTCAATATGATCATTGGTCGATGGATCATGGATTATGTCAATGGGATCAAATAATTCCAACACTCCTTGAAATAGATCACTAAAAAGTGGCTCTTTATGTATGGTGAGTTGATCATCGAATGGGGTAGAAACATCTTTAATATGCTCATTGATGGATAGGTCTTGAAAATTGTTTCCAACAATTATGGTGGAGAGATTGTCAATTTCTTCAACCATAGGGTTAAGTGATGTTGAAATTTCTTGAATTGGATCATTGTTGGGTATTGTTGGTGGATTTTTGATCATGATTGAAAAGTGACTCTTGATATATGTTGATTTGATCTTTGGATTAGATTAAAAAATATTCAATGTGCTCTTCGATGGATAGATCTTGATCATTGTTTTCACCAATTGTGGTCGGGAGATTGTGAATGCTATCACCAGTGGTTGAATCTTCATCATTGTTCCCAACAGTGATTATCTCTTGATCAATAAGGTCTTGGATGATATTTTTGAGTTAAAAACAATCTAATGTTTTGTGTCCCTTTATTCCATGATAATCACAAAGGTGCTTCTTGTTATACCCTGGAAATTTTATGTTTGGTTCTTGATAGTTCACATAAACAGGGATTTTGATGATATTTTCTTGTACCAAATTTTGCAGGACTGATTCGATTGGTCTCCCTAGTGGTGTGTATTTCTTCTTATTAACCTGTGAGACTTGTACTTTAAATTGACCTTGTGGTGATTGATTTTGGAGATGTGGTGAGTGATCTTCAAGATGTGGTGATTGATCTTCAAGATGTGGGGGTTGGATTTGTTGATGTGGTCGATCTTGATATCTAACTTCTTGACATTGGAGATATTTTTCTTGATGTAGTTGTGGACACAACTCAATGCTTTGATCACATGGATTAACCAATGGAAGAGTGTATTGATTTTGGAGTGAAGATATCTCTTGGCTCAATAATTCAATTAGTTTTGCATGTGAAGCAAGTTTCTCTAGTGAAATTTGATCTTGATTTTGATTTTGAATACCTTGATTTGGATTTTGTTCACACAGGTTTTGTATGTGCACTTGTGGTGTTCACGTGGGATCATCAAAAAATTGATTTTGGACAATGTTCTGATTTGGGATGGTGTTCAAATTTGGTATTATAGGTTGAAATTGAACATTGTCTTGATTTAGGTAACTTTGATTTTGCATGGGGTTACCTTGAATTGGACTAATACATGGAGTCGTTAACATCTTGTTTGGACTTTGAACAACATTTGTATGATTTGCAAACATATCTATCCCAAAGTTTTCCAAGTGTGGATTTGAAATGTTCATGTTCGGAAAACTTGCACTTGGTGCATTCACATTTGGCGTGTATGGATTTGGTGGGATGATGTTGTTCATTTGAAGACTTATACCTTGATTGTTTAGTTGATAGATTTGTAGGTTTGGAATTGAATTTAAATCTATCATCGGGAAAGGTGTTCCAAAATTTTGACTGGGTATACTCACATTTGTTGTACCATCGAGGTTTGTAGGAGATAATGATCCCATGTACGAATTATATAAATGTGAGTGTTGAAAATCAATTGGAATTGTAAGGCTTTGATAGTTTGGTTGGTTTAGACTGCTCATGATGTATGGATCAAGTTTATATTCCATGTTCCTCTTGTGTTTTGACCTTGTTGCAAAAGTGACCTCTAAGGTGTTTAAGACCAATGATGAAATGGAGGATGAAAGGGGTGAATGATATGGGTGTTGATTTTTTTAGGAATTTTGGATCAATGCTAGACTTTAGGATTTGATTTTGATTGGTTTTGATTGGATAATGAACTTGTAAACCCTAAGATGTTGGATATGATCTTTAGGATAAACTTGTTCAAAGGTGTACTAATTTAATTGGAGGTATGAGAAAGGATGCATTCCTATACTCCTAATTAAACAAGGTGATTTTGATTTGGTTTAAGGATGTACCCAAAGTCTAGATAATGATGCTTCCAAAGCTCTAAAGTTGCTTGTAGGATGGGATGATAAATGTTTGAAATGGATGAAGCATTTGATTTGATCCTAAATGAACCTAAGAAGGACTTCTTTATAAGGCCAAGGTTTTGAAGAACATGCGTTTCCCTTCAAACCAAAAGATCAATGTTTGCTCAAAAGACCATAAGACAAAAAAATACACAATCACATGTGTGGGGTTCAATTTATTTCATCTTGATTAGTGAATTGCTTTTACCACAAAAACTTTCTTGATTATATTTTCAAACTAAATGTCCAGTGTTCTGACTTCTTTTCATCCCACAAAGTGCTATGTGGAATTCAAAGAAATCAAGGCAATGTTTACCTAATGTTTACCTTGGTAGAAGAAAATTAAGATGTAAATCTAATTACTTAGAAACCTCTAAGGACATAATCCCTAGGGTAAGCAATAGTTCTTGGGTTTTTTCAAAGGTATTTGCTCTAACTATAGGGTTTGAAATTTTTATTTTCCTGTTGAATGTGTGTTTCCCAATGTTTTCGAACAAGCAAGTGTTTTGATACCAAGAACATGCACAACCCTATGGATATGAAAGACTTTAATTTTTGAGTTCCTAATTGGACAAGTCCAGCTATGCCTACTCTTAGAGAATGATTAGATGCTTGACCCCACTGGCTCCCCTCCATGACACTCACTTATATGGGGCAACCAAACATCAGCACCCATGAAACTCCCATGGCATGATTTTCATTTCTACTAAGAGTCGTAAAAATTTGGGATAGCTTCAGAACGACCATTCTTGCACCAACAAGTAGATCAAGGATTTTGGCTTTTCTACAACAAGGGTTTTAATTCAGACTTTACGTTCGTAGGAGTTGACCCATCGAGGTGAGAGACCATTGCTGCCCTTCTCGTCGAAGCCAACCACGTGATATTGGTGTTTATTCTAGCATCCATATTTATATCCTGACTAGAAATACTCTTGGCTTTAGAGTGTTACTGGTTGAGTCATTCCCTTAGGTGAGTACTTTTTCCCTAAGGTAGGCCCTCTAAGATAAACAAAAGAAAGCAAACATATTCGTAGTTCGATCAACCTTCATTTAGAAACAAAGGGAGAACACACGCAATATGTTCCACTCACATTCACAAAGATTTGTTCAATTTTAATCCCAAAATGAAGTGTGAAGGAAATCACTTACACAACCTAATATCACCAAAAATCTTTTGATTCTCAAGATCACCGTGAGGCGCAAGAGAAGCACATATGTCTTTTGATGATATTAATTTGTGTAAGTAATTACAAAACAATGAGAGCACTTGTTCATTTTAAGTCCACAAAGCAAAAGTGAATTCTTTTTAGTGCACCAAAAGAAGTGTGAGATTTGATTGTTCAATTGTTTACCTTAAACAAAATCTAGTAAGTTTGTATAAGGTTCTTTTTAATCCCTTTGTATTTTTATTTTTAGAGCCCAAATTGAAATCTTTTGAGTCCTAAAAGCTTGAAGAGATAAAATCCTTAAACTTGGAATTATAATTGCTTCCAAGAGTGTCTATAGACATTTGATACAATAGAGAAATGATGTCATAAGAAGCTTTGCTTTTGTTTCCTCCTCCCATTTTTTGATTTCCTAACCTATAAAAGTGTTCAAAATGTTAGATGAGATCAAGAAACAAAAGGATATGGGGGTTAGATGAATCATTAAGCATAAAAACCCTAAAACTTAGACCAATTTATAATGTGATTTGACGTTAGGTGAACATTTGAAAATTTTAACTCTATAAAATTTGAGAAAAACCTAAACCATTGGATATATTATTAAATTATACCCCATTTCAAAAACAAAGTTTTGAAAAAGACCAAAAAATGACCAAGATATGACCATTTTAAGTTTGAATGAAAAAGCAAGAAAGTCCAGCGGTTTTGTCTGTGATGGCAGCTCTGTTTGGAGTTTAAGCGGTGCTATATGGTGATGTTGGAGATCTAGCAGCACAGTTTGAAGTTTGGAGCGGTGCAACTTGTTTCCAACGGTGCAGTTTGTTTCCAGAGTAGTTCTGTATAGCCCTGTTATACTGTGAGTAGTTATATATGGCCCCTTTAGACTATGAGCGATGTTGTTTCCTGTAAACACATTAAAACAAAAAAAATATGAAATTTTCTCAAAAAACATGATTTAATCTTCTGGTTTTCCCTCCTTCTAGCGCCAAATGTATAACCCTAATCCAAATACCTATAAAACACAATAAATAAACACATTAGAAGATCATATGCAAGTAAGAACAAGGATTCCCCATAAGATCCATTTATCAATGCTCAAAATAGAAAAATGAAAGCAATACAATGAGAAATCAATAAAAGATACTAAATCCTATGAAAGCAATGTAAATTATTGATCCTATGGGGGAGTTGGTGCCAATTTTATGTGGAAATTGGCCCTTTCCCAACTCCTTTGCCAGCTTTGATGATGAATGGTGATAGTGATCCACTTTGTTGAAGATTCAAATGTGCTCCATGATGAAAAACCTGCATAACCTAGCTACCATTGATGAGTTTGATGAATCTTGAAATTTTTTTGAATATATATTTGAGTATAGTAAGCTTACTCAAATGGTGGATGATAGAAATGAAGGATGAACTCTCTATTTATAGAAAAAAAGAGTTGAATATTGAAAGATAGGATGAATGTGGGATAAAAGATAAGCCAATGACATGATGCCACTTGTCAACATGTGAGAGGATGAAGGTTGAGCACATTTTGATCAATGTGCAAGTTTGAAATTTGAATTTGAAGAAGTGACATGTTTAGGGGGGGTGAAAGAGGAGTTAAATGCCACTTGGATCAATGCACAAGGACATGTAAGATATTTTAAATGCTTTGTTGGATATACATGTCTATTTGGGGGGATATTGCAAATTTGAAGAATATTCCCACTTGGATGCCTTTTTTGAATGGAAATAGATAATTTATAAATAAATTAAATTGATTTTCATGTTCAAGTTGCAAAATCTAAAGGATTTGAGTGATTAGGATTAAATTAATCATGATTTGATTAATTTAAGAGGAGATTAGGTGATTTGACTATTTGATTTAGAGTTGTGGGTTGAAATAAATAAAAAAGAGATGAAAATGATTAAGACCTAGTTAAATAAATATTTTGATTTATTTAACCAAAGGGGGTGATGTTTGATTAGATTAGATAAATGTTTGATTTATTTAATTTAATAGAGGAACTATAGAGATTTAATTAAATAAAATGAATTATTTAATTAAAATAGAGATTTAGGAATTAATTAGATAAAATGGTTTATTTAATTAACAAGAGATAATGACTTAACAAAATCAAATTGTTTTATTTAATTAAGAGATGAAATGTGATGAATTTAATTAAATAAAGGTTATTTGATTAAATGTTTAGAAAAGGGAATGATTTAGGATGAACAAGTGTTAGTAGATCAAGATCAGATTTATGATATCAATCAGTATATTTTCCATTTCTACAGATACAACTTATGGGGAATAGAGGTACTTGGTTTATCCATATTAGTGGCAAATGTTTTTTGTCACATTTTGGCCGTGGTTATCAAATATTGTGAATGCAAAAAGGTTATATTCAGGCATATCAATTGAAGATGTGAAGAAATAGTTATCAAATATTGTGAATGTTATTTGAAAAATAGATTAGTGTTGTCTATAGTTTGTCCAATCCAAATGTTATGTGTCTATTTTTTCATTGTTTTTTTTATTATGGAACAAATAGGTTTTAGAGGAAACCCAAAACCTTTAATAGTAAGAAAGCATAAGATGGAACATTAACATAGCATAGATAAAAAATAGGACACTTCCCACAAAGAGAGATCCCATTTCAAGTTCACATCCCTAGGTTGACAAGTTAAACACACCTTCATGATGATTGAGATAGTTATTCAGGTTAGATGACCAATCTCTAAATCATGGTTGTAAAGTTTAGTTATTGAATCATTGCAAGAGGCCAACAATAATCCTATTTTTATTCATTCACAAAGGGGTCTCCTTCTTTATCAACATTCTCAACTACAAAATCATCTTCTAACCTTGTATCTTCTTCAATTTGTAATTCATTTCTTACAACTTCTTCCTCATCAACTTTTTTATTTAGTTTAGGTGGTTCTTGTTTAGCATTCTGTTGGGTATTTATTTTTCCCTTCTTTCTTTTACTTTTTTCCATGATAAGTACTCCACTACCAGGATCTCCCAAGTTGATTAAAATTGTGCAAAGGAACCTAATTATTTGATATCACTTGTTGGAGTAAGTGACCACTAAGAGGGGGGTGAACCTGTAGTAAATGAAAATTCAATTTAAAAAATTAACTCACTTGATTATTGAAAGAGACCTATTGAAAAATACTTCAAACTCTCTAGATATTGTAAGCAAATCAAAACATAACACTTGAATCAAAGATGATCAATCAAGCACAATATGGTACACCATCAAGAGAGAAGATAACATAGGTTTTATGAGTGGAAAACCTTGAAAGGGTGAAAAATCACTCTAAAAATTTGTTTCATTAAGCCTCACTAGCTAAAACCTTGTTGATTACATATTCCATGCCTCACTGAAAATACAAGAAGCCTCACTAGCAATACAACAAGCCTCACTAGCAATACAAAAATCCTCACTAGCTACTCAACCTGCCTCACTAGCTAACATCATGCCTCACTGGAAAATCACCATGCCTCACTCAAAAACATCAAAAGAAATAAACAAGATCAAAGGGTTACTCTATTTCTCGACAATTCATTGCTCTATCTTTGCATCAATTCTTCAACAAAATTCATCTCCATTATTCACCCATATCACCACATTGATTCAAAATCATAATCTCAAAAGTTCCTCTCATCTTTTTTGTTTGACATTCAAAACCACACATCCTTTTTCAAACATAAACAAAAACACCTTCACAAGACTCTTCTCAACAAATCAAATGAAATAAGAAAATAGATATGAATAATGAACAATAAATCATTAAGTATTTGCTTCAATCCTTTGCTCTCATCTTGAATACACCTTGTTGGAATTGCAATGACACAAAGAAAACTTTATTGGACCATTTCCCTATTATGATTTATAACTCCAACATAATTCAAGATCTCTGCAACATGAAAAAATCAAGTCCTTTGTCACATAAAACTTTAGACCTTTGCCACATGAACACTTAAGACCACTGCCGCACTAACATTCTTATATTCAAAATATTATAAAACTAATTTACAAATTTTCCTTTGAACTACAACAATCTACTCAAGCACATTTATCTATGCCAAGAAAATAGGAACAATAATTTCAATCACAGAATTCTCATAATACTTATGTGGTTTTATCTCTTAAACCTTCTTCATTATGCACTATTATGTCTTAAGCACAATACCAAGGTTTTCAAAAAACTCCCATAGATTTTAGAATGATTAAAAACTACCCAAGAACCCCTTCAATACATTGGAATAGCTTTTAAATCCACTGCCACCTCCATACAATTACAAACCATTGCATAACTAAACATAAGGTAATGACATTCAATCACTTGTCAAAGTGTTCACACGTGGAAGTAGTCATTATTAGCATTTTAAATCTATAACTTTGGTATTTCTCACCCCCAAACCTATAGTTTAATGAAACCTTTGATCTTCCTTTTCAAACAATTATCAAATTGTGCAACTGAAACAAAGTCATTAACATTCAAATTTCTGTCAAATGTAAGCCTTAGAAAGTGATCGTTATGCAACTTTAAATGATGAACAATGATCTTTTACTCCTTCCAATTCTCCAATCAAAATATGGCCATTGATTTTATTTTGGGTTGTGAAACATAAAGTCTTAACTTGTTAAGTCGGTTAACTAGAGAGAGAGGGTCGGTAACCAATCTAATAGCAACCCTTGATTAGGCACTTAAGTGAATTTAACCTTATAGTGCTGGTCAACATTCAAACAAAATATAAAGTAAAAAATTCATTGAAGACCTTCATGAAATATAAGCCCTAAGTCTCCAAACATAAACCTTAGGTCTTAATAGCAATTTCTATCCATACCACTACCTTCAACGATCAAAAAAATAATTCCATTGAATACTTGATTTATGAAATATTCAATGAATAAATAGTAACTTAATCAACCAACTCACCATCACAATATACCTAATCACTTTGAATCAATCATACTTTTGCATCAGTACAATGATAACACTATGAACACCATCATGCGAAGATAATCAACACTAACTTCATCTTGAAGAAACTCTCAACATTGAAGTAACACTGTGATAAATGAACCAAGAACACCTATTAAGCAATGAACTTGTATCTTTGTCATCAAGAACCATTAACTTCACTTGTACCAACATTTGCATTATCCTTTTCTTTACATCAACACCATTTTTACCTTGCCACCAATGAACATCATGAAGAAATAGATAACTCACTGCAACACCAAGAATTGAATAAGCAGGTACCTCATCAACCAATAGTAAAAAAAGGTACCATAACAAGTTCCAAGGTAGTGCAACATCAAGAAAGGATATAATGAATCCATGTCCAAGTCTCTTTGACACCAATCCCTCAACACTAAGAGATGAACCATAAAATAAAACAATGATCAATACCATGGACACCATTATTGAAGTATCTTTTGAAGCAACATTGCAGTAATCCCTTCAGACCATCATACATCAACATGTTGCCTTTTACCTTTTACTTTTGACATAATACCATGAAATATAGTACTCATCACCTTGAAATGTAGCATCAAATTTTCTATCGACACCTGAATGAACAAGAACCTCTAAAGCATCAAGTAAGCACCCATAACATTGAATTTTGTACCATAAACATGAACACATGATTTTTCATAAAAAGTGAACCTTTGACATCAATTGAAATCAATGAAAAATCAAACCAACAAATATTTCATCAAAATAACCTCCTATTTTAAATTTTACCAAACATTGTTCGTTAATCAAAAGCTTTTGATTATCTTGTACCCTTGATATTTTGTACGGGTTCGAGTGCTTCCTTCTCTCTAGCTTCAATTTTCTCACCATTTCTTTGGATACCAAGTTATATATGCTTCCACTATCTATGATGACATTACAAGCCTTTGATTCACATTTGCATCTTGTCTTGAATAATCTCTTTCTTTGAGCTGGTTTATTTTCTTCATTCAACAATGCTATTCTTGTCATAAAGACTTCACCTCCTTATGCTTCTTCAGAATGTGATGAGTGTGCATCCACCTCATTGATGATTGCTACTCTATTATATTTTTTTGATCTTCTGTTTGTCCTTTTTTAATTATGAGGATAGTCATATGCTCTATGCCCCTTTTCCCTGCATCGAAAACAAGTTCTGTGAAAGCCACCTCTTTTGAATCCTCTACTCGATCTTCCTATACCTCTTGGATTTTGATCTCTACCTATTGTTGCATTGGTATTCAAACTTCTAATTTTTTGATTTCCATCATAACTTCTTCCTCGAGTTCTTCCACCATGACCTCTTCCTCTTTGATTACTTTCAAATTTTCTATTTAGTATTTTCTTCAACTTTCAATGAAAATTGATAAGCATCCTCAATGGTGGTCATTATCACCAATGCCAACTCTTCTTGTATGCTTGGATTTAACCCATTAATGTAACGGGTTACTTTCTCCTTTTTTTCTTTAGAATGTCTTGTTATAATCAAGACCTTGTGAAATTATTTTGTGTATTCTTTCATAGTCCTCATTCCTTGTCTCAAGCTTTGTATCTTTTTTAGCAGCTCCAACTCATAATGTATTGAAATAAATTATCTTTTCATCTTTTCCACCATTCTATCCCATTTGTAAATTTTGTCTTTCCCTTTTCTTCCTCTTTCAAGCTGAGTTTCTTTCCACCAAATGATTTCATGTCTCTTTAATTTTGTTTTTGCAAACCTCACTCTGTGAGGGTCTTCAATCTCTTCAATCTTGAAAAATTCTTCAATGTCATTAATCCAATCTATCAACTCTTTAGGATTCAATATTCCACTAGAGGTTGAAACCTCCATTTTTGGTTTCTTTCCAATTTGTGATATAGCTCTCAACAATCTAATTTCTCTACGATCCATTTGATCTTTCTCTTTCTCTTCCAATTCCTATTTAGTTTCATCTTCACTATCATCTCTTTCCCTATGCACTTCTCTTCTACATATATCTTCCTACAAAGTCTCTATTTTCCTTCTAAGTGCTCTAATTTCATCTCTAGGAGGGTCTCTTCCTCCACCTCTACCATGTTGAGAAACTCTTGGAGGAATTTTAATCTTCACCCACAACACATAGGTCCTACTATAAACTCCCTCTCTTCGATGCTCTATTTACAGACTCAAGACAAATCACTTTGATACCATTGATAAAAAAGGAGACACTTTTTTCAAATATGATCATAAACACACACAATACTCTATGCAAGAAGGCTGAAAATGAACATTAACAACAAAATATGGAAGGGAAATTTGCAACTTATATTATATTCAAATATGAAAATGTTTATGTATCAACATGAAACTCATGGGATCCCCTTCAATCCTACATGCAACACCTACAAAAAAAATTTCTTCAACAATCTGGCATAATTCTGGTAGCATCCGGGTATGTAAACTCTACTTCTCCAACGCCCCCCTCTCCAAATGAAAAGGCATATATAAAGAGAGAAAATACATGGGGAAAACCATTCATGGTTTCAAAAAATAACTTTCTAGAACCACCTTGAAAATCCCACACCCAACTTGGGGAGTTACAAAATATGCAAATAGAAATGGAATCCAATGCATGCCATCTTTTGCATGGGCCTCTAGAGCTTGACCAATCAGATTTGGGATGTTATGAAAACTTACAACTTCTTACAGATTCCTTACAACCTTGTCGGTTACAACGTTGCATGTAATGACATGCAAGATTCTTTGCAGCCCACCTTATGACAATTTATGTAAAATGTAGTTGCAAACCATGCCAAAACTATTTGTCCTCATCCTAAAGTGGATGCCCAAATGGAATATTCCCCCACCAGATGCTTTTGTTGTTTTATGGGGGCCTAATTCCCCTCAAATTTATATTGACATTTTCACACCAAGGAAATTTACATTGTTGCAAATTATAATATTATTCTCCTAACTACTAAAGCCCCTATTGAAATCAAACAAAGCAAAAATTACAATATTTTTGGTGACACAAGATTTCCCTTACACCTTGGATGCTCCTAAATCATATATAATTATATAAATAAATAAATATGTATATGTATTTACGTATGTATGACATGCATGAAATACATATGTATGTATGTATGTATGTATGCATTCATACATATGTATGGAATGCATGATACATATGTTTGTATGTATACACTTTCATATCTATGTATGTATATGTATGTATGTATTCTATACATACATACATATTTATGTCATGTATGATAGATACATATGTTTGTATGTATATGCATGCATATCTATGTATGTATTCATGCATACATATGTATGTCTATATATATATGTATATGTGTGCATGCATACATGGATATGTATGTATGTATATGCATATTTATGTATGTATGCATGCATACTTACATATATATATCCTAATTTAGGGGTTATATATAACTTCAAACAACATTATGAAACTAATACACCAATAAAATCTTATATAAATTGAATCAACATATTCATACATGTAAGGGTCACTATAATTAAAGATCAAACAAACCATACATCTAATTCACTTCATTGTAAATGAACAAGGATATATGTAAAATGTGTTAATGATTACATGCAGCATCGTAGTAACTTCCAGTGATATTATTACTATGGATAAATTAAATGATAGCTCTCAAGCTATTTAATTTATTGAGTCAAAGGCCACGATTTCTAAGGACACTTCGATTTGTTAATGAAGATGATTATTAAATGAAGAGTCACCTCCATTTGTTAAAGGATAGATATTTTAAAGAGGCGCGATTTCTTAACAAGGCCGACCTTGTTTCTAAATGGTGTGACTTTCAAGAAGGATGTCTTTTCCTTGTGGCCGACCAGTTTGGGAAGAGACACATCCTTCCCCTCCAAGATGTATATATACTTGATGTTTCTATTCACTATGATCATCAAGTTAAGTTCAAATTGTGTCTATTATATTCTATGCGAATTACTTTAAGAGCAAATTACGAATTTATCTAAGTTCAGATTTAGATTGAAAGGAAGATCAAATTATCATCTAATATTGCATCATGCATTGACTTGCTAAATATTGGCCTTGATTTTTGGCCTTATTGTAAGGCGAATTGCTGCCACTACTTATATTTATAAGAGAGATCTTTGTTGCTGGGTTTTTCTCCCTCAAGAGGAGGGTTTTCCCAGGGTATCTGTTGTGTTATTGTGTCTAATTTGAATTAATTTTTTGTGCATTAAATCTGATCATTAAAATTTACATGGTATCAGAGTGGGTTTGAGAGGATCGTGATCAAATTATTCCTAATTATCAATACCTAGTTGTTCATCTATCTACATTAGTCAAGATGGTGAACGGGTTGAAGATCGAGGACAGACTCGAGGGTGCATCTAACTTCACATCATGGAGGTTTAGGATCATGCTTACCTTGTGTGAAAATGACTTGGGTGAGTTCATAGAGTCCAACGTTCCTGAACCTGAGGAGGAAGAAGTAAAGTTACAATGGGTGAAGAAAGATATTAAAGCAATGAAGCTATTGGTTGATTCCATCAAGGATCATATTGTGCCTATCGTCTCTAAGTTGAAGACAGTGAGAGACATGTTCAAAACATTGGAAGAGATGTATGAAATCAACAATACCATTCGAGCACTTGCACTGAAGCAACAAATTCATCATGTGAAGATGGCGAAAGGTGAAATAGTGATTGCATACTTTATGAGGATTGCAGATTTGAGAGATCAACTCTCGATAATTGGGCATATGGTTGATGACAAAGACCTGACTATGCTTGCTCTCAATGGTCTACCTTTGTCTTGGGAATCTTAGATTCAGGGAATCAGTGCAAGATTGAAATTGCCTAAGTTTGATTGCCTAAGATCAGATTGCATTCAAGAGGAATCAAGGTTGGTGGCAAGAGGCATTGGTCAAAGTTCAAAGAATGAATACATTCATGTTCTCGCCTCCTATGCTTCAAAGAAGAAAGGAAAAGATGGAAGGAAAGTATTCTTCAAGAGGAATCATGACAAGGGAAATGATGATGCATCTCCATTCAAGAAGAAGAGGGATATGTCCAAGATTCAATGTTTTAGGTGTGATAAGTTTGGGCACTTCACCAAGTATTGCCCAACTAGGCCTAAGCAACAAGCTAATGTTGCGGATGTTGATGATGCTTCTCCACAAAATGATTCAAGTGAATATTTGTTCTATTTGGAATTATCAAGAAGTGTACCTTTCGACACCAACACATGGATAATTGATAGTGGTGCTTCATGACACATCACTGGCTTTAAGGAGCACTTTTCAAGTTTGGTGGAAAAGGAGTCTTCTAAACAAGTCATCATTGGAGATGATGGTAGCTACTCCATGAAAGGAATTGGGACCTCTACACTTCATTTGGATTTTGGCATCTCACTCTAGTTGGGTAATGTTCTTTATGTTCCTAGAATCAAGCACAATCTTATTTCTATTTCAGCTTTGGAAGATAAAGGATATCAAGTTACCTTCTCCAAAGGAAAAGTTCTAGTGTGGATGGAGAACTCTAGCTTCAAGGATGCTCAAGCAATTGGAGTTAGACATGAAAACCTCTACAAGGTCTGCACACATTCTTTACAAGCTTTGGTTCATGACTCTTCAAGTCTTTGCAATCTTTGGCATCGGAGATTGGCTCACTTACACTTCCAAGCCTTACCTATCATGGAGAATATGGTTTCGGGTCTTCCCAAGTTCAACCAAGAGCACGAAGGTACTTGGAAAGGCTACACATTGGGTAAGAATATAAAATCCCCTTTTCATAGTAGAGAAAATAGATCTAAGTTTATTTTAGACCTTATTCATTCTGATTTATGTGGACCTATGTCTGTTCCTTCTTCGAGTGATTTCTTGTATTATGTTCTTTTCATTGATGATCACTCTAGGAAGACTTGGATTTATTTTTTGAAATCTAAAGAGTCTGAGGAAGTGTTGGATAGGTTTAAAGAGTTTAAAGCCTTGGTAGAAAATCTTTCTGGTAAAAGAATTAAGGTCCTCAGATCTGACAATGGTGGAGAATACACCTCTGGTAGTTTTCAGAATTTTTGTATTGATGCAGGGATTAAGAGGGAGTTTTGTGTTCCCTATAATCCTCAACAAAATGGTGTTGTAGAAAGAAAGAACAAAATGATTGTGGAAGCAACGAAGGTCATGATCCATGATCAATATTTGCAAACCTTCCTATGGGTAGAAGCTTCTAGGATAGTTGTGTATGTTCAGAACAAAAGTCCTCATAAGATCTTGGAGAATATGACTCCAGAAGAAGGATTTATAGGGAAGAAGCCTGAAGTCAGTCATTTGAGGATGTTTGGATGTCCTGTCTATATTCATGTTCCCAAGGAAAAGAGAACCAAGTTGGAGCCTTCTAGCAAGAAGGGAATATTTGTGGGCTACAGTGAGACATCAAAATCCTACAAAATTTACATTCCAGGTCAGAAGATTATCGAGATCAATAGGGATGTCACATTCGAGGAAGATGTTGCATTTAGGAGATCCAGGGGGATTCATATGGAGATTGATAATGAAGAGTCTCCTCAGGATATGGAAGTTGACCATACTCCTAAGATTCAGAGGGAGATTTTAGAACCAAAAGAAGATATTGATCTTGTTGAACCCTTGGAACCTACTGATGGGCCTATTGACATTATTGTTGGGAGAAAGAGACCTCTATGAGCCAAGTGTACTATGCAAGAAGCTGAAAGTTTTGTAGCTCCTAGAGGCACATTTAGAGAAAGAAAAAGGCCACATAAGTTCTCCAATTATGTTGCCTTGATAAGTCAGATTATAGAATCCGAGCCTACCTGTGTTGAGGAAGCATCTAGTCATCAGGTTTGGAAAGATGCTATGACAGAGGAGTATTAGTCAATTCTTAAGAATGATGTTTGGGACATTTTTCCTAGACCCGAGGGCAAGTCTATGGTATCTTCTAAATGGCTATTCAAAATTAAACGTGTTGCAAATGGAAGCATTGAGAAGTACAAGGGAAGATTTGTAGCTCACGGGTTTTCTCAGAAAGAGGGAGTTGATTATGAAGAAACATTTGCTCCTGTTGCTCACTATACTTTTGTCAGAACCATCATTGCTATTGCTACATCTAGAGGATGGAAGATTCCTCAGATGGATGTGAAGATAGCCTTTCTCAATGGAGTGATTGAGGAAGAATTTTATATAGAACAACCTGATGGATTTGAGGTTCATGGGAAGGAGTCACATGTTTGCAAACTGAAGAAGGCCTTGTATGGTCTTAAGCAGGCTCCTCGTGCATGGTATGAAAGGATTGATTGGTACCTGTCAAGTTTGGGCTTCTTGAAGAATGATGCTGATTCAAATCTCTACTTCAAGGTAATCAATGGTGATGCATTAATTTTGGTTTTATATGTTGACGATCTGATCCTCACTGAGAAGATCACACGATTCTTGAGTGTAAGAAGGAGTTGACTTTAGAATTTGAGATGAAGGACCTTGGGCTCATGCATTACTTCCTCAAATTAGAAGTCTAGCAAAAACCATATGAGATGATTCTAAGTCAAGGAAATTACACCATTGATATACTTAAGAGATTTGGTATGATGGATTGCAAATCCATGTCCACACCTATGGAGACCAACTTACATAAGTTGGAGGAGGCTGCAGCTAATTCAGACTTGGTGGATCCTACATTGTACAAATAGCTTATTGATCCTTGATGTATCTAGTTAACACTAGACCTGATATCTGCTATGCAGTGAGTGCACTTAGCCAGTTTATGTGTGATCCGAGACAGATACATCTTGTTGCAGCCAAACATATCCTGAGATACTTGTGTGGCACAGTTGGATATGGGTTGAAGTATACTTCAGATGTAGACTTGGAGTTACATGGTTTCACTTATTCTGATTGGGCAGGTTGTGTCACAGATCGGAAGAGCACCTCTGGTTGTTTCTTTAGTTTGGGTTCAACTATGATTTCCTAGTGCAGTAGGAAGCAGTCATCTATAACATTAACTATAGTAGAGGCAGAGTATATTGCAGCTTGTATAGCAACTTGGGAAGCAGTGTGGCTTTGTAAGCTCCTTGTAGGATTGTTTGGACAATCAATGGAGCCTACTATCTTTCATTGTGATAATCAAAGTTGTGTGAAGCTTTCTGTCAATCCTGTGTTCCATGACAAAACCAAAAATGTTGAGATCAAGTACCACTATATCAAAGATATGGTACCGAGGAAGGCTGTACAGTTGAGGTACATCAACACTGATGAGCAGACGGTAGATATTCTCACCAAGCGTCTCGCTAGGATAAAGTTTGTGTACTTCCGGGATAAGCTTGGTATGGTGGAGAATCCAACCTTGACTGAGTAAGAGTCTCAGTATCAGTGAGCCTTGTTTAATGCATTTTCCTCTGAGATAGAGGAATTTGAGGTGCAAGCCCTTGTTTAATGCATTTTCCTTTGAGATGAAGGAATTTGAGGTGCAAGCCCTTGTTAATGCATTTTCCTCTGAGACAGAGGAATTTGAGGTGAAAGCCCTTGTTTCCACCCTCTGAGCTAAGTCATGGTGGATGTCATGTGTGAGACTCCATGACATATGTTGTACTTGTGTTTCACCCTCTGAGAGAGTCATGGTGAAATTCACGTTGAGGTGACAACATCACGCAAGTGATGAACACTTGTACTTACCATAGTATGGTTGTAGCCATTATGGTTGATAACGTGTTGAGGCGATATCTAATATCATGTTGAGGTGATATTCTTCTTTTCACATCTGGTTGTAGCCAATGTGATGGACATCATGTTAAAATGATATGACCTGTGCAGCTGGAAGTCTACTCCATAGCTAAGAGGGAGTGTTAATGATTACATGCATCATTGTAGTAACTTCCAGTGATATTATTACTATGGATAAATTAAATGATAGCTCTCAAGCTATTTAATTTATTATGAGTCAAAGGGCATGATTTCTAAGGACACTTCGATTTGTTAGTGAAGATAATTATTAAATGAAGAGTCACCACCATTTGTTAAAGGATCGATATTTTAAAGAGGCGCGATTTCTTAACAAGGCCAACCTTGTTTCTAAATGGTGCGACTTTCAAGAAGGACATCTTTTCCTTGTGGCTGACTAGTTTGGGAAGAGACACATCCTTCCCCTCCAAGATGTATATATACTTGATGTTGCTATTCACTATGATCATCAAGTTAAGTTCAAATTGTGTCTATTATATTTTGTGCGAATTACTTCAAGAGCAGATTGCGAATTTATCTAAGTTCAGATTTAGATTGAAAGGAAGATTAGATTATTATCTAATATTGCATTGTGCATTGACCTACTGAATATTGGCCTTGAGTTTTTGCCTCATTGTAAGGCGAATTGCTGCAACTACTTATATATATAAGAGAGATATTTGTTGCTGGGTTTTTCTCCCTCAAGAGGAGGGTTTTCTTAGGGTATCTATTATGTTATTGTGTCTGATTTGAATTAATTTTCTGTGCATTAAATCTCATCATTAAAATTTACAAAATGAAACAAACAATGCATGTTATAGTATCATATCCCCAATTTAGACACCTGTTGTAACTTCCAAAGCATGTATATTTCAAAGTTGTTCTAAGATTCCAATTGCATAAATTGTTCAATGTATGTTTATTATTCATATGTATCATGATTTTCTTCAAAAATATTTGCATACATACATATAATTCCACCTATCATCCTTAGTTTACATTTCCTTTAATAATGTTAAATTAACTATGCCATTTGCATACACACATACACATAGTCAACCAAAAGGTAGGTGCATGAAACCCTTAACAATCAAGTATATGATACCCTGTTATATATATATGTTATAGAGATAGATAAGTATATGGAAGAGATATATAAATTATTGTTTCATATATCCTTGTTCATTTACATTTAAACGAATTAGATGTATGGTTTAATTGTTGGCATAATGATAGGGATCAAAAGTGAGATGTATTGATCCTAGAGGGAAGATGTTGGCATAATGACAAATGGTGTCATTGATGTGAATAGGAAAAACATCGGTGTGCCTAGATGCTATGGAGATGCAATGGATCTAGTACTGGAAGCTTGGTACAGGTTGTTGGTTAAAGAATCATGTTCTAAAAATGTTGCAAAGTTGCAACAATGCCATGAAATGGAAACATGTTATTGCAAAGGCTTCTTCCAAATGTTTGGAGAAAAATTAGAGTCCAAATTCAATGTGGGTTTTTTGAGAGCTTCTTAGAAACATGATTTGTAGGTCTAGAGGTTGAAGGATTTGCTCAGAATGAATTTATTTCTACTCTCAATCAGAACTAGGGTTTTCAAATAAACCCTAAGGTCTTTGCAGTCATGGCACTCTAGCAGAAGTTCTATTTTGACATTGACTACCTATTGCAGGTTACCAGTCACATAATTTACAACTTATGTCATTTAAGTCATTCTGTGACCAACCTGTTCACCTAGGTGTTACCGGTCCAAAAAAATTCAACAATTGTAATGTTTCCTAAGTCACAAAATAAATATTTGTCTTCACTTGATGGTGTTGGAGCACCTAATCTACCATTTGCAAGATTGAATACTTGAAGGTTGATAGGTTGGTCATCTAGTTGTGTCAAGGTTAGATTGAGGTTTTTTGAGTCTAATTATGCTAAATAAGGTCTTATAAGACCATTTATTATGTATTTGAGTGGTTTTTGAGGTCATAGGTGTTTAGGGGTAAAAGTTGCAAAAAATGTGTTGTCAAGTGCAAAATTGACAAAAATGCAACTTATGAGAATATGAAGGGTCTTAGAATTTGAAAATTAGTTTGAGTCATTTAAAGTGGTTAGTTTTGAATTTAAAATGTATATAAGCTTCTCCAAGGCTTGAAGATGAAGATTTGATTACTGTATTGAAAATTTTCCATCAATATACAATATTTTTCTGCTCATTTCTCTGGGTTTTTTAAGTTTTTACATATTGTACAGACTTGTACAGGTATTAAATGATCCAAATTTCATAGTGTAATGTATCGGCTTGTAATAGCTTTCAAATGTTTCAAATTTGAGAGTCTAATAGTTATATTTGTGGGAGATTTCTTAAATTTTTTGAAGCAGCCTATAATCTTTGTATTTAGGTTTGATTTCCTTCTAAAATGGTGATATGACCCATTCCACTTTCTGTACTTACTATTTCTCATGGAATGGGTCCTAAGAATTGTATTCTAGGTGTTTCCATGGGTTTGAGGTAGAGGAATTGATATTGTATGAATTGGGATGATGCCCTAGGGTAAATTTGAGTGATTTTTTATGTGAAATGAAAATGTCAATCTAGGGTTTTGACAAAAAAGTGAAATATTGGTCTATGTAATGGATTTTTGAGTTTTTGCAAGGTATATGTAAGGTTTTTGATGTATTTTTTGTGTTAGGAAAGCCCCAGTGATGCAAGTTTCATTAAAACCCTAGTGTTTTGCATGCAATTGGAGGGTTTCATGGTTCAACATTATAAAGGACTTGAATCTAGGAAATAATGATGGAATCTATGGTTTTGGAACACAATTAAAGTATTTCAATAGATTTTTGGTGTTAGACAAGTATTTAGGAGGGACCTCCTTTGTAAAAGTGGGCTAATTGAGTAGCCTAGAGGTAGGGGAGCCTATTGGTTTTCTAATTTTTGACAAGGAGATCTTGTAGAAACTATTGGGATGTTGTGTGGGGTTGTGTGGTGAGTCTCAAAGGGTGTTTAGAAGGTATTTTAAAGGCCTTCTCTAAAATATATTGTGCAAAGTCAAGTTTTGAGGGATAGAAGCCTATTGGTGAGGGTTTGAGACAAGTTGAGTGTTTTGTGTTTAAGGGCAGGTTTCTTTGGTTGAATTTGGTCATTTTGTGTTGGATTGTGAGTTTCAACCACCTTGATTACACTACTTGATAAAAAATACAACACAATATTAGAGTAAGAAGTTTTAGAGTCCCTTCAATGGAGTGATGAAGCCGCATCGAGGTGGCAGTGGAAATTTGAAGAGACAACCTCAAGAGTCTCTTCAACATAGCAATGGTAAGAGTTAGTGGAGAATGACATCACTAAGGTTCATCAAGGAGACATATGAATATCGATGGGACTTAGTGGCTAGTTCCCTCAACATCCCAACAAGAACTTCATTGATGAGACTTGGGGGTATCGTAGTGAGTGACTTTAGAGTCCCTTTGGCACTCTGATGGTGGGTCCAAAAAACACGTGGCAAGGATGAAAAGGTGGATTAATTGTGGTGGTGATGTGGAAGAAACATGATGATAATAGTTTAATCAATGGTGCAGATTGAACATGGTTGATCACCTCATCAGGGAGACAGACACATATTGATGGGATTTTATAATGAGTTCCTTCGACATCCCAATAACACCTCATGAGAGGGAAGGAGAATATTGGTAGGACAAAAATGATTGTTAAAGTGGGACCTGATAACGAGGCATTAAAGGTGGATAGTGATGTGTGCAGACAGATGACGAAGGATGATTGATTGACATACCAACTCACATCGATGTTGTGAGTTGAATGGTGATGACATGGATGATTGATGGCATGTGTGGGACTGTGTCTTTCACAAGTGATCATATCAGAGAGAAAGGAAGATATCGATGAGACCCTAAAGTGTCTCAACTCGATATGTTGGTTTTTCTTCGATGGTGTAAAGCGATAGTTGTGAGATGGAGATTGACGATGCTATTTTAAAGAAGGTTCATCTAATAAAGATGATTTAAAGGTGTGATGATGAATGGAGAGCCATAGGATCATGGCATGAAGAAGTAGATCAACAACCCAAATTCAAAGATGAAGATACACAATGGTTAAGTATGTGTAAATAGGGTTTTGACTAGTAACCAACATAGAGGAAAGAATTAATTGGTCTAACTGCTCCGATGACCAATCTAATTACGGATTTTATCTTCAAGATGATGGAAAAAATTGTTGAGGTGGTCGAGATTATGATCAAATCGATCAAGGAAGGAAATAGATTTAATGCATATTTGATTCTAGGGTTTGATAGGTTGTCATTCAATGAATCTATACAGGTGGTGCAAGGCTTGAGATGAACAAGAAGCTTGCTGGTGAAGATAGAAAGTGTAGTAAACCCTAACAAATTATTCTAAATGATCTAATTATGTGTGAGAATCTTGAGGTAGTTATTGCAGATCAGTGGAGAAAAGAAAATGTAGACAATCAAAAAATTGTATAAGTAGAAGTTGCATTTGTTGTATGTGAATCAAGTGTGAATATTCTACAAGGGAAAAAAATATAGAACAAAGTTATGTATTGATGATTTTGCTACAAAGATGAGTGTGAAGAGAGTGAGTAGTGAAGAAAACAAAGAATTCACTAATGTTGAATGAGTAGAACCCAAACAAAAATCAAAACATCTTCAAGGGTTAACATTCAGGGGGTAGAGGTGGAGTGCAACAAGATACAATAAAGTATGTTCTAAGTGGAGAGAAAATATAAAGGTGTAGAGTAGAGGGTATATGTTGCTAAGAGTACAACATTAGCAGTAGAAAGTGACTTGTAGAGGGTGCAACAAATAATTGTGCAGTTGCAAAGTTACAACATTGATTTGCGTTCAATACAATAATTTGTAATGTCATTGTAAATATGATTGATTGGTTCCATCAGATAACTGAGTTGGTTCTCAGTGTAGGGGATTTGTGTCTCCTTGGAGTTGGAACTCCTAAAACTAGGGGATTGGTGTATCCTTAGGGTTTTTTCCCTTAAACCTTGTAACATAACATTATTACTTGTGAGGCTAGATAAGGATAGTAGATCCTAGCAGTATTTCTTATCATGGTTTTTCCCATCTTTGGATTTCCACGTATATCTGGTGTTATGGGATTTTGTGTGTGTGTATGGTTAACTCTCTACGTGTTTAGTGAATCTACTTAATGAGCTAAAGTAATCAATTTTCTAAAAGTATTTAGAGCTATCTGGTTATATTTATGTATCATATGTTTAGTTTGCACAAAGGTTTTGAGAGCTAATTTTTAAGATCTATTGATTTACCCCTCCTCTTAGTAGATTGTTGTGTTCCAAAAATTGGTATTAGAGCCCTAGGTTCCTTAGGAGAAGCTTAATAAGCTTTGGTAGATCTTGGATAAGTGAACACAAAATGGTTAGTCAAGAAGTCTCATCTACATAAGGAGTACCTCTCTTTAATGGATCAGACTATATGCTTTGGAGCAGTAAAATGAAATCCATTTGAAATAATTAGGGTCTAGTGTGTGGATGTCAGTTGAGAAGGGATAGAAGGTTCCTACTACACCTCCAAATACTAAGGCTAGAAAGAATGTGTTTCAAGCTGATGCTAAAGCAAGGTTTTCCATTATGATAAGGTTGTCTAGATCTGTGCTTGATGAAGTCGTGCATTATGAAACTAGACATTTGGAACAAGTTGAAGAGGATGTATGAAGAGGATGACGATGAAGTGCAAGCCTTGATTTAGAAATATGAAAGAGAGTCTAAATGTCTGAGGTTGAGTGAAGATGAGAAGAGTGTAGATACATCCATAAGAGATGTTGCAACTAGAAGGGAGAAGATTGAAGCATCTACTTTTGGCTATGAGGAGACTAATGAGAAGCAAGTTGATTTCATCAGAAGACTAAGGAAAGGCTCTAGAAAATGTAGATTTAAAACTATTTATCTTACTTTTGAATGCATTCATGATGAAAAGTATAACTCTAAGGAAGAAAATAGTAGTAAGCAGATGGGTAAGAATAATCTGCACACAAGAAAAAAAAAAGGTTATCTGATGTTAATGGTAGCTTAGATGATGAACACGAAAGTGCCTATGAGATTGAAGGAAATGAATCCATGTTCATGGATTTTGGTACAACTTCTAATGAAGAAGTTGAAAGATTTGATGAATCAGAATAAATTGAACTTCAAGGTAGACTTATCAGTTCTCTAGATGAGATTAAAGGTTTGAAGGAGAATGAAGAACAAAAGTTGCGTACACAAAAAGAGACAAAGAGGCTAACTAAAAACCCTAAAGAATCTGATTAAATGATAGTCTGAAGACAAAAGTGGAAGAGGCAAAGAGAGTAGAAGATGTAGTTAAATCTAAACTATAATCTAAATCAAATGAATGCATGAAGTTGGAAGCAAAGATAGTTTCTCTAAGAAAGTAGTTAAGAGATGTTAAAGAGCAGATTGATAAAGGCTTGAAGTTGAAAGGTGGCTCTAATATGTTAGATGAGTTGGTCAGATCACAAAATATATCAAGACCGAGAATAAACATTGAACTTGGTTGTGAGAATGGGAAGAGTCCTTCCACTTTTGCAATATTATTTGAAAAATTTAGAGTAAAAGAAATTTATTGCACAAAGAATGAAAGTGTATGCATGAAGAATCCCTCTGGAAAAAAAATTAGATAAAGTAACTACTAAGGTGAAGACAACAAAAGAGAAAAAGAATCCCACTACTGATAAGAAGAGATTTGAAGAAGAAAAGAGACCCGCTACAAACAAGAAGAACAATAACCATTTAGTTCATGATTATTAGAAGAAGATGCCTATCACAGATAAGAAGGCAGAAAAATCAGTACCTAAACAACTGAAGAGAAAGAAATACATAAAGGGAGATGATACAAATAGATTCACAAGGATGAGATACATGAAGAAGTCATATCAAAGAAGGAAAGCTCTTCCTACACAAAGAAAAGATATGACTAGGTACTCCCCATGTTTTTATGGTTATTGTTACTAGTCATGTAATCACTTTGGTCATAGGGCTTGTGAATGTAGAGAAACACCTAGAAGGAGCACAAAATATATGTGTATGAATTCATTTTCTCCTATAGTGAACATGAATGTAATGTGCTATAACTATAATAATATTGGTCATATAGCTAAGAATTGTAGAACAAGTCATGTAAGACCAAAAGCACATAGTAAGAAAAGTAATATGTCCCCCAAAGTGAATAAAGGTTCACATATTCTTGAGAAGAAGGCTGATAAGAAAAAATGGAAACTCAAGAAGGTCTAGAGAATGAAAGGCCAGCAAGAAGCACCAAATGTGGCTGCTCCTACCTAACAGCACTAAATTTGAGTGATAGGGCATGAGCCCAAGGGGAGCTAAATTGGTATCTTATTCATCCCTATAAATGAAAAGGAGATCAAGTTAGGTAAAATATGTTTTATAAATTTCTAACGCCTTGATGGTTGTAGATTAATGGTTACACACTTTCTCTTTGAAAGGATTGTCAAAGGGGAAGAACATCTATATTTGACGGAGAAGGTAGCTATGCAAGTGCTCTGTTGAGAGAAATGTTCCTTGACTACAAGAAGAGGAGATATTTCTTAGGGGGAGTTTATCTATAAATACACTCACAAATTATTTTTTTCATAATTGGTAGAGTGGTTCCAATGGCTGTTATACCATTGAGAATTGGTACAGAGTAGTTTAGTTGATGTAAATCCTGAAGAGAAGAAAATTCTCAAGTATGCAAGAAGAGAGAATGTAGCAAGGTCTAAGGGGGAGTTGCTATTGGTATCCAATCAATGTCATATTTGATACAATACAGTCTAGAATATCAGTTGGAATAGAGCATAAAGGGAAAACATCTAAAATTGGTATCATAACTAATTGATTTAAGTTTGTAATGGAAATTCAATTGGCATTAGATAGTGTTAATTGGTAAAGAGTGGTTGGAGCATATGGTTTTTCCACTACGATCAAAAAATGAGAGCAACATTTGGTATGAGAGCATAAAGTGGTATCAGTTGGTATTAGTCAAAGGGGGAGAAAACTTCCTCTTTGTCATCGCTAAGGAGAAGTGAAGGCTATAGTAGCATGGTGACCTAAGACAAGATGTTCAGGAATGTGACCCTTTTTCCATTGATGTCAAAGGGGGAGAGAGTTGAGAAAATGCTCAAAGTGGGAGTATAAGAAAAGTATGAAAATTATCATAAGGATGAGTAAAGGAGAATTCAACTTAGATTCTATCGACCATTAGTATCCGACCATTGGCAGGAGGTTGAGCATTTAGTTTTGACATCAATGACAAAGGGGGAGATTTTTGGCATATTGTTGCCATTGATGTCAAAAAGAGGGATCAAAAGTGAGATGTATTAATCCTAGAGGGAAGATGTTGGCATAATGATTGGGATCAGAAGTGAGATGTATTGATCCTAGAGGGAAGATTTTGGCATAATGACAAAGGTGTCATTGATGTGAACATGCATAATAGTGGTGTGCCTGGATGCTATGGAGATGCAGTGGATCTAGTTTTCAAAGCTTGGTATAGGTTGTTGGTGAAAGAAGCATGTTTTGTAAATGTTACAAAGTTGAAAAAATTCCATGAAATGGTGACATGTTATTGAAGAGGGTTCTTCCAGATGTTTGAAGAAAAAAAAGAGTCTAGATTCAATGTTGGTTGTCTGAGAGCTTCTCAAAAACATAATTTGCAGGTCTAGAGGTTGAAGGATATGCTTAGAATGAATATATTTTTTCTCTTGATTAGAACTAAGGTATTTGAAATCATGATGCTCTAAAAAAAGTTCTATTTTGATGTTGAATATCTATCAAAAGTTACTAGTCACATAAGTTACAACTTATGTCATTTAAGTCATTTTGTGATCGTTCCCTTCACCTAGTTGTTACTAGCCTGGTGACAAATATTTAGCAATCATAATTTTTCCTAAGTCACAAAAGAAATATTTATCTTCACTTGATCAGAGAACACAATATCGAAGTAAGAAGTTTTAGAGTCCCTTTGATGGAGAGATGAAGTCACATTGGGGTGATAGTGTAAATTCGAAGAGATAGTCTCAAGAGTATCTTTGAAATAAGGATGGCAACAAGGGTTAGTGGAGAATGACGTCACTAAGGTTCATTAGGGAGACAAATGAATATTAGTGGGACTTAGTGGCTAGTCCCCTCAACATCCTGATAAGAAATTCATTGATGAGAATTCTAGATATCAGAGTGAGTGACTTTAGAGTCCCTTCGACACTCCAACAGTGGGTCCAATAGACACGTGGCAAGGATGAAAAGGTACCGAGTTTAAGAAGTTTACCTTTGAAAATCTCAATAGATTGATAATGTTCCTCTTTAACCAACATTTTGGATTTCTCTTTTCTTACTTGGTCATCTATGTTGAAAATGGACTTTAAGGTCACCAATCTCTTTCGAAACTTATTTGACTTGAGTTGTAAATTTTGATCACCAAATTTTTGTTGTAACCTTTGTTGATTACTTGCTAAGCTTCTTCAATCAAAAAGTTAACAATTTTTTTGTCACTGTCAAAATATTGCCAATGCACATCATTTTTAGGAATTGATGGCCTTACAACCATCTTAATATGTTGTTGTTCATTAACCTTTTTAATCTCTTTTGGGATACCATACTCAACATATTAAAGGCTTCATGGTATGGACAACAGATTAAAGGCATCAAATTCCTCTATCATATCCCATACTTTATTCTTATAAGAATTAAGTAAATAATTTGTGGTTGTGTTGATACCTCTTACCTTATTTACAATCAACTTGCTATCCCCAAACACTTCCACAAAATTGATACCTCTTTTCCTCACACATTCCAAGCCATCAATGAGAGCTTCATACTCAACAATGTTATTATTGCAACTAAAAAAAAATCTAAATGTTGAGTAATATTTATCACCTTGAGGAGAAACAAGCATAGAACCTCCAACAACACTATTTATACTTCTTGAGCCATCAAAGTACAACTATTAAAGCTCATTAGAATGTTTCCCATACTATTGTTTTTCTCCTTTTCAAGATTAGGGACAGTCGGGTTTTGTTCATGAATCATGTATATGCCCATTCCACATGCTTAAAAGGATCTAATTCATGGTTCTCAACTGCATATTCATCTAAAAGCAAGTCGGGAATATGCTCTAAATGGTTGTTAGATTCTTGGACAACAAGCTATTTTTTTTCGTGAATGGTGAGATTGGCATTAACAACACTAGGAATATATGCTTCTACATGATCCTTGGCTATAAGTTTTGATTTTATACTGATCCTAGTGCCATACCTTGTCCTAAAGAAAAAATTTGACCAATCAAAAGATAAATAGCCTCATAACTTTGCAATGAAATCCCTGGAAAGGCTTATAGAAAAATATGGTAGCAAATCTATAACATATATATCCTGTGGTATGGTGAAATTCAGACAAGCATGCAAGGTAAGACCCAAATATTTAACCATACCAATTGTGTTTATGGTTATCCCATCTAATTGAACCACTCCTTTAGCAAAGGGTTCATATGACAATCTAATTTTATTAGCTATCTATTTAGGCATCACCAAACTACTTGCCCTTGATTCAATCATAAAGTTATGAACAAGGTGTTGGCCAATGATTAAGGACACATAAAATGGAGGTGGTTTGACAAGTTTGATCTGATGTTCACTCTTATCATGAGAGGTATTGGCAAGTGCAACACTAGGTTGTTCTATGGAGGCTTCATTATATATGGTGATGTTGGACAAAGCCTTTTGTAACAATTCCTTTTGACAAGGGAGTGAAAAGGAATCCCACATTGACATGCTAACGTTGAATTTCTTCATATATTCAAAAATAGTAAATGGAACAAAACCAACCTTTTATTTTCATTTAGGAATAGCATCATCTCCATGTGTTTGTGATGGTTGTGGTTGTGATCTTGATTGCTCTTTGTTATAATTGTGAAACAAGCACAAAAAAATGAGCCAGAAGATCAAACAACAAACAAATACACCTTCCACACAAGAAATATACAAACAATATATGCAATATTCCTCAACAAGAAAAAGCTATAGAATTAAGAGACTCTCAAAAATATATGAAAGCTTGAACGATAATTACAATGAGGGTTGAGTGATTTATAGGAGCAAAACCCTAAATGGTTCTCACTTCAATTAATAGAAAAGCACTTAGTTAATTGAATAAAGAAATCACAAGTTTAGCTTAGGTGAATGAGAATAAATTAGACTAATAATCAATTAAATATTAATTAATTATTAGCTAATGCATGAAAACTCTAACACCCCCCTTAAGATGAACTTAGGGAGTAGCTAAATGCCCTAAAAATATAATGCATGATGGGTCCCGACAAACAAGGCCATGTAAGGTACCCATATACAAATAGAAGATCTCTATCATGCAGAGAAATAGAGAAAACCTCATAGGAAAAACTCTACTCCAAAAAGAGATGAAATCCAAATGAAGGATTGAAGAACCTCCAAACAAGAGTGAAGGACTGAAAAGCCTACAAAGTAAAGTTATCCCAAAAGATAGGAACAAAGGATGAACAAAATAACACCATTAAAGCATGAAGAAGCTACAAACACTATCAAAGAATGACTATTGTAATGTCAAAATATGAACCTCCACTTAAAAATTTGATGATCAGGATCAAGAGGACAAGAATTTGCAAGAGTGTCCCCAACGAAACTACTCAAATCAGATGGAAAACAAAGGAAACAACCTGGAACATGAAGATAAAGATGGAAAAGGTACCAAAAGTCTAAAGAACTGATCATGTGAAAATGGAATGTTTCCTCCAAAAATAGGAATGCAAAAGTGTCCATATGGTAAGTGAGCCATCTCACTAAAATGTAGTTGCTACATCCGAAAGTACATAGGAACAAATACTATATGTACATAGCTCACTCCAATGTGAAACCCCCCTTAATGTTAAAAATGGAGAGGCGCGAAAAGTACACTAAAACTAAATTCAAAAAAGTACATGGAGAAGAATCAAGAACATTTGAAGTGCAAACACGAAAGTACTTGTTACTTGATTTTTAGCTTTTAGTTGAAATCAGGTAACTTAGTGTTTAATTCTTTTCTTTTTTCTTAAACATTTCAAGATAAACCATAACACTGCTAATTTCAATATGCATGAAGGAATGATTGTCAAAACAAAGTAGATTACATTTTTTCATTTCAATGTTACATTATAGCAAATGCACGAAAGAGAATCATAGATATACAAATGTAGTATTTTATTGATAATCTTGAAATATACATGTCCCTCACAAGCCAAGGGACTAACTCTCTTATTCAATGAATCTATGAAACAATTCATGCATGAATAAGTAGAGAAAGGAAATGTGCATATAAGAATTGAACCAGCCATTCCCTAAGAATGACTAGTTGTAGGTTTCCTAATTGCTCTGTTGCTGCCCCGAGCTGCTTGTGTCCCTCGCAGCACTGTAGTGCTCCTCACCCTGCATCTGAAGAAAACATGATGTTAGAGCGAAGCTCTAAGAAATGAAATATTCAATCCTTACATACACACCTACCTATGCATGTATAAACTGATCCATAATTGCATTAAACAAGCATGAAAAATTTGGATGTTTCAAAAAAATAGTGAAATCCTAAAACACATCCAACATATGCATTTATTTTCTAATTGTTTGCTTCATGTGTGTTGGAATTGTGTGCCTCAATCCCACGGGCTGAAACCTCTTGTGAGCAATTTCGGTGAGACTATGGAGATGTTTGGCCGACCTACTAGTTGATCCTAACTATCGCTGTGACCTCCTGAATGTCTTGGTGATCGGCATCTGAAACCTTCGGTGTACCCTTGGATAGTCAGGATGATGTCTCAGCGATGATAGGAAGTCTTGCTGATATTGGTGTGACCTTTGGTCTGTCTAGCCGATGTGGTAATCGGCATGAATTGATCCTATCGGTATGAAGTCCTAGTGATTGGGAGATGTCTCGCCAATGGAGATACAAGTGTTTGTTATCGGGTGCCTAGCAAATGTAGGGGAGACCTACAATGACTGGAGTCATCAGTGTAACTCGTTTGCTTTGATATGAAGTCTTAGCGATGGAGGGTTGTCTCGCCAAATGGTTATACTTGGTGTCTTCGTGGTGACACAAAGACTTTGGCGTGAAGTCTTGGTGATAGGGAAATGTCTCACCAACAGTTGAGTCATCGGGGTAATGAAAGGGGTTCGCTATGACCTCTTGGTGAAAGCGGTATGTCTGGTTGACAAAGCTACATGTGATTAGGTGTTTTCGGTGAGACTCCTAGCTAATGGAGTCATCAGAGAAACACAAGGACTTCGATATGAAGTCTCAGTGAATGTGGAAAGTCTGGTCGACAGTCTTTTTCAGTGTGACTCTTGGCGAACAGTGAGTTCGGGATAACATGGAAGCATCGATAAGAAGTCTTGCTGAAGGTTGATTCTCTCGATGACAGTGGAGCATTGCAGTGTAACTTGAACACATCGGTATGATGTCTTAGCGAAGAGTGCTTGTCTTGCCGATGGGAATCTTGATGTTGGTATGACCTTTGGACTTTGATAAGATCTCCTGGCGAAAGCGATAAGTCTCTTCGGCTGGTGAACACTTCAGAATGACATGAAGGCTCGGTGAGATGTCTTAGCGAAAGATGGTAGTCTTGCTGACTATTGCTCACATCGATGTGACTTTGGAACATCGGTATGATGTCTCATCGAATGGCGATTGTCTTGCCAATGAGAATACTGATCTCTATGTGACTTGTGAACTTCGGTGTGATGTCTTGGCGAATAGCGATAGTCTCACTGAGGGGTTTGCTGAGGTTGATGTAACTTGTGAACATTGAAGTGATGTCTTGGCGACACGACGAAGTTTGAGCGATAGTTTTCTGGACTCGGTGTAACGTCTTGCCGATAGTGAAGACTCTTGGCGACAATGACGATATGGGCTCTGTGGCATCGGGGAGACACAGTTAGTGTCTCACCAACATGCAACACAGGTTGAACGCTTTTAACCAAGTGAAGACTATCCTACGTGGTACATTTTGGACCAATCAGAGTGAGCAGAATGTGAACCATTTGTTGTGAGACCATTGCAACCATTTCTGTGTGGAAGGGAAAAACTCTACATGAGGAAATGAAACATCTTCGATGATAATGATGCTGAGTTGGAGATTGTGATCCGAGAGTTGGAAGAGGAACACGAAGAGCCTGTTGAGAATGAATGCATATATGTATGCATTGGACGTTCTGTAATGAGCTTGAGTCGAAGAGAACAGAGAGAGAGGACCGAGTAGCTGGCTAAAAGGTCGAGGCCATGAGGCCGAAGCAGAGGAAGAGAGAGACATGTTTTGTATGTTGTTGGAATCTCTCCTAATCATGAATTCCATGGTTGATCTCTCAGGGAGAGTTTGCTACTAGTTGTATCTAGATGAACAAGATGTAATCTCTGAAAAGGTTAAGAGCCTAAAATTGTATTGTAACCGTTTGTTACTAAATAATATAATGGCTTGATCTTTGGAGTGGGGTTTTTTACCCGAAAGGGTTTTCCCCACATAAATCTTTGTGTTTTGGTTTGTTGTCTCATCTTTCATGTCTATTGGTTATTGTAGTAGAATTTGTTATTGCTTGTTGTTGAATTTACATGTGCTTCTCTCAGAAGGATCAATGTAGGAAATGAACTATGTCTGTTTTGATTTATGACATAGTTGTACGTGTCTTTGAGGTAATCTAATTCGAAATGAAGCTACCAAAGGCACTACTATTCTTAGAGATTTCTCTGAGATGCCCTAGATTTTTCCCAACAATGTGTAGATTTAGGACAAGTCTGATTATTGTTTCATTATCAAATCAAATGATAGCATGTGGGTTAAATGTGGCTCCCACAAGGGTAGAGCTCAACATGCTTTAAAAGAAAAGAAAATTGAGCAACTTGATCAAAGATTTATCTGTTATCAATGCATTAAATCAATATGGAATCACACTAGTTGATCAAATTTCATTATTAGATTCAAAAGATGCATAAGGTTCAATCATGCATCTTTTAAACAATAAGGAAGCAATTTTTTTTGGAACTCTTCAGAGTTATCAGGCACCATAATGCCTAACTGCTTACTCCAATCTGTACCTTGTATAGAAGACATACCATTTGAGGAAACCATTTCTAGAAGAGGAGAGCTTCTAGTAATCGAAATTTCCTCATTGGAAGTTTAAAGAATGCAGAAGATAAGGAGAGACAACATTCTTCTTGAAGTAATCAAGAGTTGATAGAGTTTCTTCAGAGGCTAAAGGAACTAAATTTGGGATAATCTCGACCAATGACAATATCAATTGTGACAGTCAGATGCAAAGAGTATTTACATATATAAAGATGGGGATCCTGCTACTGTTGAATCACAAAAAAAGAACATAAAGCCAAGCTTGAATGCAGTTGAAATATTGCCTGCAAGATCCCATCTACAAGGGTTGACTATGATGGAACTAAATTCTAATGACAAGACCTTGCTTGGAGAAACTTCAGAAAGCCCAGTTGTAATTCCCGAGGTACATGTTGAAGGTCAAAAAAAGAGAATTTTTTTCTCTTTTTGGATTGCCTGAATCTGGATGGGATGTGGAAGCATTGGTATTAGAAAATCGGGCCTCAAATTTGCACCAAGAGTGCAAGTTGCTAAAGTTTGAGAAATCAGTAAAACCACACAATGACAATTCAAGTGGAATTTCATTCATACCTTATTTGTCTCAAATAGCCAATAATAGAAACATGAATATTTTGGTAGTCACATGACATGTCATGAAAAATATATGGTGGATCACAATCAAGAAGGACTAGGTCCACATGCCACATAACATTGTGTAAGGGACTGTACAGTCTTATACGGACAAGCATTAGTCATTGGTTGAGTGAATATGTGAAACCAAAATACACGACTTTAGGGAGAAGAACTTTCATCTTAGGTTCCTAAACAGAGCATGGGTCTTAAACATTCAAGTTTGTAGGACAACAAACAAAGGAGTTTCATTGGTCAAATGTCACTTTTCAAAAGGCTTGGGATACATTGGGAATGGTATGCTCATCAATATCAATAGAGAAGTCTTGTAACAATGAGGAAAACAAACATGCACTGAAGAGCCACTTAAAGAGGGTGTTTGCTCATTTGATGTTGGAGGGTATTTCATTATAAAAAGAACTAAAAAGTTCTTTATTGCCCAGAAAGAAGAAGGGTAATCACTACATTTTTTAGAAAAACAGTAAATGGCGGGTTGTTCACAATGACCAAACCCATGTTGGGGTTTTGTTATAAAAACATTATTGCATTTTTTAGAAGTAAAGTGCATAATAGAAAATGGCAGTATGAAAAGCTTTCTATAGGAATTACAAAAAATGAAAAGCCATTTATGCATTATGATAGGCCATGGTAAGCAGTAGCCTTTTCGATGCAATTTTGAAGAACCCACTTGGGGTTTTAGTCAAATGGAGCAACATTGCTTTCTTTTTACAAGAAAATGAAATAAACTTGAAGAAATCATCTGTATTCTGCAAAAATCTAAGCTTTGTAGGAAAATCCAGTGACCCATTTAGGTTTTTTTTACAAATAGTGGAAGAATTCAACAAAACACATAATACAAGAAACCCAAGCAAGGGCTTTTTTAAAATGCAAAAATAGGATAGAAAGCCATGAGTGCAAGGAGACCCAGTTTACATAATACAGGTTGAGCCACATTTGGATCTTTCTTTTCCTATTTTCAAAAACCCATCTGGGATGTCAACATTTATCAGGATTTGTGAAGAACAAGAAGGAAATAGAGAGAATACAGAAGGATTTTTGCAAAACAGTGCATATAACACCTTGTCTCTATTCAAGGCCACAACTAGTGAGTTGTTATGGCCATAAACAACATAAAATGCAGCAAGCCTATAGTTTTGAAGCATTTTTGAATTATATCACAGAGATGTAAAGCAAAATGAGAGATTTTTTATCTTCCATTTGAGCTTTCTTGCTTAATCAAAAACACAAAAAATAGTGAATGCCAGATTGTTGGGAGCTTACCTAAGCTCAAACAAGAGTACACAAAGTTTTTTCCACAAAAATACTTCCTCAAAGCTTCATGAAACATCTCATTGATGGTTGTTTACAATAGAAACAAGAAAAATGGAGGATGAATAAACAATATGGTTAGGAAAAGCCAAAAAAAAGCTACAAGCCACGACATATGAGCCCCAAAATGGCCTCCAAGTAAATATTTTGTAGGGTTTATGCCAAGTAGCAATTACTTGAGCTTCCATGGTTTTTTTACACATCGAAATGTCAAAAAATTGACTGAGAACTAGTAAGATCACCATTTTCTATGTTCTTCCCAAACCCTCATGGCGACAAACTAAGTTTTCCAGATTCTTTGAAGACCAAATGATGATTTTTTCATCATTTTGGTGTTTATCATTAGGGTTTCACTTGTTCCTTTTGACATATTCGATGGGATTTTTATCCCTTCTTTTGTTTAAAATCAAAATGATGTGAAATGTGAAGGGGAGGCGAAAACCTTCTTTCTCCCTTAGGCATTCATTGCCTTTCAAACTTTCAACTTTATTTAAAAATTTTCTAAGTATCCACATTACCACATGTGTTAGCACTTAGGGATTTTATGGCCTAGGGTTGTCCCCTTTCTAATCATTGCTAGGTGTCTTCCAACATACAAAGGAGTGTACAACAATGTATTTTCCATGTGACCCTTATTTGATGCTTTGTAATTATCCAATGCAAGGTGGAATATGCTTTCCAAGAGACTTGGAGGTTGGCCATATTGGCCAAGTGCTATTGATGACTATATGCCTTTACAAACCAATGAGTATGACATGTGTGGGAAAAATACAGAATATGGTAAGTTAGTGGTCAATACCTTGGAGACTTTTTGTAAACTTTTAGCACATCATTTTGCACCTATTTTCAATATTTGGAATATCATGTAAGTGATTTAAAATCAATTTTAGTCACTGAAAATTGTAATGCATTTTAAAATGGTGGGGCCCTTTAATTTGAGCTGAATTGTAAAAGTCATTTGTTAAGTGGTGTTTTATGAATCACTTAAAAAAATCACTATCTTTAATGCTTGAAAGGCCATGTGTTTTCAAAAATAGACATATTGCATGATGGGGAATCTGATCAAATGTTGTAATGGGACCGATGATGATTTGTAGAAGTGTGGGAAGTGTGATATGTCCTTTGGACTGATTTTGTGAAGGGGAGGCTAGCTAGAGGCATTTTTTCACATTTTTGGGGTGACTATTGACTTGGCTTACTTTTCCTTCATGTGGAAGGCATTTTTGAGAGTTCTAGAAGGTTCTTTTGGGCCCTTTTCTATTTTATCCAAGAAAAATATTCTAGAAACACTTGTGTGGGATTTTGGTTTTAGTTTTGCTTAAGTATCTTCATACTTGAGTTTTGGAGGAGGTCTTTCTTTTTCCAGCAAAAGGATAGATTGCTTTCTTGGAGTTTTTCTTCATGGAGTTGTATTGTAACTTAGACAAACCTATTATACAATAAGCACTTTGAATTAATAGATTGGAGAATTTTTACCTTTTCTCTTCATGTTTTATGGTGTGTTATAAATGGTTGATCAGTTTTTTTTGTGAAAAGTCATTTTCCTTACAAACTTGTCCCATGTTTCATGCATCTATTTGATAAAAAAATGTGTGTTTATAGGTTATAAGTTGTGTTGTTTAGTTGTGTTATTGATTGTGAAATCTATTTTTCCTTTTGAAAACACTGTTACATACCTCCTTATAAATTACTAATGTGAATTGCATTGGAAAGGGAGTTGTGTGAGTTAGATTTGAGATATTAATTTGAATGTGTAGGGCTATTAGTAGGTCTGGGTTGTTTTGGTGTACCACCTTAGTTACTTTCCAACATTAGGTTTATTTTATATAGATTCTTACCCTTATCTTAGAATTTTAATAGTTAGGTGACATCAAATGGGGAAGCCGACCCATAATCTAGAGGTCTCCCTTCAAAAAGGTTACCCACAACCTGAAAGCAATCTCATGTTAGTCCAAATCTGCTAAGTTCATTTAAAAGCTTAGCAAACATGGTGCAGATTTTGGGAGCTAATAGTTTCAACATGTTTGGTGGGACCTCTAGTTATTTAAAATTAGAGGAATACACCTGTTTGTTGGTTTTAATATGTAGTCAAGAATGTCAAAGCCCACACCAACATATCTGGTGGCTCCGAAGGTGAAATTTAGGATAGATCATTGTTGTAATAGCTTATGAAATGAATTCAAACAAGGAGAAACTCTATCCCATTGGACTATTTGCAACTTTCACCACCCCATAGGAGAGGTAAACCGAAAAAGAAGGTTGCTATTTCATCAAGGAAAACAGTTTCAACTCCACTAGCAGTGAGAGTTTCAGGACCTATAAGGCTGCAAAACTTGGTGCCAAACATCGTTGTTCCAAGAAACCAACCTTTTGTGACATTAAATGATGGTAGCCCACTTCAACTAGCTCAACATGATGATATTCTAATGGATGCTCTCAAAAGTGTGCCATATTTTTTAGGTGAAGATCAGACCACACCAGTTGAATACATTAAGGACATTTCAAATCCATGTTTAGTGTATCATATCACTCAAGAGAATGTTTCCTTGAGGATGTTAGAAGCATCATTTAGAGGCAAAGCACTCCAATGGTTTAGGAGTTTCATAGTCAATTCCATCAAAACATGGGATGAATTAGGAGAGGTTCTTCGCAAGAAGTTCGAAGACAAGTATGATAATGTGTCATTGGTAGAGCAACTAACCCACATTAAAAGGGCCCCTCATGATTGGATGACGAACTTCAGTTTCCATTTTCAAAGTACATGGGACAAGATCATAGATCTTACAAGGCCTCCAGCTGAGTATGCATTCCTTTATTTTTTGAGAGCCTTAAATAGTGAAATTGACTTTTTGATACAATATATGGGTGGAAATACCTTTCCAATAGCTTATGACATAGCTATGAGAGCAAAAAACAACCTAATACAAGCTAGAAGGATTTCCCCTATGCCTCCTATGCCATTTTTTCCTGATATTCAACCTCTTACAACTTTGCCTACACCTCAAATTTCCCCTTTATTACCTGTTGTTAACACAAAAATTACTGCTCAAGGACCATCCCAAGAGTTGCAAGAAATTAAGAGCAGCCAACAAAAGATTAAAAAATTGCTTTAGACCTTTGGCAATGAACTTGTAAACCTCAAAAAGTAGCAATTTCAAGGTTTCAAGCCTTGGCAGCCTCAAAATCAAGGCCAAGGACAACAATTTCTAGCTATCAAATAGCCATATCAAGGAAATTTTCAAGGTGCATGACAAATTCTGAATTGAAGGCCTTTTTAGCCATACAATCCAATTCTAATCAGTGCGGCCAGAGATATGGTACCTATTCAAAACAAACTTACAACAGAATATGAGTGGTTCTATCCTTGCAACTAGGCCCATAATCAGACTACATGTTTAAATGGTGTCATCAATCAAACATTGATGGTTCAAAATGTCTCAAGTGTGTAGGATGTGCCTAATGGTGAATCTTCCCAATAGCAAGAGCTCCCTGCAAGTGACACAACTCTCTTGAATTGGAAAGGAGAGGAGTTTTATGGAACAAACAATAATAGCTCTCCAATAGTAGCCAACATCAAAGCCAAAAAGAGAGCTTTCAAGATTGGACAAGCATAAAATAAAGACAAGGAAGTTTGGACCTTCCAATCCTCATGTAATGCACATTTTGCAAAGAAATTCACAAGACATCAGTGTTGGACAGCTTGGGAATCAACCCCAACCAACCCACTTGCAGACAGACCCTGCTACTGCAAAGACCCATTGAAAGGTAAACATTGTCACACCATTCAACATTATTGAATCCATGAAAAAGATGAATGTGAATATGTCAATGTGGGATTCCTTATCTATCCCTAGCCAAAAGGACTTGTTACAATCTACCTTAGCTCAAGTAGGTGTTTCAAATGATATACTAGTAGGTCAACCCAAAGTTTTCTTGAAAAATACACCTTAAGATAGTAGTAAGCAACCAAGTAAGGATGCTCAACCACCCCTATTTTATGTGTCCTTGATAATAGGAGATAAACTAGTTCATAATTGCATGGTGGATTAAAGGGCAAGTAGTTCTATCATGCCCAAATAGATTGTTGATAAGTTAGGACTGAAGTATCAACCTCTTGAGAAGGGAGTTGTTCAATTAGATGGGACAACCATAAATACTATAGGTGTTATCAAAGGTTTATGCCTTACCCTTCATGCTTGTCCCAATTTCTCCATTCCCCAAGACATCTCTGTTATTGACTTACCTCCACACTTTACCTTATGTCTATCAAGAGATTTCACTACCAATATAGGAGGTTATTTTTCATCAGATTGGTCTCATATAGTGTTCAAAATGAGATATGGGACTAAAGTAGTCATCAAATCTAAGCAACTTTCTAAGGATCACATTGAACCATATGTTCCAAGTGTTGTTAATGCTAATTGTGCTATTTTTAGTGATGATGAACTTGTTGTTGCTCAAGAGTTGCAAGCAAAAAGTACACTGGATACACTGCTAAGTGAGTGGGCAATAGAAAATATCATTGACAACCCAAATGACAACATTGAGGAAACTAGTTTGGGTGTTTATGTGCTGCACAAACCTGATTAAGTGATTCCAAACCTCAAAAAGGAGGTAGGATAGTAGCTAGATCAACAAGATGAAGTATGGAAGCTTTTCTTTGATGGTTCTCAAAGCATGAACGGTGTCAGAGGGGGTGCAATGCTTGTGTCCCCACAAGGCAACAAATATTACTCTGCTTTCAGATTTTATTTTTCTTGTACTAACAACACCGTTGAATATGAAGGTCTAATTCAAGGCTTGGAATGAGCAAAGGGAAGAGGGATTAGCTGCTTGCAAGTGTATGGTGATAGTGAATTGATCATCAACCAAGTGAGAGGGTTGCATGTCACTAAGAATGATGTCTTGAAGTATTACAAACACAAAGTGTGGGACATGATAGAAGAATTTGATGCTTTCAATTTGATGTCTATTCCTAGAGATCAGAATAGGCATGTTGATAGACTGGTTGTAGTAGCTACTCAAGTTGATATTCCAAGTGAAATTAGGAAAGTAAAGTTGCAGCCATATGTTAAAATAGTCATTAGACCTTCTATTTCAGATAAGAATGTTCATTGGAAAGTTTTCGAGAGTGATGAGTAGGTCTTAAGCTTTATGTTGCAAGAAGATGAATTTGCAACAGCTAACTAAGAGAAGGTCAAGCAACAATATGATGATCAGATCATCTAATTGAAGTCTAACAAATTTCCCAAGGGTCTAGTCACCTTGGAATCCACTTTCAGCACAAATGACTAGCTGAAAAAGAGTAAAACCAACATGTAGGTCAAAGAAGAACACTATGAGGAGCTTGAAATTTTCAAAGGCAAGCTCCTCAAAGTAGGAAAAATTTTCTCACGTGCTAATAGGAAAGCTTTCATTTCCCTCTGTCAAGAGTTCCAAGATGTATTTGCATGGGAATATTTTGATTTGAAGGGTTTTGATCCCCAAGTTTCCCAACATACCATAGAGATTGAGCCAAATTCAAAACCTATTAGGTAGAAACAGAGGCCATTAAACCCTAAACTTGAGCCTCTCATGGTTAAAGAGTTGACCAAAATAATTGAGGGAGACATCATTTTTCCAATCAAACATACTTCATGGGTCTCTAACCTTGTCCTGGTTGGAAATAAAAATGGTGAAATTAGGCTATGTGTTGACTTTAGATACCTAAATAAAGCCCCATTAAAATATCATTATCTACTGCCCTCAATGGAGCAGATTCTACAAATTGTAGCTGGTTCGGAAAGATTCTCATTACTTGATGGTTATTCAGGTTATAGCCAAGTTTTAGTCAAAGAGGAAGATCAGTGCAAGACTGCCTTTACCACAAAATGGGGCACTATGGCTTATAAGAGGATTCAATTTAGCCTGTCCAATGCTGGTGCCACATTTCAGAGGGCAATGGACATGGAATTTAAAGGTTTTATTTGCAAACTTGTACTTGTCTACCTTGATGGTGTAACATTGCTTTCAAAGAAGGTTGATGAACCTCTTGCACATCTGAAACAAGTATTTTAGAGGTGTAGGCAGTATGGAATATCTCTTAACCCCAAAAAATATCTTTTTTTTCCATTTAGGAAAGCTTTTAGGACATATTGTTTCAAAACAAGGGATCACCATTGATCCAGAAAGACTAAGTGTCATTTTGGGTCTGCCCTTGCCTAGCCATAAAAAGGGATTGCAAAGTTTTCTTGGCAGAATTAATTTTGTTAGGAGGTTTATTCCTGACATTACAAATCTTTTAAAACCTCTAACTGCAATATTAAAAAAGAATGCCAGTTTCAATTGGACCAAAGAAGCCAAGCATAATTTTGAAGTAATAAAGGAGGCTTTATTAGCAGCCCCTACTTTGGTAAACCCAAACTTCTCAAAATATTTCATTTTATATGCTTTTGGCAACATTGATATAATTTTTGCAATACTGGTACAACATAATGATGTTGGCCTAAAACAACCTATTTCCTTTTTTAGCCAACGTTTAGAGGAGTATGAAAAAAAATATAGTTTTGTAGAGAAACATGTACTTGCTTCCATCAGAAGCTTGAAGAAGTTCAAAACCTCGATTTCTAACAGCAAGGTGCATTTGATGGTTACTCACTTTAGTGTGAATAAATTCTTGCTAAGCAAGGATCTAAATGATAAGAGGGAAGGTTAGATTACAAAGGTTATGGAGTATGATGTTTACACCAAGACAACAAAGCTTCACAGGGGTAAAGGGTTATGTGAACAATGTTGTGCAGTTTTTGCACACAGGCCTCGCTAAAAGCAGGGACCCTCTTTTTCTTTCACTTTTTGGTGTTTTGGTCCTTTTATTTTGAAGATTTGAATGCCTTGTCATGTGCCTAAATGATTATCCTACTCATGCAAATCCCCTTTCTAGGAAACACTTTGAAAATATTTTGTTTTGGGACATATTTTGGGTTTTTATCTATTTTCTGGAAAATTCCCTCTAGGCGGAATTCCCCGAATGCCTTGAAAGCCCAATGAGGGCTGCTTTGCATTGTTTTAAGAAATTCTAGGACTTCGTGGAATTCCGTCTGGTTTGGATTTTCCTGAAATTCCATTGTATCATCAGATTCCCAAGCTTGTTGTCTTTTCACCGCATTTATACCTCTTGTACTATTCTACAACTTGCTTTATTAGGTTTAAATGAGATTTATGCTTGAATTTGAGTCATTTTCTTTGATTGAAGAATTTGAGACAACTTGATTTCAAGTTTCTTTTCCTAAATCTCACATTTGAGCTATAATTGTTTGCTTTAATTGGATTTTTTTGGTGGTTGCATGAGTTTGCTTGGACTCTAGGGTTTCTTGCTAGTTGTTGCTATTTCAATTTCTTGGTTCTCATGGTATGTGCATGTTGCCTTCTCTTTTAATGAATGAATTGAATTGCTTCATGGTTTGTATGTGTATGCTTTGAGTCAAGATTTTGATGTAGTAGAATTCGGTAGTGGAGCTAGGGTTTCCACTTTCAGTTTGATGCCCTTCCCTATAGCTCGCGTTACTTTTATTCCACTTGATTGAGATTTAATATGGTTAATTGTTGCTTTTTTTTATTCTTTGTTCAACTTCATGCTTAATGGACCAAGCCTTAGTTTGACCTAGAAAATCCCCGACCATTGATAAAATCACATCTTGGGCGAATTGAAACTTGTTGTCCATTGTCCAATCTAGTAATCACCCTGTCTTAGGTTATGGGAGAAATTGTATAAAGGATAGAAATGATAAAAATTTGAGTTGCATCCAAGTTGTGCATTAATGGTGGCCTCTTAGGGTTCCCCTTTGAAATCATCACTCTCATTACTTGAGGTCATGTTTGAATGAATTTAAAATTGAGGTTCTCCATTTAAAATCAAAACAAATCAAATCCAAGACTGAATCCCCAACTTCCTAATTATTTAATCGATTTGGGAAAAATCCTAATGAAGTCAAAGATTTTGGGTTTTCAAACATCTCGCGGATTTCCTTTACTTTAGGAATTCCCCGATTTTCATCGCTTTGTCAATTTCCTAAAGATATGCTTAAAACATGACAATTATGCTAACTTCATGCAATGTCGCTTCCTTAGGATTTTACCAAAATTTATTTGGCCCTACATTTTCCTAAAATTTGTGAATTCTTGCAATTTTTGCAAATTTCCATGCTCAACAAAATTCTCTGAAATCTTGTTGAAAATGAAGGATTGTGTGGTATCATGAGTTACTAGCTAATGATTGTGCATCGTGGGATCAGTTTGAGTTATTTTAAGTTGTTTCATGATGTTTCTTAAATGTTGATGGTTGATTAAATGATTATTGGAATTTTTTTGTACTTGTTTTGTTGAATTCCATCTCGCTTGGAATTTCTTGAAATTCCTCTTTGGCCTGAATTCTGTGAGAGGACTAAAAACCTGAACTTTGAAATGAGTAATCTTTGTGAGGTTTCAATGGATTTTGTTCATCATTGGAATTTTCTTAAGGTTGAATATGTAATTTTATGATGGACTAACTTGGATTTCATGCTATGATGGATCTTTATTGAGGTCTTTTTGTTGAACGTGGGCTAAATCAAGCCAGGCCATTGTTGGAAGGACCAAGGGCAAGGTAATAGATCTAAGTGTTGAAGGGTTTGCTATCTCCAAGGAAAAAAGGATCAAATGGATACAAAGAGTAGGATTCCAAAAAGAAAGTTGACTTCCATTTGGTTAGAGGTCACTAATACAAATGTTGGTCTATGGGATTATGAGGAATTCAAGGCAAGGATGGTGGCACAAAACCTTCCCTTTTTGGCTAGAAGGATATTGGAATCAAGATTGGCCCATGTGGTTGGATTTCCTCCTACAGTTCAATGCTAAAAGCTAGTGCTTAAATGTTCCAGACATTATGACAGGGGCACACAAAGGATAATTAGTCCTCAAGGGAGAGTAGTTGCAAATCTCAATCCTGTGTCTATAGCCTAGACCTTTGACATGTCTGATAGGTCTCATGTGATGAGTTTTGGAATGGACATAGCAAAGAAGTATTATGATGAAGACATCATCAAATCACAATAGGTCATCAATGCTTAGCTAGAGAAACCCAAGTCTCACTTCTCCAAGCTGCCCAAGCAACTATTGAGAGCTAAATTAAAAAAGGAATACTATGATGCTATCACACTCCTTAGTAGAGTAGTGGTATTGAAGAGTGCAGGAGTATTTGAAAGCTGGATGTTCCATGTTATTGTGAGGATGGAGCAGAATATTGACTACCATTTGGCAGGCATTATAAGTGCAATGATACATGAGCAAATGTGCAATTTCCTACAAACAAAGACCTTCACAATGACCTCTTACTGGGTCTATGCACTTGCAAGGTTCCATCCATACAAGGGGCTAAGCACAAGGGGTGTGTTTGGGAAGGATATGATTTATGAGGTGTACCCACAATTACACTTGGGTAGCACAAGTTATAGGAGGATGAATGATGCATTCACCATGTACATCACCAGGCTATTATAGGGTGTAGGGCATGTCTATATCTCAAACAATGCCAAGGAACTAATTAAGAGGTTTGGAGCTTGGTTTATCCAGTTCCCTACATTTTCATACATAAGAATAGATGGTTGTTAGAGGGCTTCATATAGACTCCCTAGATATCCCGCAGATCACATCATTCTTCTGGAAGTCACAAGATAGATCTGTGATTTCGATGCAATTTTCAAGAAGGACAAACATAAGACCAGATTTGGTGGTGATTTTCCTTTGAGAATAGGTAGTAATGAAGCTTTCCCCTATATTAATTCAGCCCATGCTTCTAAGGAGGAAATGAGTACTTTGGGTCTCTCTTTCCATTCTAAGAGATCTAGATTTGATAGGACTAGTGAGGCACAGAAGAGGGTCAATGGGGAATACAACCATAAGGATGATGTAGAAGATTATTGGGCTAACGGAAAGGATGAGTTTGAAGTTAAAAAGAATAAGTTCTCCAGGTTTCTAGTGAACTTGGTCTGGCTATACAACATAAATGCCATTCCTAATAAGATTGAAGATGATGGAGATTTGATTCATGGCCATGATTGTGAAGCTATGAAGGATAAATCTATTGGAGAGATAGAATAGCCGAAGGAAGAGAAGAAAGAGAAGAAATAGTTAGAGTAGATCATGACTCTAGTGATCAAGTACACTAAGCTATGGCTCAAAGATAAGATTTGGGAGTTAGAGAGTAAAGGTGTATAATGCACCTATGATCTAATGGGAGACTTGGACTCTCACTCCACTTCTAAAGAGTCAATTGAGCTAGACCCTAAGGATAAGGGTAAGGTAAGTTCTCCTTTCAAGATAAATATTAAGAATGCTCAAGCAAAAGAAGCAGAAGAAGGAGAGAAGCAAAGAAATCCTATTGCTAAGAAAAAAAAAAAACATATTCCCAAGATGAAGAAATCTGTAAGGGAAGAAGTTGAGGAAGAAGGAAACTAAGGTAGTGCTTCCATGCCTAATAGAAGAAGAATAGTGAGATTGTCTTAGAAGAAGAAGGAATCTTCTAAGGTAGGGGATGAGGTTGACCCACTAGTAGTAAGTGTGGAAAGTTTGGGAGAGAAGACACAGGTATACAGAAGAAGATCAAGAACTCCCTCTCCTAAAGATGGTGTGCCAAAGAGGAGTTCTCCCTCAGCTATTCCTACCACAAAGCATGATAATGTTCCTCCTCATGAAACTCATAATGTACCAAGTGAATCCAAGGATGCAAAGGATCACCAAGATAAAGGAGAAGAAGAATTTTGAGAAGGTGAACTCTATAGTACATAGGCAGATATAGAGAAGATAGTGCAGTCTCATTTGGTGACTTATGAAGATTCAACTACAAGAAATGAAGAAGATAGACCTCCCTAGAGAGAGGAAGTTCTAGTCAAGACTCCTTTGCCAGTGCATGAAGAAGAAGAACATGATAAGGAAACTGAAGATAAGACTAAAGAGATTCCTAAAAAGCAAAATATGAATGAGGATTTCTCTGAAGTTCAATAGGATGTGGTAGGACAAGGAAATGTGCAGTCATACTTCATTGTTCCTACTTGGCTAGATAAAAAAATAAAGAGAAAAAGAATTATGGTGGATGATACTCCTCCCAATTGGGATGAATTACTAGAAAACATAGGAAAGGGAAAAGCAAAGAAGAAAGCCAAGGTTATTTCCATGATTGAGAGGGATGAAGCTAATAACATGGTGATCCACATTGCCACCTCTGCACTAGATAAAGATAAAGATGAAGTGATTGGTAAAGATTATAGTGTGCAAACTATCAGCTTGGGACCCACCTCCATGATGTAGGAAGTTGAAGAATTTGAGGGTTTCAGTGCTGCTATTTTGAGAAGGTTGAAGAAAGAATTGTAGGCTAAGCAAGATTTGAAGAAGGAGAATAAAAAATTGAAGAGATATTTGTAGGATTTGATGAAATTCTTGCAATCCATCAGCTCCTCATCATCTGTTGCAATTTTTCTACCACAGGAGACAATAAGTGAGTTGGAGAAGAAAAACCACCACACATGCTACAATGAACCGGTTGCAGGGAGTGGAAGCCAAAGGAGAAAATGCCATAAAAGATATCCTTTCAGCTAATGGAGATGCTAAAGATCAACATAGTGGTTAAAGAATGTACTAGCTCAAGACAAGGATGATGTTGATCTCTTGTTACAGAAGACTAAGACCATCATGGAATACATTGAAGACAAACTGGTAACTGATGGGATTCTTCCTTCTTCCAAATTTGTAGAACCTTGGGAATGGTACGAAGTTTTGAAAATAAGGAAAAGGGTGTTGAAGAAAGTGCATAAGCAAGGGAAGAAAATTGAGGATACCCAGACTGAAATCTACAACAATTGTATTTCCTTCTTCGAAGTCATGACAGGCAGAAAAAGGTTTTCACCAAAACATCTAAACTTGGAGCAATTGAGAAAATGGTGGTGTGATGTATATTCTCCAGTTAATGAGGACCCGGTCATTGAACACCAGTTAGATGATGCAACCACATACATTGTAGTGATGGATAAGTATCAAACCTTGAAGATGGATTGGGATAAGGTCATCAAATAGTCAAGAGAGGGCATTAAGTCCATTGAGAGGAAAATTAAGGTGTTAGCTATTCCACCTATGGCCGACTTGGAGAAGGTATTTTGGATGGTGCAAGATAAAATGGAGTGAGATAAGGAAAAAGGAGAGAGAAATTAACACAATGCCTCATTGGAATTTGTGCTTCCCCATTATTTCTCTCCATCCTTCACATGCATTGGATTGAGCCTTGTTGGAGATCCCTAGGCTGACCTAGATGGAACACATGCATTTAATGCATATTTTACTTTATTTTAAATTCTTCTTGGATGAATTCTTTTTTGGCCAATTGTTTTGTAACCCTAGTTGGGCTGACATAAGATGTAATCTCTATAAATAAGGTTATTATCTCATTTGAAAGGGTTGGACATATTTACATTGGAGAAAATTTAGCATTAGAGTACGAAGTTAGTAGTCAGGTTGTTTCAAGCAAGTGTTGTAATAGAAGACTAGAATTGTTGGTACTTTGGATGATTTAATGCAAGTAAATGCATTGCGATTTGGTGTCCTCATGTTAATTTTATCTCGCATGGTTCCTGTGAGTCTATATTTTGAAATTTCTTAAGCTTAGTTGATATATGTTAGATTTAATGTTACATGACTTAATGGTGTTTATGATTTGATGCTTGAAGTGTTGCAACAATCTCTAGTCCATACTTTTTGCAGCTAGTTGATTGTTAGTTGCTTTGCAAAGTTAGCTTGGACTTTGATATTCATTGTGCTTAGTTCAGTTGTGAATGTTTGTTCATTTCAATTGTAATAGGATTGTATTGGATGAATGTTCATGATTTGAAAATCTTTTGTGCCTTAGAAGATTGTACTGTTTCTGTAAGATTGTAGATTTATCTAGGTCAAGCGAGAATTAGTTTATGAGAGATTGGTCCATTTCAAGTATGTTGTCATCTGCATTGTTAATCTTAGGAATAGTGTTAATCTTAGAAATCTCTTTGAAACCCTTATCTTTTATTATTTCTTTCATTATTTGGGTTAGATTTAGAATTTGAAGTATCATCACATTGCTAGATCTGATAAGTTTGAAGATTCAATATTTTCTTGTAGTAAGCTCCCTTTGTGATTACCAACATTTTCACATTTATCACTGAGTTTTTATGCATTATCAAGACCTGACATTAGAGACCTTGGGGTAATCTCTTGAGGCTTGTTAATAGAGATATACCTTTCAAAGAGATAGGATTTCCATATTCTATTTGAGTTGTTGTGTAGAAAACACCATCAAACAACTAGCTACAAAGATCAAAAATGAAGGAAATGCAGAGACAGAGGTAGTTTTGGTTGTTGATAATAGGCTTGAAGGAGATGCAACTACAAAAAATGCAGGTTGGGTGCAAGATATGACTCACTTTTTGCAAACTAGTGAGTGCCCACCAAGTTTAGATAAAGCCAAACAGAGGTATTTCAGACTACAATGTATTCCTTATGTTTTGATTGGTAACATTATTTTTAGAAAGGACCTTAATGGTGTCCTCTTGAGATGCATGGATCAACATCAGGTTGATAAAGTACTTCATGAGTTCCATGATGGAATTGCAGGGGGTCATTTTCACCCGAGAACAACTGCATGGAAAATAATGAAAGTTGGCTATTATTGGCCAAGCTTCTTTAAGGATGCCCATGCTTGGGCCAGAAAGTGTGTAAAATGTGCCATTTTTGCAGGCAAAGAGAGGCTGCTAGCTTTACCATTGCATCCTATTCAAGTAGAACAACCCTTCATGAGATGGTGCATTAATTTTATAGGTGCCATTAACCCACCTTCAAGTGCAGGACATAGGTGGGTGCTCACTGAAACTAATTATTTCAACCGATGGACTGAAGTAGTGGCTTTGAAAGAAGCTAATGAAAATGTTGTTTTAAACTTTTATGATGATCTAGTAACCAGATTTGGGGTACCTAAATCAATCATTTCTGATAATTCTTTGGTGTTTGTTAGGTTAAGAGTGAGTGATTGGGCTATTAAAAATGGTATTCATTTGAATACCTCATCAAATTATTACCCTCAAGGTAATGGTTTGGCATATTCAACCAATAAGAATCTTATCAGAATCATCAAAAGAATTCTAGAGGATAACCAAAGAACTTGGCATAACAAGTTGAAATTTTCCCTATGGACAGATAGGATAACACCAAAGAAGTCCATTGGAAACTCCCCTTATATGATAGTATATGGTAAAGAGGAAAGGTTTCCTTTGTCAGTTGAGCTTCCATCTCTTGACATAATGAACTAGCTTGAAAGGTTTCAATAGGAGGACCTAATGGTTTTTCAACATACACAACTCATGGAGTTGGATGAAATCAGAGATAGAGCCATGAAAACAATGGAGCTGCAACAACTCCAAACAAAGAGGGTGTTTGATAAAAGAGAAACACCCAGGGTGTTCAAAGATGGAGATGTGGTTCTCAAATGGGATGAGTTAAAGACCAGGCCTAGAAAACATACTAAGTTTGATAGCATGTGGAGTGGCCCATTTTTTATTACTGAGTGCAAAGAGCACAATTCTTTTCAACTATCATCAAGGGATGGAGAAGCTCTTCCAATCCTAGTCAATGGGATTCACCTCAAACTCGGTTTTGAGGTACGATCTAAAATTTCTCTTGTACATATCAGAGTAGCTTTTGTTTTCATTAAATGTTGATGCACATTAGTTAAGTTTTCTAGTTTTCCCTAAGTGTTGTTTTGCACAGTTGGGTGGTAGTTTTCATTCTACATTGTTGGTTTCTGTTGGTTTTCAAAGTGTTTATTGCCGGTTTTATGAGTAACAACATTCTATAATGTTTTTTTCAAGTGGTATTGGTTTTCTAAGTGAACCCATGCCGAATAGATAAGCTTAGGTAGCTGGTCTCATGTATAGCAGACAAACATATAGCAGATGTCACCAAAAATGTTACCTGATTTTTAGCTTTCAGCTAAAATTAGGTAAATTAGTGTTTAATTCTTTTCTTGTTTTTTAAAAATTTAAAGATAAACCATAACACTGCTAATTTCAATATGCATGAATGAATGATTTTCAAAACAAAGTAGATTACATTTTTGTCATATTAATGTTGCATTACAAAAATATGAAAGAGAATCATAGATATACAAATGTAGTCTTTTATTGATAATCTTGAAATATACATGTCCCTCACAAGCCAAGGGACTAACTCTCTTATTCAATGAACCTATGCAACAATTCATGCATGAATAAGTAAAGAAAGGAAATGTGCATATAAGAATTGAACCAACCATTACCTGAGAATGATTGGTTGTAGGTTGCCTAACTGCTCTATTGCTACCTCGAAATACTTGTGTCCCTCCTAGCTCCATAGTGCTCCTCACCCTACATCTGAAGAAAACATGATGTTAGAGCGAAGCTCTAAGCATTGAAATATTCAATCCTTAAATACACACCTACCTATGCATGTATAAATTGATCCATAAGTGCATTAAACAAGTATGCAAACCTTGGATGTTTTGGAAAAATAGTGAAATCATCGAACACATCCAACATATGCATTTATTTTCTAACTATTTGCTTCATGTGCAGATTTAGGACAAGTTTGATTATTGTTTCATTATCAAATAAAATGATAGCATGTGGGTTAAATGTGGCTCCCACAAGGGTAGAGCTCAACACACTTTGAAAGAAAAGGAAATTGAGCAACTTGATCAAAGATTTATCTATTATCAATGCATTAAATCTATATGGAATCACACCAGTTGATCAAATTTCATTATCATATTCAAAAGATGCATCAGGTTCAATCATGCATCTTTTAAACAATAAGGAAGTGATTTTTTTTGGAACTCTTAAGAGTTTTCAGGCACCATAATGCCTGACTAGCTACTCCAATTTGTACCTTGTAAAGAAGACATACCATTTGAGGAAACCATTTCTGGAAGAGGAGAGCTTCCAGTAATTTCCTCCTTATTGGAAGTTCAAACAATGCAGAAGATAAGGAGAGACAACATTCTTCTTGAAGTAATCAAGAGTTGATGGAGTTTCTTTAGAGGCTAAAGGAAATAAATCTGGGATAATTTCGACCAATGATAATATCAATTGTGATAGTCAAATGCAAATAATATTCACATACAGAAAGATGGGGATCCTCCTATTCTTGAGTCACAAACAAAGAACATAAAGCCAAGATTGAATGCAATTTAAATATTGCCTCCAACATCCCATTTGGAAGAGTTGACTATGATGGAACTAAATTCTAATGACAAGACCTTGCTTAGAGCAACTTCAGAAAGCCCAGTTGACATTCCCGAGGTATATGTTGAAGGTCAAACAAAGAGATTTTTTTTTCTTTCTAGATTTCTTGAATCTAGATAGGGTGTGGAAGCACTAGTATTAGAAAATCGGGCCTTAAATTTGCACCAAGAGTGCAAGCTGTTGAAGCCTGAGAAATTAGTAAAACCACACAATGATATTTCAAGTGGAATTCCATTCATACCGTATCTGTCTCAAATAGCCAATAATGGAAACACGAATATTTTGGTAGTCACATGACATGTCATGAAAAATATATGGTGGATCACAATGAAGAAGTACTAGGTTCACATGCCACAAAACATTATGTAAGGGACTGTACAATCTTATAGGGACAATCATTGGTCACTGGTTGAGTGAATATGTGAAACCCAGATACAAGACTTTGGGGGGCAGAACTTTCATCTTAGGTGCCTAAATAGAGCATGGGTCTTAAACATTCAAGTCTGTACGACAACAATCAAAGGAGTTTCATTGATCAAATGTCACTTTTCAAAAGGATTGGGATACATTGCGAATGGTATGCTCATCGATATCAATAGAGAAGTCTTGAAACAATGTGGAAAAAAAACATGTATTGAAGAGCCACTTAAAGAGGGTGTTTTCTCATTTGATGTTGGAGGGTATTTCATTATAAAAAGAACTAAAAAGTTCTTTATTTCCCAAAAAGAAGTAGGGTAATCACTACATTTTCAGAAAATAGTAAATGGCAGGTTGTTCACAATGACCAAACCCATGTTGGGGTTTTGTTATAAAAACATTATTGCATTTTTTAGAAGTAAAGTGCATAATAGAAAATGGTAGTATGAAAATCTTTCTATCGGAATAACAAAAAATGAAAAGCCATTTATGACTTATGACAAGTCGTGGTAAGAAGAAGCCTTTTCCCTACAATTATGAAGAACCCACTTGGGGTTTTAATCAAATGGAGCAACATTGCTTTCTTTTTACAAGAAAATGAAATAAACTTGAGGAAGTCATCTGTATTCTACAAAAATTTGAGCTTTGTAGGGAAATCCAGTGACCCATTTGGGATTTTTTTACAAACAGTGGAAGAATTCAAAAAAATGCATAATACAAGAAACCCAAGCAAGGGCTTTTTTAAAATGCAAAAATAGGACAGAAAGCCATGAGTGCAAGAAGACCCAGTTTACATAATATGGGTTAAGCCATATTTGGCTCTTTCTTTTCCTATTTTCAAAAACCCATCTAGGATGTCAACATTTATCAAGATTTGTGAAGAACAAGAAGGAAATCAAGAGAATACAAAAGGATGTTTGCAAAATCGTGCATATAACACCTTGCCTTTGTTCAAGGTCGTGGCCAGTGAGTTGTTATGGCCATAAACAATAGAAAATGCCGCAAGCCTACAGTGTTGAAACATTTCTAAATGATATCACAGAGATGTAAAGCAAAATGAGAGATTTTTTATCTTCCATTTGAGATTTATTGCTCAATAAAAAACACAAAAAATAGTGAATGCAAGATTGTTGGGAGCTTACCTGAGCTTGAACAAGAATGCACAAAGTTTTTTCCACAAAAAGACTTCCTCCAGGCTTCATCAAACCTCTCATTGATGGTTGTTTACAACAAAAAAAAAGTAAAATGGAGGATGAATAAATAGTATGGTCAGGAAAAAGCCCAAAAAATGCTACAAGCCACTACTTGTGAGCCCAAAAATGGCCTCCAAGTAAATATTTTGTAGGGTTTATGCCAAGTAAAGCAATTTCCTGAGCTTCCATGGTGTTTTTATGCATCAAAATGTCAAAAAATTAACTAAGAACTAGGGAGATCACTATTTTCTGTGTTCTTCCCAAACCCTGATGGCGGCAGACCAAGTTTTCCAAATTCTTTGAAGACCAAATGATGATGTTTTTCATCATTTTGGTGTTTATCATTAGGGTTTCACTTGTTCCTTTTGACATATTCGATGGGATTTTTATCCCTTCTTTTTTTAAAAATCAAACTCATGTGAAATGTGAAGGGGAGGCTAAAACCTTATTTCTCCCTTAGGCATTCGTTTCCTTTCAAACTTTCCACTTTATTTAAAACTTTGCTAAGTATCCACATTACCTGATGTGTTAGTACTTAGGTTTTTTATGCCTTAGGGTTGTCCTGTTTCTAATCAATGCTAGGTGTCTTTCAACATACAACAAGGGAGTGTACAACAATGTATTTGCCATGTGACCCTTATGTGATGCTTTGTAATTGTCCAATGCAAGGTGGAATATGCTTTCCAAGAGACTTGGAGGTCGGCCATATTGGCCAAGTGCTATTGATGACTATATGCCTTTTCAAACCAATGAGTATGACATGTGTGGGAAAAATACAAAATATGGTGAGTTAGTGGTCAATACCTTGGAGACTTTTTGTAAACTTTTAGCACATCATTTTGCACTGATTTTCAATATTTGGAATATCATGTAAGTGATTTAAAATCACTTTTAGCTGCTGCAAATTGTAATGCATTTTAAAATGGCGGGGCCCTTTAATTTGAGCTGAATTGTAAAAATGATTTGTTAAGTGATGTTTTATGAATCACTTAACAAAATCACTATCTTTAATGCTTTAAAAGGCCATGTTTTTTCAAAAACACAAATATTTTGTGATGGCGAATGTGGTCAAATGTTGTAATGGGACCAAGGATGATTTACAGAAGTGTGGGAAGTGTGAGAAGCTATTTGGACTAATTTTTTTAAGGGGAAGCCAGCTGGAGGCATTTTTTTCACATTTTTGGGGTGACTATTGACTTGGCTTACTTTTCCTTCATGTGGAAGGAATTTTTGAGAGTTCTAGAAGGTTCTTTTGGGCCCTTTTCTATTTTATCTAAGCATAATCTTCTAGAAACACTTGTGTGGGATTTTGGTTTCAATCTTGCCTAAGTATTTTCATACTTGAGTTTTGGGGGAGTTCTTTCTTTTTCCAGTAGAAGGATAGCTTTTTTCTTGGAGTTTTTTTTCATTGAGTTGTATTGTAACTCAAAAAGACCTATTATACAGTAAGCACTTTGAATTAATAGATTGGAGCATTTTTAGCTTTTATCTTCATGTTTTGTTGTGTGTCATTAATGGTTGATCAGTCTGTTTTGTGAAAATTCATTTTCCTTACAAACTTGTCCCATGTTTCATGCATCCATTTGACAGAAAACGTGTGTTTATAGGTTATAAGCTATGTTGTTTATTGGTGTTATTGATTGTGAAATCTATTTTTCCTTTTGAAAACACTATTACAGACCTCCTTATAAATTACTAATGTGAACTGCATTGGAAAGGGAGTTGTGTGAGTTATCTTTGAGATATTAATTTGAATGTGTAGGGCTATTAGCAGGTTTGGGTTGTTTTGGTGTATCCCCTTAGTTTCTTTCTAGAATTAGGTTTATTTCATGCAGATTCTTACCCTTGTCTCAGAAGTTTAATAGTTAGGTGACATCAAACAGGGAAGTCGTCCCATAATCCAGAGGTCTCCCTTCAAACAGGTTACCCACATCCTAAAAGCAGTCCCATGTTAGTCTGAATTTTCTAAATTCAATTAAAATCTTAGAAAACAATGTGCAGATTTGGGGACCTAACAGTTTTGGCACGCTCAGTGGGACCTCTAGTTATTTCAGATTACAAGAATACACCTATTTGTTGGTTCTAATATACAACCAACAATTTTAAAATCCACACCATCATATCTAGCGGCTTTGAAGGTGAAATTTATGATAGATCGGTGTTGTAACAACTTATGAAATGAATTCAGACAAGGGGAAACTCTATCCCATTGGATTATTTGCAGCTTTCACCACCCCGTAGGAGAGGCAGACCAACAAAGAAGGTTGGTATTTCATCAAGGAAAACATTTTCAACTCCACCAATAGTGAGAGTTTCAAGACTTGTAAGGCTGTAAAACTTGGTGCCAAACATGGTTGTTCCAAGAAACCAAGTTTTTGTGACATTCAATGGTGGAAGTCCACTTCAACTAGCTCAACATGATGATATTCCAATGGCTGCTCTCAAAAGTGTGCCATTATTTTCAGGTGAAGATTAGACTACACTAGTTGAACACATTAACGACATTTCAAATATGTGTTCAGTGTGTCATATCACTCAAGAGAATGTTGCCTTGAGGTTGTTAGCAACATTATTTAGAGGAAAAACACTCCAATGGTTTAGGATTTTACCATTCAATTCCATCAGAATGTGGGATGAATTAGGAGAGGTGATTTGTAAGCAGTTTGAAGACAAGTATGATAATTTGTCATTGGTAGAGCAGCTGACCCACATTAAAAGATCCCCTCATGAGCAAATGATGAACTTCAATTTCCATTTTCAAAGAACGTGGGACATGATTCTAGATCCTACAATGCCTCCAGTTGAGTATGCATTCCTTTATTTTTTGAGAGCCTTAAATAGTGAAATTGATGTTTTGATATAGTCTATGGGTGAGAATACATTTCCAATAGCTTATGACATAGCTGTGAGAGCATAAACAACCTAATACAAGCCAGAAGGATTTCCCCTAGGCCTCCTATGCCATTTTTCCCTAATATTCAGCCTCCTGCAACTTTTCCTACACCTCAAATTGCCCCTTTACCGGCCGCTATTAACACAGAGATTGTTGCTCAAGGACCATCCCAAGAGTTGCAAGAAATTAAGAGCAGCCAACAGAAGATTGAAAATATGCTTCAGACCTTTGGCAATGAACTTGTAACCCTCAAAAATCAGCAATTTCAAGGTTTCAAGCCTTGGCAATCTCAAAATCAAGGCCAAGGACAACAATTTCAAGCTAACAAGAAGTCATATCAAGGAAGTTTTCAAGGTGCACAAAAAAATCTGAATCCAAGGCCTTTTCAGCCATACAATCCAGTTCCAATTAGTGTAGCCAGATATATGGTACCTATTCAAAACAACCTTGCAGTAGAATATGAGTGGTGCTATCCTTGCAACCAGACCCATAATCAGACTACATGTTTAAATGGTGTCATCAATCAAGCATTGATGGTTCAAAATGTCTCAAGTGTGTAGGGCATTCCTAATGGTGAATCATCCCAATAGCAGGAGCTCCATAAAAGTGACACAACTCTCCTGAATTGGAAAGGAGAGGAGTTTTGTGGAATAAATAGTGATAGAACTCCAATAGAAGCCAACACCCTAGCCAAAAAGAGAGCTTTTGAGATTGGACAAGCAACAAATAAAGACAAGTTGTTGGACCTTCCAATCCTCATGTAACACACATTTTGTAAAGAACCTCACAAGGCATCAATGGTTGATAGCTTGGGAATCAACCCCAAACAACCCACTTGCAAACAGACCCTACTGCTACAAAGACCCACCAAAAGGTAAACATTGTCACACTCTTCAACATTATTGAATCCATGAAAAAGATGAATGTGAATATGTCAATGTGGGATTCCTTATCTATCCCTGGCCAAAAGGACTTGTTACAATCTTCCTTACCTGAAGTAGGTGTTTCAAATGATATACCAATAGGTCAACCCAAGGCTATCTTGACAAATACACCTCAAGAAAATAGTAAACAACCAAGTAAGGATGTCAAGCCACCCCCCTTTTTATGTGTCCTTGATAATAGGAGATAAACTAGTTCACAATTGCATGGTGGATTCAAGGGAAAGTATTTTTGTCATGCCCAAAAAGATTTTTGATAAGTTAGGACTGAAGTATCAACCTCTTGAGAAGGGAGTTGTTTAATTAGATGGGACAACCATAAATACTATAGCTGTTATCAAAGTTTTAAACCTTACCCTACATGATTGTCCCAATTTCTCCATTCCCCAAGACATCTCTATTATTAAATTACCTCCACACTTTGTCTTATGTCTTTCTAGAGATTTCACTGCCAAGATAGGAGGTTATTTTTCATCAGATTGGTCCCATAAGGTGTTCAAAAAGAGATATGGGACTAAAGTAGTCATCAAATTTGAGAAACCTACTAAGGATCACATTGAACCATATGTTCTAAGTGTTGTTAATGTTAATTGTGTTGTTTTTAGTGATGATGAACTTGTTGTTGCTCAAGAGTTGCAAGCAGAAAGTATACCAGATGCATTGCTAAGTGAGTGGGCAGTAGAAAATGTCATTGAAAACCCAAATAACAACATTGAAGAAATTGGTTTGGGTGTTTATGTGCTGCACGAACCCGATTCAGTGATTCCAAACCTCAAAAAGGAGGTAGGGAAGCAGCTAGATCAACAAGATGAAATATGGAATTTTTTCTTTGATGGTTCTCGGAGCAAGAACAATGTCGAAGGGGGTGCAATGCTTGTGTCCCCACAAGGTGACAAATATTACTTTGCTTTTAGATTTTCTTTTTCTTGTACTAACAACACTTTTGAATATGAAGGTCTGATTCAAGGCTTGGAATGGGAAAGGAAAATAGGGATTAGCTTCTTGCAAGTGTATGGTGATAGTGAATTGATCGTCAACCAAGTGAGAGGGTTGCATGTCACTAAGAATGATGTCTTGAAGTCTTACAAACACAGGGTGTGGGACATGATAGAATAATTTGATGCTTTCAATTTGATGTCTATTCCTAGAGATCAGAATAGGAATGCTAATACACTGGTTGTAGTAGGTGCTCAAGTTGATATTCCAAGTGAAATTAGGAAAGTAAAGTTGTAGCCATATGTTAAAATAGTCATCAGACCTGCTATTCTAGATAATAATGTTCATTGGAAAGTTTTCGAGAGTGATGAGTAGGTCTTAAGCTTTATGTTGCAAGAAGATGAATTTGTAGTAGCTAACCAATAAAAGGTCAAGCAATAATATCATGATCAGATCATCCAATTGAAGTCTAACAAACTGCCCAAGGGTCTAGTCACCTTGGAATCCATTTTCATCATAGATGACTAGCTGAAAAAGAGTAAAAAAATCATACAGGTCAAAGAAGAACACTATGAGGAGCTTGAAAATTTTAAAGGTAAGCTCCTCAAAGTGGGAAAATTTTACTCACCTGTTGATAGGAAAGCTTTCATTACCCTTTTTCAAGAGTTCCAAGATGTATTTGCATGGGAATATTCTGATTTGAAGGATTTTGATCCCCAAGTTGCCCAACATACCATAGAGCTTGACCCAAATTCAAAACCTGTTAGGCAGAAATAGAGGCCTTTAAACCCTAAACTTGAGCCTCTTATGGTCAAAGAGTTGACTAAACTGATTGAGGGAGACATCATTTTTCCAATCAAACATACTTCATGGGTCTCTAACCTTGTCCTGGTTAGAAAGAAAAATGGTGAAATTAAGCTATGTGTTGACTTTAGAGACCTAAATTAAGCCCCAATAAAAGATCATTATTTGTTTCCCTCAATGGAGTAGATTCTACAAATTGTAGCTGGTTCAGAAAGGTTCTCATTACTTGATGATTATTCAGGTTATAACCAAGTTTTAGTTAAAGAGGAAGATCAGTACAAGACTACCTTTACCACAAAATGGGGCACCATGGATTATAATAGGATTTTGTTTGGCTTGTCCAATGTTGGTGTCATGTTTCAGAGGGCAATGGACATGGAATTTAAAGGTTTGATTCACAAACTTGTCCTTGTCTACCTTGATGGTGTAACAGTGTTTTCAAAGAAGGTTGAGGAACATCCTGCACATCTAAAACAAGTATTTGAAAGGTGTAGGGAGTATGGAATATCTCTCAACCCCAAAAAATGTATCTTTTTTGTCCATGAAGGAAAAATTTTAGGACATATTGTTTCAAAACAGGGGATCACCATTGATCCAGAAAGACTAAGTGCCATTTTGGATTTACCTTTGCCTAGCCATAAAAAGGGGCTGCAATTTTTTCTTGGCATAATTAATTTTTTCAAGAGGTTTAGTCTTGACATTGCAAATCTTTTAAAACCTCTAACTGCAATGTTAAAAAAGAATTCCAATTTCAGTTGGACCAAAGAAGCCAAGCACAGTTTTGAAGTCATAAAGGAGGCTTTATCAACAACCCCTACTTTGGTAAACCCGCACTTCTCAAAAGATTTCCTTTTATATGCTTTTGATAGCATTGATATAATTTCTACAATACAGGTACAGTAGAATGATGCTGGCCTAGAACAACCAATTGCCTTTTTAAGCCAACGTTTAGAGGAGCATGAAAAAAGATATACTTTTGTAGAGAAACGTTTACTTTCTTCCATCAGAAGCTTGAAGAAGTTTAAACCTCTGATTTCTAATAGCAAGGTGCATTCGATGGTTTCTAACCCTAGTGTGAAGGAATTTTTGCTAAGCAGGGATCTAAATGATAAAAGGGAAGGCTAGACTACAAAGGTTATGGAGTATGATGTTGACATCAAGACAACAAAGCTTCATAGGGGTAAAGGGTTATATGAATAGCTAGCTACAAAGGATAAAAATGAAGGAAATGCAAAGATAGAGGCAGTTCTAGTTGTTGATAATGGGCTTGAAGCAAATGCGGCTACAACAAATGCAGGTTGGGTGCAAGATATGACTCACTTTTTAAAAACTAGTGAGTGCCCACTAGGGTTAGATAAATCCAAATAGAGGTATTTCAGACTGCAATGTATTCCTTATGTTTTGATTGGTAACATTCTTTTGAGAAAGGACCTTAATGGTGTCCTCCTGAGATGCATTGATCAACATCAAGTTGATAAAGTACTTCATGAGTTCCATGATGGAACTGCAGGGGGTCATTTTTCCCCTAGATCAACTACATTGAAAATAATGAGAGTTGGCTATTATTGGCCAAGCTTTTTTAAGGATTCCCATGCTTGGGCCAGAAAGTGTGTAAAATGTGCCATTTTTGTAGGAAAAGAGAGGTTGTCAGCTTTACCATTGCAGCCTATTCAAGTAGAACAACCCTTCATGAGATGGTGCATTGATTTTATAGGTGCCATTAACCCACCTTCAAGTGCAGGACATAGGTGGGTGCTCACTGAAACTAATTATTTCAACCGATGGACTGAAGTAGTGGCTTTGAAAGAAGCTAATGAAAATGTTGTTTTAAACTTTTATGATGATCTAGTAACTAGATTTGGGATACCTAAATCAATCATTTCTGATAATTCTTTGGTGTTTGTTAGGTTAAGAGTGAGTGATTGGTCTATTAAAAATGGTATTCATTTGAAGACCTCATCAAACTATTACCCTCAAGGTAATGGTTTGGCATATTCAACCAATAAGAATCTTATCAGAATCATCAAAAGGATTCTAGAGGATAACCAAAGAACTTAGCATAACAAGTTGAAATTTTCCCTGTGGACAGATAGGATAACACCAAAGAAGTCCATTGGAAACTCCCCTTATATGCTAGTATATGGTAAAGAGGAAAGGTTTCCTTTGTCAGTTGAGCTTCCAGCTCTTGACATAATGAACCAGCTTGAAAGGTTTGAAGAGGAGGACCCAATGGTTGTTCGATATGCACAACTCATGGAGTTGGATGAAATCAAAGATAGATCCATGAAAGCAATGGAGCTGCAACGACTCCAAACAAAGAGAGTGTTTGATGAAAGAGCAACACCCAGGGTATTCAAAGATGGAGATGTGGTTCTCAAATGGGATGAGTTAAAGACCAGGCTTGGAAAAATACTAAGTTTGATAGCATGTGGAGTGGCCCATTTGTTATTACTGAGTGCAAAGAGCACAATTCTTTTCAACTGTCATCAATGGATGGAGAAGCTCTATCAATCCTAGTCAATGGGATTCACCTCAAACTCAGTTTTGAGGTACGATCTAAAATTTCTCTTGTACATATTAGAGTAGCTTTTGTTTTCATTAAATTTTGATGCACATTAGTTAAGTTTTCTAGTTTTCCCTAAGTGTTGTTTTGCACAGTTGGGTGGTAGTTTTCATTCTGCATTGTTGGTTTCTTAGGTTTTCAATGTGTTTATTGCTGATTTTATGAGTTACAACAATCTGTAATGTTGTTTTCAAGTGGTGTTGGTTTTTTGAGTGACCTCGTGTGCAATAGATAAGCTTAGGAAGTTGGTCTCATGTTTAGTAGGCAAACATATAGCAGATGTCGCTAAAAATGTTACCTAATTTTTAGCTTTTAGTTGAAATTAGGTAACTTAGTGTTTAATTCTTTTCTTATTTTTTAAACATTTAAAGATAAAGCATAACATTGCTAATTTCAATATGCATGAATGAATGATTTTCAAAACAAAGTAGATTACATTTTTTCATTTCAATGATGCATTATAGCAAACGTGAAAGGGAATCATAGATATACAAATGTAGTCTTTTATTGATAATCTTGAAATATACATGTCCCTCACAAGCCAAGGGACTAACTCTCTTATTCAATGAACCTATAAAACAATTCATGCATGAATAAGTAGAGAAAGGAAATGTGCATATCAAATTGAACCAACCATTTCCTTAGAATGACTAGTTGTAGGTTCCCTAACTGCTCTATTGCTGCCCCGAGCCGCTTGTGTCCCTTCCAGCTTCGTATTGCTCCTCACCCTGATCTAAAAAAAAATGATGTTAGAGCGAATCTCTAAGCAATGAAAGATTCAATCCTTGCATACACACCTACCTATGCATGTATAAACTAATCCATAAGTGCATTAAACAAGCATGAAAACCTTGGATGTTTCAAAAAAATAGTGAAATCATCAAAAACATCCAACATATGCATTTATTTTCTAACTGTTTGCTTCATGTGTAGATTTAGGACAAGTCTGATTATTTTTTAATTATTAGATCAAATGATAGCATGTGGGTTAAATGTGGTTCCCACAAGGGTAGAGTTCAACATAATTTCAAAGAAAAGGAAACTCAGCAACTTGATCAAACATTTATTTGTTATCAATGCATTAAATCAATATGGAATCACACCATTTGATCAACTTTCATTATTAGATTCAAAAGATGCATCAGGTTCAATCATGCATCTTTTAAACAATAAGGAAGAAATTTTTTTTGGAACTCTTAAGGTTTATTACGCACCATAATGCCTGACTGGCTACTCCAATCCGTACGTTGTATAGAAGACATACCATTTGAGGAAACCATTTCTAGAAGAGGAGAGCTTCCAATAATCGACATTTCCTCCTTATTGGAAGTTCAAAGAATGCAAAATATAAGGAGAGACATCGTTCTTCTCAAATTAATCAAGAGTTGATGGAGTTTCTTCAGAGGCTAAAGGAAATAAATCTGGGATAATCTCGACCAATGACAATATCAATTGTGACAGTCAGATGCAAAGAGTATTCATATACAGAAATATGGGGGTCCTGCTCCTATTGACTCACAAAAAATGAACATAAATCCAAGCTGGAATGTAGTTGAAATATTGCCTCCAAACTCCCATCTGGAAGGGTTGACTATGATGGAACTAAATTCTAATGACAAGACCTTGCTTGGAGCAACTTCAGAAAGCCTAGTTGACATTCCCGAGGTACATGTTGAAGGTCAAACAAATAGATTTTTTTTTTCTTTTTGGATTGCCTGAATCTAGATGGGATGTGCAAGCACTGGTATTAGAAAATTGGGCCTCAAATTTGCACCAAGAGTGAAATTTGCTGAATTCTGAGAAATTAGTAAAACCACACAATGGTAATTCAAGTGGAATTTCATCCATACCTTATCTATCTCAAATAGCCAATAATGGAAACATGAATATTTTGGAAATCACATGACATGTCATAACAAATAGATGGTGGATCACAATGAAGAAGGACTAGGTCCAAATGCCATAGAACATTGTGTAAGGGACTATACAGTCTTATAGGGACAAGCATTGGTCATTAGTTGAGTGAATATGTGAAACCCAGATACAGGACTTTAGGGGTAGAAGTTTCATCTTAGGTTTCTGAACAAAGCATGGGTCTTAAACATTCAAGTCTCTAGGACAAAAAGCAAAGGTGTTTCATTGGTCAAATGTCACTTTTCAAAAGGTTTGGGATACATTGTGAATGGTATGCTCATTGATATCAACAAAGTAGTCCTGAAACAATGTGGAAAACAAACATGGATTGAAGAGCCACTTAAAGAGGGTGTTTTCTCATTTGATCTTGGAGGGTATTTCATTATAAAAATAACTAGAAGGTTCTTTATTGCCCAAAAAGAAGCAGGGTAATCACTAAATTTTTAGAAAATAGTAAATGGTAGGTTGTTCACAATGACCAAACCCATGTTGGGGTTTTGTTATAAAAAAATTATTGCATTTTTAAGAAGTGCATAACAAAAAATGGTAGTATGAAAATATTTCTACAAGTATTACAAAAAATGAAAATCCATTTATGCATTATGATAGGTCATGGTAAGCACGAAGAACCCACTTGGGGTTTTAATCAAATGGAGCAACATTGTTTTCTTTTTACAAGAAAATGAAATAAACTTGAAGAAATCATCTGTATTCTGCAAAAATCTGAGCTCTGTAGGAAAATCCAGTGACCCATTTGGGTTTTTTTTATAAACAGTGGAAAAATTCAACAAAATGCATAATACAAGAAACCCAAGCAAGGGATTTTTTAAAATGTAGAAATAGGACAAAAATCCATGAGTGCAAGAAGACCTAGTTTACATAATACGGGTCAAGCCACATTTGGCTCTTTCTTTTCCTATTTTCTGAAACCCATCTGGGTTGTCAACATTTATCAAGATTTGTGAAGAACAAGAAGGAAACCAAGAGAATACAGAAGATTTCTTGCAAAATAGTGCATATAACACCTTGTCTCTGTTCAAGGCCATGACCAATGAGTTGTTATGGCCATAAACAATAGAAAATACAGCAAGGCTATAGTGTTGAAACATTTCTGAATGATATCACAAAGATGTAAAGCAAAATGATAGATTTTTTATCTTCCATTCGAGCTTTCTTGCTCAATCAAAAACACACAAAATAGTGAATGCAAGATGGTTGGGAGATTATCCGAGCTCGAACAAGAATGCACAATTTTTTTACCACAAAAAGACTTCCTCAAAGATTCATGAAACCTCTCATTGATGGTTGTTTACAACAGAAACAAGTAAAATGGAGGATGAATAAACAGTATGGTCAGGAAAAATCCCAAAAGATGCTACAGGTCGTAGCCTGTGAGCCCAAAAATGGCCTCCAAGTAAAGATTTTGCAAGGTTTATGCCAAGTAAAGCAATTACCTGAGCTTCCATATTGTTTTTATACATCGAAATGTCAAAAAATTGACTGAGAACCAATGAGATCACTATTTTCTGTGTTTTCCCAAACCTTGATGGCGGCAGACCAAGTTTTCCAGATTCTTTGAAGACCAAGTGATGATGTTTTTCATCATTTTGGTCTTTATCATTAGGGTTTCACTTGTTCCTTTTGACATATTCGATGGGATTTTTATCCCTTCTTTTGTTTAAAATCAAACTGATGTGAAATGTGAAGGGGAGGCTGAAACCTTATTTCTTCCTTAGGCATCCATTGCCTTTCAAACTTTCCACTTTATTTAAAACTTTGCTAAGTCTCCACATTACCTCACGTGTTAGCACTTAGGCATTTTATGCCTTAGGGTTTTCCCCTTTCTAATTATTGTTAGGTGTCTTTCAACATACAACAAGGGAGTGTACAACAATGTATTTGCCATGTGACCCTTATTTGATGCTTTGTAATTGTCCAATGCAAGATGGAATATGCTTTCCAAGAGACTTGGAGGTCGGCCATATTGGCCAAGTGCTATTGATGACTATATGCCTTTGCAAAAATATGAGTGTGACATGTGTGGGAAAAATACAAAATATGGTCAATTATTGGTCAATACCTTGGAGACTTTTGTAAACTTTTAGCACATCATTTTGCACTGATTTTCAATATTTTGAATATCATGTAAGTGATTTAAAATCAATTTTAGTTGCTGCAAATTGTAATGCATTTTAAAATGGTGGGGCCCTTTAATTTGAGTTGAATTGTAAAATTGATTTGTTAAGTGATGTTTTGTGAATCACTTAACAAAATCACTATCTTTAATGCTTTAAAAGGCCATGTGTTTTCAAAAACACACATATTGCATGATGGGGAATGTGGTCAAATGTTGTAATGGGACCAATGATGATTTGCAGAAGTGTGAGATGCTATTTGGACTGATTTTTTGAAGGGGAGGCCAGCTGGAGGCAATTTTTTGTCACATTTTTTAGGTGACTATTGACTTGGCTTACTTTTCCTTCATGTGGAAGGCATTTTTTAGAGTTCTAGAAGGTTCTTTTGGGCCCTTTTCTATTTTATCCAAGAAAAATCTTCTAGAAACACTTGTGTGGGATTTTGGTTTCAGTTTTTCTTAAGTATCTTCATACTTGAATTTTGGGGGAGTTCTTTCTTTTTCTAGTAGAAGGATGGCTTGCTTTCTTGGAGTTGTTTTTCATGGAGTTGTATTGTAACTCAAATAGACCTATTATACAGTAAGCACTTTGAATTAATAGATTGTAGCATTTTTACCTTTTCTCTTCATGTTTTGTTGTGTGTCATTAATGGTTGATCAGTCTGTTTTGTGAAAATTCATTTTCCTTACAAAATTGTCCCATGTTTTATGCATCCATTTGACAAAAAATGTGTGTTTGTAGGTTATAAGTTGTGTTGTTTAGTGGTGTTATTGATTGTGAAATCTATTTTTCCTTTGGAAAACATTGTTACAAACCTCCTAATAAATTACTAATGTGAACTGCATTGGAAAGGGAGTTGTGTGAGTTAGCTTGAGATATTAATTTGAATGTGTAGGGCTATTAGCAGGTCTGGGTTGTTTTGGTGTATCACCTTAGTTTCTTTCTAGCATTAGGTTTATTTTATGCAGATTCTTACACTTACCTCAGAATTTTAATAGTTAGGTGACATCAAATGGGAAAGTCGGCCCATAATCCAAAAGTCTTCCTTCAAACAGGTTACCCACAACCTGAAAGTAGTCCCATGTTAGTCCAAATCTGCTAAGTTCATTTAAAAGCTTAGCAAACAGGGTGCAGATTTGGGGAGCTAACAATACCAACACATATAAAGGGTGTGCAAACAAAAGTCACAAACGTGTGAGGCTACTATTGTGGAAGGTACACTCACTTGAAAAAGGTATGATAGCAAAGAAAGGCAATACATCAAACCCTGCCATGACACTTTCTAGCATAGTGTGAGTAGAATAAGGAACAAAGTGATGTGTAAGATCCCAAGAATCATGTATAATACAATGGTACTTTATTTCAGTCCATTTACATAAGGAAAAATGCATATAATGGGAGCTCATAATGCCCAAAAAAGGACTATTGTTGACAAAACACTAAGCCAAATTTAGTAAAAAACTACCAAAAATAGAGATCTACCAATTTTAGAGGTGCATGGAAAAAAATCTAGATACGGTGCATTTATTTTGCAAAAAAAATGTAAAAAATGAAATAATCCATGCACTGATGAATGTTCACATCTGTCTCCATGATTAAAAATGATCTTAGATCTATGTAGAGGATAAAATCAACTTTCCAATGCCACTTGAATCACAAAAATCCAGTAACCGAGGAAAAAAGTTATGAATTTTTAAAAAATGAATTTATCTTGCACAAAACAATTTTTTCTAGCAAAAAAGTCTTATGTCTAATTTGATTTTTGAAAAATATACTCACTATTTGTATACAATAAAAAAAAAAAACCAGAAATATTTTGATGCTAAGAATATAACCCAAAAATATTTTTTTGATCCAGTAAGTAGAAGGTGAAAAAATAAATTTCTTTTGACCATCAACCTATAGAAAATGACACATGATGCTTTTTGAACATCAATTTTCTTCAGATATGCTCAAGATATGCAAAATTTAAAAGATACCCAGATGATATTTCAACCCTAGCTACAAAACCTAGAAATCATTTTTCCTACAAATGAGCGAAAGCTAGAATTCTAAAGCAAAAATGAAAATGACTCCAGTAGAAATCTACTAAATCTAAGCTTCAAACCCTTGTTGAAGAAAGAAAATCTCATAAATCGAGAAGGGGTTTGTTGAATCCATGCTCTAATACCATGTTATAATTGTGAAACAAGAACAAAACCATGAGCCATAGGATCAAACAACAAAAAAATACACCTTCCATGCAAGAGATCTGCAAACAACATATACAATATTCCTCAACAAGAAAAAGCTACAGAAGCAAGAGACTCTCAAAAAGATATGAAAGCTCGAGGGATAATTACAATGAGGGTTGAGTTCTTTATAGGAGAAAAACCCTAAATGGTGCTCACTTCAGTTAACAGAAAAGCACTTAGTTAACTAAATAAAGAAATCCACAGTTTAGCTTAAGTGCATGAGAATAAATTAGACTAATAATCAAATTAAAGATTAATTAATTATTAGCTAATGCATGATAACTCTAACACTCTTTGCTTGCTACAACCCACCTCCTTGGTAGAATTTGAACATTTTGAGAAGATGAGGAGCCAAAAACACCTTGGTGACTTGTAGGACCTTGAATTTGACCTTTATTAGCTTGTTGTCACATATCAACAACCCTCTTTTTAGCTCTTGTATCCACTGCTATAGGATGAGAAAACTCATTTTGTCCTTGAGGATGATTTACCCCACAAAACTCCTCACCTTACCAATCCATTAGAGTAACCTCATGATGACTATTCTTAGAATGAGAGGCATGTTGTTCTTGAGTTTCTTGCACCATATCTTGTTGAACAACAATGTTGTTTTGCACCATAAGGGCATGATTTAGCATTCCATTGGAGCATGTGTCTTGATTCCATTTGTAGTCTTGTGCCATGTTTTTTTGGACTAGAACAAGCTCTTTCAAAGTGCTAGCAACATGTTGATCATATGGTTGATATGGTCTAGCTAGCATTGAAATTTTTTCTTTGGCCTTGAAAATCAGCTTGGTAAGTAGGTCTGCTAGGCTGATTAATTTGAGATGGGGCTTGATAAGGAGCTTGGTAAGGTCTAAAATTTGATTTTTTTTGCTTTTCTATATTTACCAGCTTATTCTCAAATGTTTGAAGGATTCTTTTATCCCTTGAAACATGGGATCCTTTCCAAGTTTTCAGGTCACCTATGACAGAAAGGAACCTCCAAATAGGGTTGGTTCCCTTGATACTTCACCTAAAATGAACCAAACTATTGCTTTACTAAGAAAAAGGATATAAGGAAATACTTCAAAAATAAAAACCTACGCTCCTACTAAGGTGATGTGCCAAAATATATTTGTTTTAGACCTTGGATTGTTGTTTTGACACACAAAAGATCAATAACCTAGCTATGATTACACAACTCAAGATTTAGCATACCCATGTATCAATTTTTTATGGAAAGGTTGAGTGTTTCCAATCCTAGATGGAAGAAATTTGAATTTTCTTCACAAATATGAGTTGTTTTCACATTAACATAGACTATAACCTATACAAAATAAGTTTTTTTTGTTTAAAGATGCCAAAGTAAGACATATACTTAAGGATTTATTCATGAAATCATATAAATAAACATTAATTACTAGTTTTCACACAATAAAACAAGTATTTGATTAAGGTAGAAAAATAAAATTTTATTTTTGGAAGGTGTCTTTTCAACTGCACATAGTCTAAAATATGCTCTAACTGCTTGAAAGTATGAAATTACATTGCCTTTTCAGTCACAATATGATTTTTTTCTAAGTTACAATACAACATTTTTACTAAGAACTCACAAAAGTTACAACCTATAGTTGAAAATGCAATAATTGAACAACTATGAGCTTAGGCATGCCTTTTCTCTATCCCAACATGGGAGAGAATATAGGACATCATAAAATGACAATTAAATGATCTCCTTTATGGTTGTTGTTGACTATTTCCTATCATATGGGTGCTTGTAACCACTTGAAAAATACTTCCTTCATGTTTTGACAACTAAAATCTTCTTAGTGGCATTGGTAAGTGAAACAAAGAAAAAGAGGTGCACCCAAAATGTGATTGATCAAATGGGTAGACCTAATTTTGACTAGTTGTTTCATTCAATTATGAGGGGTATAATGTATAAATAATAATCAGAAATAAAACCTAACTGTTATAATAGGAATAAGGAAGGTTTTTAGATGCTGAAATAATGTATACCTTGTTGGAAAAGTGTTGTTTTAGGCCTCACTAAGGACTCATTCGCCCAGTGGCGAATGGGTCCCTACTAGGGTTCTGGAAAAGTGATTTTTGGGTTCTATTCTTCAATTTCTGCAACTTCAAACTTCAGGTCTTCAGCTCTCCAAAGTTAGAAAAAACTTCTATAACTTAGTTTTCGTGTTCTTGCAATGAAGATGACAACTTTTACAATTTTAAGACTTTCATTCTCCACTTGAACTTCAACCTAAAATTTGCAATCACACATCAAGAGAGAAGAAATTTTTTTGATTGTTAGGGAATAGGGGTTTGGCTTGGTCAAACCCCATTTAGATAATTAAACCTTATGATGAAACAATGAAACGTGAACATGAAACATGAAACAATGATACCTTGGATGAAGTCTTGGATGTCAAATCAACAATCTAACATGAAGTGGCTATAAGGAATGTAGATCTTGATCTCTTGAAATTGGATGTGAAACAATGCTTGACTTGGATCTTCAATGCTACATCAACACATGAGCTCAACTACATGCATGATGCACTATGCCTTTGACATGATGAAATGACCTTTGATTGTTGTAATAGAACTTTGATAATCTGCCCTCAAATTCCTTCTTGAATGCTCTATAATGCTCTTGTAATCTCTTAGGATTCTTGCATAAAGTTGCTAAGATGAAACTATGTGAAATAACCTTATATTTATACTTAACTTAAGATTTAATCCCAAAATTCAAATAACACAAGTCAACATCAGATATAGGATTTAAAATCACTAAAATCTCACCATAAACATGTTCAAAAAGGGGTGTCCTAAGTTAAGGAGAACCCATTGGCCATAAGGCGAATGGGTCCTTGCACAATCAACTAGGACAAGTTTTGGGGATATGAAAAAACATGTAAAAATGGGGTCCTAGGACTTAGGAAGGACCCATTCACAAGTACCTTGCCAAATTAATTTTTGTTAAACATTATTAATGAGTGTCAAGATTTATCCCTCAAAAAATGTAATAAATAAGTCTTGGATTTGAATTTAAGGGGCCAACTAAGCTACAATTAACCTCAATTAATTAATAAAGCCCTAAATTAGTATGAAAGTGTAAGGAAAAACTTTAAAACACCCTAAATCAGGCACAATTAAGTTCATTTTATCATTAATTATTCATTCCAAAATTAAGTGCGAAAAAGGGTTACTTTTTTTTATGCTACATTTCTCCCCCACTTTACTAAGAGTTTTCCCTCGTGAAAAACTCACACTAAGTAGACATTCAAGAAACTTATGTATGCAACAATGATAAAGATACTCAATCATACACTATCAAAGACCAACAATATAAAGGAAAACAAAGGATAAAGCTTCAACCATTCCAGCATGATGTGGAACATGGTTGTTTGTCTAAGAAACGGATCAAGCTTCAACTATTCCAACATGATGTGGAACATGGCTATTTATCCAAGAAAAGGATCAAGCTTCAACAGTCTATCCAACACGATGTGGACTAGGTCTAGGTTGTTTGTCCAAAAATATTTACAAGTGAAACACGATGTCCACTATGCAAACAACACACATGCTCGCTCACTCTGGGGTAGTGGAACCTTAGGTCGTCTACTAGGTGATGAAAAAGGAGGGAAGAGTTTCCCCAAAAAATACATAGGGGATCTATGGATTCAGGGTTAGTATGTCTTTGCTACAATATTTTTTTAGAGATCAGAAACATCATCATTCCCTAAATACTCATAGAACTGGAAGATTGAAACATAGAGAGAAAAAGCAAAGAAAAATCCATTCAATTCAACATGGAAGAGAACTAAATGTTTTGATTCCTTGCATCATCCGCAAAAGGAAAACACAACAAAAATGGAAAAGGTGTTTACGACATAGAGAAGAATGTAGTTACATGTAGAGAAATGCACAAAAAGAGAGAGATGAATCAAAGGAAACATCACGGGGGATCACATTGCACACATGCAATCACATAAAGAAACATGAAAAATAAAGGGAAGAAAAAGACTAGTAAGGCACATGCGATTCAACCTCTAGGAGGTCGTTTGCATCCCAATCTTGATTGGTATATACGGAAGGCAAACAACTAGCCAAAGGGACAACAACACATACCAAAACTAGGACAAGGCTAACTAACTCCTTGCCCCCACTAGGCATAGGACAAGGATGAACCGAGATAGGTGATGAGAAAGAGATCCTTGCGATAAAGAATTTTTTTTGCAATGTATGTATAATATGTAATAGTGAGAATGTTAAGATCCTACAACTATTACATGGAAAGGAGTGGAATGTATGTTATTGCTATACAATTATTGTGTCATAAAAAGTACCATCATCAAAATGAAAATAACTCAATATCCATTTCAATGCATGACACTTGTCAGTAAGATGCCCAAGAGTTCTATGATATGCACAATAATTCATGTTTTTCTTAGGTATGTTACTTTTACTAGGAGGTGGAAATTTAATCAAACCTCTTTTAAATATATGTTCCATCTTTCATTTTTTTTTTTTTTTAGTATGTAAGAATGGTAATTTTTAAAGTTTGTAAGGTTTTTGTTTCTTGCTTGATTAACCAAATTGTTGAGGAGGATATAGAGAAGGAAGACCTAAGATGATCTTGTCATTTTTTCTAGGAATTGTTTGTTCTTTAGGAAGGGGGACACTTATGTTAGGGGGGGTCATGATATCCTATCCTTTTTGTCTGTTTAGTAGGAATTTATTCTAAAATTTTATGAATTTCATGCTCATTATTTATGTCAAATCCTTGGTTTGTTAAGATCTTAGAGCCTTGGCCATAAGTCTCTTATAGGTTGATGGGAGTGTTGGTCACTTTTTTAACATAAGAGGAATGACTATGCACTTGACTAGATGAACTAGGTTCACTCATGGTTGGAAGTTTAGGCTTAGTTTGTGACTCAATTTTAGGATGTAAAATACCAAACATCTCAAGTTGTGTTGGTTGTATCATGGAAGGATAGAAGGATGCATTATTCTCAAGATTGTTAAGGCTATCATTTATGAATTCATTCATGCTAGCATCATCTTCTCCAATGATGTCAACTTCATGAGGACACTCATTAGGAGTTGGGTGAGCATGAGTGGGTTCAATTGCATTAGATTAATTTCCAAAAACACAATTTGAAACATCAACCAAAGAGAACAAATACTTCCACACATTGCTAAAAAACTTGTCCATTTTCATATTTTTCAGAATTAAACAAGGTAATTTTTTATTACGCTATACAATAAACTGAAAATGAAATGAATAAAGAAAAAAAATTCCAAACTAAAACATAAATCTAACAGCAGTAAACAAAAGCACAAAACAAGAGATTTCAATTTCTAGAATTTCAAATTTAGGTGTGATTAGGGACTCATTCACCCTAGGGTGAATGGGTCCTAGATTAGGGTTTTGAGATTTATTTTTATATATTTTAACCTTTTTTTGATGATTTCCAAAATTAGGTCTGCTACAGTAAGTTTTAGGTTTAGATTTTTGTAAATGCAATTTGAAATGCAAGTTAAGAATGTATGAAAATGATGAACTACGGGACCTAGTTTGATATGCAATTTTTTTTTAAATTTTCAAATTCAATTTTTTGTGATATAAGTCATATGCAAGATGACTAATTTTTTTTGTATTTTTTAGATTTAAAGAATTCCAAAAATGCAATTCTAAAAACCCTAAATTTGATGCAAATTTGAATGCAAAGTAAGACACCCTAAATGAGATCTAATTCAATGCAAATTGTAGTGTAACAAAATATATTCCTAGGAATTTTTACGCTTATTTGGGCCTTTCTTATGCTTTTGGCTTGGTTTTTCCTTGATTTAATGTTGTAATGTGGTCAACATATTCACATTAGGTCTTGGGTCCTTGTAAATCATTAAGAACTTTATGATGCCTTGTAAAAGTGTTGTGAAGTGTTGTAACACATTTTTACACTTTTTTAGGATCCTTTTATTATAATTCACTTAAATAAGCCCCTTTTTTCACTTACTAAGTCTTATTTCAAAGTTTTTTAAAGTGTTGTAACAAAATTTCATGCTTTTCTAGGCTTATCATCAATAATTTGACCCTTTCTTATGTTTAAATGACCCCTTTATACACTTACCGACCTTACTTAAGTGTATTTTTGAGAATAATCCCATTAAACATAATTTAATACACTTTAATTCTTGACATCCACTTGAAATGGTTAAGTGTAATAAGTCACACCAATAGGGGGACTTAGTCCTACTTGGTTCATAAATAAAAAAATATTTTAAAATTTTGGTGGGATATTATTCTCTTAGCCTCGAGATCAGTTTGTGATGTATTTTTGGGAATTTTTTTATAATCATGTATAAATATAGGGTTTTCTCTCTCATTTTAACCCCCATCAATTCATTCAAGCATCCATTCACTCAAGCACACAAGCAATCATTCAATCAAGCATTTTCAAGCATATTGGAGTAGTCATTAACATGTCTTCAAATTTCTACATCAAGGGATTGGTGAGTTGCAACATTGCATGTTGTTCATTCATCATTCTCTTTCCATTTCATTTCATTTTCAAGGGTTTGATTACCAAATCAGGGTTTGACCAAGGCAAACCCCTATTCTCTAACCCTTAACCCTTTTACCCTCTTTGCATGTGCATTTTGTAGGTCTTGTATGTAGATTTTTCAAAGAGAAATGTGTTAAAAGGTTTCATAAATTTATCAAAGTCAACCAAAGTCCACAAAACCCTAAGAGAAGCTTAGAGATCACCTACAAACCTAATTTTGCAAATTCGGATCTAGTAGCATATTAGGAACAACAATGTAGGTTGAAGACTTCAAATTCCTGCCTTGACTTTTTTGAGATTCCTACATGGACTAAGTTTCCATTTGTGGTGAATTAGTCCCATTTCCAGGCCTAAAAAGTGATTTTTACATAATTGGATACCTAGTTTCCTAAAACCTATTCTGACATATGTTCCCCGAAACAGGACTAAGTCACCCAGCTTGGTGTAAGCATTCCAATTCGATTCAATAGTAAATTCTGTAGGATTTCAAAGCCTTTTTGTATCACATTCCAGTTTCCAAGTGCACCTCTTCATTCTTTTCATTTTTGTTATTGTTTGTTTGCATTCTTAGGTCATGTTTGCATACATCATTGTGTTTTCAAACAACTTTCATTTCTTTAGTTTTCATTTAATAATTAACATCTTTTATTAGTTCATTGCATTTAGGACATTGCATTTATATGTATTTCTTTCATATTTGCATTAGTCTTGAGTGGGGACATTGCACATTTTGGCATACCTCTCTCCTTTTAGGTGAAAAACCCTAGAAGTGGTTGGGAGTTTGTGGTGCCAAAATATTTGTCCACATTTTGGTGAACCTAACTTGAGAAAATTTTAATTCTAATTTCAAGTGCATTTACATCCTAGGAATAGCTTGCATCAACATTGCATTATATTTTGCATTGTTTTGTATCTTGGGGTTTTCAAAATTACATTAGTGAAAAGTTCATATAGATTACATTCTTTCATTTAAAATCATTGAAAAATACTAAAAAAATTTCCATCTTCATATCATATATGCATCTAAGAATATGTAAAACATGCAAATCAGTTTAAAAATTCAGAAAATTTTCAAAAAAATTACCATCTAGACTAATTCGCCACCTTGGGTGACTTAGTCCATTTGCATAGTCAACACTGTAATTTTTGTTATTTCCAGTTCATTTTTTGTATTTCTGTTTTCTGTAGTTGCATTTTTTTTTTGTTTCCATATTTGTTGTTTCATTTCATCTCTTGCATCTAGCTTACTTTCTTGCATTTGCATCATGGATTTTTGTTTGAATAAACTTTGGATGTCCCTAAAATCCTTAGTGGATGTGTCAAGTTGTGCCTTTGGAACTGATCCAAATGACCTTGAACTCACTCCTACTCCTTCAACTCCTAATGCATGTCCTCCTCATGATGTTGACAGCTTGGAGAAGATGATGCTAACATGAGTAGGTTTGTGAACACTTTCCTTAATAACCTTGAAGATAACACATCCTTTTATCCATTCATGAAAGCACAAGACCTTCCTACTATACCACCTCATGACACATTTAGTTACTTACATCCTGAAACAAAATTTGAAGCTAAGTTCCCTATACAAGGTGAACCGAGTTCCTCTAAACAAGCAACACAACCATTTTATGATAACAAAAAACACACTCCTATCAACTTTCAAGACACATATGGCAAAGGTTTCAATATCTTAAGCAAACACGTATGTGACACAACCACTAAACATGAAATATATCAACTTTTTGAGCAAGTACCAACTGAATAAAATAGCAAGGGGATAGGCTATCAAGATCCCCCTCATGACTGTAAGCCTCATAGAGATTATCTAAGGCTTTGTGATGATGGCACGGTGATCTTTGATTCTCCCCCTAATTTGAACATCTTTCTTCCTCGTGAGAAACCCTTGACTAATAATAATGACAAGGATAAGAGGATCCTAGTGGGTCCTCCTCCTTCAATTCATGAAACAAGTGAATCTAGTAAGCACAAATGACCTTACAAGTTGAAAAAATGAAATTTTCCTCTCCATCCACCACCTGAATGTGAAAGGAAATTGGAAATACTCTTAAACAAAGAACTCATAATATTACCTCCTATGAATAGGTTGGTGATATATCCTAAAGATTCCAACGTACCACATTGTGCATATCACCCTATTCTTGGAAATTGAAGTGATGAGTGTCATACATTGAAGGAGATACTAAGTAAGTATCACTTCGATGGCAATGAATGCTATCCCATAGTCCCATAATACATTTTCTTACACCTTGACATGCAATAGTTGTAGAATCTTCGATTCTCACTATTGCATGACCTTTCCCATCACCTACCTCGGCTCATCATTTCCTTGCACTAAGTGGGGGAAAGAAATTTTTAGCCTTGTCCTAGTAATGCATTTGTTATTGTCCCTTAGTTGCGTTATTCACCTTTTGCTTACACCAACTAAGATTAGGAGGCAGATGGCTTGATAGATAGTTGACTTGCATTTTCCTTACTAGTCTTTTGCATTTTATTTTTCTTTGGCATGTGTGTAATGTGATCCCCCGTGATGTTTGATGTTCTCTCTATCTTTTTACAATCCCTCTATTTGTACCTTCATTCTTCTATATGTTGTGCACCTCTTTCGCTTTTTATCTTTTTGCTTTTGTTTGAGTTTTTCTTTTTGGAATGATGCAAAGCATTGAGACACCCTATGTCTCTTCCATGTTGACCCAAAAACCCTTTTTTCTTTGCTTTTACCTTTTTTTCTTTCTTTTTGGCTTGTTTCTTCCTTTTGGGGATGACACAAGGCATTGAGACCGACATGTCTCCTTCATGTTGACCCAAAAGGATTTCCTTTTTCCTTTTCCTTTTCTCTTTTCTCTTTTGTTTTGTGTTTTCCTTTTGGGGATGATGCAAAGTGTTGAGACACCTTAAGTCTCTTCCATGTTTTAATAAAAAGGGGTAAAAAAATTATTGAACTTCAGAAGAAAGCATTACATAAAGGAAAAGGGAAAAATCTTGAAGAAACCCTAAAGAACAAGCCAGATAGAGAAAGAGACATAATCAACTAGCACCAACACCAACTTTGTCCTCAAGAAGGACCCTCTCCAAGTCTAGATAAATTTCATGGAGAACCTATGCCCATTCTTCAATCTTCCAACCATCCAAATGCTTAGAAGCCCATTTGGCCAGGAAATTAGTTGTCCTATTCCACTCCCTTAGAATATGGACAAAAGACACCTTCTCTGTCAAAGTGACAATCTGCAAAATCTATTGCATCGTCACTACCAACTACCAGCTAACATCAGACACCTTCTACTCATTAAGCAAGTTGATCAAAACCTAAGAATCTGATTCACAAATAACTCCACACCATCCTAAAGCATAGGCCTTTTCCAAAGTGTGGAGGATCACCAGACCTTCCATAAGGTTGATAGTTCACAAACCTTTATGGATAGAAAAGAGGAAAACCACCAAACCAAAAGAGTCCTTACCAACCCCACCAACTCCAGTAGGTCCCAAATTTCCCTTCGAAGAACCATCAATATTAACCTTCAATGTGCCAACCAGAGGGGGCTGCCAATTCCCCAATCTTTGAACTTGTTTCCTCACTTTCCTTCCTCTCTTGCAACAAAATGAGGTCGAGGATAACCCTTGAATACCCAACCTAGCCACTATCTTTGCATCCCTTTTCTCTAGTGGCAACACCACCTCTCCCTAGCTTGAATTATATCATGATTCATACCTAGGATTCTGAACCACACCTATTGTATCCATAAGTTTTCACCTCTAAAAATCATCCTATTCCTTTCCAACCAAACCTACCATAGTAAGAAAATAGGCCCAGGATGCCATGCATCTTGCAAAAAGGGAGCCAAATGAGGGATGTCTTCCCATGCTATTCTAGAAGTCCACCACAAAGGATACATGAATGCAGGGGTTGTTCCAAACTCCCCACCAAGAATGCTAGAGTTGCACAGTAAAAGGACATCAAAAAAACAAATGAGAGAAATCCTCCTCACCTTCCCCACAAAGAACACACATAGAGGGGCCTTGAAACCTACGCTTCTAAATATTATCTGAAATTAGAAAATTGTTCCAATCCAAAGTCCAGATGAAGCAGTTACACTTTGACCAAGAAAACTTATTCCACACCTTCTTCCACCAAGAAACATCCACCCCCTCAAACCTTTGAGGGAGCAGCATCTTGTAGCTAGAAGCAATAGTATAAGTACCCTTCGGGTTAGGAGACCACGAAAGAAAATCCTTGTTTGTGAAGGAACTACACTGTCTTCCAAAAAGAATATCTTGAAGCCCCACACACTCCTCTACCATACCCACCACTGACCACTCATTGGGATTCTTCCACCTAGATCTCATTAGCTGCCCATGAAAAGAAAGCTACTTAAATTTGCTCACCCTCAACCAACTAGCATCACAAAATCTCTTGCACAAGGTTGAAAAGTTAGAAAACTAAGAGATAATGGGGGGTAGCCATCCCAAGAATCATACCAAAACTGAGCCTTTCTCCTACATTTACATATCCAAAATAAGCCATCCTTGACGAGCGTAACCCCTTTCTTAAGATTAGTCCAGATTGTCAAGCCCTTTTCCACCAAAGGGTAGTGAGGGATATCTTCTTGAGGGACATCTAGGAGATAATTATGGGATAGAATCTTGGCCCAATTTTGATCCTACTCCATGCACCACTTCCAATGAATTTTAGTTTCCAATGTCGTAACTGCTAGTAAGGACTAGCTTAACCCCAAACTTCCATACTACTTTGGGAAACACATCATGTCCCATTTAACAAGACTCCATTTGGAAGAGAACAAGTTGTCAGCCCATAAGAACTATCTTGCTAAAGAATACATCTCTCTAACAAAGCCCATCGAGGCCACCTGAATCATGCACCGATAGATGGGGAGATCCTAAACCACCGATTTAAGCAACTGAACACAGCCTACAAAGGACAACCAATGATTCGTCCAATGAGTAAATTTCACTCAAAATTTATCTAGGATACGTTTCCATGAATCCCTTAGTAATATGCCCACTAAGATAGGAATCCTAAGGTAAGTCAAAGGTAGAGCCTCAATTTGAAACTGAAGAATATGAGCAATTCTCCTCTGAATGGGTTACAGGGTATTGAAGAAAAAAATGGAAGACTTGTCTTCATTGATTAGCTACCCCAAAGCCATAAGATAAATATCTAGAACCTTGTGCAGATTCACAACTTCTCTAATATTGGCCATACCCATCAAAGTTGTATCATCCACAAACTACAAATGAGTTTGTGGAGGTAGATCACCTCCCTAGCACCACCCTAAATGAGGCATGGATCAACATGTCTTCTCAATAAATGACCCAAACCTTCAACAAGTAGAAGAAAAAAGTTAGGAGAGAGAGGGTCACCATGCCTCAATCCTCGAGAAGCACCAAAAAGCTCAAAATATTCCCCATTGATTAAAACAAAGAAAGAGACCTATGTAACACAACTCATAACCCAATGGATCCACTCTTCTCCACACCCAAAAGCAACCAGAGCCTTCTGGAGGAAGGACCACCGAACTCTATCATATGCCTTCACCATATCAAGCTTGATAAACATAGCCTTTTCTTTGGAAGTGGCCATAGAGTGAATGGTCTTTGTTGCAATAACAACTCCATCTAGAATCTTCCTACCTTCCACAAAACTACTTTTCTCCTTAGAAATAAGCACTAGAAGCCCAATTTTTTATCCTTTCAGCAATTAATTTGGAAATAATCTTATAAACAATATTACAGAGAGATATGGGTTGAAAGTGGATTAACCTATCTTCCCCCTCAAACTTGGGAATAAGGGAAAGGAAGGCTAGAATTGAGAGCCTTTAACATCTACTTATTCCTCTAAGATTCTTGGACCAAAGCCAATAAATCCAGATTGATAATCTCCCAAAATTCCTAAAAGAACTCAATCAAGAAGCCATCAGGGCCTGGGGCCTTCCCCTTCTTCATTTGAAAGACAATCCCCTCGAGCTCCTCCAAAGAGATCTCCCCCATAAGGGTATCCATCATTTCCCTCAAGACCAAGGAAGGGATATAAGAAAGGACTTGAGCTTCCTCCACAGAACTACCCTGCATATCCTCCCTAAAAAGGGAAGTGAATTACTGAATAGATTCATTTGAGATATATTAAAATGAAGATAAATTCTCTCCCCTATCATTGAATAAAATAGGAATTGAGTTATCATGACACTAGCCTTCACGGAGTTGAAGAAAGAAAATTCTTGTCTCCCTCCTGGAGCCACTCAACTCGGGCTTTCTATTTCTAGAGGACTTCCTCTCTCAACTCCCACTCCTCCAAAGCTTTCAAGGCCCTTGGCTCCTCCCGCGGTAGATTCTCAATCACCCCATTCTCCCTAATTATCCTTGTAATACCATCCAGCTCAACCTGTGCAGCAGACTTCTCCGGGAAGATATTTCCAAAGCAATGTCAATTCCAACGTTTAAGTTGATACTTGATAGACTGAAGAAGCTTGGAAAATATATACATTGCAATACCATAGGAGGGTCTACCATACCTCCATTATTGAGCAACATAGACATGAAGATCAGGATCATACAACCACATAAGCTAAAATTTGAAAGAGGGACTTTGAGGAATTCGAGCATAAAGGATAGAGAGCCTTATAGGTCAATGATCTGAACCCCTCCAATCCAAAATCTCAGAGCTAGAAGACCACATACCTCCAACCCAAAATCTGAGACCATGAATTGATCCAAGTGTTCCACAATGGACTCATCACCAACCCTCCTATTATTACAAGTGAACTATCCATTGCCAAGCTTGATATCAACAAGATTCAAGGCTGAGATATTATCCTGAAATAGCAATGCAGAGGGCTCTAGCCTTGCAGTACCCCTGACTTCTTAGCAAGCTCGGTAATAGCATTGAAATCACCCCCAATGATCTAGGGGTGGTAGGGAACCATGCTATAGATAGCTCTTATATTGGACCACATGAGATGCTTACCCTGAAGCTCCACAGGTGTATACACATTGGAGAAAATAATAGATTCCCACATTTCAAAACAAGAAGCCACCATGGATAAAGAGGACTTAAAAGACACCTACCATTGAGGGAAAATCTTCCTAGGGTTCCATAAGCAAGCCACACCTCCAAAAGACTCCTAAGCACCAAAATACTAGCATTAACCATTCTTCTAGAGCTTGGGCACTAAACCAATCATACACTCAACTGAAAGCTTAGTTTCCTATAGAAAGAGAACATCAAGAGAATGACACCTAGCCAACTCCCAAACAACTTTTTTCCAAGGGTCACTATTCAATCCCCTAGCATTCCATGACATCACAATCATTTCATGAGGCTTGAGAAATGAGAATCTAGAGTCCTGACTGACCCTAATTCCACTAAAATCTCCCTGTCATTTTAATCTTCTCCAAATCCTTCTTCCTACCAAGCTTCAAAACGTTCTCCACCCCCCTTCTTAAGGTCTTTTTGCAAAATAGCCAATTGTTGAGATGACTTACTATTCTTTCCCACCTCTATGCCCATTCTCATTGAGGGATGAGACAAATCCTCACCACCCTTTAAAGCTTTAGTAGTAGGATCCAATTCCTCTTGAGCCACCATCAGTAGATCTAAGTCCAAATTCAATGTCCCATCAACTTGTGAAATAGTAGGGCCCCCAGGACTAAGCCTCTCCTGCCCTAAAGCTCCCACATCATGTTCTAAGAATGTTGAACCCAAATATACCTCCTACTAGTGATCCTACATAGCCTCCATATGATGCCCTAACTATTCAGTATCCAAAGTCCCCTTATCCAAATTTAACAATCCCAAATTCAATTCATGTTGGCTAAGATCATCCAACACCTCAATTTTTTTAAAAGTGTCCTCATCCTACCTTTCCTTTAGAGTCCCTTTTTTCCCCTTATTTTTGTTCTAATCCTTGACAAGAAGAAAACCATCATCACTGGCCCCACCCCCCAGAATAGGATTCTTTCCCTTGTCAATCCTAGGAAATGAACGAGGATCCTAGGAAGATAGAGTCTCTAGAGGCTTGGTCCTTGGACATCTATGCAATAAGTGGTCATATTTGTGGAAAAGTAAGCAACAGAAGGGTAAGGTCTCATAGTCTACCTGCTACACCCATGAATGAGATCTTGCACACACTTCTATTGAATTTGGCAATAGTTTGCTTAAATCAATTTCTACATAAAACCGAGCATATGTCATTACCTTTTTGAACTGTGTTTGTTGTGAAGAGCCAACTCGTCTACCGAGCATTGAGGACAATAAATGCAAAACATAATCATGCCAACATTTAACTGGGAGTTTCAACAATCGAACCCAAACTGGAACTCGACTTGGAAGCTCCTCAGCCGGATTGAAACCCACATGCCATGGTTTAATAAAAAATCCCACTTGGTTGTAAAAATAAGGGCCACCTTCAAACACCTTAATCCTATTTTCCATATAATCAAATGTAACTATAAAATAGTTATTTGCTAGGAGCCACATCTCCATTTCCCCCACTAGCATCCATGTCCTCTGAGCCCAGGATTCCCAAAATTACAGCAAGATTCTTAAACCCAAGAACGTATAGTAAAGAGAATGTCTTGAGTAGTACTCAATATCCTCCTCCAGCATCTCCATCAGAATCACCACATTCTGCCTCTCTTTGCATCTATCTAGGCATCCATTAATATTTTGAATCTGTGACCCTCCTAATGATCCCAACTCAATCTTCTCTAGCTCTGATGAAAAAAAGGTGTTATTGTAAACCTTCTCCCCATGTGGCGTAGGTTTCAAAGCAAACACAATGCAAAAGACCAACTTAGGACTCACCCTTGATGACTCCCCATGTGACATCTTTGCAGAATATGACCCAAAATGGGCATGCAAACCCTCTTTCCCCTTGAACTTAGCCTACCCAACATAGAGGTAACCAAGCCACCCCCCTTCATAGCTCCAAGCTAGATCAACAAGGCCAAAGGCTGAACCCCAAACCCTAAACCACCCGGTACCACTTCTTCAACCCCAATACACAAAGTCACCACTGTATCCCCTTTTGAATCCCTCCCACAACCCCTAGCTCTCACTCTGCTTGTTCTAAACCAAACGTAGCCCACAACCAATGCAACACCAACTATTTATCCCTCCCTAGGGTATCATACACCTCCTAACCAACACAAACCACATTGCAGCCACCGCAACCAAAAGGATAGCAGTAGACAAAGCCAAGACTCACCTCTATATTAGTCATAAAAAAATCACCTCCCCCTCAGAATAATAAATAAAACCCACCCCCAAGAAGCTTCAGAGAAAATGACAACAAAATCAATCTCCAAAATTGCATGCAGTCAACATAATCCCACATGCAAGTCAAGCCTAGATGGTTGCGGCCTCCTACGGAGCTTGTAGCACCATCGTCCTTCAACCCTATGTCTCTTCCATGTTGACCCAAAAGGGTTCTTTTGTTTTTTTTTTGCTCTCTTTGTGTCATTCTTGCAATTCTATGTATTTGGGGAATGATGATAGTTTCGAGCTCTTTACAAAACATTGCAACAACGAACATACTGACCCCAAATCCATAGATCCCTTATGTGTTTGGTGTTTTCATTTTGGGGAAACCCCTTTCTTTCCTTTCCTTTTCTTTTCTTTTTACATGATGTAGCCTTACTTGGAAACATATGACTTGGAAGAGGGCTTTCTAGGTTGTCTCTCATGTCTTCTTTCTTGTTTGCTTGCATTTTTCATTTTTCTACTTTAAAGTAATTGCTCATAGTACAGTGTTAGAAATTTCTTTAAAGTGGGGGCATACATTGGCATTATTCTTTTGCATTTTTATTTTTTCTTAGTTCTTAGTGCAACCTTGTTTCATACGATGTGTTTCTCACTTTGTGGATGACATTGGGTATGATGTCTTTCATGAGCTTGATCTATCTTAGTTATTACATTCCTCTTAGTGGCTTGATGCAACACATTGCATCCCCTAAGTTGAAAATTTTATATTATTTGATTGGTCCTCTCTTGGAGACATTAGACACAATGTTCCTTAGGTTATAGACCTCACATGAATTAAGCAAGACTTCTTTGAAAATTCTTTGCATGTTGCATTTTTACATTTGTTATATGGCCACCTTGCATAACACAACTTGCATACCTGTGGTGCCATCCTGTTTGTTCATGATTTCTAAGCATACGAAGCTTTGCTTGTTTCATGAAGCTCGAAAAGTCATTTTATTTTGTGGTGCCTTATTAAAGTTATCAGGAGGAATAACTTTGGTATGGTTGAGTGGGAAGCCCATTTTGAGGCATGACTTTCCCCATAGCCACTTGCATGTGTGTGAGTGCATACCAACCATGAGTGTATAATTCTCACCTTTTAAGATTTCTCACCCAGTAGAAAACCATGAGTTTGGTCACCTCAGAGTGAGTGTGCATTTTCCTTTTCTGGATAAATAGCCTAGATTTGATCCACAATGGGTTGGAAAAATGATCGAAGCTTGATCTGATTCCCCCTCTCTCTCTCTTTCCTTTTCTTTCTCTTTCATTTTCACTTTATTATGTGTTCCTTTGTGCTTATGTTTTATTTTCCATGGGATCTTGATCCTAGGGACTTGATCACCCCTCTTGATTGTTGTTGTCTCATCTTGCTAGCATAAGTGCATTTGTATCCCTCCCAATATGCATTGTTTGGCTACTTTAGTGTGAGTTTGAAGCAAGTTCATCCTCTCACTAAAGTGGGGACTAAATGTAGCATAAAAAATGTATCCCTAGGCATTTTTACACTTATTTGGGTCTTTCTTGTGTTTTTGGCTTGATTTTTCCTTGATGTAATGTTGTAATGTGGTCAACACATTCACATTATGTCTTGGGTCCTTATAAATCATTAAGAACTTTATGATGCCTTGTAAAAGTGTTGTGAAGTGTTGTAACACATTTTCACACTTTTCTAGGATCCTATTATTATAATTCACTTAAATAACCCCTTTTTATCACTTACTAAGTCTTATTTCAAAGTGTTGTAAAGTGTTGTAACAAACTTTCATGCTTTTATAGGCTTATCATCAATAAGTTGACCCTTTCTTATGTTTAAATGACCCCTTTGTACACTTACTGACCTTACTTAAGTGTATTTTTGAGAATAATCATGTTAAACATCATTTAATACACTTTAATTCCTGACATCCACTTAAAATTCTTAAGTGGAATAAGTCACCAATAGGGGCGACTTAGTCCTACTTGGCTCAAAAATTAAAAAATATTTCAAAATTCTAGTGGGATATTATTCTCTTAGCCTTGAGGTTGGCCTATGATGTTGTATTTTTGGGAAATTTTGTATAATCATGTATAAATATAGGGTTTTCTCTCTCATTTTAACACCCATCAATTCATTCAAGCACACAAGAAATCATTCAATCAAGAATTTTCAAGCATATTGGAGCATCCATTAGCATATCTTCAAATTTCTACATCAAGGGTTTGGTAAGTTGTGACATTGCATGTTCATTCATCATTCTCTTTCCATTTCATTTCATTTTCAAGGGTTTGATTACCAAATCAAGGTTTGACCAAGGAAAACCCCTATTCTCTAGCCCTTAACCCTTTTCCCCTCTTTGCAGGTGTGTTTTGCAAGTCTTGTATGCAGATTTATCAAAGAGAAAGGTGTTAAAAGGTGTCATAAATTCATCAAATACATCCAAAGTCCACAAAACCCTAAGAGAAGATTGGAGATCACCTACAAACCTAATTTTGCAGATTCAGATCTAGCAACCTATTAGGAACAATAGTGCAGGTTGAAGACTTCATATTCCTACCCCGACTTTTTTGAGATTCCCAGGTGGACTAATTCACCATCTATGGAAAATTAGTCCCACTGCTAGGCCTAAAAAGTGATTTTTGCAAAATTGGACACCTAGTTTCTCGAAACTTGTTCCAATAGAAATTCCCCAAAATAGGACTAAGTCACCCAGCTTGGTGTAAGTGTCCCAGTTTACTTAAAGAATAAATTTTGCATGATTTCAAAGCCTCTTCACATCACATTATAGTTTCTAGGTGCACCTCTTTAGTCTCTTTCATTTATGTCATTATTTTTTTGCATTCTTAGGTCATTTTTGCATACATCATTATGTTTTCAAAAAAATTGCATTTTTTTAGTTTTCATTTAATAATCAACATATTTTATTAGTTCATTGCATTTAGGACATTGCATTTAGACTTATTTCAGTCATATTTGCATTAGTTTTGAGTGAACCCCATATATTTTTGGGATTCCTCTCTCCTTTTAGGTGCAAAACCCTAGAAGTGTAAGAGAGTGCTTATCCCCACAAAATCTTACGATTCACAAATGAATGCAAGATCTAACCTAGAATGAAAATAGACTCCAAAATCAGAAAATTATAATGCTGAAGAAGTCAAGTTCACCAAAATGAAACAAATAAAAAGAGGTGCACCAAAAATGTGATTGATCAAATGGGTACACCTAATTTTGACTTGTTTCATTCAATTATGAGGGGTATAATGCATAAATAACAATTAGAAATCAAACCTAACTATTATAATAGCAACAAGGAAGGTTTTCAGATGTTGAAATAATGTGCACCTTGTTGGAAAAGTGTTGTTTTAGGCCTCACTATGGACTCATTTGACCAATGGAGAATGAGTCCTTGCTAGGGTTCTGGAAAAGTGATTTCTAGGTTATGTTCTTCAATGTATGTAACTCCAAACTCTAAGTGTTAAGCTCCCAAAATTTGGAAACAACTTCTATAACTTAGTTTTTGTGATCTTGCAATGAAGATGACAACTTGTACAACTTTAAAACTTTGAAAAAAATTCAACTTTCATTCTCCACTTGACCTTCAACCTAAAATCTACAATCACACACCTAGAGAGAATAAAAATTGTTGATTGTTAGGGAATAGGGGTTTTCCTTGGTCAAACCCCATTTAGGTAATTAAATCTTATGATGAAACAATGATACCTTGGATGAAATCTTAGATGTCAAATCAGCAATCTAGCATGCAGTGGCTATAAGGAATGTAGATCTTGATCTTGAAATTGGATGTGAAACAATACTTGAATTGGATCTTCAATGCTACATCAACAAATAAGTTCAACAACATGCATGATGCACTATGCCTTTGACATGATGAAATGACCTTTGATTGTTGTAATAAAACTTTGATAATCTACCCTTGAATGCCTTCTTGAATGCTATTGAATGCTCTATAATTTTCTTGTAAACTCTTAGGGTGCTTGCATAAAGTTGCTTAGATGAAACTATGTGAAATGACCTTATATTTATACTTAACTTAATATTTAATCCCGAAATTCAAATAACACGAGCCAACATTAGATCTAGGACTTAAAATCACTAAAATCCCACCACAAACATGTTTAAAAATGGGTTTCCTAAGTTAAGTATGACCCATTCACCATAGGGAAAAGGGTCCTAGCACAGTTAACTAGGACAAGTTTCGGGGATATGAAATAACATGTAAAAAGGGGGTCCTGGGACCTAGGAAGGACCCATTCACTAGGTGGCGAATGGGGCCTAGGTTACTAGCCTAGGACTCAAACCTTGCCAAATTAAGTGTTGTTAAACATTATTAAAGAGTGTCCAGATTTATCCCTTGAAAAATGCAATAAATAAGGCTTGGATTTGAATTTAAGGGACCAATTAAGCTCTAATTAACCTCAATTAATTAATAAAGCCCTAGATTAGTGTGAAAGTGTAAGGAAACACTTTACAACACCCTAAATAAGGAAAAATTAAGTTCATTTTATCATTAATTAATTATTCCCAAATTAAGTGTGTAAAAGGGTTACTTTTTTTGATGCTATAGTAAGAAGAAACTTGACTTCTTCAATTGAATTTTGTCTCATATTGCTACCAAAAAGATCTCTATATCCAATCCCTTTGTAGCTAGACGCTTGTATATGTGGTCTTCTTATGTTCAAACTACCTCTTAAATGCTCTCAACCTCTGTCCAAGTCACCAAACTGCACCCTAGATGTCCTCAATTGCCCCTATATTCCTTCCAATTAGTCTCTAGGTCATCCACTGACCCCTAATTACTTGAAATTGTCTTAACTCCTCTAACTTCCAAGACCAACTATCATGTGCATGATGATAGGGAATGTTGTATTTTTAGGAAGGTATGGGAGATATTTTATGACTAATATATGAGACTTGGCTCATGTCTTTAAGCTTCATACTTCACTATCCTTAGCACCTTTATCATGCATTGTATTTATTAGCTATCTATAGGATTTTTTTATTAGCTATCTATAGGATTTTTAGACTTCTTTTCATCCTTACTATCAATTTTTGGTGTATGTAGTTGCCTTGTTGATTGTGATATATCTACCCCTGCTTTTCACAAGTCTACTTAGTCAAACTTTCCTAGGGTCATTCTCATGTTAGCCTCTACCATGTAGTCATTTAATTGTTTAACGTTTCCTTGTGTTTCACTGTCATAAGATACTTTCATAGGCATTCATTCACCTCTTTTACTGTCCTTCCTTTCTTTCTCTATCTCAGACCTACCTATAACTATCTTTTATTATTATTAATGCTAAACCATTGTTATGAATCAAGATTTCCCTCCTTAAAGGACTGCAACCTTCATTTGGTATTGCACAGTCCCCTCTTATTGAGATTCTTGTGTCTTGATGTGGTTTTCTATCTTCATTAGACTCTTATTTTAATTTTTTTCTTCAAACCCCTTGGTGATGAATGTGACTATGTCATTTTCTTGAATGTGACTACAAAATCCTTATCTTTGAAAAATCACTACTTAACTCATAGTCATAAGTACAATGGTTGTACTTTAACTTCACTTCCTCACTAAAACCCTTCTATTGAAACTATTTATCCCATTCATAGGCACTGAGGGTTTTCTAATAATAGATTGAGTGTTGGTAATTACATTATCATCATCATCCACCACATACAAAACTTAGAAGTTGTTTTGTCTCTTCCTTATGAAAAGTATTTCTATATCACGAAGATTTCCAAAGAAGTCCCTTTCCTTCTCAAGACTTTTCATAGATAGCTTCAAATCTATTACCTTATTCACTCAATTCTTGAGTGTGTTCAATAGAAGCATACCCAAGAGGCACTAATACATGCTTCACTTATTTTATTTTACTATTGTTTTTTTTTCTTTCAAGGACTCTTCATTAAGAGTATCCAGCTTTGTAATTGCTTCATTATCTCACTGAGCAGCCATTTTTTCCATTCCACCATTTGAATACTTGGGGAAGAGTGTTTTGCTTCTCCCTCCTTATATCACCAATATGATACAACTCCAAACACCAATTTTTTATGCATTTCCTTCTGTCTATATTTGCATTTCTAGTGTATGTACAAATGATATTTCCTCATTATCTTCTTGAATTGTAGCAAGGATCACAACAACCAAGAGAGAATTTTTTTTTATATCTCCATTAAATGGGTAAATAATATGCAATCTTGTCCCTACTAATTTTAATGCACTCATACAAATTTAATCATTGTCTAAGATAGATTGTCAGTCCTAGACATTAATGTTTCCCCTACACTGTGTGTCAATGTATCCTTTGATGATTTTACAAAAGTGACTATAGGTTTATCAAACAAAATCAACACTCCTTAGGGTTTTGCATTAGAAAACTTGCAGCTTAATACTCAATGTTTTCTAATACTAGCTTCTATAAAACTATTATTTTCCTTCTTACTTGCATCAATGACAAAAAGCAATCATAGATCTTCAGCCTATCAATAACATAAAGGAATTGTGCTCATGCAAAAAAAAAAAAATTATTATCACCAATATGCACACTAAGTTGTCACTACATACTCATCATTTTTATCATTTGAGCATTAAAAAAACCTTTAAGTATTAACTGTATTTTGCTCACTCCAATTAATCACTGAATTTCCCTTTAATTAGTGTTTGGAAAGATCGTTGTCCTTACCCATGATGATTGTACTGTGGTATGAGGAATTCATGGTTAAGACACTTAATGGTTGTGATTTAGGTTTGTGTTCTTATTATCTTAAGAAATATTGTCATGCATTATGAAACCCTCTTTCATTCTACTAACTACACAACTACTTTACTTCCCTCTTACCCTTTTTCTTATTATCATCTGATGTTTCATTTCTTTGAAGGACTTTCATTCTTTTGAAATTCATAATATGGCTACCTTCGCATGTGTATTATCCCTTTATTCCATGAGCACTCTGTACTTTTATGAGCTCTATCATACTTCATAGCCCTAAATGACAACAAATATTCTTGAAAAATGGTTCTAAAGACTTAGTTAGGACTGTTATATGATTTTCCTTGGTTCAATATCATTGAAAATTCTCATAATGTCACTTGGTGTGGATTTTGAAATGACTTAGTATAACCTTGGTACCCTCCTTAAGGATTGTGAAATGGTGTGATGAGCCACACAATGGGATACCTAAAATAATGTTGCGCTTTTTATTACCCCTTTTACTATCAGTGTACCCTACTCATTGTCATAGAAACCCTCCAAAGACACTATACTATCTAGATTCTTGAGACATTGATGAAGGTTATCCTTTCTAGTGCATAATCTACCCAATTATTATAGTCATCTATCTTTTTGTTTGAACATAGGACTGTCCTTTGTACCTAGAAACCCTTTGTTATTTACCTATTGTCACTATTCTTTGCAATGTTTTTAACGAATTGTATTAAAAGAGTATTTTTATGACCACCATCCTCTATTTGGAATCCTAACTGAAAGTGCATACATTTAGATGCTTGTGAATGGTCCTATGTGGGTATGCCTATGACTTCACTCATCAAATATCTCCCTTCATATTTCATGGTCATTGTCATTTCACCTGAGTTGTGCTCTTGTATTGAACGGTTTGTCCTCATGTTTTACTGAATGATGGCTACATTCTATGGGAATGAAAACCCTTGTCCTCTAGATGATTATCATGCATATAAAAGTCCTCATATAATATTCTTCTTGATTGTCTTCTAGGACTATTAATAATGGACTATCACATTAACCCCTATTTAGATTATCTCTCAGTTCCTAAAATGGTTACCACATAGTATTCATATTGCCCCATTTAGCCTACAAACTTCATGAGGCTGCTATAGATGCATTTTAAAGCTGGCACTAAACCATTAAAATGACCATCACATGGTATTCTTACTCAACCTCTCTTTACACATCTCATGAGACTTTACAAATGAAAGAAAATATCTCAACTTTAAACACCCTACATTGCTTATTTGGAAAAAGAAAATCCCAAAGGATAATAGACCTAGAAATATGCATGAAATTACACTATAGATACCCTTGAAAACCTATGAACATGTGGGTATGACTTATCTCAAACTTCGGGGACTCTTCCAGCAACATGTCAAAAAAAACATCTTCACTCCCTGTAACATGTCCAATATGTGTCAAAAACCAATAATCAGGTACCTCCTTCATGCAAAAAATAGTGGAAGACTAGATCTATGTCATTTCCCCTTCATCCCATACCATGCAATGTAATAGTAACAAGGCAATGAAGATAGACTAAAACCCTAAATGCTCCTCCGTGGTATGTGGGTTAATAAAGCTAAAAGACATCCTTTCCTGAGCACCAAAAGACTTGGTCACTATTTCATTCTCCCTTTCTTCTTTTCACTTTTTCCTTTCTTAATCATTTGGAATGTAAGTTCACCCTTGGCATTAAATTTTTAAACTATAAAAATTTCCTTAATTGATATTTGAGGAAACATATAAATGGAGATAAAATATCAATATCATTGGTGATATCTAATGGATTTTTTCTTGTTAAATATGTTTACCAACTGCCTTACACAGTTGATTGGGCATTGGAGTCATGGAAGAACTTGAGAGACACAAAAATTAGAACTTGTATACTATTGTAGGATACTCAAAATAGGCCTATTTCTGAAACCATTAAGAAATTGAGGGGTTTCTTTGGATTGATTGGATACTATAAAAGAGTGTGAAGAATTATGGTCTTATAGTAGCACCCCTCACAAATTTATTGAAGAATAATTATTTTCACTATTTGAAATGTTGAAGGAGGTTATGTGTACAACTTCAGTGCTTCCCACTCTAAATTTCACCAAGGATTTAATTATGGAATGTGATGCTTCAAGAAATAGTATAGGCACAATTCTCATGCTATCTATTCTTCATGTAGTAAAATAATGGAGGCCTTATCTAATGGATAGACACTTCAAGGTTAAGACAAATTGTGATAGCCTAAAATATTTTTTGGAACAAAGATTATCTTTTGAAGAACAACAAAAATGGGTCACTAAGATGTTGGGATATGGTTTGAGATTGTATATAAGAAAGGAACCAAATTGTTGTGTAAAATTCACTATCGAGGAATGATGAGAAGGATGATGGCCAAAGTAGAGTGGTAAGAATGATGTTGCTACAAGTAATCTCATTCAATAACTACAAAGTGATCCTAATAGTTTAGATAACTTTTTTGGAAAGGGAGATACTTTGTGGTATAAAGAGAAATTGTATCTTTGCAAGAATTCCTCTCAAAAAAAAAATTCGCACAAAGCTTCATGAGTCTCCAATGTTTCATCATTCATTATTTTTGAAGACATCATCGAATCAAAAAAGACTTCTTTTGGGAACGGATAAAAGGGGATGTTCAAAAATTTGTAGCTAAATTTTTGGTTTGTGAAAGGAATAAAAGGGAGACAATTAAGACTAAAAACACTTGGTCTCTTGCAACCCTTAGTTATTCCTAGCCAATGTTGGGAAGAGGTCTCTGTGGACTTCATCATAGGGCTTCCAAGATCTAATGTAAGAATACTATCATGGTATAGTGCATTGCATCACTAAATATGCATATTTTATTGCATTATTATGTCCTTTTACAATATAGTGGCAAAAGAATTTTTAGAGAATATCCAAAAGATACATGGTATATCTAAGGTTAATGTTAGTGACCATGATCCTATCTTTACTAGTAACATTTGGAAAGATTTATTCAAATATATGGGTACTCAATTAGCTCATAGTTCTTCATACCATCCTCAATCTGATGGACAAAAAAAAGGTTGTTAATAAGTGTTTGGAAAGATATCTATGTTGTTTCATTTTAGATAAATAGCCTCAATAGGTAGATTGGCTACCACTAGCAAAATGGTGGTATAACACTTTCATCCATAGTTCATCAAAATTGCCTCCATTTATGGCATTGTATGGATATCATGGACTCCTTCCATCACATCATCGTTGAAGGCGTCACCAAGAGTTCACATTATGGAGGAACACATGATTCATCAACAAAAAGTACTTTAAAGACTTAAAGATAATTTATCCATGGCATAAAATTGAATAAAGCAACAGGTAGACAAACACCATAGTGAAAAAAGTTTTGAAGTGGGGATTGAGTTTTCTTGAGATTACAACCTTACAAGCAAATGTTGTTGAACCAATAATTAAAGAATAACAATTTTTCTCCAAAATATTATGGTCCATATGGGTAATCCCACAATAATGAGTCCCACTTTTTGGCCAAGATGGACATTTATATCAACATTTTAATTGAATCTTCACCTTTTGAGACCTATTGTAGCTAAACCATTAAGAATTTGAAAATAATGTGAACTAGTGATTTGTGGAAATTTATGTGTAGATTCTATATATATAGAAATAAATTGTGAATCTTTCAACATCTCCTTTAATAACTAGTTTTAAATAGTAAACAACATTTTCATAAAGTAACGTTTATGTCATCGAACATAACTTTTCTAGTAAGGATAAAATTTTAATTATTAAAATATAGATTCATAACTATTCTGGACTTGATCTTTTTTGGCCCTTTGGGATCATGGTGTTAAGGGTTCTGCACCCTATAAATGCAGCTTAATATATCAAATACATTAGTATCTAGGGATGGATATTTGTCATAATTTTTTGTTAAATATTTTTTTAAATTATTTTTTGAAGTCACTGTAACTATAATTTGGACATAGGTGTATGTTTTCCAACATAACTTGTGTATATATTGATTTTTTTTTTTTGTGGTGAAACAAGGACATCAATGCCTTGGGAAAAGGTATTTTTTGATTTTTTTTTTAACAATGGTTCACTATCTTCCACCTTTGTAAAATGAAGAACTTGATATTCACTAAAAAACCTATGTTCAGTAAAAGTTTAAAATTAACTACATGATCAAAAGAAAACATATCAAAACTATACTTGTTGGAAAGCTCGTTTTAAGGACTACAATCTTGTAAATTATCTTGTCAATTTAGGTATATTTGTAGGTCCAACCCAAGGTTTGAAACTAGATTTTTTGAGGAAGTTTTGATATAGAAACCAAAATTTTCATACTTAACCCCTTTGTTCAAAGGTGTTTAGTTGCATACCTTCGCTTGAAGGTCCTTCGAGGGAATATTTTTCTTTTCTCGAAGGTGCTCTCTAAAAGCATCCCTCCTACCAAAAAAACTTCATTTTCCCAAAAGTAGGACTCAATATTGTGAGATTACCCATATCAAATCATTCAAAAGATCTAGGTAGTGTTGCATACAAGCTTGAATTTCCCTCAAAAACAAAGATGCATCCACTTTTTCATGTTTCTTGTTTGAAGAAGGTGATTGGGAATAATATCCCTACTTAGATAATATTGCCTGAATTCGATGAAGAGGGAAGAACCATTTTGGAACAAGAGTTTATTCTTCAGAAATGCACAAGGAAACTAGGGACTAGAGCACTCACTTAGTATCTCATCCAATGGAAGAATTTACCAATTGAAGATGTCACATGGGAGGATGAGGAGTTCATTCAAAAGCATTCAAAATTGCTAGCATTGGGGATAATGCTTCTATGAAAAGGGGGCATGCTACACCCTTAATATTAGAGTATATCAGGTTAAGAATAGTCGGCTTGTGGCTATCTTAACTCTTAATTAAGTCATATTACGATTATTATATTGTTATTTAGTTAAGATTGACCTAGGGCTTATATAAGGTTATCTAAGTCAGCTTAGGTGATATCCTAGACATAAATAAGGTATATATAGGTGGTTGTGAGTCTTATTTCATCATCATATTGTGAATTATATTCTCCTTGGAGATATCTAGAGATTTTCCCCCTTAAGGTGGCTTGTTACTCTTAGTTATTATCAAGTATTTACAACGTATTTCATATTATTCCTATATTCTACAATTTATTTCATTACAAAGTATTTAGCTCAACAAAGTGTCAACCAATGGTGCACCTTGAGAGAGTTAGGAGAAACATTTTGAGAAAATAAGTGTGCTATTAGTTAATCCAAAGATTATATGGTAGTAAGTGGGCCCACGATATCCTTATGAGATAAATTTTTTTTTTTTTTTTATATTTTAAGTCATTTAAAATTAAATTTATATTATATTATTTACACATTATATATAATTAAATTATCTATTATATTTATATTTCTACTATACATTATATTACATAATATATTTCAATACCCTATTCTTAAGCTCGCATATTGCCAAAAATGGGGAGTATGATACCAATGTGTTTTGCTTATTTTTTTTAAATCCTTGCCAACAAATCCATTTTGTGCATATAGTGCAATCGTGGCACTCCATGAAATTGTATTTTTAAGAGGAATTTTGTCAAACTGTTCACACCCCTTGCCTATGCTTCTACATTTTATATGTATGTCTATTAAAGTAGTAAAACTGCAACATATGACAAAAAATTTCTATTCTTTATGCTTTGATGGATGTCCATAACCTGTTCCAAAGCTACTATTTTAGCATAGGCTAGGAGGATATTGACAAAGGTTGCACAGTCGAGTTTTACACTTGGCAATTATAGTTACTTGAAAGTTCCTAAAGCCTTTTTTTAAAAATGATTTTGTGAATAATTTTTTATCAAGACATTCCATGAAAGCATGTTTCTTTGAGGTATTCTATTAAACAATTCATGTTCTGTGTTTATGATTCCATATTTTGTAAATCTTGTAATCATGGAATTCTATGATATCACATTTCCTTAATGTATTATGTCAAATATTTCTTGTGCCTTGTCTACGCTTCTACATTTTATGTGCATGTCTAATAGGGTGATTGTAACTACAACATCTAAAAATGTTGTCTTTATCCTTTGATGAATTTCATACCTAGTTTCAAGGCTCCCATTTTAGAACAAGTAGGGAGATTTTTTAAATGAAATATGCATCCACCCAAGATAATTTCCACATAACCCAAATAGAGAAATATATGCAATAAAGTATTCATAATCCATATGCAAAAGAAGAGACAACATACCATAAAATATGACACAAGATATACCTTGGTAAATCCCTCAAGAGGGAAAAACCCAACCTATAAAAACATCTATCACTCATGTATTATTTAAAAATAAATATTGCAATACATCTTTAGAGTCTCCATGAATACCCTTGAAACATCAATCCCTCTACAAACACTCCATGTGAACAAGCATGTAAACACACATCCTATTCCATGCTTCAAACTTCACAAATGCTAACAAGAGATGCTCTCAATCCCTTAGCCAAAATGACCAATTATCCAACCTTAGACAACTACCCATGTGTCTGATTTTACAAACATAAGCTCACACAAAACCACTGAGTGGTATTTGATAGAACCATGTGATTAATACCTATGAGCTTTCAAAACCATTAACCCTCGCATTTTGATACTAATCTTTTCCAATATTATATATTTCTCCAATGTGCAACCCCACATTAAATATTTATCACAGTGTTACATACAACACATAAACTAGTTCTAAAAATTATATCCCATGTGATATATACATCCTTAGATCCCCTAGGTACACCACAAATAATAAGATATTACATTATGCAATATGGAAAACACACCTTTTTCCTAACAAGTTGGCAAAAGTAGTAGAGTCTAGCTTTACACTTGCCAATTTTCATGAAGAGGACTTAAGTAGGGTGCTTCTTTGAATTGGGAAAAAAATAGGTGATAAGTAATAACTATAATTCAAATTTTTCTATTAGAATCCTTCTTTGAAAATTCCATTGCTTGTTTGGAGCCTTTGAAATGGTAATGGTTTCATATAAATAGGGGGTGGTGTATCAAGCAACTTCTCCTAACTTTAGTTCTCCCATTCCACCAATATTCTAAGGCCCAAGATGTCCATAAAATCCTTGATACCATTACAACCATTAATTTGAGGTGTTGCATGAAATCCTTCTCTAGCTAGCTTTGAATTTATCTACATTGCAAACAAAACAAATCAATCCCTTTAATTGAAGCCATATTTCCTCCAATTGAATCCTGGATAATTTTCAAAGTGGTTAAGGGTCCTATTTGTCCATGAGATAAAAAAAATTATTCCTATGATGCCATTGACATGATTTTCTTTCATAAAAACTTTGTTGGAGTTCATGTTTCACCATTTTTCATATAAATCTACTAGAGCAACTACAAATATAGTTTCTAAAAACATCCCTTTGATTATACTTTGATGGACATTCATACTTTTTTTGAAAGCTCTTGTTTTAGTGTGGGTTTGGGAGACACTAACAATGGTTGTGGAATTCAACATCACATCTACTAATTGTATTTCCTTGTAAGCTTCTAATACTTGTACATCCTACAATTATGGATTTTAGGCAATTGTATCTCTGTAAAAAAAATTATCCAATAGTGTGTGCACCCATTTGAAGAAGAATTTTGTTTTCCATGCTTAAAACAATTCAAATTAGGAGTGTCATAGAAAAGGAGGGTTCACAAAGTCTAAAAATGATCGATGAAATGACAATTTTTTCGCTTTTCACATATTCGAAAGGTTATCAAACCTTTAAAATTTCTAACAATAATGAATTTTGGTGAACTTTCTAACTTGCTAAGCCTTCATTTATAATTAATTTCACATTTTCAATCCTTTTTGCTAACTCTCTAACCTTTAGTTAGCCTTTTCAAAAATTATGAAAAAATTATAACCTCTTTTTATAATGTCATATTTTTGGGAATTTTTAGAACTTTCTAATTTCTCTTTTGGCTTCCCCTATCATAAATATTGTCTCTCCTAACTTTCATCACATTGTATTTTTGTGATTTAAAAATATTTTGAACTTTCCTTTCAATGTCAATTTTTCAATTTTCAAAATTTTGATGAACTCATTAAATGAACTTTCAAAAATTAAAGATGACTATTTATATTATAAATTTAAAACCAATTAATTATTTTTAAGATTATTGTAAAAACATATCACTACATAAAACCATAATATATCATTATATAAAAACTAATAGATTCAACAACTGAACAAAGTAAACCTCGACAACATAACATCACAATCACATGCATAGTAATATTTTTAACTAGCACTTGCACTGGGAGGGGGTGTGGTGCAGGAGCACCATGACTACTACAAGTCTTAATAATGTAACTCTTGGTTTTTGAGTCTAAGTTGTTTCTTTTACATTGTATCATAGTCATGTTAGTCACTTTTTACTTGTTGAGGTCATTAGAAGGTGTCAAGACTAAGTTTTGTGTCAAATTTGAAGAAATGTAAAGTTATCCACAAAAGATGTAAAAGTTGCAAGAATTGCAAAATGGAAAAAAAATGCAAAATAGGGAAGGTGAAAGGGAAATTTTGGTTCTAGGTCATTTGACTATAGTCAGAATTGAAAAGACATGATGTAATTCCTTTAAATAGACCTTGGAAACATTTGGTAACTCATGGGTGATTGAAAATTTGAAATGAATAAAAAAAAATGCACTATATTTTAGTTATTTTCTTCAGATTTCTATAGTTTTCTTGCAATGTTTGGACTTGTATGGATAGTAAAGTGTGTCTAATTTTTTGTGAGTGATAATAGGCTCAATCACCTTCCATTTTATTTTTGTTTCATGCATTTTGGTTTAGTTTTGAATAAGTTATTGTAAATTTTCAAAGAACTGTGAAAAACCCTCTATTAGGGTAAGCAGAGTATATTAAAAATTGTGTTTCTTCTCTTTTATCAGTTGGTGGAATCCTTTGATTTTGGTGAGATTACTCTTCTACACATGCTCTTTTGTATTTCATTGGTTTTAGGGCTAAAGTGTAAATTTGTAAAGAAAAGAAGTTTAAGACTGAATTTTTGTGCACAATCTGCTAAAATAGAGTAAGAGGAGGTTAGTGCCTAGGGTTTGTCAAATCACATGTGGTATTGGATCTTTCATGGTTCAATAATCATGAAAAAGGCTAATTAAATGTTTTCCAAGTGTTGGTTAAGTAGATATGGGTCTGGAGGCATTAGTTTCAATAAGCCCTATATGATTCAAGCTTTAATAGGACAGTCAATAACCCGGGTACAATCAGCTATGAGGCATATGTTACAAACAACCTATTCTTAATTTTTCATATGTTTTAGTACCCCTTAAAAGGTATATAAATAGTTACTCAAAGTTTGGAGTTAAGGATTGGGATGAAAGTTATGTCAAACAGTTTATGGAAGGAGGGCTACTAGGAATTTGATTAGTCAATAAAAGAATGGTAGTAAGATGAAATGCCAGGCTTATGTAAGTGTTTGTTTCACTTGAGTTAATGTTTCTAAGTAGTGAGAAGGATATGAGAAGTATGGTTTGGGATTAATAAGCTAAAATCCAAAGTTTGTGCTTGTGAATAAAAAGTGTCATTTTTATGCATTAGAGGACAGTTGAAGGAATGTGGCCATTAGTTAGTGGTTTACTTGGCTTAGTATGATAACTTTATGTTTTCCAAGGTGGTTGTGGTTTGATACAAAGTTGGGACTCTATTTTTTGTGTTGATGTTTGTTGGTTTATGTGCCTTGAGGAATGAATAAGTGAGTAAAAGACGAGTAACCAACAAAGAAGGTTTTGAGATTTTTCAAATGAGATTGAGTAATAATTTTTTCTTCCTTTGATTGCATCAAAGTGGTATCAGAGAACATAAGGTGTTGGGTAGAGAATTGGTTTGTGGTTTTTTGGTTTCTGTGTTGTGTTGTGTAGGTTAAGAAGAACCTAGTTGCTACCAAGAGAAGTTAAAGCAAGGAGATACTTGCTTGAGAAGAGGAAAAGATGGAAGTATTGAGAAGATATTTGTAGGAAGAGGAAGAAAGGAAAAAGAGAAAAAGACAAGAGAAGATGGACAGAGAAATAGCAGTAATAAGGCAAGAGATGAGGAGGTTAGAAAAAGAGTTCCAAGATTATATCATGAAGATAGGGCAGATGATTAAGTAGATGACAAGTTGGAACTTAAAAAATAAAAAAATAATTACATGTCCCATAAATAATATTGTCAAAAGAAGAAGGAAACAATCCATGTTAGCAGAAAACAAACAAGAAGAAGAAGAGATGCAAATAAGAATGATGATGAGGAAAATTGAGGAAGAACCCCTTGAGGAAGTAGAGGATTTGAAGGACTTTGAAAATGAAGAAGCCATTGTTGCATGGCCAAAGCAACAAGTTAAAGAGGTAATTAGTCATTTCATTATTATGATGGTAATTTCAATGGGATATAAGCCAAGGCTAAAATTGAAAGGAGGAGAACAAGGTATGAAACAAAGTGTAAAGAACCTTATTTCAGTTGGAAAAACAAGAAGAAGCCTAATTTGCATGGACAAGATGAAGCCAAAGGTGAAGATGAAAAGAAATAGGATTTGTTTCAAGGTGAACCAAAGGCAAAGCTTAGTGGAAAACTTTAGAGGAGGAAGATTTTTTGAGACCCTCAACTCCAAGAGGGCTTGGATTCCATTTGGTCAGGAGTATGGTGTAGGAGCACCATGACTACTACAAGTCTTAATAATGTAACTCTTAGTTTTTGAGTCTAAGTTGTTGATTTTACATTGTATCATGGTCATGTTAGTCACTTTTTACTTATTGAGGTCATTAGGAGGTGTCAAGACTAATTTCTATGTCAAATTTGAAGAAATATAAAGTTGTTCACAAAAGATGTAAAAGTTGCAAGAATTGCAAAATGGCAAAAAAATGCAAAATATGGAAGGTGAAAGGGCATTTTTGGTTCTAGCTCATTTGAAGGAAGTTTAAAATTAGTTGAAACTAAAAAATACATGATGTAATTCCTTTAAATAGGCCTTGGAAACATTTGGTAACTCGTGGGAGATTGAAATTTTGAAATGAATAAAAAAAGGCATTATATTTCTGTTATTTTCTTCAAATTTCTATAATTTTCTTCCAATGTATAGACTTGTATGAACAAGAAAGCGTGTCTTTTTTTAATGAGTGATAATAGGCTCAATCAACTTCCATTTATTTTTTGTTTCATGCTTTTTTGTTCAATTTTGAATCCGTTATTGTAAATTTTCAAAGAACTTTGAAAACCCTCTATTAGGGTAAGTAGAGTATATTAAAAATTATGTTTCTCCTCTTTTATTAGCTGGTGGAATCCTTTGATTTTTGGTGAGATTACTCTTTTACACATTCTCTTTTGTATTTCATTGGTTTTAGGGCTAAAGTGTAAAGTTAATTTGTAAAGAAAAGAAATTTAAGACCGAATTTCTATTCACAGTCTGCTAAAACAGAGTAAGAGGAGGTTAGTACCTAGGGTTTGTCAAATTACAAGTGGCATTGGATCTTTTGTGGTTCAATAAGCATGAGAAATACTAATTAAACATTTTCCAAGTGTTGGTTAAGTATATATGGGTCTGGAGGTATTAGTTTCAATAAGCCTTATCTGATTCAAGCTTTAATAAGACAGTCAAGAGCCCGGGTACAGTCAGCTATGAAGCATATGTTACAAACAACCTATTCTTCATTTTTCATATGTTTTAGTACCCCTTAAAAGGTTTCTAAATAGTTATTCACAGTCTAGAGTTAAGGATTGGGATGAAATTTATGTCAGATAGTGTATGGAAGGAGGGCTACTAGAAATTTGATCAGTCAATAAAATAATGGTAGTAAGATGAAAGGGAAAGCTTATGTGTGCTTATTTTAGTTGAGTTAGTGTTTCTAAGGAGTGAGCAGGATATGAGAAATTTGGTTTGTGCTTGAGAAGCTAAAATCCAAAGTTTATGCTTGTGAACAAGAAGTGTTATTGTTATGCATTAGAGGACAGTTGAAGGAATTTGGCCATTAGTTAGTGGCTTACTTGGCTTAGTCTAATAACTTTATGTTTTCCAAGGTGGTTGAGGTTTGATACAAATTTGGGACTCTAATTTTTGTGTTCATGTTTGTTGGCTTATATTCCTTAAGGAATGAATAAGTGAGTAAAAGATGAGTAAACAACAAAGAAGGTTTTGAGATTTTTCAAATGAGATTGAGTAAGTGAGTTTTTCTTCCTTTGATTGCATTAGGGTGAAAGGGTTACATCAATAGAGAATTATTTTGAATATTTTGTAGTCAATGATTCCTTATGTTTGTATGAAATGAAACTGGAAAAAAAAATTCTTTGTTCATTTATTTGATAAGTTGAGAAATATACTTTGATTTCTTAGTAAATCAATTACCATATGTGGATATCCTGTAACAATATACAAAATCCACAAAACATAACTATTTTATCCTCTATAGAAAATTATGCAGAAAATTAATCCATATAATATGCATTGATGAGAAAGAAAGTTGCATGATTAAAGTTATCATCCAATGACATGGCTTCACCAAACAATTCCTTGCAATTTCATTTCAATCCATTATTATCTTCCATGTAATCACTTACCATAGGACCCCATTGTCTAATGATGAATTCTCAAGAGTCCTCATATCTCAACTTGATTTGGTAGAATATATTTGAACCAAGTATTTTCATAAGAGAAAATATAGCTTATGTTCCCATCTATCCATCTTAATTTTCTCCTTACTATTATTCTAGAATCCACAATAATACTTATTAGGGTCAAGCCCCTCAATTAAGTTTCTTGAGTAAAGTGTTAGATGCTACATGGAGAATCCAAATTGTGTCCTTACAATATTTTTCCCCCTTCTTTTTTTCCTCCATGAATTCTTCATAGGAATATTTCTACCAATCCTCTATTAATATCTTCACATAGCATAAACCTAATCCCTAATGTGATTTAAGAAAAAAAAATTACCCACTTCACTAAACTAATCTTGCTTTTTCTTTTCATATCTTTTCATATCTAAAAATGTAGAAGTTGAAAAACCCAACTTCACAGACCCCAAGAATCACTTGCATGCAATAACCTGTCATAGAGAAAAGATATCCAGAACCAAAAAGATGCTCTACAAGCCTCAAGTGAAAAATGCATTCACGAGAATTCAAAAAAATGAGATTTTACAATGAAAATATAATATGCCTAAAAGGACAATGAAATGTAACTGTCACATGCAAGCATCAATGCATAATGAAATGCCTATTCAATGAGATTTGGCCCTAAGTAATTGACATCAAAGAATAGCTACTATGCTAATTAACTCCTAAGTAAGCTTATTATGATGTAAATAATTAATTACACCAACACCCCCCCATAAGTGCAACTTAGGGAGAAGCAGATCATTATGCAAATGATGCAAAAAAAATGCAAAGGATGAGTCCTGACAACAAGGTCTGATCAGGTACCCATTTACAAATGCAATGCAAACTAAACCAAATGGGGTAAAGGAGAAAACCACATGGGAACAAAACTCCTCCCAAAATAGGATGAAAAAAAAGTGATGAAAGATGGAGGACTCCATAAGACCCCCCAAGGACACCATCCATCATGAAGATATATGAATGATCCCCCCATAAGACAGGAATGAAAAGACCACATAGCCCTCCCAAAATGAAGTAGCTCCAAAAATATTGAAGAAACTACATCTCTTGAAAGAAGTGAGAGGGAAGAGGTCGCATGAATGCAATATGTGAAGGTGATGAAGGTGTAGCCCAAGATGTCTCCACTGAAGTAGATGAGACCTCAACCAATGAAGAATTCAAAGAAGTTGAACACTCAAGAGTATCCTCCAAATATGAATGATCAACAATGTCTTGTTGTACTGAAACAAAAGAAACCACTTCTATAGCCATAGAAGTATCAACAATAATAATAGGAGGAGGAGATGGAATGGATGGCTCAAGAACAGGATCTGAAGAGAGAACACCAATGTTCAAGAAACCAAATGTCTCCTCTAAATGATGATTCACACTAGAAGTGTGAGGAATAGTTGTTGGAACATAAGCACCATCAGTAGCAAAATATGCAAAGGAATATAACTAAGATGAGTGATCCACCACCCTAGTAGAAATCACTGCTCTACTCTCCAAGTATCTAATGATAACAGAATTAGGTGTGAACTCCATAGATCCCCCATTGCCTCCATGTGTGATATGATATATGGAAAGAAGGTTGTTCATCAAATGAGGAACACACAAGACATCCTGAAAATTGTTGTCCCCAAAACTAATAGACCCCTTTCCTATAACACTCATGCATGTATTGTTTCCCATAAAAATAGGAGAAATAGTACAAGGCTCAAAGGAAGTGAAAATAAACTGTGAAGATGCCATATGATGAGAATCTCTTGAATCTAGAAGTCATCTCCCTGATTCAAGACTTGAATAAGCACAAAGAGCATGTCCCTTCATATTTGATGAGGTATGCAAACCAGTTGTGCCCTTGTCATTTTTCTCAAAAGAAGAAGAATGAGAGGAAGAAGATGGTGCAGACATCTGAGAAGGAAAATCAATCTGATGTTTCTGAAGAATATATTTTAGCTCATTAATGTCCTTCTTGTAGCTACTATGTTTTGCATGTCCTTCCGTCTTGTAATATGAACATGTAGTCTTCTCCTTCTTAGATTATTTCCCCTTAGAAGAGGAGGATGATTCTGAGGACTCCTTTTTTTTCTCATGAGATTTGGAATCCTTTGTTTGTTTATTTCCTTTTCCAGTAGAACCCTTCTAATCTTTGGGCTCTTGTGATGCAATGAGTGCCTGAGATGAAGAAGTTTTCACCGTTCCCATGCTAGCTAATTTAGCTTGATCTTGAGTGAGAGATGAAGCAAATTCATCAAGAGATGGAATAGGGAATCTCATACCAAGAGCATCTAGAGTGGCATAAAAGGTAGATACAAAAACTAAATATTTTGTTCCAAGCTTAGAAAGAATAGACAATATCATCTGAGAGTCTTGCTTCTGAATACCACATTGTGTCAACTACAAATGAAGAAATTTAAGTTTTGTGAATAACTCTTGGATTCTATCAAAATCCCTAGGATTTAAGCTAATAAGCTCATTCTCCAATTGCAATCCTCTCATAGTATCTTGCTTCCCAAACAAAGACTCTAAATTAGTCCAAATTTGATTTGGAGAAGTACAAGACTTAATATGAAAAATAAGATCAGGAGAAATAGACATACATAAAGTACCATAAGCTTCATCACATCTATTAAATCACTTTCTCTTTTCAGTAGCATTTGTGGGTTCAACTTCAGTACCCATTATCACTTTGTACAACCCTTTGTGCTTCAAAAGAAACTCCATTTTTTTTCCAACCAAAATAGTTGAATGGAGTAAAGGGTGTACTATTTTGTGAATCCATGATAAAACAATAGTATGAACTCTCAAATGCAAAAAAAATCCTCTTTGATCTCAAAAAATAGCCTAATTGCACGTTTCCCAAGAAAATAACCCAAAAAATAAAGGCTGAGTTCTAAAAAAATTAGATATCTAGTAAAAAATTTGAAAAAATCAGGTCTAATATCTATGAAGAGGATGAAACCATCTTTCTGTTGTCATTTGAATCGCGAAAAACAGATAAGCAAGGCAAAAGATAATCCCTTTGGAGTGAAAACAACAACTTTTGACTTCAGAGGCCGAAAAAAGCATCAAAAATACAAAATCAGAAAATCAAACCTACACCACTAGATAAAGCGTCGAACTAGCTTTCCAACAATATCTCATTTTCGAAAAACGGACACCATATGCAAAAGTTATGAGAAAACGAAACAAAGGCCTGTAAAAGGAACTTTCAATGTTAAATAGGTGCAAAACTTTGGCCCCCTGGTGCTAGCCCTTGGTCCTCCACGTGACCATTATAGGGGTTGAGGCTAGCCAGTAGGGTGAAGTGTGGCCCTTGGTCACAGATGTGACCCTGGAGAGGGCTAAGTCCAATGGAGGGCTTAACTTGGAGAAGCTCTCAGTTCTCAATAGAACCATGGCCATGAGCTAAGTGTTGAAGTCTAGCAGCATTGAGAGGAGGAGCCATCGGGTGGGAGCAACGATCAGGTGGTGGGTTGGAGGCCATCGGGTGGTAGTGTAGTGGCACACCCCTTTTATATTGTAAGAGCAGGATTTGAACTACGTTTTAAATTTTTTATTTAAAAAAAAATCAATTTTTTTAGCCTCAAAATGTGTGCCCTGGGGCCATATGGCCTTGGGCCAAAAAAAATTTGCCTCTTTAGATGACTATGTCCAAAATGGACAAATTTTATATGAAAATAGGGGGTTTGGGGCATTGCGAACTCAATGGTGAGGTCCATTTTACCCAAAAATTCCCCAAAAAAAGGCTACCCCTAGATCAAGCAAAAAAATACCTAGCATGAAACCCTTGCATAGAAAAAATCACTATAAGGCAATATCTTCAAATGACGAACATGCAGCTACAGGTCTGGAGCTCTGATACCATGTAGAAGTTGAAAAACCCAACTTCACATACCCCAAGAATCACCTGCATGCATTAACTTGTCATAGAGAAAAGATATCCAAAACCAAAAAGATGCTCTGCAAGCCTCAAGTGAAAAATGCATTAACGGGAATTCAAAAAAATGAGATTTTATAATGAAAATATAAGATGCCTAAAAAGGTAATGAAATGTAACTGTCACATGCAAGCATAAATGCATAATAGCATGCCTATTCAATGAGAGTTGACCCTATGTAACTGAAATCTAAGAATAGATACTAGGTTAATTAACTTTGAATTAAGCTTATGATGGTGTAAATGATTAATTACACCAACAAAAAAATAGTATATACTACCTTTGCAACAAAGCTGCTATTTTAATAGTAATGTCCTGTGAGTAGGAAATGCCTATAGAGATTATTGTATTAGCTAATCTCTAGCACCTAGTGTTGGCCACTTTACTTTTCCATGAAAATAATTTGATTTTAATCCTTTCTAGATCCATGTTCATACTTCTCACAAAGCATTACCTCTATATACAACATTTTAAGGAAAGAACAAGGTAGATCCTTGTAGCTAAATACCAACAATTTTTTATGTCTCAATAAAATTGTTTCTAGGCCATTTACAACATATATCTTAGATTTTCTAAATTGATCTTCTCTATAATTTTAGGTCTAAATAAATGTCCCTAAATCAACCATATTTCCTATAAAAAATAGTAAAACAAATAGCCTTAAAAGGGATCAAAAACCCTTCAAAGATGTCATATAGCTTTTATTTCGACATTCATATATTTTCTTCAAGTACCACTAGGATTTAAAGTTGAAATGTTGAACATACTTACCTAGAATGTACCATGATTTATCCCCCACTATATGTACTGATGTCAAATAAATCAATCTTCTTTGCACAAAAGGTATTTATATCCCAGGTTGTTTGGACTTTAAAATATCCATTTACCATTTATGTTCTTTCTTGCTACCTCTTGTATATTCCCCTTATTTCAAAGTTTATATTAAAAGATTTTTCTAGGGAATTGCAATGTAATGGTAGCAGGGAGCATTTGTATCGATATGACTGGACTTTAAATATTGCCACTACAATGAGTTGGCCAGTATTTCTAGAACACATGGTAAGGAGGCGGCCTAGAAATTATAAATTACGTTTTGAAAATGAGTTTATATAATGTTCAATAATTTTATAATCACAAGATTTCATACTGCTCAAATAATTTTACCTAAACACCACTTTTATAATATATAATCTTCTTCTAGAATTAGGCACTTAATGGGGAGCTATTCTACATGCATACAAGTTCCACATGTATATTGCATATTGAAAAATATCAGTAATAAGATTGCAAGAATGGACTTAAAAAGCACTATGATACAAGAGTGAAGTTATAACAAGCACAAGTAGCAAGTTTGGTAGACGAAATACACCCCTTCTTGATTGATGAAGCATTCTAAGAAATATTTAACATTGAGATCACAATGCCAAGACTTTTGGATTGTAATTGTGTATAATTTTTATTATCATGGACTATGAAAACTACATATTATTAATTGAAATCATGTCAAATATTTGGAAATACATTCATTTTTGTATTGATTCTAAAACTATAAGCAAAGACTCTTTTTGTCTCTCTAAAATACCAAGAAAAACAATTTCCAAGTACTATATTTTAAAAATATACACCATTTCATTTTTATTATAATTTGGTTAACCATAGAAATAATAATATCACTTAACAAGCAATCTTAAACATTGAGATTGCATCAACTATTCAAAAATACATTTTCAGGTTCCTGTTGATTCTACAATTGTAACTAAAGAATCTTTCTACCTCTCCCACTTTTCAAAAGTGTCAATAGCAACCTGTAATTCATCAGTGCCTCCAATTTCCCACAATGTGTAAATATACACACCTACAAAAAATCTTGTTCAACCTCTTGCCACAACCATGTTCTTTGTTCTACAAGTCAAGCTAGATAATCTAGGAATAGTTCAGCTCAGACACTAAGACAATAAAGATTTAATAGATGAAGTTGATATTAGAAAATTATATGTACAAGCCTCTTCATTCCATTCAATAAACTTGTATTATAAAGCATAAAGAAATGTGAAGAATAAAAATAAATGTGATACAAAAGTATACCTACATATTCTCGTGCATGGAATCAATTATTTGTAGTTTAAGAACAAGAAGAGTTATGTGCAAATAATAAAAAATACATCATATAAGTCTCACAAGCTCTAAATTGTATTCTCTTTTACATTTTTCTTGATCAACACAATCTAGAAACTAGAATTGTATCATTGCATGCAAAATTGACAACTACATCATAATATATTTTCTTAGAGAAAAATTAGCACTTCTCTATCAAAACAAATAGAAGTAGTGAATCCAAATTTTTTATATTTTAGATTCTTTCTTAGCAGTTTAGGTAGCATGCATGATCCACCTTCAAATAAAGCTAGTAAAGAGTTTCTTGGTAAAAATGTTTAAATGATGAGACAATCTTCAAGAAGTCCTGCCGTAACACATGTATTGCAAAAATAAATATTCAGTCTATTAGCACATGATATCATAGAGATACACAAAAAATAGCTCAACTTGTTCAATAGCATGCAAAATTAGGCATTCTAATAAATATAACCAACATCAGTTGACTCATATTAATGCTCTACTACAAGAATTATCAAAAACTTCATACCAATCTTTGACACAAGTAAACATGGTATACAAGTAAAATCACTATCCTTCAAGAGAAAGGATACTCAATTAAAGCTTCCTACACAATATGGGATTAATATTCTATAATTTATAATATTTTATTTTACTCATCATCAACTAAGGTTGAGTGGCTTGAGAACAAGCCTCAATCCTTCTCTATTTCCCACGTTAAGATAAAAAATGCATCATATTTCAAATGTTGTACATTTAGAGGCATCTGTTGAGCTATTTTCTATTCCTTATTGCAGCAAGGTCAATCTTGTGATTGATGGGATAGCTTCTAGTAATTTTATAAACTAATTCCTATTTGAAACTACTATGTACCATAAAATTTTACCATGACTCACTCAATTTTACCCATAAACTCTCCTGACTCATTACATAAATATTGTCAAATAATATTTAGTTGTTATTTTCAAAAAGTAACATTTTAGAATGAATTCTTTGGTCTTGTTTGATTAAGTTAAATTTAATGTTTCACATTTTATTTTACAACATAAATTAGTTTGAATATGCGAGTTGAAGTGTAGAACTTGAATGCACCCCTCATATCTTAACATGGTTACTCTAATGATGTGGAAAAGAAAAATGAAACAATTAAATATTGTTCCTACTTGGGCCATGGTCTTCAATGCCCAGAAAACATGTTTCCCTCTCCTTAGCCATTTCCTTGTCAATATGGGACTCCCAATGATGAATCTTGACTTGTAGGAGAGAACAACATAAGACATTAAAAAAAATATTCTAGACAACGAGTGATAGAATTGCTCTCTATGAGCCATTAGTCCTCACCTTTCTCCATTTGATGCAACAACTTACCTAACGTAAGAATTTACTTTTATGTTTCCATTAGGGGATCTTCCCCTCTACCCCTCTCTTGAGTTGGTCAAGATCCTCTTCTCGGACTTGATTTACCAATCACCTTTGTAGGGTCGTCTCCCAACTCACAAGACTGCCATTTAACCATTCAAAAGATCTTTCAATGCAAAAATTTCCTCTTCACCCACTGGCTCTTGTGCAAAGCAATACTGATGCCCACCGGGTGCACTGCAACAATCATGTCCATTAGGTATCTATTCCATATTACCTCTTTCACCTATCAATGGTGTTATTATGACTTCACATGCACTACTACCACCATATTAGCTTTGCACAAACCTATTAAATATTCTAGAGGAGTAGTTTTAGACAAGATATTTATAGTATTTTGAACAAAAAATATTGGTTGCGAGTTAAAATTTGTTTTTAGGTGGGGGTGAGGAATATTTCAATTGCTTAGTAGTTTTTTTTCCTATTATGAGAAATTTTTTTGTAGAACCATTTAACAACTAAGAACATAATTATTTTAGAATAAAATAAAACATAACAAATAAACGATCAAGGTAGAAAATAGATTCAAAAAATTAAACTCACTAAGACCATGGCAAATGACATACCTCAAGATTATGTGCAAATTATGTCATCTATCAATGATGTCGGTGAAAAAAATGGGTAGAGTTTGCAAGAAAAATTTAAGAAGCCCTACCACAATAGAAATTTTTCTAACGAAAAGTGGATCTGAAAAATATAAGATTTTTAGGGTTTTAGGGTTTTCGTGCAATGGAAATATGATTCTATTTAGATATCTTCATTTAAAATGTGAGAAAGAAAAAATCTGATTTGATTCTAAGATCCCAAAATTAAACGTGAGGAACAGTAAATTAGGATGGAAAATTGTTTTACAACTAGTTATTTATGACGTCAGTTGAAATTGTAGCCTATCGACTAACTAGCATATATATATATATATATTATTAATAATATTTATAAAATTTCCAAGAGATATACTTCTCAAGGCATCTATTTTTAAACAAGTTGTCACATAAAAGTGCAATCGATTCCTTGAGAAGGATATCTCTCGACATTTTTATAAATATTATTAATAAATAATATATATATGCTAGTAACATTCACAGTGTGACATGGAAGACAAAATTATTAGGGTTTGGGTTAGGGTTATGATTAGGATTAGTGTTATCATTATGAATAGGGTGAGGGTTTGATTAGCGATAGGAATAGGGTTAGGGTTAGAGTTCAAATTAGGATTAGGGTTGGGTAAGCATTAGTAGTAAGGTTAGGGTTAGTGTTACGAATATGATTAGAGTTAGAATTAGAATTTTGGTTGGCGTTATCATCACAATTAGGGTTAGGGTTAGGATTACACATAAATTCAAGATCAAGGATATGATTAAGGTTAGGGTTAGGGTTAGAGATAGAAATACAATTAAGGTTGGGGTTAACATTAGTATTGAGATTAGGGTTAGTCTTAGAGCTTGGGGTTAGGGTAAGCGTTATTTTTAGAATTAGTGCTAGGGTTAGGTTTAGTGTTACATTTAACTAAATAAGATAGAAATTTTACCATAAAATAAAGTTGTAAGGAAAAACAAAGAGTTCTTAATCCATTTTCTAAGTTGAGTGGCTCTGACTAACATGAGAAATAATCAAACACTACTATTGCTATGTTACTTCTCTCAAGCTATCTAAAAAAATTCCTTACTCTTGGGTGTTGGCATAGAATGTTGTTGATTCTTAAAGGTGACCAATAGAGACTGGAGTAACCAGAAGTGAATAGTTTAAGGGTATATCCACTTTAAAATTATAAGCATCCTTGATAAGAAGTAACAGGTGGGATAGCTACCAACTTTTGGTTATCAAAGAGTCAAGCATTAGTATTTACTGGAAGACTAATTGGCACACCCATTTCAATAAAAACAAAAAAAAAAACTTGTGAAAGAACTATAAATTGAAAATAAATTGTTTGATATTGGATTGAATTTGTAGCCTTCACGTTTGGAAATTTGTGCAGCTTTACTTAATCCTTCTTCAAATAGTTATGCACACTATTTTGGGATAGCAATTGTGACTATCTTAATTGTAAAATACAAAGAAAGAAATTAAAAATAAAATCACTATGTTTCATATTAGGATTCAAGAACAATTGATTTACAAGTAAAATAACAAATGCAAATACCTGTATAATCCACAATTTTCACCCTCTCCCAATTAGCAATTTGGACTTATGTCTCTCCCTTACTGAAGATGGTTGCCTCTGGTTCAATGGTAAATATTTATTTTAACTTCACCTAAATATAATACTCATGTAGTTAAAATCATTCACTATTGATTCAAGTAGCTTTGAACAAAATAAAACAAAATTTATATTGCTAGCATTTTCATACCTATACAATCTACAATTCTTTATTGCCCCAAGCTTCGTATCCTCCAAAATTCTTCTTCTTTATAATTTCTTCCATGGTAACTTGTCCACTCTTCCACTCCCATCGATAGACCCTTCTGCTCCCATCAATTATGAGCTTATGCATGGTAGTTGTTTCCCACTACTCAGGATGGAAGGAGAGGTGGTGAGGAGAGCATTTTTATTTGATATAATTATTTACCTTTCTTTTATTGTGTTGTAGATTTGAACTTCAAAAATTCTATCAAAATAAATAATGAGGGGTTTTTATGTACTTAGGTCTTTCTATCCTTATGTGACTTATAGAACGCCTCTCAATAATTAGACAATAGGATTTATAAGTTAACTTGCAAGTCTGCAATCAATTGCCAAACCTATCTCAAACACCCAAAATGTTCTTGATAATAGGTTTAGAACGTTGTTAAAAAACCTTGAGATAAGTATAAATGTGTCGTCAAACAGTCTTTAGATCATTAGGAAAGTTGTCTCACTTTGTTAATAGAGGTGGAATATTTATATAAAAATAGCATGATTCAAATATTCCTCATGTCACACCTAAAAACAAATTTTAACTCCAATGACTCCCGTCTAACCTCTTAATGGTAAAATATTAAAAAAATCTTGTCTCATGTGTAATATTTAATGAATATGATGAACAATGAGGAAAATAGAAGAGGTGGTTCAAGAAAAACATCTTGAAATTGAATGCATTAATGCCATTAGATATGCTTTCCCATTTTGTAAGTGTGACCAACGACTTAGTATAGATTGACTATACTTGATCAATGAGGATTCAAAGCATAATCAAGCAACTAAACATCAATCCCAATAAAATAATTTAATGTAAAATAAGCTGAGAAGCCATTAAAACTAACATATTAAAATGTGAAAGCTTCAAAAACATCTAATCTAATCCATTGAAACTTATCTTATTGGGGGAGTGGTGTCTCATTGATGTGGAATGGTGACCCTTTCCCAATCCCGTGGATAATGAGTTTGTTTTGATCAATTCTATTGCAGATAATCGACAAAACCGATTATAAGATGTGTGATAAAACGTGATGAAAACTATTTTAACATGATAAATGCTATGATGATCAATGTGATCATATGCTAAGATATTCTAAATGTATGCAAGGTGTAAAAGATTAAAACCCTAGTTTCAAAATAAGCTAAATGTATGCACCTAAGTAACCATGGAATCCATTAATGGATGTTCTAAGCTAATATGCATGTAAAATGACATAAAATGCTTTTAAAAACATGAAATGTGAGTGCAAGATGAGAGTGATTTTAATAGTATAAGTTTACTATTAAAAGATGGATCTATATTCAATAGATGCAAGCTCTATTTATAGAATAGGAAATATGAAATTGATGGTCAAGATCAAAAGGATCAGTCAATGTTCATAATAGGAGGAAGATGGAGGCATGGATCATGGATTCCTATCAAGGGTTAAAAATGTAAGTTGATATTTAACCAAGGGATTAAATTCATCCAAACAAACACACTCTAAAAACTTGCACAAGAAGCTTGTTAAAAGTTTCCTCCAAAAAACTAAATATTCCCTTTTTCAAATGAGTGAAGAAAGAGAATATTCTCATGGGTGAGGAAAATTAGATATTTAATTAATTAAAACCAAATTAAATTGTGCAAAGGAGAAGGAATATTCCATGGGAATATTCCTTTTGGAGGAATGTGCAAAGGAGGAACATTCCCTTGCAAGTGGGAGGATTAGATTTAATTAGTAATTTGATAATTAAAATAAAGTTTAAATTATGCAAATTAGGGGAATTAGGATATCATTAAATAAATTATTTAATGAAAAAGGGGGAAGTGATGTGATATTTAATTAAATAAGAGGGCTTAGGGATTTAAATTAGACAAGTTGATTTATCCAATTTAACAGGACGAAGGGTTAGTATGAAAGGGGATGAATTAACCCAATTAGGTCAATTAGGTAAATAGACGAAAATGACACAATTAATTAAATAATGATACAAATTTAATCAATTAAGTGAAAAGAGAATGGGTTTTTGGATGAAACGGTGTTAGCATGTGTGATTCAAGTGCATGATATCATTCTGGACATTTTTAAGTGCCTACATTTTTCCCCTCTTTGAAGTGAGGTACATGTTGCGTTGGTTCAAAGATTGTCACTTTTCTGATTAAAATTACTACTTAGATCAAAAAATTAAAAAAAATCTAATTTTTGGATGCCCCACAATTTCCCAATAGAAGGAATACGTTGGTTCCTTGCCCCCTTGAGAAATCAGATAGAAATTTTGAATTTTGGGTTGATTTCTCGATAAAGGTTAAATATAGGTGTAGGTGTTAAAACATGCCCCAAGATGCCAAAAATAGCCTCAAAAATGAAAAAAATAACTCAAAATAAGTTGCACAGGGTGGGAATAGGTAAAATAGGTCAAACCCTAGCTTTTGGCTCAAATTAGGGCAAAAAACCCTAATTTTTAGACTTAAATAGCTGAGAAGGGTGAAACTTCCAATTCATTTGTGCATTCACACTTGAGAGATTTGTTGCCTTTTGAGCTCTGACCTCCTGAAAAAATGGTGCAACAAATGCTTTCTCTTCACCTTTTGGAGTGAGTTCGAGAGTACCAATGGTGAGCAGATGTAGGACTCCAGGTATCTGACTCAAAACTTGTCTCGATTTTCACTTTTAGGTGTAATTAATAGGGGTCAAAATTAGGTCTGTAGGCACATCCCTATATAGCAATGCAATTGATGCATCGAAAGTGTCGCTATTGATTTCATAGCAATGCACCTTTTTTCTAGTGGCACACCACCATTTTTTGGTTAGGTGATGCATTTGATTAGGGGGTCTCTTGGTTAAAATAGCGACGCATAGGATTTTCATATTTAGCATCGCTTGAAAGTGGTGGGTGACACACATAGCTTTTAGTGACACACACCAATTTTTTAATAGAGTGATGCATGCAAATGTGGGAGTAAATGGTGACTCCCCAACACCACCAAGAATAGTTTCTAGACAAAAAAAAATTCCACAAGAGAGAAAATGACAAGAAAGATTGCTTCACAATGCAATATTGAATAATGGTTGAATATGGAAATGTACATGAGATGCCTTGCTTATAAAGGAAAGGTAGAGAGATAAGATTAGACAAGATCATAAAAAGTGTCCTAATCCTATTACATGTGTCAACTAACAAACTAACTACCTAGGAATCAATCAATACTAGCTAGATAACATAAGTTCTAGAAAATCCAAGTAATACTTCTAGAAGAATCATATATCCTAAGTAAACTTAACATGTGAATATGTCCCCTAATTACCTAGTGAGTGAATTATCTAGGTACAAGACATTTATTCACACCAACAACAAATATTGATTCGCTATTGAGTGTAGCGATGCGCATCGCCAAATTGGCGATGCACCCCCAAAATGTATATAGTGACACATCCTTGAAGAGAAACACTATTGATTTAAACAATGCTTTTGATGTTTTAGATGTAAAGTCTCAAATTTTGATCAAATTTTTCAAATTTTTAGCAAATTGATGTTGTGTGTGCAATGCGTGCAATAGGACCCTCCACCATTGATGTCACAAGAGTACCATTATGACATTTTGGTAGCAACGAGATATTTTGATGACGAGGACATGGAGCAATTGGGTATGTTGGGTTTAGGCTTCATCACTTTCTTGCCTGAGATCCAGACCCACCTTGCTATGATGAAAACACTGATTGAGAGGTGGCACAGTGAGACCTCTTCATTTCACCTACCCATTAGTGATTCCATTGTTACACTAGAGGATGTGTGGTTCATATTGTGATTTCCTATTCACAAAGGGCATGTTATTTAGGACACAAATGTCAGGAGAGACACATGTTGCTCCCTTTGGCACAAACGATAGGTTATCTTGGTGAGCTCACAGATAAACCTTGATATATACTCTGGGTGGGTGGATATCCTAAGATTTTTCATTGTAACACTAATTTTTGGAGTTATTGCCCCATACTGATGGGGCAAAGGTTTCAGTCTTGGATGGGGATTGGCTTGGGATTAGGAAGACTATGATGTACACAAGGATTCTAGTTCTACTTGCATCATTGTACCATGATATGCATGACACTGTCTATCGAGAGGGTAGAAGTAATGGGGAAAGTGTTACACTGCTCCATATCTAGGCATATGAGCATATTTCAATATTGAGGCCCTTGGTGGTTTTGGTAGACATTCATGACGACAAGCCCATCGTCTTCAGGTATAGGGTGTCAATGAATCTCCAACACATGGGCCCTACAGGTTTAGCTTACTAGCATCATGTCATCAATGGCATGATCATGTTCAGATGGAGGTCATGGCTACAAGATCCATCTTGGTATGATGATCAGCAACAACTATATTTTTTTGGGTGGATTCACTACCTCTAGAGGAGGGAGCACACAATGATTGAGTTAACCTCCCAAACCATGTTGCTCAACAGTTTAGGGAGGTACGGGATGTACCATCTAATGATTACATTGCAGTGTTCGCCTGATCATAGAGGGAGGTACAGTGGGGAGCATAGATTGAACCCCACTATGGCAGTCAATGACTTCATGAAGCTCATTGCATAGCCCTGGGCATAGGATCAGGGCTGACTAGATGTGGGGACTACCCCTACTTATGATGCATGGTTCAAGCCACCTACTCACCTGACAGATCCAATGGGGGGATACCCTGGACGTAGAGGAAGAGGAAAAGGTCGAGGTCAAGATGGAGACTGAGATAGAGGTAGGGATGGTAGTTGGGGTAGAGGGTAGGATCAACTAGTCCAAGACAAGGCATAGGTACCAAGATATGGGCACCAGCACTAGCCAGATCAGGACAGGGCATAGGTGTCATGGCAGTAGGATGGGCACGATTGATAGGTTCTAGCTGCAACACTGTCTCCACCTATATAGCCAGATGCCTAGATGTAGGCACATATACAAGCTCTCACTGCCAAGAGAGAATAGTTACAGGAAGAGAGGGATCAACTATAGTAGCAGCTTCAGTCCATGACAGTGTATAGAGACCACGAGGTTCAGTTGCGGCAACAACTAGACTTACAGCTGGCCTAGAAGATTGGGCAGAGGTAGTAGCTAGAGGCAGTCATGACTATACCATAGGGGTGAACAATATCTTCCAATTTGTACAAAGAGGTAGTTATGAAGGTTTCCTACTATCATATTCATTATCATAGATATGTTTCTTGGGTGATGAGACAACCTAATTTTTCATAGAGTGGAGCACCACCCAGAGTTGGGGATCAGCCATCAGTTAAGGGTAAGTCAAGCAACCACTAGGGGTAGCCAATTTTTTGTAGACACTTTTTGATTATTTTCCTGATTAATTTATACATATATACATTCATGGGCTCATTTTTGATAGCCTCGTGGATATTGTATTTTTTATTTGATATACAAACACCAATTCAAATATTATACCTTGATAGTCATTTATTGATATATATACAAGATGATTCAGATTTGATATGTGATGTGCCTTTAGTTTATGCTTTCTGAATGTATGGATGCAATATGATGGATTTCCTTCTTTTATTTATGTTTATACGATATGTGATGATGATCTTATGATGTGATGTATATGAGATGCAATGTTATGGGATGGATGTAATGCAATGCCATGGATATGTTATATTCTTTTTTAGTACCTTTCCATGATATGTTATGGGATGGATGCTATGGTATGATATGCTTATGTAGATGAAAATTATATGGATGCATTTTTTTGTGCATTTTCCATGCAATATATGATATGATGATGTATGTATAGATATGGATGTATATGTAGATGTATATATGCTTATAATGTGATAATACAATGTATTCTTATACTTAGAATATGTATATGATATGTGATATGGATTAAGATGCTTAAAATAAAAAATCTATGTTATCTAAAACAACTAAAATGATAATGATGATGAAATGGATTATGTTTTCTTTTATTATGATATGTTGTGATGATGCGAGATGTATGCATGTTGACAATTTTTGGATGTAGGATGGATGTATGATGATGTTTTTTATTGAATGTCATGATACCAAGTTAGCGTGGAAAGAAGATAGAATAATAAAATGAATGATTTGACCATCGATTTTGAAGATTGATTAAAAAATTCCAACAAGTCCATGATCCATTGAGACTTTATTAGATATGATGATGGGAGACTAATGATTATGATTTTCTCATATCTTGGGATTGGGATTTTCCATCATTCGTTATGTTTGATATAACACATAGATGCAATGCATCAAGGTATTGATAACTTGGATGATACTGTATCTAGTGTAATGGACTTTGACTCTGTAAACAAATAGGATAGTTCTTTGTTCACATCTTGACATACGAAAACCTCATTGGAATGTAGTTTAGAAGTTTAGAATATATCAAACCAAAGCATACACAATATTCAACAATCTACCCCAAACAACTTCCCTACACACAACTAAGAAAGTATGCGTCAAGATTACTTTACAAGAATACCCACAAGCATAGCAAACAAAATATAATGATTGATACCCCATTCCTTTATCTCTAAATAATTTTGATAGACATCATCGATATGTCTTGGGAATGGGTCATTGAGATAAATCAAAAGAAAATATCAAAGATAAATAGTCAATGTTATCTATATCTTTTTCTAGTTTAACTTAGCTAAGGTGATTTTTGATGTTGATGTACATCGCAAGAAGGATGCATCCTAGGACATGTTATCAGATGGTTTGATTAGGATGAGGTGTGTGATAAGTCATTGATACAAACTCAACTGACTCATTTACCTATGATTTAGACTTTAGATTTTGACACTTAGGTTTTCACTTCATGACTTGTGATAATTGCTTTCTACTTGTTTTACCAAAAGTTGAAGATGGCATTTGATTTATTATGGGTGAAAGTTATTGCAGGTGAAAGTGAAATGGGATGGATGGTTTTGGATTTTTTGGAATATTTCAATGTTTTTGGTGTTTTTGAAAAAAAATTTAAGGATTTTTTTTGTCTTTTTAAAAGTTTATATGAATGTTTTTGTTTTTTCAATTATTTGAGGTTTTTAGGGTTTTCCAATGTTTTTTGTGTTTCTAAGTTTTCAAATGTTTTTGTGTTTTATAAGTTTTCCAAATGTTTAGGGGTTTTATGATATTTGGATGTTTAGGGATTTTCTGAGATTTTGAAATGTTTTGGAGTTTTCTAGATATTTAGATGTTTTGGGGTTTTCCAAGTTTCAATCAAGAACCTAACCTAAAAGACTATCTTAGTGGCCTTGGGGGCTTATCAAAGATGAGCCTTTCCTAGGTTATATACGTAGAGACCACCACGTAGTTTGACTAACTTGACTTACTGACAATGAGATATGAACAATTGATGGAATGTCAGTTTCTTATGATGGACTCCTAAAGGACTGACCTAGGGTGTCTCGGGGGCACATCAATGATGGCCTTGCCTACGTTCAAGCTCAAAGACTTGTAGTTCGACATGGTGTTGTTTTTGGATTTTTTATGTTTGACCTTTTTAGGGATTTTTGATGTGTTCTGGAAGTTTTGGATTTTGACTTTACAATTTTTGAATGTTTTTGGATTTTAGTTGTACAAGATTTGGATTTTTTTGGATTTTCTAATGATATTTTATGAATGTTTTTGGATTTTAGATGTACAATATTTTGCAAATTTTTTTGGATTTTTTGATGAACATTTTATGAATGTTTTTGGGATTTTAGTTGTACAGGATTTCGCAAATGTTTTTGGATTTTAGTTGTATAAGATTTGGATTTTTTGGATTTTTTTATGAACATTTTATGAATGCTTTTAGATTTTAGCTATACAAGATTTTTCAAATGTTTTTGGATTTTAGCTATACAACATTTGGATGTTTTTAGATTTTTTGATGAACATTTTATGAATGTTTTTTTATTTTAGCTATACAGGATTTTGCAAATGTTTTTGAATTTTCTGATGAACGTTTTATGAATGTTTTTGGATTTTAGATGTACAATATTTTGCAAATGTTTTTGTTATTTTTGATGAACATTTTATGAATGTTTTTGGGATTTTAGTTGTACAGGATTTTGTAAATGTTTTTGGATTTTAGCTGTACAAGATTTGGATTTTTTGGATTTTCTGATGAACATTTTATGAATGCTTTTGGATTTTAGCTATACAGGATTTTGAAAATGTTTTTGGATTTTAGTTGTACAAGATTTGGATGTTTTTAGATTTTTTGATGAATGTTTTATGAATGTTTTTGGATTTTAGCTCTACAGGATTTTGCAAATGTTTTTGAATTTTCTGATGAACGTTTTATAAATGTTTTTGGATTTTAGATGTACAATATTTTGCAAATGTTTTTGGATTTTTTGATGAACGTTTTATGAATGCTTTTGGGATTTTATTTGTATAGTATTTTGCAAATTTTTTTGGATTTTAGTTGTACAAGATTTGGATTTTTTAGATTTTCTGATCAACATTTTATGAATGCTTTTAGATTTTAGCTATACAGGAATTTGCACATGTTTTTGGATTTTAGCTATACAAGATTTGGATTTTTTATATTTTTTTATGAATGTTTTATGAATGTTTTTGGATTTTAGCTATATAGGATTTTGCAAATGTTTTTGAATTTTATGATGAACGTTTTATGAATGTTTTTGGTATTTTAGCTGTACATGATTTTGCAAATGTTTTTGGATTTTAGCTATACAAGATTTGGATGTTATGGATTTTTTATTAACATTTTATGAATGATTTTGGATTTTTGATGAGATTTCCAATAACCTTAAGATATACAAGAACCTGATCTGATCCATAACGAATTTCCCCTAACATGATGTGATATAATACCTCAATATAGGAAAGAAAAATTGACCTTAGGAATATGCCAAGTAGTACTAACAGGGATATGATACTTCACAATATCAAGCTATGATACAAGCGTGGATGGGTGATGGAATAAATAGGATGAATGATGTGATGGATGGATGCAATGCAAAGAATGATGGAGGTGCTTTATTTATGCAGGATGCATGTTTGTGAATTTTTCACCAAGGTACTTGCCCAAAGTGCCACCGAAGTGGTTTTCACTAGAGGAGAAATTTTTTTCTTTACTTTTTTTCCAATCCTTTTTCTCATTTTTTTGGATTTTTTTATCTTTTTTAATTTTTTTTTGTTTTTAGATTTATACCCTTCAAGCCTAGGCATATAACTTTTTAAGATGCAGACTATTGGTTGGTTCCTGCAAGGGTTCACCTTTAGGCATTGATAGTTGGTACACTCCTAATCCATAGCTTGTTGTGATGACAAAGGGACCCAACCAATTAGGCTCAAAATTTCCTTTACTATCTTGATCTAGACAAAAAAATATTTTGTTTTAGGACGAGTTCTCCTACTTGGAAAGATCAATACTTGATCTTCTTGTTATAACTATGTTTCAGTTGATTTTGATACACTTGCAAGTGATTAAGGGTATCAAGACGATGCTCAACCAAGAATTCTAGCTCATTTAGTTGAGATACTTTGTATTCTTCATTAGGTATTAGGTTTTGTAATAAGACTCATAGTGAGGGAATCTAAACCTCAATAGGCAAGATGGCTTCTGATCCATAGACCAAGGAGAGTGGGGTTACATCTATAGGTGTGTGGATATTGGTTCAATAGGCCCAAAGGGTAGGATTTAATTGCAGATGTCAGTCATGACTAGCTTCATTGACTATTTTCTTTAATATTTCTTGTTTGTAGCCTTAGCTTGACCATTGCCCTGGTGGTAATACAGGGTAGAGAACCAGTGTTGGATGTTGACCTTTTACATAGCTCTTTCATGTCTTCATTCTTGATAGTTGTTTCATTGTCTAAGCTAAGGGATTTTGGAACACCATAATGACAGATAAGGTAATTCAAGATAAATGTATTAATTTGCTTTCCCTATATGGAGGTCATAGGAATGGATTCTACCCACTTGGTAAAGTACTTAATGAACTTATGGCCATTAGATGAGGTTGGAGTAATATTTCCTATGAGTTCAAGCCCCCACTACGAGAAAGGCCAAGGTGTGACCATTGGTTGCAACTCTTGAGATACAGCATGAATAAGATCTCCATGTGTTGACACTAGACACTCTTCTGCATGTACTGATGGGCTTCTCTTTCCATGGTTGGCTAGTAGGACTTCATCCTCAACATTTTCTTAGCTAAAGTCATACCACTAGAATGGGAACCGCATATGTCATCATGTACTTTTGTTAAGGTAGTCAAAGATTCCTCTTGGTTAAGGAATCATAGTAATGTCCCCTTGATGCTTCTATGGTAAAGGGTATCACCTAGGATCATGAATCGGGATGCCTTTTTAACAAAGGTCTTTTTAAAGTTGGAGGTGATATCAGCAAGGAGGGTTCCTCTAATAAGGTAGGTGAATATATCATGATACCATAGGGATCCAAGACCAATGATGACACACACAAATTCAAATTATGGGATTTTGAAAGTTGGTACGAGAAGTTGTTCTACCAAGAATGTTGAAGGACATTATGTGACATGTCTAACAATGTTCTAATTGTTGTCATAGCATCTACTACTCAATTGTTCATGCAAGGAATCATCTCAAAAGTTATATCTATGAAAAGGTCCTTAAGACTTTCTACCATCTTCTTATAAGGAGTAAGCTTGTCATCCTTAGTTTGGTAGTCGGCATTGACTTGGTTGATAACCAATTGTGAGTCTCCATAGACTTTTAACTCTTGAATCTACCATTGAACTGTTATCCTTACACCTTCAATTAGTGCTTTGTACTCAACAATATTGTTGGTACATGGAAATGATAGCCTGCATGACTTTGGGATGCAATCGCCTTGAGGGGTGATAAAAAGAATGCCCACCCCTGATCCATGTTGGGTGAATGATACATCAAAGTATATTTTCCATTGATATTTTATATTAACAAGGAACATTGATTCATCAGAAAATTTAGATATCAAAGGATTCTCTACATAGATAGGTGCTTCTTCTAGTTGGTTTGTAATCACTTGTCCTTTGATTTCCCTACACTTCACGTACTCTATGTCAAATTTAGTCAAGATCATTACCCATTTGGCCATTCTCCCAATGATATTTTCTTTGGATAATAGGTATTTCAATGGGTCAATCTTTGAAATAAGCTTAATTTGATGCAACAACATATAGTGTTTGAACTTTTGTAAAGAAAAAACCAAAGCATGCTTTCTCAATGGATGAATAGTTCATTTCATAGCCCACCAAGGCCCTGCTGATATAATAGATAGCTCTTTCCTTTCCACTTTCATCATGTTGTGCTAGAAGAGAACCTAGTGTTGCTGATGTTGCTGAGATATATAGGATTAATGGTTTGTTTGGTATCGGTAGTATGAGCACAGGAGGTTTCAATAAGTAGTCCTTGATCTATTGGAAGGCTTTATCACACTTCCCATCTCACTTATAAGTTATTCCTTTATGGAGAAGATGTGAAAAAGGATGGATCTTGTCTGATAGTTGTGCTATGAACCTTCTAATAGATTGTAGCCTTCCTTGTAACCCTCTCATCTACTTTAATCTTTGTGGTGGTTCCATGTCTAGGATGGATTTCACTTTTGTTGGATCAATTTCTATCCCTCTTTGTGATACAATGTAGCCAAGAGGCTTCCCTAATGTAACCTCAAACACACACTTTTTCGAGTTTAGTCATACCTTATACTCTTCAAGTCTATTGAAGATGGGTCCCAAGAATTCTATGTGCTCACTCCTATATTTTGATGTGGCCAAAATATCATCCACATATTCTTCAACTATTTTTTGTATCATGTCATGAAAGATGAGGATCATTTCTCTTTGATAGGTCACTCCTGCATTCTTCAGCCCAAATGGCATCATGTTCCAACAATATGTTCCCTATGGACAAGTGAATGTAGTTTTGTGTTGATCCTCCTTGGTGATCATGATTTGATTATAGCCTAAAAAACCATCCATGAGTAATAGCATTTTATGCCCAGCTATTAAATCCATGATGATGATGATGATGATGATGATGTTGATGTTAGGTAGAGGGAAATCATCCTTTGGGCATGCCTTGTTCAATTCTTTGAAATTTGTGCATATTTTGATGCCCCAAGTGGATTTGGAGATTGGAACTAGGTTTGAAACCCACTCAGGATAGTCAATGGGTCATATGAATCCAACATCTAGAAGCTTTTGTAACTCAAGCTTCACCAAGAGTGCTATCTAAGGTTGCATTTTTTTAATTTTTGCTTACTGGTTTAGCTTCAAGATAGATTGCTAAATGATGCACAACCACTTTTGGATTGATCCCTAGCATATTTGTGTATGACCCTGAAAATTTGGTTTTTCACTCTTTCAGGAACACTACTAGGTTCTTTTGTTCTTCATGCAACAAGGATTCAACATATAAAGTGATCTTTGGTGCCTCTTATATTCCCACATTCACTAGGGTTTCCTTTTCTACCAATACTGTTGATTTTTATGGATGCATTGCACTAAGGGGGAGATTGAATCCCTCATCCTTGGGTGCATTAGAGAAGTTTTCACCCTTATATGTGTCCTTTATTTTTACTATTTTAGGATCAAAGAGTGCCACAATGTGGTTTTCACTCAAAGATCTGCATGTTAGTTGCATGTTGTCCATTTTGTGACTGAAGGATTCAATCATCTCCCCATAGTACACCCCCTGTGTCTAGCTCTATATCAAAACCAATCTTATGGTATACCCATGGTAAGTTTTCATGGAGTCCCATGAACTCTAATATCACTTCATCATTTTTGAATAAATCTAGAATCAATGGTCCTTGTTGGTCCCAATCAATGAGTTGTGGGTAGACTAGGCTAATTTCAATGGGTTGATCATTTAGGATGAAGGATGTTGTGGATATCATGAAGAGAGAGTTATGCTCAAATAGGTTAGCAACATTGAGTGGGGAGTCATCTAGGGTCCTGTCATGCGATGTTAGTAACCAAGAGGAAGCCCCATTTAGCAAAAATATCTTTTCCAATAAGGGTAATCTTTCTAGTAGTACATCCTAAGCCAAGATTATTTGGTTGTTTCTCAGGAGGGATGGGTTCTAGCAAACCATTGTATTTTTTTCCTAGTTTCTCATTCTTGTTGTACCCCCATCCCTTCATTAGCTACAAGCCTTTGTTGTCATTTTCTATAGGAAGAATGAGGATAGGTCATTCATCTTGATTTATAAATTTAGAGACATCTTCCTCATTGACATATTCTTTGTTAAAATCCATCCATTTGGTGAAGGTAATAGTTGTCATCTTTATTGTTTCAATGACTTTTTTGCAGGTGTGGGTTTCCCATGAGATTTAGGATAAAGAGGTAGCTCCCCCAACACAAAATTATACTTTATTAGTTTATAACTTCCACAACCATCATCCTAGATCACTACTTTGATGTCAGGAATGTTTTGCACAATGGGTATTTTTGTTTTTGAGGTAGATGCAAGGGACAATGGGTCAAAAAATAAGGAATATGGTGTAGGCCCTTCATCAGTCTTGGGTACTTGAGGAATCTCATAGAACTTGGCTTCAATATTCTTGTAGTAGTGAAAAGGCTTAGGATCTCCATGGATGGTAACTTCTCTATCCTCAAAAGGAAATTTTACACATTGGTGATAGGTCAAAGCTATAGCTTTTAGGGCATGGATCCATGGTCAACCAAGTAGGATGTTGTAGGGCAATGAAATCACAATACTGTGTCTCACTTTTTTCCCAAGATGGACATTTACATCAATATTTTTAACTGAATCTTCATCTTCTGAGACCTATAGAAGCTAAACCATAAAGAATTTGAAGATCATGTGAACTAGTGATTTGTGGAAATTTGTGTTAATTTGTAGCAATTTGTGTCTAGCTTGTAAATATTTATTTTTCAATTTTTTTGAAATAATCATGAATCTTTCAACATCTTTAATAACTATTTTTAGACAAAAAACAACATTTTCAAAAAGTAACCTGTGTGTTGTATAACATAACTTTTTTTCTATAAAGGATTAAATTCTATTTTTTTTAATATAGATTCTTAACATCATTATCTGGGGAAAGGGTATTTTTTCATAATTTTTTGTTGCATATTTTTTTTAAATTAATTTTTGAAGTCACTGTAACTATAATTTGGACATACGTGTGTGTTGTACAACCTAAATTTTTGTGTATATATTGAAATCCATTTTTTCTTTTCTAGGTGAAACAAGGAAAGCAATATCTAGGGAATGGGTGTTTTTTGAAAATAAATTAGAATGGTTTACTATTTTTCCATCTCTACACAACAAAGAGCTTGATGTTTAGAGAAAAACCTATGTTTAGTAAAAATTGAAATTTAAATATGATAAAATGGAAATATATCAAACCTATACTTGTTAGAAAGCAATATCTAGGGAATGGGTATTTTTTGAAAAAAAAATAGAATGGTTTACTATTTTTCCATGTCTACACAACAAAGAGCTTGATGTTTAGAGAAAAACCTATGTTTAGTAAAAATTGAAAATTAAATATGATAAAATGGAAATATATCAAACCTATACTTGTTGGAAAGCTATTTTCAAGGGCTACAATCTTGAAAAATATAGCTTTTAAATTATGTTATTTAATCCCTCAAAATTTGTCGATATTGGCATGGTGTGATGGTTTAAAGGTGGCATTGTTGTTCTTGCCACCAAGGTTCAAACCCCTTTGGGGTGGTATTGTTGAATGGATGTATTTTGGTTCATAGCTTTAGTCAAAAGCGTTTACCCCTTGAATAAAAAAAAAATCCCTCAAAAGCTAAAGAAAATATGGTTTTTTTCTAGCATTTTGATAGTTGTGAAGGAGACTCCATTATGGGTATGATTTAATACTATAGGGGTTATATCCAAGGGGGTTTGATCTAAGGGGGTCTTATATATCCCTCTTCAATTAAAACCCTTTATATGGAGCCTCTCAAGACTTAAATCATTAGTTTTTCTAAAAACAATGATTTTAGGCAAAAATTAGCACATCCCAAAAGTGAGACACAGTATTGTGGCATCACCCAGGGCAGATCAAGGTATAACACTTGGAATGTAGTCTCTACAATGATAGGTCCCACTTGGATGGGTAGTGTGATGATTCCTTGCAATATCCACTCTTGATCATCATATGCTTTGATGGTTGTACTTTGATTTCTCAATAACATCTTTTGAATAACCCAAGTTATTCATCAACTAAAGAGTGCAGATGTTCAAACCAGTACGTCCATCTACTAAGACTCTTTTAACCCTATTCTTATGAATAATGACCCCAAGGTGAAAAGCATAGTTAGGATATGACTGTGATGGTAGGTCTTGTTTCGAGAAGGTGAGAAGATGATTAGTGATATGCCCTACCATATCTTGAAACTACTTTGTATCAATATCCTCAAGGATGGATGATGAAGATAATTTTTTTCTTAAGATTTCCCTATGTACGTGTGATAGCCTCAATAGTTCTAAGATAGAAATTTGTGTGGGGGTCTTCTTAAGTTGATCGATGAGATTGTACTAGCTAGGGTTTGATGTTGGAAAAGTAGGTTGTGCCCTAGATTGAGATGGGACTCCTTGGATGGTGACCTTGCTCCATCGTGTGGTAAATCCACACTCCGAACTAGGCCCTTTAATGGTGATGGAAGTATCACAAGAAGCGACTACATTGGAATGTGTATGCTACACATTTGTGTAATCCTTAGCTTTTCCAGTGTTATTTCCTTTTCTATGATCTAGCATAAGGTTATTATATATCTTAAGATCCTAGTTGTTGATTGGTACCTCAATAGATATGTATCCATTCTTGATAAGATCTTGGATAACATTTTTGAGTCTCATACAATTCATTATTTTTTGTCCTTTAATTTTGTGAAAGTCACAAAGATATTTTGTGTTGTACCAAGGTGGTTTGTCTAGTGGTTCTTGTAGTTTTCAAAATTGGGAAGTGTTATTAGGTTTGAATCTACCAATTTCTTCATGATGGTTTCAATAGGTTTCAACAACTATGTGTATTTTCATTTTGGATAGTTGTTTTTGTAGGGAGTTCATCATTGTTATGTTTTGGTGTTATTGATCTAATTTTTTTGTGATGGTGTATCTTGTTGCACAGTCGATTTAACATTAGCTATTTTATTTTTGTTTGGACTAGGAGCACTTAGGACCACCTTAGCATCTACCACACCATCATTCGTTACATTCTTCTTCTTAGCCCAGACATAAGGCTTGTCATTGGAGCTAGTTGATAGGCAGTTTTCTTTGTAGGCTTGAGTATTTCCTTGTGAGATTAGAGCTCTCTCGATGTTAAGGGATCTAGAGAAAATCTCATCATAAGAGGTAATGCACTACATTTTTAAGTGGAAGGATAGATCTGGATCTAAATTTTCTATGATAATTCCCACTTGTTGTTCATCAAGAATTGGCCACTTACTCTTACTAGCTCTTTGTCTCCACCATTGAAAGAAATTGGCTAAAGATTCTCCTTTGTTTTTTTTGAGGGTGTACAACTCTTCTAGGCTTACGTCGATGTCAAGATTAAAGGAGAAGTGATATATGAATCTATCAATGATTTCTCAGAATTTTTTAATTCTTGAAGGTAACTAAGAAAACTAGTTGATGGTTGGGCCCGTCAAGCTTCATGGAAAGAGGCACATCAAATAAGACTCAATGTAGGTGACCTCCATACACATGATGTTAAACTCTTTGGCATGGTTCATAGGACTTCCTCTCCCTTTGTATTTATCAAATTTGGGGATTTCTAAACTAGGATGGAATGGTACCATTGTGATGTTTCGATCGAATGGATATGGCATAGGTTTTTTGAATGGGCTTCTTAATTTTTACCATCTAAATATCCTACATTTCTTGTGTTAACGCCTTAAGTTGCGATGCGGCATCATCTTGTGGATTTTATGGAGGAACATATGGTGGAAAGGAAGATGAATTGTATGTGGGATTTTGATATGATGAGGTGTTGTATAGTGTGTATGGTGGTGTAGGATATTGCGAAGGTGATTGTGGTGGAGGCGTATGTGTCCCTAACATGTTTGTATTGATGATGATTTTTTGAGGGTTATAGTAGGAATCTTGTTGTTGTTGTTGTTGGGAATAATACTAAGCTAATAAGGCTTCTTTTTATTGTTGAGCCATAAGGGATTTTTGTTGTACTTGTTGTTTTTATGTTGTTAAGGTTGCTTAGTGGGCTTGATGTTGTTGTTGTGTTGCTAAAGTTGTTTGTTGGGCTTTCTATTGTTGTTGTGTTGCTAAGGATGCTTGTTTTTGTTGTTGTTATGCTACTAGGACTGCTTGTTGTTGTTTTTGTTGCTATTTTTGTGCTGCTAGGGCTTCTTGTTGTTATTGTTGTTATTGTTGTTTTGCTTTCTACTTTTTTTGTTGTTGTTGTGATACTAAGTTTTCTTGTTGTTGTATGACTTTCCAATATGTGTGTTTTTCTTGTTGCAAGGCTAGAGCATGTGCTTTCAATGTAGGATCGATTGGTTGTTGGGGCATCTGTGATGGGTTGATGTTTTTTGTGAGTTGTGGTTTGTTGATGAGAGGTTTTGGGTTCCCTTGGTTTAACATTCCTTGCAGGATGGTGAATTGGGATATGGATGAATGTAAGTTTGAGGTCCTATTTAATTTTTCATGATGAGGGGGACCATGGGGAAAGATAATGATGGTGCCATTAGGTATTGTGATGCTAATGGAACATTAGGACCTTGAGTCCATTGATTGAAAGGATTCTCTTGACCAATGTTTTGGGGATTTCCTTGTGTTTGGGATGTGGTCAAGCTATTACCTTGGTTGATGGGTTTCATGACCAAGGGGTTGTTTTGAGTTGGGTTGGTCATGGATGGGACATATGTGTTTTGGGTAACCACTAGGATGGATGAAATCATTGGGGGATTTGATAAAGATGTCCCATATTGCATTGAAGGTTGATTTTCTGTAAGGGGATTAATTTGTCCTTTCGGGTCCATTTGAGACACTTGGTCTATACTTCCTTGTGTGATGTTGGGAACACTTGTGGTACTTGTACGGATGGATGAAGAGGGTTACCCTCGATATGTTGAAGTTTTCATGGACTCATGAAGTGTAAGTGGTTTATGTTAATGTAAAGGATTCTCGGGAATGAGGGGAGTGCCAAATGTTGGTGTCCAAGTAGTGGTTTGAGAAGGATTGGTGTTGAGGGTACCCAAAAGTGTGTTGCTTTCTAATGGAAGAGTATGACCAAAGTCCTTAGCAATACTAGTTGCAAAACTAGGAGTTAGTGTGTAATTTAACCCTAGTGATGGATTTGTTTGAATAGTGGACGAAGTCAAGCCTTGTGTCAATAATTGCACAACAAAAGATGAGAAAATTAAAGCTATGTTTTCTAAGGTTTGATATTATTTGTACTCCATGATTTATTCCTTAGTAAGCCCAAATGGGTTTTTTGTAACGTCTTCTATCTCATATGGCCCTAATGGAGATGAAGGTTGTTGTGATGGGGTAACTTGACTTCTTGGATTAAATTCTTGAGGATTGGTATCACTTGAGGTGAATGTGACTTTGGTTTTCTCCATGATTCTCTTGTGTTGTGATCTTATCTTTACCATAAATTTTGGGTCACCTATGGGAGATTTGTGTTGAGATTTTTAATGTTTAAACTCTCTAGTTGACTCAAATATAGGTAAAAGAGATGCTCTAAGTCATTTTGGAGCAATGATGGTAGTGGTAGATGAAGGGATGAATGATGTAGGGAGTGATCTTTGCAATCATTTTTGGACAACACTTTTGACTTAAGTTTTATTGTTTGATGCTTGGATGGAGGATGTTTATGAACTTGTGAATCTTTAGGGTGGACTTGTGACCTTCAAGATGAAGTAGTTAAAATATGATAACTAACTTAACAAAGTGCATGGAAAAGGATTCATTTCACATACAAAGTAGCTATGTTAGGGATTGGTGGGTTAACAGATGTCTAAGTCCAAAATGTTGGTGTGTTCAAATTTTTGCAAAGTTTGGTACAATGAGGTTTAAATTTTCATGATGGATGGATGAAATATTTGACCCAATGTTGACCTAGAGTGAACCTTTTTTTTCCAAGACCAAGGTGGTGAGAAACATGCTAGACCTCTAAAGTGTTCAAACCCTAAAGACTTAATGTTCAAGGAGAAGTTCTTGTGAAATGTGTAGATCTAGTTCATTCATGAAATGGCATAGAAAATGTCTCCTTAGCGATTTATCTCAATTGCAGTAATTCCTTAAGATATGTCCTCTAATATACTTTGAACTATGATGTCTAAGTTTTAAATAGCGGCATGTAGACCTTCATTTAGGGATTTTTATTTTGTGAGAGATCATTTAAGACAAGCTAAAGATTATGAAAGATAAACAATTTTTTACTTAAATGAGAGGCTCATATTAGACACACAATTTTGGATCATTTATCAAAAGGTTTCTATAAAAATTCATTACCAAAATGTCCTTGTTGTGGTAGAGATTCATAAGGTGTTTCTTGATAGATTTTTTACTGTGATACCTATGTTTGAAGTGACATAATATAGACCTTCTCTTGGGGATTTTGATTTTACAAGAGATCATTTAGAGAAGCACAAGATTATGGAAAAAGAGGATATTTATTTTCATGCGAGAGGTGGTAATATGGGCCTTTTGGCCACAATATCGGCTTGTTCCTCTTGTTTTTCTAAGATGTATGTTGCATTTCTCCATTGGGTTGGTGTTTCCTTCGTTTCAAAAGTGAATCTCCTCAAAATACTAATTATATTTGTTTTTTCTCCCTCAATTGGTTCAAAGTTTGGTTGAATAATAATGGGCGTAAGGTTTGGTTGTTCAACCAGAGTGATCGGATGCCAAATGGTCATGCAGGGTTCAATTTATCAATTTATCTTGCTTAAATGAGTTTCTTTTTACCAAAAACATTTTTTCTTGCTTAAGTTTCAAACTAAATGTCTAGTTCAAAAACATCATCAATTTCACAAGTCCATTTTGTGCAAAAGGATGAAGTTAGGGGCATAGTTACCTAGGCTAACTTTTGGAAGTATGGATTGAGATGTAAACCAAAATATTTAGAAGTCTATGAATAAATCATTAGGAAAAGCATCAATATCAAAGTTTTTTCAAAGGTTATCCATACTTAAACCAACGGGTTTTAAATTTTGAAAAGACTTGTCAATGTTTGTTTGCAATTGTTTTGGAACCAAGCAAGTATTAAACTAACTCACAAGAATTTACAATCCTAGGTAGAGTAGGTACATATTTCTTAGTAGGCTTACCATCATCGAAAGAGATGATTAATTTGTGAAGATGAAATGGAAAAATAGGCATGTCAAGGAAATGTAATGTCTTGACATGTCAAGCAAAGGAGTCCCTTCCCCATTTTCTTTATTTCCTCAATCAAAAACTTGACATGGTAAGTAACTTCTTGGTGCAGTGCTACTCCAATACACTACCTTAAAATACATTTCAGAATTGGACATGGTTAGCCACTATAAACAAGGATTTTAATGACCATATTCAGGATAAAATAGTTCCATACACATGATGATCCACTCAATTAAGAGGCCTCCCAGCCCTTAGAAATATCTAAGGGTTTTAACGCATCACAAGGATACTAAGGGAGACGTTTGTCGGTATGGGACAACCACAACTAGTCGGTTAATGACTTTAGTCACAACTAATTATTTATATACTAGAATGAAATGAAAGCATCTCTTGGGTCATTCCCTCTCACAAGTTGGGAGGTAGGCCCTCTAAATGTAACACATGTTTGAAGTGTAAAATGATTTTCGTCTCCAAATATTTCTAATAGGTGCAAGGGGAGAGGACAAGCACTTCCAAGAAGAAAAGGTATACTTGTGTGTTTCTCTTCAACCAAGATCACATGAAGCATAAGGGGATTGGATACACATAACAAGCATACTCAACAATTCAAAGACATGTTCATTTTAATCCATCATAGCAAAATGAGTTCATTTTAAGCACCAATTTGAAGTGTTAGGATTGTATTGTTCAATTTTTAACCAACAAGCATAATGATGTGAGGGTTAAGTTTTAACCAATTTGAACATTCATTTTAAATCCCAAAAGGAAATATAGTTTGGTCCTAAAACATGAAATAAAGCATCATAAAGTGAAATATGCTCCTTCACTTCAAATTTTATAATCCAAACCTGCAAAACAAGTTAGCCTAAAAAACCAAAATGAGAAGTCAATGAATGTTAGCAATCAGATAAAGTCAAAAAATTAAAGCACATGTCAAAATTCAAGTTTAGTTTTGTTAACTAGTAAATTGTGACACTGAAATCAATTGCATCGTTGAATTTCATCAATAGCATTGTATCGAAGTTGTGTCACTGTATTAAAAAATTGAAAGCACCACTCTACAATAAATAGTGACATCAAATATGTTGCCATATCAAATGTGTCGCTATAATAAAATTCATGCTACGTTAAAAAATTAGCTTAGCGTCGTTATTTAAATGTGTGGTGATGAACAATAATATGTGTCACTAAATTAATTATGCGCTGCTAAAATAAAAACCCAAATGCATCGGTGAATCTTCAATAGCATCGTTGAACCTAAAAACACAATTAAAATAGAGATTTAACAAGAAATTCATCAAATTGGTTAGTTCATGCTCTCCTTCTAATGCCAAAATGTGACCAACGGCTTAGTATAGGTTGGATACACTTGATCCATGAGGATTCAAAGCATAATTAAGCCACTAAACATCAATCCCAATAAAATCATTCAATGTAAACTAAGCTAAGATTCCATTAAAACTAACATATTAAAATATGAAATCTTCAAAAACATCTAATATAGTCCATTGAAACTTATCCTATTGGGGGAGTGGTGTTGCATTGATGTGGAATGGTGACCCCTTCCCAATACTATGGATGATGAGTTTGTTTCGATCGATTCTATTGAAGAGAATCAATGAAACCGATTGTAAGGTGTGATAAAACATGATGAAAACTATTTTAACATGATAAATGCTATGATGATTGATTTCAATGTGTGCTAAGCTATTATAAATGTATGCAAGGTGTAAAAGATTAAAACCTTAGTTTAAAAATAAACTAAATGTATGCACCTAAGTAACTATTGTCACCTAGAATTGCACCATGTGCAAAGTTTACAAAAACTGAGCTTTCTAGAGAAACATGGGATCATCTCAAGGTTGTGGGTCACCTATAGTTGAAATGAACCTCCAGAGAAGGCCAGCTTCCTTTGGTGTCACCTATCTATTGATTCTTGGGGGAAAAAGGAAGAAGGAATACATAAAATAAAGATTAAAATCTAAGGTGATACATCGAAATGATGAGGAATTATGAAAAGAAAACAAGATGAACATACACTGGGAAACCTAACTGTAAATGCTTTATGTGCTCAACACAACTTCTACTAGAATTATGCATCAATCTTAACTGGTTTGATCTACATACACATCTTAGGAAGGAAAGATTAATTTCAAAGCTCTAAGATATAAGTGCAGAATTTATAAAACACAATTAAAGACTTGCATAATCAAAAGAAGGTACAGAAATGAGAACAGTACAAACATGGACACTAGCTTCCAAGGTAAACTTTGCATTGCATTCCAAATTCTGATTGAGTTACAAAATATACATCAGTTGAGGAAGGATAGCTAAAAATAACTAACTCTTCTGGATGCATTACTCTGAACTACTTACAAAAAAGGCCAAAATTCCTTATATACACCAATGTGTTGGCCCCTTAGGGCTTACAAAATATCAGTCCCTGAAAAATCTATATCTCCTTAGATCTTTTCGACTGAGTTTAATGTGGAACCCTACGTGTCACTGCCATGAAGAGTCATCCCCGGGGAAGCCTTCTTCATATATTTCATAGCTACCACATTCATTCTGATCCTGGCATCATGTCCTGTTTGAACCACCTCAGCTGAACGCCTTGAATGCCCCTAAGCTCACAATAGATACGTGATGCATTCATCCTGTTCACATTCTTCATTCTGATCAGACTTCCACGGCTCTCTTCAGCGCCTTCCTAGTTGGTTGAGTGTATTCCACACAGGCTCTATAGGCGGTCAAAACTCTTTTGAAAAGAATTGCATCTTGGCGAGACATTGAAAATGTCTCACTGATGTGATTATGCTCCTCTGAAGCCATTGGCATAGTGTATGATAGTCGATGAGAGTTCTATCAAGCTGGTAAATTCATACCGATTTCTCCTCTGTCGCTGAGAGCACGTGATGTCGGTAAGACATCACTCTAACAGTCAGGCACTACATCGATGAAATTCATGTCTGGGAGACCTTTGCCGATGTCTCTAGAAGTCATCCCACTAAGCTCCTTTCCTTCTATCGGCCATACATCCTCATATCGGCAAGAGGTCCTGCCGCAGACACTTTAGCTTGGTGAGGCCCTATTTCATCTTTCAGCAAGAGACCATTAGTGTCTCCGCGAATGCATTTTACCTTACCAAGCTTCACTTTCCTTTCGCCAAGAGATCACCGAGTCGGGGAGACCTTTCTCTAACTTGGAATGCTATACCAAAGGCTTCCTTATCAGCAAGACCCCACCGGGTTGCTGAGACCTTTTGGCGAACTCATGTTGCCATGTCGAAGACCTCAAAATAAAACACTGTCAGTGAGACTTTGTCTCTTCGTTGGGACTTCTCATTAAGCTCTTTGTGTCACCCCAAAGCTCGTGGTCGCCATAAGTCTTGCTGACAGATGATTAAATGGCCTATTGGAAAAAGAATTCTATGTGATAAGAGGTCATACCGACCCCTTCCTATCACAGCGATAGGCTCTACAGCCACATTTAGCAGGACAGAAACTAGGTCTCAGCGACCTGTTCGAGATGGAATGAATCAAAGCAATCAATCAGCCAGACAGTAGAAGGGTCTTGCCAACTTTCTCCTTAAAGTAAAATTATGTCAAATTGATTAAGGCATGCTTTCAATTGAGCTCCCCTGCGAAATGTCATTAGATGTCTGACATAACCTTTAATGGAATTGTCCCATTTGGCCCCTAGAACACCTGCAACATAGATGCCTAGCCTGATGGAGCTTGAGGGTGAAAATTAGGCAACATTTCTTGTGACCTTTGTTGGATGTTTTCCTGCTAAACATGAAGACCAATAGTCTAGGCCTAACCATTGGGCATGGAGTCATTAGGAAACCCATAAACAAATAAAAACATCAGTCTTGCATATGGCTGAAATTCGCATGAGATTCATAGGACACAACAGGTTGCCCAAAACAGCAAGACAGGGAAAATGGAAAAGAAAAGAAAAATATTTATTGGATTGAAACAACACTTATGGAAAACATAAATCCTAAACTAACATGTACAATAGATAGACCTATTAGATTTGAAAACAGGGCTTAAGGTGTATCCCATTGATTGGGATAGGGAGAACTTCCCCTTCCGTCATAGCCAACTGGTAAGCATTGTACTCCTTGCAGTCTCTGATAATGAATGGGCCTGTCCACATATTGTCAAACTTGGTGTGAAGGTCTGACCTACTTTTCAGAATATCCCATTTGAGCACTAGATCCCCCTCCTTAAAAGACTTTGTTGTAGCCCTTTTGTCAAATGTCTTCTTTGTCTGGAGCTGATGATACTCCAAAGTTTTCATCGCTCTGTCCCTTGATTCTTCAAGCTCCATGAGCTCTGCATACCTTACAAACATTGGATCCTATCCCTCAAGTATCTCCAACTGGTGAACAATGTCTAAAGTCAGAAACTCCACAGATAGGGGTAATCTTGTCTCTCTACCATAGACCAACATATATGGTGAATTACCAATAGACCTCTTAGGGGTCACTCTGTCTACCTAGAGTGCATTCTTTAAACCGTTGTGCCAGGCCCTTTGATTATCCTCTATGGTTCTTTTAATGATCCTGATGAGGTTCTTATTTGTGCTTTCAGCTAATCCATTACCTTGAGGATAATAATTTGAGGAGGTGTTTAAATGAATGTCATGTTTGACAACCCAATCAGTCAGTCTTAATCCCATGAATGCAAGAGCATTATTAGATATGATACAGTCAGGAACCCCAAATCTAGTGATTATATCTTCATAGAAGCTCAAAACTAAAGGCTCTTTTGCTTCTTTCAATGCAACCGCTTCTTTCCACCTTGTGAAATAGTCTATAGCTATGAGCACCCACTTGTGACTAGCACTAGATGGTGGATTTATTGGTCCAATGAAATTAATGCCCCATCTCATGAAGGGTTGTTCCACCTGAATTAGATGTAGAGGCATAGCAGGCATCTTTTCCTTTCTTGCAAACAGAACACATTTGATACACTTTCTCGACCAGGCATATGCATCTTTGTGTTGGTATGTGGTGACTGATCATGCTATACTGTATAGCCCATGGTATACTGTACACCCTGGACCCCCGTCAATGAAAAAGGAAAAATCTCTGAAAAAGAAAGAAAATCGACTTTGTAAAACCCTAATTCTGGAAGCTTCTAAAAGCTTGTTAAAAGGGGTTGGGATGGGGGTTACAGTATGAAGAAAAATGTGACTATTCGCAAGATTGTAATAGGTTTTGCACTAGTTAATAAAAGTTTTAGATGGCTGCAGTTTGGTGGATGTAGCCCAGATTGGGTGAACCATGTTAAATTCTCTGTGTTATGATTTATTCTATGTATGTTTTAGTTTCTCTGTTTATTATTTAAATATGCATTTAATTGTTAGATATATGCCATCTCTAACCCTAAAAAGTGGTATCAGAGCGAGTTGTGTTTCGATTATCGTCTGTGTGAAGGTCTCGCGGTTGAGTGGGAGCAATGGCAGACGAGGGTAAAAAGGTTGAGAAGTTTAATGGGCAGAACTATCAGTTATGGAAGATACAGATGGAGGACTATCTCTATCAGAAGGATTTATGGCGGCCATTGGAAGGGAAAGCCAAGAAACCTGTAGCAATGTCAAATGAGGACTGGGAGATCTTGGATAGAAAGGCTCTTGGCAGTATTCGTCTATGTCTGGCACAATCGGTGGCATTTAATATTACAATAGCAAAGACGACTCAAGATTTGATGGAAACCCTATCAAAGTTATATGAAAAGCCTTTCGCTTTGAATAAGGTATTTCTTATGAAGTGTTTATTTAATATGAAAATGGTAGAAGGTGGGTCAGTTACTGATCATTTGAATGAGTTTAATATGATCACCGGTCAATTAACCTCTCTAAAAGTAAACTTTGATGAAGAAGTTAGGGCTCTTTTGATTCTGTGTTCTTTGCCTGAAAGTTGGAATAGCTTGGTAATGGCTGTTAGAAATTCTGTTTCTGGTTTGAATACATTGAAGTTTGATGATGTTGTTGGTGTTATTTTGAGCGAGGAAATTCGTAGGAAAAGCTCAGGTGGAACATCCACATCATGCAGTGTTCTGAATGCAGAAAGCAGGGGCAGAACAAAGGAGAGAGGAAACAATTCTGGAAATCGTGGGAAGTCACGAGGAAAATCAAAGGACAAAAGGTCCCAATCCAGAGATAAGAGGGATTGCTAGTACTGTGGTAAGCCGGGTCATTTGAAGAAAGATTGCTGGTCTCGGAAAAATAAAGATGGAGACAACAAGGAAGGAAGCAAAGAGGAAAATGTGGTAAGTAATAAATCTGATGAGGATGCTTTGATTCTTTCCCTTGATAATGCTGATGATTCTTGGGTATTAGATTCAGGGGCTTCATTTCATGCTACCCCCTATAGAATTTATTTTCTTGATTATGTCCAAGGGGATTTTGGGTTGGTTTATTTAGGAGATAACGAACCCTATCAGATTGTTGGAAAGGGAAGAATCAAGATTAAGTTGCAGAATGGGAATCATTGGCTACTACATGAGGTAAGGCATGTTCCAAAGTTAAGCAGAAATTTAATTTCAGCAGGGCAACTAGATGATGAAGGTTGTGTTGTTACATTTAGTGATAAAAATTGGAAGGTCACAAAGGGTGCCTTAGTAGTAGCAAAAGGTTTGAAAGTAGGCACCTTATATCTTTGTACAGGTCATACTGTTCCTTCTACTTTAATTGTTATAGAAAAGAGTCAATCTTCAGGAGCATTGTTGCAGTTCAGCAGGTAGAAGATCATACAGTTGTTGTGGACTCTGAATCAGCACTATGGCATAATAGACTTGGGCATATGAGTGCAAAAGGTATGAAAGTACTTCATTCAAATAATGTTTTACCAGGTCTAAAATGTGTTAATATGGATTTCTGTGAAATTTGTGTGTATGGAAAACAAAAGAGAGTCAGTTTTCTCAAGGATGGGAAGCAAAAGAAAGATGAGAAATTGGAGCTTGTACATACGGATGTATGGGGACCAGCTCAGGTATCTTCTCTTGGTGGCTCTCTGTATTATGTTACATTCATTGATGATGCAACTAGAAAGGTATGGATTTATTTCCTTGGGCAGAAATCTGATGTATTTGAAACTTTTAAAAAATGGAGAAGCTTGGTTGAGAATGAGACGGGTAAAAGGATAAAATGTCTCAGATCTGATAATGGTGGTGAGTATTGCAGCAAAGAGTTTGAATATTATTGTTCCTCCAATGGTATTCGTAGGCAGAAAATGGTTCCAAGGACTCCACAAGAAAATGGAGTGGCTGAGCACATGAATAGAACAATAATGGAGCGTGCACGGACTATGAGATTGCATGTTGGGTTGCCTTTAAAAATGTTGGAAAAGGCTGTAAACACTGATGTTTATTTAATCAATAGAGGTCCCTCTAATCCTTTGGGTTGTAGTATTCCAGAGGAAGCATGGAAGGGTAAGAAGGTGAGTTATTTTTTTCTCAAAACCTTCGGTTGTGAAGCATTTGCACATGTAGATTTTGAAAATAGAACCAAGTTTGATGCAAAATCAAAGAAATGTGTATTTGTTGGATATAGCATTGATGAATTTGGTTATAGGCTTTGGGATTTTGAAAATCAGAAAATTGTGAGAAGCAGGGATGTCATATTCAATGAAAAAGTGTTGTACAAAGATCTGTTGCTGCAGCATGAGAAGAAAGAAAATGATTATGTAGTGTTGGATGATATTCCCAACAATGATATTTCAGTGGTTCCTCATGCTGGGCAACAACAGCAACAACAAATACCACAAACTCCTGTTAGATGATCTTCAAGGGTAAGTAGACCTCCAGAAAGATTCTCTCCCTCTTTGTATACTATTATGTTAACTGATGCTGGTGAACCAGAATATTATGATGAAGCTATGCAGGTGGATACCAAGGTTCAGTGGGAGCATGGAATGAAAGAAGAAATGGACTCCTTGCTGGAAAATCAGACTTGAGAATTATGCAAGTTGCCTGCAGGGAAAAAGGCTTTACCAAACAAATGGATTTATAGGCTGAAAGAGGAGGATGGAGGTAAGAAAAGATTTAAAGCCAGATTAGTTGTAAAGGGATTTGCACAGAAAAAAGGGTATTGATTTTGATGAGATTTTTTCTCCTGTTGTTAAAATGACTTCTATTCGTATTGTTTTAAGTATTGTGGCTGCTGAAGATTTGCATTTAGAACAACTTGATGTTAAAATAGCATTTCTCCATGGTGATTTGAAGAGGAAATATATATGGAACAACCACAAGGATTTGAGGTCAAAGGTAAGGAGAAACTAGTGTGATTGAAGAAAAGTTTATATGGCTTGAAGTAAAGCACCTCGACAATGGTACTTAAAATTTGATAGTTTATGGTGAGCAAGGCTACAGCAGGTGTAATTCTGACCATTGTGTTTATTTTAAGAGGTTGATAATGATAGCTACATTATTTTATGCTTATATGTTGATGACATGCTTGTAGCCGGTCTAACATGGATCACATAAGTGAGCTAAAACAACAGTTAGCAAAATATTTTGCTATGAAGGATTTAGGGGCAGCAAAAAAAATCCTTGGTATGAAAATTTGTAGAGATAGGAAAAACAAAAATTGTTTTTATCTCGGCTAATTATGTTGAAAAGGTGTTGCAAGATTTCATATGGAGAATGCAAAAGCTGTCAGCACACCTTTGCCTAGTCATGTTAAATTGACTAAGGATATGTGTCCAAAGACACAAGAGGAGGAAGAAAAAATGTCCAAGGTACCATATGCTTCAGCTATAGGCAGTTTAATGTACACCATGGTATGCATGAGACCGGATATTGCACATGTCATAGGAGTTGTTAGTAGGTATTTGAGTCATCCTGGAGTTGAGCATTGGAATTCAATAAAATGGATTCTTAGGTATTTGAGAGGTACATCCAATAAGTGTTTATGTTTTGGGGGCTCTAATATTGATTTCAAAGGTTATGTTGACTCAGATTTGGCAGGGGATATAGATACCAGGCGAAGTACCACAGGTTATGTATTTACAGTTGGTGGGACAACAATGAGTTGGATTTCTCGATTGCAAAAGGTGGTTGTTTTATCCACCACAGAGGCAGCAAAGGAGATGATATGGATACAATTGTTCATGGATGAGTTGGGAAAACAACAGGATGGAAATTACTTATTTACAGACAGTCAGAGTGCTATACATCTTGCAAAAAATTTTGCCTTGCATTCTAAAACAAAACACATACAATTGAGATATCATTTCATTCGGTCGATGTTGGAAGATGGACAGGTCAAGCTGACAAGATACATATAGATGTCAATCCAGCGGATATGTTTACGAAGGCGATGCCAAGGGAGAAGTTGAGTCCTCTTCAGCTTTGGTTGGCCTTCAAGGTTGAATTCAAGTATAACAGAGCAGCAGGGTCCAAGGTCCTTATTTCCAGTGGGAGTTGTAAGTGCAGCAGTGTTGTCCAGGATCAATCTCCAAGTGGGAGATTGTGATGGTGTGGAGCCTGATCGTCTCCAAGTGGGAGATTGTTGGTATGTGGCGACCGATCATGCTATACTATATAGCCCATGGTATCGTACACCCTGGCCCCGTCCTCGGGGGTTTGGGGTTGGGGCCGGCCGGGGTGACCGGCCCCGGCGAGGTTGGCGGACCCGCGGGGTTCGGGCGCCCCCAAGAAAAAAAATTTTGCCATTTTTTTCGCATCGTCAGTGAAAAAGGAAAAATCTTCGAAAAAGAAAGAAAATCGACTTTGTAAAACCCTAATTCTGGAAGCTTCTAAAAGCTTGTTAAAAGGGGTTGGGATGGGGGTTACAGTATGAAGAAAAACGCGATTATTCGCAAGATTGTAATAGGTTTTGTACTGGATAATAAAAGTATTAGATGGCTGCAGTTTGGTGGATGTAGCCCAGATTGGGTGAACCACGTTAAATTCTCTGTGTTATGATTTATTCTGTGTATGTTTTAGTTTCTCTATTTATTATTTAAATCTACATTTAATTGTTAGATATCTTCCATCTCTAACCCTAACACTTTGAACAAGTTGGGCCAGTAGTAGCCAGCTCTCATGATTTTCTAGGTAATGGTTCTGGGAGCAAAGTGACCTCCTGCGGCTCCATCATGAAATTCATGAAGTACCTTCTCAACCTGATCACTGTGAATGCATCTTAATATGACACCATTCAGATCCTTTTTGAAGAGAACATTATTTACCAGCACATATGGTATGGACTGCAATCTAAAGTATCTTCTTTTAGTTTTGTTTAATCCTAATGGGCATTCACCAGTTTGTAAAAACTAGATCATATCTTGAACCCAATTGGCTGTCCCTATTGGTACATCATCTTGATCATTCTGAAATTCATCTGTATTAGCAAGCACATCATCCTTTTCTAATTTAGTTTTACTGCTTGACCCTGCAACAAGCTGCTCACAAAGACCCCTGCCTCTAACCAATTTGGTGATCTTAATATCTACATCATACTCCATGACCTTAGTGATCCACCCTGCTCTTTTTTCATTCAGATCTTTATTCAATAAAAATTCCTTCACACTTGAGTGTGCCACCATGACATGAATTTTACTATGGGAGATCAAAGGCTTGAATTTCTTCAGGCTTCTGATCACAGCAAGAACATGCCTCTCTACAAAGGAGTATTTCTATTCATAATCAACCAAACCTTGACTGAAAAAGGCTATTGGTTGTTCTAAATTCTTTTCATTTTTTTAACCAATATTGCAGAAATGTTACTTGTGCTACCATAGGCATACATATAAAAATCTTTAGAAAAATTGGGATTTACCAGCGTAGGAGTTACTGCTGAGGCCTCCTTGACCTTTTCAAAATTATTCTTAGCATCTTTTGTCCAACTGAAAATTGCATTTTTGTTTAACATATATGTTAAAGGTTGTAACAGGTTTGCAACATCAAGGATGAATCTTCTTAGAAAGTTGATCTGGCCAAGAAAGCTTTGTAGACCCTTCTTGTGATTAGGTAGCGGCAACTCAAGTATGGCTTTGACTCTCTCAGGATCAATAGTAATTCCTTGCTTTAACACTATGTGTCCTAAAAATTTCCCTTCATGAACAGCAAAAATACTCTTTTTCGGGTTGAGAGAGATACCAAACTATCTACATTTTTCAAAAAAATTCCTAAGATGTGACAGGTGTTCGTCAACATTCTTAGAATAAACTGTAATGTCATCTAGGTAAATCAGCATAATCTTGTTGATTAAATTTTGAAATGCCATGTCCATGGCCCTCTAAAATGTGGCACCGGCATTAGATAGACCAAAAGGAATCCTTTTCTACGCCATGGTGCCCCATTTAGTTGTAAAAGTAGTTTTGAATTGATCCTCTTTTTTAACTAACACTTGATTATAGCCCGAAAAACCATCCAATAAGGAAAATCTTTCAGAGCCAGCAACTTCTTGCAAAATTTGTTCGATGGAGGGTAGCGGATAGTGGTCTTTCAGAGAGGCTCGATTAAGATCCCTAAAGTCTACACAAAGTCTTATTTCACCACTTTTTTTCCTAACTGGAACAAAATTAGAAACCCAAGAGGTGTGTTTAATTGGAAAGACAATACCCCCCTCAACTAGTTTGGTCAGCTCTTTGATCATTAAGGGCTCAAGCTTAGGATTCAAGGGCCTTTGTTTCTATCTTATTGGCTTAGCATCAGGCTCTAACTCAATTGTGTGCTGAGCAATATGAGGATCAAATCCTTTCAAATCTGAATACTCCCAAGCAAAGACATCATAGAATTCTTGACATAAAGCAACAAAAGATTGTCTATCTTTATGTGAACAAATTTTTCCTATCTTGAGTTTACCTTTGAAAATCTCCAGCTCTTCATAATGTTCTTGTTTGATTTGCAAGCTAGCTTTACCATTTTTAAGCTGATCATCAGTACTGAAAATAGACTCTAAGGCAACAAGACCTTTGGGTAACTTATTTTTCCTTAGCTGTATGACTTGATCACCATACTGTTGCTTGATTTTTTCTTGATTCATCATGGAGAACCGATCTTCTTCGAGCAAAAAAGAAAGAATCTATTCATTACTATCAAAGACTTGCCAGTGAATGTCATTATCAGGAATTGATGGTCTGACCACAACTTTCACATACTACTGCACCTTTTCTTTTCTAATGTCATTTGGAATGTCAAAATGTGCCCCAATGGCTACAAGTCTGTCAGCATGCTTGTTCTGATTTCTTGGAATAAACACTAAGTTAAAAGCATCAAAATCTTCGAGCATGTCCCACACTCTATTTCTATAAGACTTAAGCGTGTCATTTTTAGCAGCATTTAGGCCTCTTACTTGATTAACAACTAATTTGTTGTCCCCATAGACTTTTAAGCTGGTTATTCCTCTCTTCCTTGCCCACTCTAGACCTTGAACAAGGCCCTCATATTCAATAGTGTTATTGGAGCATGCAAAAGAAAAATGAAAATCAAAGCAGTACCTATCACCTTGTGGAGAGATCAACATTGCACCCCCTCCTGCTCCATTTTTACTTTTGGAACCGTCGAAGAACATCTCCCAAAGTCCATTTAGTGGTTGCAAAAACTAATCTGCATCTTGTTCCAAGTTTGGAATCTCCGTGTTAGACTCAAGAATGACATAGTTTCCCATACCATCATCTTGAATGAGGTCCTCAGGACTGTCCAATACATTTTCAACTACCCATTTATGTAGCAGCATGTCAGGAATAGCTTCTGATTGGAGTTGTTACGCGGCAGCCAACTCATTGTCAGTAAAAGCAACACAATTTGCATTTGCAGCAGAAGGAGCAGCATTGATGGGACTTGGGTTATATTTCTCAATGTGGTCTTTGGCCAACCTTTCAGATTTAATGGTAACCTTGGTTCCATATCTTGTTCTAAATAGCATATGTGACCAATCAACTGACACATAACCACCTATCTTGGTTGTAAAGTCTCTAGATAAACACAAGGAAAAGAAAGGTGCAAGGTCTATGACACATATGTCTTGAGGGACTGGAAAATTTGGACAAGCATGGAGGGTGAGATTTAGATCCTTGATAATACCCAAAGTATTAGCTGAAGTACCATCCAATTGGATCACTCCCTTCTCTAAAGGCTAGTATTTTAGTCCAAGTTTGTCAGCAATCTATTTTGGCATGACGGAGCTGCTAGCTCCACTATCTACCATACAATTATGAACTAACTTATCACCAATAATCACTGACACGTAGAAAGGAGGTGGTTTAACTCATTTTTCAGTCTTTATGTAAGACTGCTGATCATTTCCCTAGGAATTATTTGTTAACATAGCTCTAACCTAACCTATTGGGGGCTTGAATTCATCATACATTTTCAAACTTGATAGGGCCAACTATAACATATCCTTTTGACCTGGGATGGATAATGAGTCCCACATGGACATTGTAACATTCATTTTTTTCATGCTATCAAGGATATTATAATGTACAATTGGATTTACTTTAGGATGTACCTTTATACTAGTATGATCAGCTTGCAGGTGTGACTGCTCCTTGTTTGGGAGTTGTTGATTTCTTTGCCAAAGAGGAGCCGCTCAAGATGTAGATGGTTTTGTAGTGGTTGCCTTTCCTTTGTCAGCCGCTTGAATAAGCTCAAAAGCTCTCTTCTTTGCCCTTGTGTTAGTTGCAATTGGAGAGCTATCTTCATTCAACCCATAGAATTCTTGACCTTTCTAGTTAAGCAGGGTTGTATCATTGTTGAACTGGTCTTGATGTTGTGAAGATGCATCATTGCATGCACTCTGCTGCAAACTTGAAACATTCTATACCATAAGGGCCTGATTGATTAGTCCATTTGAGCAAGTGGCCTAATTATGAGGTTGGTTACAAGGGTAACACCACTCATAGTATGTCGCTAAGTTGTTTTGGGTAGGAACCAACTCCTTGGTCGCACTAACAGGGGCTAGAGCATAGGCCATAAAAGGCCTTGTATTCACACTCTATCTTGGGCCCTGATAATTGCCCTGATACTGCTATCTATTCCCTTGGAATTGCTGCTGCTGACCTTGGAAGGGTTGACTTGAGGCTTGATTCTGCTGTTGATAAGGTCTAGAATAGGACTGTTGTTTTTCCAAGTTCACCAACTTGTTACCAAAAGTCTATAAAAGACTTTTGATCTCTTGTAGCTCCTGTGATGAGCCTGAAGCAAAACTCTCTTGTTTATCAACGGCTGGAACAACAACTGGCAACATTTGTACAGCTGGTAGAGGTGTGAAAGGTGGTATTTGCAAAGGAATGTTTGCATGAATTTTTGGGAATATTGGCATTAGTGGCCTGGGAGAAAGCTTACCAGCTTGTATTAAGTTGTTTTCAGCTCTGATGGCTATTTCAAAGGTATCTAGTAAGGACACTCCTCCCATCAACTGTATCATGATAGCTATATCACTGTTCAGAGCCCTTAAAAAGTATAAAAATGCATACTCTGGAGGTGGCCTCACCATTGTAGGGATTCTATCCCAAGTTCTCTAAAATCTAAAGTTGGAATCATTCATCTACTCTTGCGGATCCCTCTTAATTGTAGTCAATTGCTCTAATAGAGACAAGTTGTTAGACCTATCTTGGAATTGCTTATGCAACTTATCTCCAAATTTGTCCCATGTTGCAATTGAACTGACTGGTAGGCTTCTATACCACTGCATGGCTCTTCCTTTCAGTGAAGCAGCTAGTAATCTCACTGCAACATCCTCTTGGGTTATGTGATGGACTCCACATAACGAAGCCACATCTCTCATATGTTCAATGGGACTAGTTTGGTCTCCTCCCATGAAAGTTGGCAGACTCTTCAAGGATTCCATTAGAATATTATTGTGTTGTGCCAAGTTTAAAGGGCTCCCTCCATTGAAAGCAACAAAGGGTTGATTCCTTAGAGTGGCCATTAAAGGTATCTGAGGTGGATTTGTTGGTGCAGTGAAATGAGACCCTACAGATGGAGGAGTGGACTGAGTTCTTCTAGAATAGATGATTGTTGTTCCTCGCCTTTCCTCTACTCTAACTTGTCTTCTTGGTGGTGACAGCTGCAAGTATTCAAAAGGGCTCGAGCTGCTTCTTGTTCAAACTCTTTTCATAAACCGGAGAAGGCGTTGATTTCTAGAGTTCTTACTCTTTGTGGAGTCGCTAGATATGCAAAAAGGCTTGTATAAAGTCTATAATTCACTGGCTACATACAAAACCAATAGTTAAAACAAATTCCTGTCCCACTGGATGTGCCAGAAACTGTTGTCACTTAGAATTGCACCCTGTGCAAAGTTTACAAAAACTGAGCTTTCTACAACAACATGGGATCATCTCAAGGTTGTGGGTCACCTATAGTTGAAATGAACCTCCGGAGAAGGCTAGCTTCCTTTGGTGTCACCTAACTACTGATTCTTGGGGGAAAAAGGAAGAAGGAATACATAAAATAAAGATTAAAATCTAAGGTGATACACCAAAATGATGAGGAATTATGAAAAGAAAATAGGATGAACATACATTGGGAAACCTAAGTTTAAATGCTTTATGTGCTCAACACAACTTCTGCTAGACTTATGCATCAATCTTAACAGGTTCGATCTACATACACATCTCAGGAAGGAAAGATTAATTTCACAGCTCTAAGATATAAGTGCAGAATTTATAAAACACAGTTAAAGACTTGCATAATCAAAAGAAGGTATAGAAATGAGAATAGTACAAACATGGACACTAGCTTCCAAGGTAAACTCTGCATTACATTCCAGATTTTGATTGAGTTACAAAATATACATTAGTTGAGGAAGGATAGCTAAAAATCACTAACTCTTTTGGATGCATTACTCCGAACTACTTACAAAAAAGGCCAAAATGCCTTATATACACTAGTGTGTCGGCCCCTTAGGGCTTACAAAATATCAGTCCCTGAAAAATCTATATCTCCTTAGATCTTTTCAACTAAGTTTAATGTGGAACCCTGCATGTCCCTGCCATCAAGAGTCATCCCCGGGGAAGCCTTCTTCAAATATTTCACAGCTATCGTATTCATTCTGATCCTAGCATTGTGTCCTATTTGAACGACCTCGACTGAACGCCTTGAATGCCCCTGAACTCACAATAGATACGTGTTGCATTCATGTGGTTGACATTCTTCATTATGATCAGACTGCCATGGCTCTCTTCAACTCATTCCTGGTTGGTCGAGTGTATTCCACGCAGGCTCTGTAGGCGGTCAAAACTCTTTTGAAAGGAATCACATCTCGGCGAGACATTGAAAATGTCTTGCCGATGTGATTATGCTCCTCTGAAGCCATCGGCATAGTGTGTGACAGTCAATGAGAGTTCTATTGAGCTCATAAAGTCATACCGATTTCTCCTCTATCACTGAGAGCACGTGATGTCGGTAAGATATCACTCCAACAGTCAGGTGCTATATCGATGAAATTCATGTTGGAGAGACCTTTTTCGATGTCTCTAGAAGCCATCCCACTGAGCTCCTTTCCTTCTATTAGCCAGGCATCCTCATATTGGCAAGAGGTCCTGCCGCAGGCACTTTAGCTTGGCGAGGCCCTATTTCATCTATCGGCAAGAGACCATTAGTGTCTCCCCGAATGCATTTTACCTTATCGAGCTACACTTTCCTTTCGCCAAGAGATCACCAAGTTGGGGAGACCTTTCTCTGACTTGGAATGCTATACCGAAGGCTTCCTTATCAGCAAGACCCCACTAGGTCACTGAGACCTTTTGGCGAACTCAAGTTGCCATGCCAAATACTTCAAAATAAAACACTGTCGGTGAGACTTTGTCTCTTCGTTGGGACTTCTCACTGAGCTCTCTGTGTCACCCCAAAGCCTATGGTCACCATAAGTCTCACCGACAGACGATTAAATGGCCTATCGGCCAAAGAATTTTGCGTGATAAGAGGTCATACCGACCCCTTCCTGTCACAGCGATAGGCTCTGCAGCCACTTTCAGCAGGATAGAAGCTAGGTCTCAGTGACCTGTTCAAGATGGAATGAATCAAAGCAGTCAGTTGGCTAGACAATAGGAGGGTCTTACCGACTTTCTCCTTTAAGGAAAATTATGTCAAATTGATTAAGGCATGCTTTCAACTGAGCTCCCCTACGAAATTTCATTAGATGCCTGACATAACCTTTAATGGAATTGTCCCATTTGGCCCCTAGAACACCTGCAACATAGATGCCTAGCCTAATGGAGCCTGAGGGTGAAAATTAGGCAACAGTAACCATGGAAGCCATTAATGAACGTTCTAAGCTAATATGCATGTAAAATGACCTAAAATTATTTTAAAAACATGAAATGTGAGTACAAGATGGGAGTGATTTTAATAGTATAAGTTTACTATTAAAATTTGGATCTCTATTCAATAGATGTAAGATCTATTTATAAAATAGGAAAAATGAAATTGATGGTCAAGATCAAAAGGATCAATCAACGGTCATAATAGGAGGAAGATGGAGGAATGGATCATGGATTCCCATCAAGGATTAAGAATGCAAGTTGATATTTAATCAAGGGATTATATTCATCCAAACAAAGACACTTTTAAAACTTGCACAAGAAGCTCTATTGAAATTTTGTTGCAAAAAAGAAGAAATACTCCCTTTTTCAAATGAGTGAAGAGAATATTCTCATGGGTGAGGAAAATTAGATATTTAGTTAATTAAAAAAAAAATGTGTAAAGGAGAAGGAATATTCCATGGGAATATTCCTTTTGGAGGAATGTGCAAAGGAAGAATATTCCCAAGAAATATTCCCTTGCAAGTGGGAGGATTAGATTTAAATAATTAGTAACTTGATAATTAAAACAAAGTTTCAATTATAAAAATTAGTTAAATTAGGATATTATTAAATAAATGATTTAATGAAAAAGGGGGAAGTGATATGATATTTAATTAAATAACTTAGGGTTATTTAATTAAATAAGAGGACTTAGGGATTTAAATTAGACAAGTTGATTTATCCAATTTAACAGGATGAAGAGTTAGTATGAAAGGGGATGAATTAACCTTACAAGGTCAATTAGGTAAATAGATTAAAATGATGTGATTAATTAAATAGTGATGCAATAGACATTTGGTGTATGATCTATGTTAGGGTTTTGCGGTGTCTGCAATCACTCTTGTCCCCTCTTGCATCATACTACACTTACTGCACAGGAAACTCCTCTTTTATTGTGTGTACGACTGCATTTAGTGCAGTTTTTGTGTTTTAATATGCCTTCAACCCACTCTAACCCAACAATTCATGATGGTGTTAGTGGTTCATCGAGTTTTCTCAATGGCTCCTCCTCTAAACAAATGACCCTGAAATTTTGTTCTAAAAGTATTTCATGAGGTAAGTGTTCTGACTCCCCAGCTGACGTGGTTTTTCCTTTACCAAATTTTGATTCTTCTTGTCAATGGCTTGAGAAACATACCCTTGTTGGATATTTTGTTGGGAGGACTCCCCTTGAAAGTATGTTTAAGGAGTGGTTCAACAAGGCTTGGGTCCCTCATGGGGTCTGCCTTGATATGGTCCAAAATTTAACCAAGGTTTTTTTTTTGTTCCGCTTTACAAAGGTCAATCATGTCCAGGCTATCTTAGCCCATGGTCCCTAGCATTTTAGGTCTTCTTTGTTGGTTTTCTAGGCATGGACCTAATATTTTTTTGTCTTGGATGAACCCAAGTTGTGGGTCCCAATTTGGATTGAGTTTCTTGGCTTACCCTTGCCTTGTGTGTCTTTTTTGAATCATATTGTGTCCTCGTTGGGGAGGGTTATCTACATTGAGCCAAATAGGTTCTTTTAGGCCTGACCCCAGAAAATGGTTTGTGTGGAAGTGGACCTTTCCAAAGATTCGAAAGACTCCATTGATATCCAAATTGAAGTCTCTGGCATACCCAAAAGGTCACTTATTTTAATCTACACAACATGTGTTATAAGTGTCATTCCGCAAACCACAAGATCAAAGACTGCCCTTTGGTAGTGCCTCGTACAACTTCTCCACCACGAGATGCTGAAAAACCTCCTCTGATAAATACTTCTATAGCCAAAATTGATGAAAAATGGACTACAATTACAAACCAAAAGAATAAGCCCATTAGTTCTGGGTTGGCCTCCAAGGCCTTCGAACCAATGAAAGTTGTTTCAAACCCTTCAGTGATGGGGAAGGAAGCTCCTGTTAGGGCTGATAATGTTTTGTCGCAACCTAGGCCAAAGGCAACACCTTAGCCTCCTATTGTCATGATAGCATAGTCGAATGTTTCTCCTCCTGTGTTAGGAGCTCAAAGGTGGTCTCACAGTACTTCTCCACCAAGGGAAGAAGGGGAATATGTGCAAGAAAGTGGAGGTTTTCCTCTCCTTCTATCTAGATTGGGGCAGTTCCACCAAATTGTTTGCAAAATCATTTCTCTTCTCTGAATGAAGAGGAACTGGACTCTGATGATATGGAGGAGTTTCATTCATGAATTTCCTCTTATGGAATGTCTGAGGTATGAAAGACCTCTCCAAAAATTATTCTATCAGGGATACCTTGAGTAAGTATTTTGCTATTGAAGTGCTTTGTCTCCAAGAGGTTAAAAATTTTAGTGTTTTGCTTGCTTTGGCTTGTCACTCTATTTGGCCAACCAATAAAATGTTTTGCACTACTCATGATGTTGGGCGTGTTAAAGTTGTCACCATTATTTCCCCACGGTGGAACTCTTGTGTGGTTGACCATGGGTCTGATCCCACTCATCAGCTTGTATGGATCCTTCTCAACATTGATAATCATTCCTTTGGGATTATTAATGTTTATGATTCTAATGATGTTGTGGAATGCTCTTGCTTTGGTGTCGGATTGTTGATTCATTTCCAGTTACTACTTGGTTATTGTGTGGGGATTTAAATATGGTTGAGATGGTGTATGAAAAAGATGGTACCTTTCCATTCAGATGGGTAACTAGCAAAAGGGAGGCATGGTTTTACATGTGCAATAAATTGGGGCTCTTTCATCCCAATACTGGCCATTACCATTCTCATTCTCTCTGGCACACTTGGTGTATTACAAGGTTGGTTCTGATAGGATATCTAAGCGCCTTGATCATGCCATGATCTCAGCTAAATCTTTTTTCTCTTTTGATAGTTCTTCTCTCCTAGTTAAGTCACTAGTGGATCTGACTTTGTCAAACCACTTCCCCATTTCTTTTCGCATTGAATGGGAGACACAATAGCCTTACACGTGTAAAACTCAATTATTTTTTAACACATATTTTCTCTATCACAAGCCTAATCTAGCCCACATAGAGTTTTGAATATGGAGTGTAGGCTAGCTCATCATACAGGCTAGATTACTTAGTGGAATGATGCTATCACTCGCATGGCTATATTTATGCACATTTATGGGCTCCAACTAGCTATCTTTTGTCGATAGTCTTATGAGGTTACCACTGTTGACCTATAATTAGCTACCAAGGCTTTGGCGACCAACCCTTTTTCCCCATCATTGCAAGTTAGGGTGGCAGAATTAAGGCACAAAAATCAAGTTGCATACAATTATGTTGCCAGAGGTGCAAAAATTAAATCTCAGTTACATTGGCTAAAAATTGGTGATCATGTCTCTAAAAAAAGAAATTTGGCTCTACGTGTCAAAAACTCACCCCTAGGCATTAAAAAAATCAAATATGGCATTCAAGTGCTCTTTGAGCTTCCTAAAATTCTCTAGGCCTTTGTGCATCATTATGAGCAGGTTTTCCCTACATAAGAACCCACACCTGTGCAACAGCAAGCCCTCTAGGATTTCCTTTTTGTTGTGCCAAATAAGTTTTCCTCAGCCCAGAAAATTTTTTGTAATCAATTGTTAACAATTGATGACCTCAAGGAAGTTGTTCATTCCATGGTTGATGACAAAGCCCCAAGGATTGATGGTTTCCCTTGTGATTTTTACAAGGCCTTTTCGGATTGTGTTGTACAAGATCTATATCATGTTTACTTAGAATCTTTTTATGTTAAATCTCTAGGTAACTTAATAAACAAACACAATATAAAATTCATACCTAAATAAGGCGATCTTGAGGATATTTGCAACTAGAGGCCTATCACGCTTCTCCATGTTTCCTACAAAATCATCGCCAATACTTTGGCTCTAAAGTTTTGCCACCTTTTACCTTAAATTGTGCACCCAGAGAAAACAAGGTTTATCAAATCCAGGTTTATTCTGGATAATATTATTATTGTTTGGGAAGGCATAGAATGGCCCAAGTGCTCAAACTAAAAATCCATATTTGCTAAAATTGATTTTTCCAAGGCCTGTGACCGCATTGAATGGCCTTTTATTCTTGCTATGTTACATTCTTTGGGTTTTGGGCCTAATTTCATTCAGGTTGTTTGAATTCTCTTTGTGGATGTCTTTGCTTGTATCACCATTAATGACCATCAATCTTCTGCCTTTGGACTATTTCGTTCTATTCAGCAAGGGTGTCTACTTGCCCCCTCCCTATATGTGCTTGTTACTAAAGGATTTGGATACCTTTTGGCCAACGTGGTTTCCCAGTAGTGTGTTTAGGGAATTTCATTGCCTAAATATCAGGCTCAGCTCGTTAATGGTTATTTTGTTGATGACTCTTTCCTCACTCTCCTGGAGGAAGAAGAAAGTATTAAAGTGGCCCTGTATTTTCTGAATACTTTTTGTCTTTCTTTCGGCTCTGGTATTCAATGGAACAAAACTTTGTGCTACAGACAATCTATTTTTCCCACTCCTCCTTGGTTTCAATAGTATAGTTGGAAATGGATTGGGCTAGGATAAATTTTTTGGTTCCTAGGCATTCCCTTTGCTTTCTAAGGGTCTCCGGCTGAGCTATGGCAAGCTATTCTTTCCAGATTTGAGCAAAAGCTTCCTTACTAGATTACTAAGCCCCTCTCTTTGGTAAATAAATTTAAGTTGTGTTCCAAATTTCTTGCGGCTACCCATGTTTATTATTCTTCCTATTGGGCCTCGTCAAAATCTTCCTACGGAAAGCTTAAAAAATTACTCTAGGATTTTCTTTGGGCCTCTATTGATTCCCATAGAGGGTTTCACCATGTTGCCTAGGAATTCTACTGCCTTCCCAGAGATTCTGAAGGGCTTGGATTGCTCTCCACTCAATGGAAAGGGACTACCTTGTGTGTAAAATGGATAATCTATGCCCTTACTAGTGATGAGGCCTGTAAATTTCTTCTCAAGCATTGTATTTAGTCAAGCTTTCCTATTCAAAGACCCACCTAGAAGGGGATTGTTTTTCAAACCCTTTTGTTCATGAAGGAACCAATCAAAATTGTTTGGACTTTTGTGGCCAAAAGCATTTGGAGAGCCTGGGAGGCTATCAAGCCCTAGCTCCCCTAGGTTGGCTCTGGTTTCCATGATGGGCTTTCAATCAACCAGCAAAATGTTTGGTGGTCACCTCTTTTTGCTAGCAATGGTTAGCCTTTGGCTAAGTCACCTTGGCTTAAGGTGCTCAAATTTCACAAAAAGGGTATCTAGACCTTGCAACAAATATTTCATAGACCCACAATGTGTATCATGCAGTGGGAAGAATTTTGTCCCTTGTACAAGCTTCATAACTAGGAACGTGCAACATTTGAGGGTCTAGTGAATGTTATTCCTGAAGAAATGCTTCATAAGGTTGGAATTCATGGGTCCAAGCCTTGGTGGAAGGACTAGAAGTGGTACCCAAACACCCCTTTCAGGAATTACAATCCTAGGCTTGGTTACAAGTGTCTTTCACCACATTTTCCTTTGATTCACAATCTGAACCAGAGGTGGCTTCTTAAATCTCCCACTCATTTCTAGCATAAAAGATTTGTTACCACTTGGTCTACAAGTGTTGAGCCAAAACTTCCCCACTTTTCTTGGTGTATTCTTTTCCAAGGCTTTCCTAGGGGTTCTCGGCTTGTTCACCTGGGGGTTCAGGACCCTCATTGCCCTTTTTGTGGGAAAGTTGAGACTTTTAAGCATCTTTTCTTGTTTTTCCCTAGAGCTCAGCAGTTTTGGACTTGGATTCATGAATTCTTTTGGACCTTCAGGCTGGAGCCTTTCTCTTGGCATATGATTCTACTAGGAGACTCACTCAGACTTCCTACTAAGTATACCCAGCTATTATTTTTTCTAATGTGCTCTTACAGATTCAGGTGCAGGAAAATAAAGTTGCACTTGGAGTTACTCACCTGCAAGTGCTTCTGGACCATTAGGGAAATGCCTCGTGTACTATTTCTCAGGTGCTTGCTTCGCCCACCTCCTCTCATGGTCGATCACCTTCTCGGGAGTGGCAGTGAAGTGGTTTTTGCACCCCCTCTCTCAACTTCCTCTTCAATGGGATTCTTGCCCTCCTCGGCAGACCCGTTCTCCTCCACTACGGGTTGGCCAAGGGTGGCCCTCTAGCGGTGCTTTGGGGAGCAATGATGATGGTTCTCGGTGGCCCTCTAATGATACTCCCGTCTCTGGCTTTGGTTGGCCAAACTCTGGTAAGAGCTTTCCACAGCTTGTGCTTGCAATCTTGCCTTAGCACAAGGAAGATAAAGAAGTTAATGATGGTTGGGGTCCTCCTCTTAACATCATTCCAAACTTGACTAATGTATGGGGGAAGAAAATGGATGACATACACCCTCCAGGCTCTGTTGGCATTGCTTTGGTCACTTAATGGCCTTTTCTGTATGTTTATAATCATGGACTTCTGGGCTTGACCCATGTGATTGGTTGATTTTTTGGCTTTTTTGGGCTTTTCCAATGTGACTCTCAGGGTGTACCTTCTTACCACCCACCCTTTTTTGTGAATATGTAACTTTATCTTTATATTAATATAGATAGTCGCCTATTCATCAAAAAATAGTGATGCCAATTTAATCAATTAAGTGAACAGAGAATGGGTTTTACAATGAAATAGTGTTATTATGTCTGATTCAAGTGCATGATATCATTCATGATATTTTTAAGTATCTACAAGAAGATATTTCTATTAATGCATGTGTTGTTGTCTATAGTAATTCTTTTTATGCCACCATCATTGATCATCACCCAAATTTTAGATGGATACGCTAACTCTTAATGTGTATTGATCAATCCATCAGTGAGCTATGGAGTAAAATATGTTGAAAATGAAGGTAAATTATGTAGTAAAGATAGCTTAAAATATGTAAATCATATGTAATTGTTGATTCAATTTTAGTATTCTTTGTCATAAAACCTTGTGAATGATTAATCTTGAATTAGATCAATTTTAAGTTTTAGAAAGTAGACAGAAGATTGATAGAAGAAATATAAGACAAAATAGAAAGAACACTGCATGTACGTGGAGAAACCCTTTTGGGAAAAAAATCCACCATAATTTGATCTTTCTTGTATTATTTAACCTTTGAATAAGTTACAATAACACCGATTCAATTCTCCTTGATATGCTTCCTTTTTCTTCAACCTTTCTTCTTCACAACCTAAAATATTTTCTCACACAACTCTCTCACACAATTGTTTCAATAATAGACTATATTATTTCTTACAAACTCATATGAGTTATCAAATATATAATTACAAAGCCTCTTGAGAAAATCCATGCCTAGAGGTGCCAAGTTGAGTTCACATATGCAAGAAAAAGTCAAACAAGATTCTTCCTCAAAGTTGGCACCCAACACTGGAGTGCTAACCTCATAGTTATCAAAAATATCTCATTCAAGCTCATCCTCCAAGAAGGCATACAAATTAGATCCCACTTAATTGAGCATTAGAAATATCTTCTCCATGCAATATTTGTAACTCAAAGATCCCAACTTGGGCACCCAAAGTGAGCCCAAGTTAATATTTGTTAACTAAAACATATCTTTCACCCATTCATACAAAACAACATACATGAATGATCCTACATTTGTTAACTTAATGTAGCCACATCTTATCTATCCATGCAACTCAAGTCAATTGAGATTAACTAACATGCAATTGAAGACAACTAAAACCAAACTAAACTAAATTTCAACCCCTATTTTCTAGGATCTCAACATGCATAAATCAAAATCCCTATTTTTTAGGACCCTTAGATGTATTTACGAAGTGTACTCAATTCACCAACCAGTTAATTGAACTAAGGTGTGTTCCCCACCTCCCATGTGTGCACCCATGTGCTCCTATTTTGTAGGAGCTATCCCAAGGCATCCCCACATGCTTCTAACAATTAGTAATAACTACAATTGTCAAATTAAACATTTATTTTATTCCAAATTAATCCCTCCCTAAGCCTAGTGTTGTGACACATTCCAAGGAGTTAGGAGATAGAATAAAATATGATTAGAATGCAAATAAATGGTATCCTATTCCCAAAATTCTCCCACGTGACATTATATATTACAATTATTCTAAACAAGGAATCATTATTATAATCAAGTACAGGACTCAAGGCCAATGGCCTTCCTACACTAACTAATAAATTCATGCCAACGTCAAAAGCAACTTGCATAATCATGAAGATCCAAGAAAATGATTAAAACTCAAAACCAAAACTGCCTCTTTGGAGGCATGCAAAACCACTAAGTGTGTTGAACTCACATTCAACCAAGGTGTAGGCTCCTCGGTCTTTTTTGTTGAAAAAAAATTATTACAAGTAACCATTCCAACACATGTTGCTAACCATGAGAACCCAAGCCTCACCTATTTCTCCAAGTATCCATGAGGACCTGTATCCAACCAATCCATGCCAAACTCCAAATGCAACACAACACTATCATGAAGAAATCAAGCAAATGATTAATGTACCCAATACAAAGAGAACTACTATGATCAATGTCAAAGCTCCAATCCTAAACATAAACATGAAATCCATGATCTAACCATCTACTCCTAGGAGATCACATGCACCATAACATATATACATCCTAGTCTCAAGAGAACATGTAATATGCCAAACTCGAAACTAGTATCAAGAGTATAACATGACATCACAAATACACTCTAAACCAAGAAAACGTATCTCCAGTCACTTGAAGATAACCTTACCAATGATGCATCCACATCACTATGAACAACTCCCACTAAATCGTGGTACCGAGTCACACATGGCATCGTGACTACCATCCTCTTCATGAAGATCGCTATAACATCAAGAAAAGACTTATCACATACAATATTAGATGAAATAACCAATGCATCCTTACTATCATCTGAGGATTCCTCTGTAGACGAATCAGAACTATCTTTCTTGTTCTTACAATCCTTCTTCACATGTCCTAGTTTCCCACAATTCCAAAAAATTACCTTACTCTTACCAGGGGTTTTAAACCATCCTTTAGACTTAGCCATTCCTTCCTTGTTTCCCTTAGGTTCCTTTTTCTCAGGCCTACCTTTTACAAACAAGGCTTCTTGGATTTCCTCTTTATACTTCCTCCTCATCTCCTCTGATGGGAGAGTAGGAGTTATATCATCCATCTTCGAAGTTGCACTACTACCACTAATAGCAACAATTAGATTTTCCCAATACATTTGTAAAGAACAAAGTAGAAAAATGCATTTATCCTCATCTTCTAGCTTTACTTCTACAGATGCTAACTAACTCATAATCAAATTAAAAGTATTTAAATGATTTGCAATTGAATCACCATATTTCATCTTCAAAGAATACAACTGTCTTTTCAAATACAACTTGTTAGTAAGGCTTTTGGTTTGATAAATATCACCTAGTCTCTTCCACAACTTGAATGCAGTAGTTTAATTTGAAACATTCAAGAGAATAGTATCAATAAGACATAATCTTATGGTCCCTCTTGCCTTCTTATAAAGCTTATCCCAATCCTCATTTACATTGTTGTAGGTGTCTTTGTTGCATTACTTGCAGCTATCCATTGATCTCTCTCTTTAAGAAGATCTTCCATTTTTAGTTTCCACATCTCATACCCAAATCCATTGAACCTTTCAATATCTAAACAAGAATTAGAAGTCATTGCAACAAACTTAATTTCCATATCAGCAATTGACACAATATTAAAATCTCCCACTACAACCAAAAAACCTTCAAAATTTTAAGAGAATGGTGTCCCAAACCCTTAACAAACCACTAGCTTTGATACCAAATGTTGAAAATGAAGGTAAATTATGTAGTAAAAATAGCTTAAAATATGTAAATCCTATGTAACTATTGATTCAATTTTAGTATTCTTTGTCACAAAACCTTGTGAATGATTAATCTTGAATTAGATCAATTTTAAGTTGTAGAAAGTAGACAGAAGATTGATAGAAGAAATATAAGATAGAATAGAAAGAACACTACATGTACGTGGAGAAACCCTTTCGGGAAAAAAATCCACCAAAATTTGATCTTGCTTGTATTATTTAACCTTTGAATAAGTTACAATAACATCGATTCAATTCTCCTTGATATAATTCCTTGTTCTTCAACCTTTCTTCTTCACAACCTGCAATATTTTCTCGTACAACTCTCTCACACAATTGCTGCAATAATAGACTATATTCTTTCTTACAAACTCATAAGAGTTATCAAATATATAATTACAAAGCCTCTTGAGAAAATCCACACCTAGAGGTGCCAAGTTGAGTTCACATGTGCAAGACAAAGTCAAACAAGAGTCTTCCTCAAAGTTGGTGCCAAACACTAGAGTGTTAACCTCGAAGTTATCAAAAATATCTCATTCAAGCTCATCCTCCAAGAAGGCATCCAAATTAGGTCCCACTTAACTGAGCATTAGAAATATCTTCTCCATGCAATATTTATAACTCAATTATCCCAACTTGGGCACCCAAAGTGAGCCCAAGCTAATATTTGTTAACTAAAACATATCTTTCACCCATTCATGCAAAATAGCATGCATGAATGATCCTCCATCTATTAACTTAATGTAGCCACTTGTTATCTGACCATGCAACTCAATTCAACTAAGATTAACTAGCATGCAACTGGAGACAATTGAACTGAGTTGAACTTCAACCCCTATTTTCTAGGATCTCAACATGCATAAATCAAAATCCCTATTTTGTAGGAACCTTAGATGCATTTCTGAAGTGTACTCAATTCACCAACCAATTAATTGAACTAAGGTGTGTGCCCCACCTCCCATGTGTGCACCCATGTGCTCCTATTTTTTAGGAGCTATCCCAAGGCATCCCCACGTGCTTCTAACATTTAATAATAACTACAATTGTCAAATTAAATATTTATTTTATTCCAAATTAATCCTCCCCTAAGCCTAGTGTTGTGAAAAACATTCCAAAGAGTTAGGAGATAGAATAAAATATTATTAGAATGCAATTAAATGGCATCCTATTCCCAAAAAACACCCATGGAATGAGGACAGTTTATGTCATTTCTAGCCTCACATATATATCATTGAGCTCTAAGTGGTGTAATTCCCTAGTCACTACGATTGTCTATAGTAACTAGTGAGGTTAAAGCTCTATCATGGGTTTGGCATTTGCTTTTGAAGATAATAACACAAGATAGATCTTTCATTGTTGGAGAGGTTTAAAGGGGTGTCACAATATTTTTTTTATCTTCCTTTCAATGAAAAAGGGAGACATTGTCTAGTAGAGCCCGATATTGATATGCTTGAAGGCTATGGCCAAAAGAAACCCTCAAATATAGATAGATAAAGTTAATTACAACATACATAGCCAATTCACAATTTAAATCATGATTGATGTTAATTGATTAGGGGAAACCTATGCAAAATATGGAGAAGAGGTAATCAAGCTTATAGATAAGTTGTGGGGTATGCTTTTTATATGGAGAAAAAGTAAGATACAATGAATGACATGTTTAATATATAGTGTATATCATGTTCCCTTCATGAATTTCATGTTTAATATCATTTCATTTGGCGTTTATGTTCATGTACTAGTGGCAGTGTCTAACCACAAAGTAAAAGTCCCCATAGCACCATTGTGTAGTCATGTATAAAATGGCACAGTGTGCATAAAGTTCTGTGATATTATGGAAATACTAGGTAATCTACTAGTCATCAACACAATGGTTGTGTAAAATCTTAAGGTAAGTCACTTGCCATGGTTTCAATGATTTTTTGAATCTATACATGGTTGGATCATTTTTGTTGTTTTTATTTCATTCAAAAAATAATTATGTTGTTATTCGTTAAATAAATGGAATTTGGTTATATGGCTTTATCTATGGTGGTTTTCATACATGATATTATTATAATATCTTTTTGTTTATCCATATTGATATATTTTAAATTTTGAAATGAATTTTTGATTTATTTGGTGGATTTAATATTTTTATATTTTGTTTTTCTTATTTTTTAGGTTATTTTTTGACAATTTTGTTGATAGAATTTTTAAGTTGGTATTGAATGGATAAATGCAATGGTTGCCAAAAATATTTTCACATAATAGTGAATTGTGAAGATCAGACCATCTTCATATATTAAAATTCTTAGTGAAGTCATATGTTACTATGTATCCACTCTATACTTCATAGGTTGGTGCATTAGTTGCATTTTTCTAACTAATTTATCCTTTCACTCAATACAACATTTTCATTTTCACCTTCTTTGGAAAATTCTCCTCTCATTGACTACTTGTGTTTATTATAATTTTTTTGCACTCTCTTTTTTTCTTCTACATATATGGTTGTTCAATATGATTGATCGATTATAGGAGTGGTATTCTTTATGTAGAGATGTGTGATTCAAAGCGACAATTAAATATTCATAAATTAATTCTTGATTCTATATACAAATTTTTTTAGAAATGTTTTCTTCTAAAATATGGCATGCATGATTGATTATGCATGCATATTACATTATCACCAATCTTAATGTAAATGTTCAATGTGTTGGCAGAGTATCTTATTATGGATAGAGAAATGAAAGAAATTGATATAGAAGCCACAAAACTAGACAAATACACCCAGGAACAAAAGAAAAATAAGCTTCAACTATTTGGATTGTGTTAATAAGCTTATACTGTATTTACCAATTTTAAAAGCAATATATGATTGCATGGTGATAGTCATATTGTACACTACTGATTGCACTATTATGAAAGATGGAGATGAACTTTCTCTCATCCCTCCTAGAAACGAAGGTTGAAATTGACTTAAGTTCCTCACAGGTTTATTGTGGCCCAACATTTTTTTATGTAAGATAAGTACTTTACATTTTTAGTTTTTTTTATTAGAGGTAAAAAATGGGTTTTGATGGACCCAAAACCTAGTACAAGGAAAGGCAGGTTGTAATTAACATACATCATCAACCATCAGCAGCCCCATAGTAGCCTCAAAATACAAGCAAGACTAGACATGTTGCATCTTACAAACAAGCAAGGGTTTGAGACCCTAAAACAACCTAGTTTTACCCAAGACAAGAAACCCAATAAATACATACCGAACCCACCTGCATCCGCTAGGCATCAACAAACCAACTGCTCATGGAAAACACCATTAAGCCACAAAAGATAATTTCCATGATGGTGTAAAACACCATCAAACCCCTAATCAAAAAATTAAGCAAATCCAAACACCCCACCTCAATAGGGGAGAAGGAGAGCACAACAACCCACTTGGCACAAAGCCACATCTTGAACTAGGAAGAAAGGACCAAAAAAAACCCTCCAATATATAACAAAGCAAGAGAAGCCAAGGAACCCAAAACATCCAAGGATAGCTCCAGTAGCACCAACATCTTAGAACCATTCTGGTAACAGGAAACCAACTCCACAACCACCTCAATAGGAGAGAGATCCCGTCTAATGGAGAGGATGCTACAAGCAACAAGACCACTACAACTAGAAATCACCAACACCCTGCACCTCCACTTCCATAGGAGCATTTCCCACCTCAATAAGAATAACTGAGGGAGGTCCACCTCCATAGGACCAAAGGAGACAGCTAACACAGTAGTCAAGCAAACACTTGTAGCATCCTTTGGTAAACACTGCACCAAAAACAAATTGTGGACAAGGATAAAAGCCTCAAATAACCACCAAAATTCCACCATAACAACACTCACAAAAAAACTCACTTGGGACTCCAACAACCCAGCAACAAGCCTCACCAACTTTTGAGCCTTCACAGAAGGCCAAAACAACTGAGCATACCAAATATGAACAAGAAGTGGCTCAACCCAAGATAAGACCACAAACCCCAGCAACAATCACCCGTCAATAAAGAGAGCCCTAAGACAAAGGAAAACCAAAGGTAGGATCCCAGCCTCAGAATGAACGAGATCATCCAACCCCCAGGAGGGACAGGGGAGCCCAAATAGGAAGGACATCAAGAGACAAGCTAGTAGGAAAGAGAACCAAGCAACCCCAACATGCCAGTTAGAGCCAGAGATAAGCCAAGACACACAACATTCAACTAGAAGGAAACACCACCAATCCTTAGAGAGGGTACAAGAAGACCTCAAAACACTTCAAGAACAAAAACCCCCAATGCAAAACCACCAAAAAAGTAGCAAGCAGTAGCAAGGGATGACCAAGAAGAGGCCAAAAGCAAAACAAACCAGCAATAAAAACCATCAAGCCTTCCTATTGTGTCGAATAGGAACAGAAAGAGGCCCCTTCTACAACCAGACATCCTTAAAGAAACTTACACTCACCAACTACTTAGAAGGAATCCAGAAAACCCAGTCCTTAGCAACCACATAAGGATCCAACCCAAAATCCATTTGAATCTGAAGCACACAACCCCAACACGTTCAAGAAGCCAACCACCACAAACTAGGGAACATCCAAAATATAGCAGGAAGCGTAGCAATAGAGGTCCCACCAAAAACCACCCCCAAACCATGCAACACCAAAGAATAGCCATAGAGCACACAAGAACTCTCACAGTGCATAAAAGAAAAGGAAGATCCTACTCCCAAAGAAGAAATGCCACCATAGGCAGACAAAGGTAGCAACACCTCCTATTCTTCCACAGTAAAACCAACAAAAATTACATTCTTAGTGTTATTGTAAGCCACCAATTTATATGATGTCAAATTTTAAGGGGATTCTTGGTTATCTATTGTTAGTATTCAATAATAAATATTAATATTCATAAGGGGTTAATTTGTTGGTCCAAATGATGACTCTTAATCTTCCATTGTTTACTTCTAGTGTTAATAGATCTAATGTTGATGTTCACAAGGAGATAAATAATATTAATCCTAATAAGAAGCTACTCTAATATTTGTAAATTATCTTCAAATATAAATAAAATAAAATAGATTGTTATATTACCTTGTTCATCTTCAAAATTGCTACTACTTCAAAGCTTTACAATTTGATTGCTTGTTTAGACTTTGCAATAAAGGTTCAACATAGTCTTCATTTTAATCAAGTCTCCAAATTTTTATTAGCTTCACGTCTTAAGTTGAGAGGATAAACATCTTGAATTTCTTTTATCAATCTATTGGTATTAGAAGCCCGGATCATAGACACATGAGACATACACATACTAGGTCATAAAATTAAAACCAATAAATTATATTAAAAACAAAAACTTATATGATAACACTAAATAGAACATTTACTAAAAGTTGAAGTTAATTAAAATTTATAAGAAATTTTTAAATAATATAATATAAATAAAAGGTTGAATTGAAAGTGAAGTCCAAATTTAGACTTGTATAAAGCACAAGTTTAACCCTTCTCTATTGTGTTTGTTTAGGATCATTCTTCTTTGATTGTATACCTTTTTACCAAGTTGTTTGTATGCTTCTATTAAATTTTAACTTTAATTTATTATCAACATATTCCTTAAATCTCCTATAGATGCAAATGCTGGTTACCAAATGAAACAAGAGACACATTGTGTCCGATTCCTGCCAGTAGAATTTGTAACTTGTTGTTTGTTTAAGAATTGCTTAAAATAGTAGTAATCATTGCATTTACTAAGAAATATATATGAGTGTAAATGCATAGAAAAGTAAACAATATACATTTTCCTCTTTATAGACCATCTTGGTCAATACATTACAAATGGTAATAGATAATTATATAATTGTTTGTTGTAGTCATTAATTTTGAAATGAAAATCCTATAACATATTAAAATATTGCATATTTATTGTCCTTGTTCAAGATGTGTCATTGATTCTCCTTGTTAAAGATGATAAACCACGTTCTTTTGAACATTCCTTCCTACAAAAAAAAGTTTGAAGGTGGTTATGAGGACATTGTTTTTGTTCTATGTAATAATATTTGAATAGATAATGTAGTATAGAAATTGAACATTTAAATGAAGCTAAGTGTTCATGAAATAAAAGCATACCTGGCTATAAGATCTATATATCAGTCTTCAATACATTGTGCACTGGTTATAAGGTTGTTTTGATTCAATTTGAATTGTCATTTTTTGTAGAAGTCTCTTAGGATGAAAATAATTTATGATTTATCATCAATGTATTCTTCATAGGAAATTTTGAGTAAATCAAGAAGCAAGAGCTTAATAATATATTTGTCCATGGAACACTCTATTTCTTTCTTTTTGTCAGTTGTCAAAGTCACTTTCAGGTAGTGAGAATAGATGTATGCAACTTGTTGTTTGCATTTAATATAGTACGCAATTTGTTATTGTAGTTCTCCATATGTATCAAATTTATAGTTGCAACTTGGACAGAAAGCATGGAATGGATTTGAAAAAAATTCAATAGATTTTTTTATGGTTCCATGAATCTATAAAATATAACAAAGATGTACATTATTTTTTTCCATCATTTTCTAATAATGTATAATTACATAGGTGCAAATTTGTTTACATCAAATGTTGAATATAAGAAATTGTTGACATAATCAAAGGCCCTACTTACCTCAAATGTTGAATGCAACAAATTGTTGAGATACTCAAAGGCCCTCTTGTTATTCAATTTGCTAATGTATGTTGATTGAGTTGTTTGTGGAATGTTGTATTTTTTATTCCCATCGCTTTCTAATGTTTCTAAATTGCATTATTGGATATCGTTCAAGACAAATTTGTTCTTCCATTGAAGATAAGTGATGTTCCAAATGCTCATGTATTTGTACCTATATTATGGATGTATATTTTTATGTGAACATTTATCTTTAGTTAAAAAATATGGTAAATAGTAATTGTTGTAAATTGTAATGAATTAAAGAATTAGAAGAATATTTATACCTATGTTGTATCAAATTTGGAATGTCCATCTTTTATTTCAACAACAAACTAAAAAATTCTCTTAGTGTCAACCACAAATGTGTTGTGCCCTCAGCACACACGCCCCGTTCGGAACGGGGACCCTCTTTTCTTCTACCTTACCAGGTCATTTTTTGTTGCTGCCTCATTTTGCGTGCCCCTATTTTGGCATCTCTAATGGTCAATGTACCCCTAAAGCCCATCCTAAAGTGATCATGTTTTTCCCACTCATCTTTGGTTAAGTCCTAGGGATTTTCAGGCTTTCCTTGGTAGTTTCCTCCTGCCAACGACTTCGGGCCCTCTCGGGCCCATTCCTCTAGGTTTCCTCTCAGGGTTCGCCATCCCAAAACAGCGAAAGGCGTCCGCCTTCTCGAACCCTAGGCCCCGATTAGTCAATCGCCACCAGGTTTTCTTTTGCGCAAAGTTTTGGACTACTTCCATGTCCTCCGGGTTCGGACGGTCGGGCCACCATTCCCAGAATTCTCTTCAACCTTTTTCATTTCCAGTGGCGAAACCTCACCGACACTTTGCCCTCCAGGGTCCAAACCCCTCCTTTCCACCAATCTTAAAAGGTAGTTTCTGAGCAACTGTTTCGATGCGCCCTTCTGGACCTTGGGTCCTAGACCTCCCATCGTCATCTAATATTTTCAAACTCACCAACCAAAGGGTCGGTCGTACAGGCATTAAATGAAGCTATTAATGGAAAAGGGGGGTATAAATATCAAGCCCCAGCCTATCATTTTCATTTTTCAGGATTGCAAAAGAAGTCAGAGCACTTGCCTAAGGAGTTCGTTGCCTTCGTCGATCGTCGCCCCTGTGCCCATCGCCTTCATTTTTCAATCCTTCATGGATTTAACATCTTCCCTCATCAGACTTCTGAGGTAGGTTCATTGTTTCCCCTCTTGAGATGTTTTTCATAAAATTGAATAACATGGATTAAAAATGCATTGGATAGATAGATAAAAGTAGTGCCTAAAAAACCCATGTCTTGGAATCCTCAAAAAACCTCCATAACACCTTTGAATTCGCATTTGAAACTTAACCTCATCATGGCTATTCTTCGCCCTGGGGCATTCGCATCATCTGAGCCTGGGTCTCCCTTCTGCCGCTAGTGAAACCTTAGGAAATATTTCTACAAATGACTGTACCCTCTCTGGAACTCGGCTCCTCAGACTTCTCTCGCCTGATGACCATCAAAATTGCAAACTATAAACTTCAGAAATTGGTCTCTGTTGTCCTTTCCCAGGCTCGAAACCCTAGAATTCCATGTCCAAAATTCCACTAAGCTTTCATCGTTCCCCTAACGGGGGAATGATCTCGTCCACCCAACCCTCGGGGCCTCGCCTTCCATCTCATCGCCCAGTGTTGATTGCTCAGAAATTAACCTTCCGTCATAACCTTGGGTCCCAGTCTGTAGACTTCCATTGTGGCTTCGCTCAATTGAAGCGGCCATTTATAAATGACCTTCCACCGCCCAGACTCCAAGCCTGCGTTAGCCACAAAACACAGAATATTGAACTATAAACATCCTTGCCCCCATTGGGCCCTAGCCTCCGAAATTTTGTCCTATGCCCGCTTCCCTGATTGGGGAAAAATGCGCCCACCTTTCTGACCTTCGGGATCCGCCCTCCTATTTGTAGAGAGAACTTCGAACGAAAAATCAAAGTCCAAACTTGATGCCGAGTCTGACCCGTTAGGCAGCTCCATCCAAGTTTTTGTCTCCTGATTTCCATTCCAGAGTGGTGAAACCTCAACATATTTTTGGCCCTATGGTCCCAAACCACCCGTCTTCCTTCAGGCTTCCGAGTCCCAAACTCTGGAGTTATGTCCCCAGAATTTCATTTCTGGAAGAATATTTCAAATAGCAAACTTTTGATAGCTTTCCAAGCCTAAACTTCTAGAATCCCCCATAGTGACCTAAACAACCTTAAATTGGAAAACTAACCTCGACCCACGTGCTCAAAATTGGCCCTCTTCAACATGAGCCTCTCAAACCACCAAGATTTGAAGTCGAGAAATCACCCAGTTCACATCACCCTATTTTCCCCCTTTCGAAATAGCATTTATGCTAGGGAAGTCTAGCCCTCCAGGCCTGGATTATCTAAAGTTCCTCTAGTGAATGGCTAACGATATCTCAAAGTAAACATTTGATTTCATCAATCATACTTTGTCTAAATTGGATTTTCACTAATGCTCATGCCTTTATAATCAATCGTACTCATTGTGTCCATGCTTGCAGAATATATGGAATCAAGTGCAAGACCCTCTAGACGAACTGCAGAGAAGACAAAGGAAAGAAATCAGGAAAGACACCTCGTGGGAAGGAGGATAAAGACCAAATGAAGTTTCAGTTCCAAGGTGAACCTCTTAGATCAAAATTCACCATGGACTGGAAAGAAATCTCAGACACCAATATCAGTCATGTCGATATTGATGAATTTAAGCAAAGCGTCAGAATACACCCAAAGACTGATAATGCCAGATTAATCAGGCAGAGTGGAATTACAAAGGCTTCAGGTTTCCCCCCATCCCTTATTTCCCCTGAGCTCGTCATGGCCTGTCGGCAGGCCTACCAACCTAAAACAAGGACCATCATTGACAGAGATGGGAATATTCTCACTAACATGTCAGCTGAGGGAATCACAAAGACCTTCCACATTCCTACCTTTCAATAAATGGAAGTTCTCATGATGGAAGAGGGAAAGGAGACTTGGAATGAGGACCCGATGGGTTGTAGAAGGCTGATAAACCAGTTAAGGCTCAAGGAGAAAAGTGGCAATGCTGCAAAGGTCCCTCATGAACTCTTTCACAGCGATTTCCATGAAGACTATCACGACTTAGTGACCATGTTGAGCCGGGTAATGGGCCTTCCTTCTATCGCATTCTATTCACTAGTAGAGCAGAGGCAGTATAGCGGGTTATTTGTGGCACCCAAGGAGTAGCCAGGCTGAAAGTTGAAAGACTATGATCAATATCCCCAGCTCCAATTTAGGACCTTCAAGAAGGAATATTGCAGGGTGAATAAGGCCTTTATAGGTCACATCATCCGATTACTTGGAGGATATTTTGAGAGGAGAGTCTCTCACAGTGTGCGAGCATTCCTAAAGCAATACGCTTTCCCGTACCTACAATTCCCCAAGTTCACCTATATTCACACCCAAAGTTTCACTGAGAGGCCGAACAAGCTACCCTTGTACCCCAATGACCAAATAATACTATTTGAACTCTCTCAGAAGCTATAGCATGTACACACCCTCCTCAGTAACAAGCATTTAGCAAGGATCTCTTATTCCTTTACCTTCGGGCAGGGCATGTATAAACTGTAAACCTCCTAGTGTGCTGGGAATTCAGAAAAGGAACTAGAAGAGTATGACTTCCAACTACACACTGCTCTCCTGCGAATGGACCCGTATGGGCATGTAAGAAAAGCACTGGGGTCAGAGTACACCCATTTACATCATGTTGAGGATTTCTAGGAAAACTGCTAGGATGACAAGGAGGTACATGCCAGGAACTACATTAGGATGATTGCGTACTTCAGAAGAAGCGTACAACTATTTCCAATATCGGATCAAGTAGAGGAAGATGAGAGCACCGTCATGGATCCCTGGTATAATGTAGTCACCAACTTACCACTACCCACAATTGACTGGGATGAGTAAGAGGTCGATGACCTTGAGATCGTGACTAAACCCATCCTGGTCCAAACCGAAGAATGGGTTAAAAGACAAGTGAGCCAGCTAAACCAACAAGGAGTGGTCCTAACATATGAAAAGCTAAAGAGTGAACCCAGTGCCATTGAGGATGTCACTACCACAACTTCAATGGGTGGGGCATCCAAGTTTCCTTCTATCACTAAATCAAAGAAGAGGAAAAAAATAGAAACAGAGCAGTCTCCTAATCCCAAAGCATACACAAGGAAAGATTCAGGGAGCTCAACTTCTAAGAGGCTCAAGAAAATAGGAGGCACCACGAAACAACTCGTAATCCAAGAGGGTGAGGATGAGCTGAAAGCACAAGTGGCCACCTTGATGAATTACATCCAACAATTGTCTTCGGTGGATGACCTACCTACCACATCTGCAGCTCCACCCCAACTATTGTCCAAAGAGAAAATTGAAAAGTTGGAGAGATTGGACAAGACTACCAAGAGTTGGTTTCGATAGGTCTTGTATGTCGAGAACATGGGTATTACCCAGGTTATTCAAATAGCTAACAAGTTCTTGGATCTACAGCAATCTTTGGAGAGCACAAAGAAACTCTGCACCGGCTTCCCTGCAACATATGACTCCACCTATCCAAAGATTGGGGCCATCCTCCAATTACCAAAGGCCACATGGGAAAAGGACCTCGCATTCAAAAGTGACGATCATTGGCTAATGGATGTGTGGAGGCAAGGTTTCGATAACAAAAAGAAAGGTTGGAACAGATAATGAGTAAGGTGGATCTAGACATCGAATGGGTCAAGGAAATTAGGGTAGAATGCACCCGATATATAAAGCTAATGATGGAATATGACATTCCCACAGTATAGATGGATCCAGAGAAGATAAATCCTTACTTTCAGAAGAAGATGGAGGACGGGATGTCCAGTGAAATAACAATGGAATTCATGAGTTTCTCCACTCGTGCCTATGACCAATCAGATCTATTCAGAGATCAGGGTATAAAGTGTGATGAAGACTAGAGAAACCTTGAAGATAATGCAAAAGAATTGAGTTACCAGATGTTGCGGTACAAGATCATTGAGGTAGACAAGCTCTAGCCAGTTATTCTAAAATTCATGGAATATGCAACTTCAAAGAAGCAAGAGGACAACCCTATTATCAATGAGGATCCCCCAAAGAAATAGCTAAAGCAAAAGAGAAATCAGCAAAAGACAAAATGTTACAGTGTCATCACTAAAGGACAAAATAGGGAAAAGACAAAGATATTTTTTAAATTGCTGAATATTGGGGGTAGGTGAAACCCTATTTTGTAATGAATCTTGGCCACACAATGAAAATCAATCTTGTCCATTCATTTACCTTTTTGGGCACTATAAATAGGGGTCTCCTCTCATTTGTAAAGGGATTTGAGTTGTTGTAAAGACATGCTGCTGAAATTTATAATGAAAATATGTTGACTTGGTTTATTTTCTAATCTCTCCACATGTTTCATGGTTCAAACTCCATTGTTAAATTATTTAGTTAGATTCACATTATTGTTTTAGTTAGTTGTATCCTTGCTTTGATAGATTTTAGTCATGTTGTTCTATGATCATAGAAGTTCAAGTTGTGTTGATGCCTCCTAGCCCATACTTTTCGTTGTTTGTTGCTAGTAAATGGCCTTGCAAAGTTAGCCTGGGCTAAAATTTGAAGTTGCTCTTTGAATCTTTATCTTTATTCATGCATTTAAATGGTGGATGAATGGTAAAGTATTTGCAGACCTTTGAAGATAGCATAGATTTCACGATACTGTAGACTCCTTGGTTAAGTGGAACTTTGTTTAAAGGGAGTTGTCCATAGAAAAACTTCCATGAACATTGTTCACAGTTAGTTACAGATCCAAGAAGCTTCCCTCTTTCCTGCTCTTTCCCCCCCTTTTTTTAAGAAATGGCCTATGGTAAGGTTCATTGCACATTGTAAAGTCAAACTTGAAGAAAACATCAAATTTTTAGATTGCTATTCGAACCTATAGCGAAGTATACTTTATTTTCCATCTTAAAAAACTTTGAATTTGAAGATCCACCTCGCATCCAGCTACATAAGTCCACCCCATGATTACCAGAAAAATCACATCAAATATAAACTAAGAAATTTCATGCAAGTCATGACCTGATACCTAAGAAACCTTGGGGAGATCTTCATCGGCTTGCAGTTAGGGATTTCCTTTCAAGAGAGGTAGTGCACATACGCATTGCCTATGTTGAGAAGAGTACAAAGCACACGTCAAAAGAACTAGCGCTTGAAGGAGGGCCATGTGAAGCTGGATCAAATTGAATCATTCTCCCTAGAAAGATTTCAAAGAGTTCTATGGTCGACACCAAATAAGGGAGAATTCCAAGAGTTGCAACTTTCTATAAGGGAAAAATGAACTAAGGGAGGAAACATTTTTTCTTCCTCTTCCTCCATTCCACCCACTTCCCCTCCATCTTCACCCTCATTCAGCTTGTTTTCATCTTCCACCCGACCATTTGAAACTGCATTTTCACTCCCCATCTCAGGCAGCCAGGGAGTTGCCTCTCTTTGGCCTTTCGAGCCCAAGATATAGTTTGAATAGCCACAGCCCAAGTTGTTGTCCTACTATAGGCGCAACTATAGATTGTTGGTCCTCAACAACAGATACCACCTCCACCTCCTACCATGGCTTGGTTAGCACAAAATCCTTTGCTAATACACTTTGTTGCTTACCATGGCATTCCCAATAATTTGGAAGGCTTTTGTTTGAAATTCAATCCTCGCGACTTGCAAATAATAGCTAAAGAGCACATCAAAATATTAGAAACAGTAGTCACTGAAATGCAAGTCAATCATGAGGATGTTGCATGCCACCTTTTTCCACATTCGGTGGGCGAGGAATCCTTCTATTGGTACATCAATCTATCGAGTGGATCCATTAAATCATGGGACCTCATGAAGAATGCTTTCCTGCAAAAATATAAGATCTCGATTAGCCCCTCAGAGCTATATAGGTAGTTCATGTCTGTTAAAAGGGAAGTCAATGAACCCATTGTAAGGAAAGCTAAGGTGCGGAAACAACTCTCCTAATGTCAAAACCTTAGGGAAGAATGAAGAGGTGCTTTTAAATTTCCAATTACAGTCCAATTAAGATAAACTTGAAAGAAATAGCAGAAATAGAGAATATAACATACACGCATGAACACTAGATTTATGTAGGAAAACCCTTACAGGAGAAAAACCCACCACACCAAGAGAAATCACTTTATATTATAGTAATGGAGATTACATACAGAGATCAGACTTATCTTTCTAATGTCATTTTATAGCATCAAATTCAATGATCAACCTTGTACAGAACATTCAAGTTACAATACTCTCATAATCGAATTCACACTGATCATACATCCAATTGTTCATCCAACTGTGCATCGAACATTGATTGAACATCCATCAAACCAAACATCATGTGCAATTGCAGAATATATCCATGTCATCCCTGTCTATCGAACTTCCTCACAGAATGGCCACAATAGACTAACTTCCAATGCTTCCCATTCAGCTTCTCTGATTGGTTGTAGACTCACCACATAGGATATTCATCACTCAGTCAAAGGCGTTCAAACCTTATTCGCATGTCGGTGAGATACTAATAGTTTCTCCTTGATGCCACAAGACCTGACTATTGATATTGGCTAGACTCATCACTATCGGCAAGAGGTTACACTAAGTTCACAAGCCATTGCTCAAACTTCCCCTTGTCACCAAGACATCATACTGATATCCATCACATGTATCTCTATTCGGTAGGACCATCATTATTCGATGAGACATCATAACGATGTTCAAAGGTTACATAGATATTAGCTTTCTCTTCGGTGAGACTATCGCTCTTTGGTGAGACATCATACCGAAGTTCCCAAGTCATATAGACATCAATATTCCATTCGATGAAACAATCGCTATTCGCCAAGAGATCATACCGAGCCCTTCAAGTCATACCAAAATGAACAACCATCAGTAAGACTTACCACTATCGCTGAGACATTCCATATCGATAAGACTTCATACCAAAGAAAATGAGTTACTCTGATGACTCCAGTCACTATGAGTCTAGCCGACCATCACATAAACTAAATTATCGGTCAGAGATCTCCCCGAGCAGTGAGAGATAGAAACTGTCACAACGATCAACATGTCATAGTGATAGGCTCCATTCAGAAAGACATCAACAAGGTCTCGGTGACCTAAACATTTCATAAGGCTTCATAGCTACTAGTCAGCCAGATAGAAAGAATGTCACACCAACATTTCTCTTCCAGAGGTTTCAGCCTACGAGATTGAGGCACATATTTCCAACAATCTCCCACTTGACAAAGATCACACAGGTACCTCCAGAGCACAAAAAAACTAATGAAATTCATGGGCACTGAGTCCCATCAAACTAGCACACCACCTGAATTTTTCTATGCTCATTGGCTTTGTCAATGCATCTATAACATTCTCCACAATATCCACTTTTTCTAACGAGACCTTTCCATCCTCCACCATATCTCGTACAAAATTATACTGTACATCTATATGTTTCATCTTGGTATGGAAAGTAGGATTCTTTTCCAAACAGATATCACTCTGACTGTCACAATAAATTGTTATTTTCTCTACATCAAAACCAATGTTAGAACATAAACATTTTAACTAGATTGCTTCTTTAAAAGCATGTGTAGCTGCCATGTATTATGCCTTTGTAGTGGAAAAAGTGACTACAGCCTACCGCTTACTCATCCAACTCACTACACCACCATTCATCATGAAAATATATCCACTAGTGGATCTTCTGTTGTCAATGTCCCCTTCCCAATCAGAATTGGCATATCCTCGAATGCTGAGAGTAATATGTGATTCAACCAAGTTTCCATGGTAACACAAAGCATATTCTAAAGTGCCCTTCAAATATTTGAATACTCTTTTCACAAAATCCCAATGTGTCCTTCCAAGATTAGCCATAAACCGACTAAGTACTCCCACTGCTTGGGCAATATCTGGCCTTGTATAGACCATTGCATACATGAGACTTCCAGCCACACTAGCATAAGGTACATTGGTCATGTCCTCCATCTTAGTAGGAGATTTTGGGCAGTCCTCAACAGATAGCTTCGTTCCCTTCAAAACTAAAAAAACTAGCTACTTGCAATCAGTCATACAAAATCTCTCTAGAACAGTCTTAATATACTTACTCTGACTGAGCCAAATTTTTCTATTCTTCCTGTCCTTGGTTATTTCCATTCCCAAAATATAACTTGTTGCACCAAGATCTTTCATTTTGAACTTTGCAAACAACTAAGACTTAAGATCAAAAATCATTAACTTACTCTTGCCTATGAACATCATATCATCAACATAGAGAGCAATAATAAGGATTTGATCACTTTCAACTTTGTAATACACACAATGATCAAATTTTGATCTTATAAATCCCAATGACAAAACAAATGTGTCAAACTTCTGGTACCACATTCTAGGAGACTGTTTTAAACCATACAAAGACTTTTTCAACTTGCAAACCAGTTTTTCTTTACCTTTCTCCACAAAGTGCTCAGGTTGGGACATATAAATCTCTTCTTCAGGATCACCATGAAGAAATTTTGTCTTCATATCCATCTATTCAATCTCTAAGTCATACGTTGTTGCAAGTGACAAAAGAAATTTAATAGACATCAGCTTAGCTACAAGAGAAAAAAAATTCCCATAATCAATTCCCTCTACCTGGGAATAACCCTTTGCAGCCAACCTCACCTTGTACTTTTCCACACTGCCATCCAGACCCATTTTCTTTTTAAATACCCATTTGTAGCCCACAACTTTTCTGCCTTCAGGCAAGGGCACCAAACTCCAAGTATCATTCTTTTCTAATGATGCCATTTCTTAATTCATGGATTCCAACCAAGAGTTTAAATCAAACATTCTAAATGCCTCTTTCACAGTCATAGGCTCATCAGTGCCAGAAAGTAAAGCATAGGCACAAGTAGAATCTATCAAATAAAACCCATACCTATCAGGTTGCTTTCTTTCACAAGTTGACCTACTCACTTTTTGAGGCTAAGGTTGTTCTTCTTCTTCATAACTCTCAGAACTGCTTGAGCTCTCCTTAGTTCCTGGTTCATTTTGAATTTTGAATTCCTCTTTATCTGGTGTAGGAGGAATTTCAACTACATCCTTTTTGTTTTCTGACTTTGTCTCTGACTGCAGATCTAAGGTAGAAGGTTTTAGCTCACGAAAGATAACACTTCTGTTGTATAGAACCTTCTTCGTATTAGGATTCCAAAGCTTGTATCCTTTTATGCCAACACTATAGCCAATAAAAATACATTTGACAGCCTTGTTCTCCAATTTAGATCTTTTCTCATTTGGCACATATGCATATGCCTCATAGCCAAATACTCGAATGTGTCTTAGAGAGGGCTTCTTACCAGACCATGCTTCTAAAGGTGTTTTCTCAACAAGAGAGGAATTCAGAGAATGGTTTATCAAGTAACATGTTGTAGCAACTTCCTCAGCCCAAAACTTCTCCTCAAAGCCAGCACAACTCAGCATACTTCGTGCTCTCTCCATCACTATCATGTTGAACCTTTCTGCAACTCCATTTTACTACGGAGTGTAAGGTGTAGTTTTATGTCTCTTAATTCCATGATCTCTACAGTACCTCTCGAAATCATTAGAACAAAATTCACCACCATTATCCATCCTTAAACATTTTATTTTTCTTCTAGTCTAATTTTCTACAAGGTTTTTAAATTCCTTAAACCAACTGAACACTTCTGATTTACTTTTCAAAAAATTGACAAATGCCCTTCTTGAATAATCATCAATAAACGATACATACTACCTTGACTTAGACAAAGAAGGAACATTCACTAGACCAAAAACATCATAATGAATATAATCAAGCAAACCAGAAGATTTGTGAGGACTGGAATAAAATGAAACACAGTGTTGTTTTCCATATATACAATGTTCACAGAATTCAAATTCAAGGTTACAATCATCAAGCCCCTCAACCAGGTTTTTATTCTTCAATGTTTTTAAACCTTTCTCTCCATTGTGGTCTAGCCTATGATGCAGATCATAGTCTTTTCTACTAGAATTTTAACTTCCCTAGATTTTACACCATCAAGAACTTTTCCCTCTTTTCCTCCATGAGTAGCTTTCTGTGACTTTACAGAGACACTATTACATTGAACAGCATGTGCATCTAGCTTATACAAGGTACCAATCTAAGCACCCCTTGCTAACACCATTGAGCCTCTAATCATCTTGCAACCATTTCCAGAGAATGTGACTTGTACTCCAATATCATTCAACTTACTAACAGAAAGTAAATTTTTATCCAGACTTGGTATATGCCTTACATCATTATTCCCTTCACTCTTCCATCAGGGAATTGAATTTTGACTCTTCCACGGCCAACAATTTCCAAATATGAATCACTTTCCAAATACACCTTTCCACCATCGTATTCTTCATACTTTGTGAACCAATCTCTATGAGATATCATGTGGAAAGATGCTCCAGAATCAATCATCCAAACATCATTGAATGTTTGCATAGCCAAGGCTGCAATGAAGGCATATGCATCACTCTAAGAAGAATCATAGTCGGAAGAATTCTTCTTCTTCTTTTTCTCCTCTTTGCAATCCTTTTGGATATGACCATGTTGCCCACAATTCTAGCACTTCGCCTTGGACTTCTTTCCAGGAGACTTTGATCTCCCCTCTAATTTTGATTTGGATTTCTTGTCCTTCTTGCCTTTTTATTTTGACCTACCCCTAACAACAAGGGCCTCCTTTTCCATCTCAGAAGATTTCCTTCTCATCTCTTTTGATAACAAAGAAGCAACAACATCTTCCATCTTAAAACTGGATGTTGTACTCTCAATAGCTATCACCAGGTGATCCCAAAAATCTAGCAAAGAACACAATAACAGCATACATCGATCCTCTTCATCAATCTTCACACCAACAGATGTTAACTATGCAATCAGCATGTTGAAAGCATTCAAATGATCAGCAATAGATCCTCCCTCCTACATTCTCAAAGCATATATCTTCTTCCTCAAAAAACAATTTATTCACCAAAGACTTGCCCTGATAAATTGATGCCAATCTCTTCCACAAGGAAGATGCAATCTTCTCTTCATGAACATTCAAAAGAACAGAATCTGCTAAACAGAGCTTTATTAGCCCCTTATATTTTCTATCTGCAAGGTCCCAATCCTCTTGCTTCATGCCTATAGGCTTCGTTCTAGACACAGCAAGCCACAGATCACGATCAACCAACAGATCTTTCATTTTAAGTTTTCACAACTCAAAATTTTTGCCATTAAATTTCTCTATTTCAATATTTCCTGGTGTGTTCGCCATCTTAATCTATAACTCAAATTACTAAACTTCTACAAGACTCCCACTAAACAGAAATTGACTCAAAAAACCCAACGTACCCACAAGGATAACACAACTGGCCAAGCTCTGATACCACTTGTAAGGAAAGCTAAGGTGTGGAAACAACTCTCCTAACATCAAAACCTCAGGGAAGAATGAAGAGGTGCTTTTAAATTTTCAATTATAGTCCAATTAAGATACACTTGAAAGAAATAAAAGAAACAGAGAATATAACATACACACATGAACACTAGATTTATGTGGGAAAACCCTTACAGGAGAAAAACCCACCACACCAATAGAAGTCACTTTCTATTACAGTAATGGAGATTACATATAAATATTAGACTTATCTTTCTGATGTCAGTTTACAGCAACAAATTCAATGATCAACCTTGTATAGAACATTCAAGTTACAATACTCTCATAATCAAATTCACACTGATCATACATCGAATTGTTCATCCAATTGTGCATCGAACATTGATCGAACCAAACATCATCTGCAATTATAGAATATATCCATGTCATCCCTATCTATCGAACTTCCTCATAGAACAGCCACAACAGACTAACTTCCAATGGTTCCCATTCAACTTCTCTAATTGGTTGTAGACTCACCATGTAGGATAGTCATCACTCGGTCAAAGGCGTTCAAACCTTATTCGCATGTCAGTGAGACACTAACCGTGTCTCCTCGATGCCACAAGACCTGACTATCGATATCGGCTAGACTCATCACTATCGGCAAGAGGTTACACTGAGTTCACAAGTTGTCGCTCAGACCTCCCCTTGTCGCCAAGACATCATACTGATATCTATCACATGTATCGCTATTCGGCAGGACCATTGTTATTCGATGAGACATCATACCGATGTTCAAAGGTTACATAGATATCAACTTTCTCTTCAGTGAGACATCATACCGAAGTTCCAAGTCATATAGACATCAATATTCCATTTGGTGAAACAATCGCTATTTGCCAGGAGATCATACCGAGCCCTTCAAGTCATACCGATATGAACAACTGTCAGCAAGACTTACCACTATCGATAAGACTTCATACCGAAGAAAATGAGTTACTTTGATGACTCCAGTTACTATGAGTCTCTCCAACCATCACAGAAACTAAATTGTCAGCTAGAGATCTCCCCGAGCGATGAGAGATAGAAATTATCACTGCGATCAACATGTCACAGTGATAGGCTCCATTCGGCAAGACATCAACAAGGTCTCAGTGACTTGAACATTTCATAAGGTTTCACAGCTGCTAGTCAGCCAGACAGAAAGAATGTCACACCAACATTGCTCTTCCAAAGGTTTCAGCCTATGAGATTGAAGCAAATCTTTCCAACACCCATCGAATCTTTTAATGACCGCTTCCATCATTCCTTCACAAGGCTCTAGGACCCATACCTTCATAATGATGTCGCAACCCTCCTAGTCTATTATGCAGCATTAGACAACCTCACGTTGGCTTTGGTAAAGAGGATGTGTCTTCGACTCACCTCATTAGTGACTACCTATATAGAGGTTGTTATTGCTAGTGTAGATTTGGGACAAAATATCTTTGGTTCGCTAACTTCTTTGGAACAATAGCTCACCCGATGTAGATTCAAGGGCTTAATCAGGCATTCACTCATCAGACCCCTCTTATAAACCTAGTGCCTCAGCTACCCATCATTCCACACCCTGGATAGCCAATGAATTTTGCACCTCTTGTGCCTTCTTATTTGCAACCACAACAATAGCAAAGTTATCTCCAGACTCCACAAAAATAATAGGTGTATTCTCAACAACCGTAAGCACCACTATTTTTTCTAGGACCAAAATTCCCTCCAGTGCATCAGAATCAGCTAGTAGACCTGCCTGTCTTTCTCCAAAATTTGGTGCAGCAGTTAGGAAACACTGTTGAGAAAGACAAATTGGAAGAGCTGACAGAGATGATAAAGAAAATGTCCATAGAAATGATGCACTTAAAGAATCAAAATAATCAGTTGCAGGCATCCCAGCACAACCTCCAGGCTAATCTTAATCTGGATAGCTGAGACAATAGGGATAGTAGGGACAATGGAGAAACAAGTACCTCTTCTGGGCATAATTATGAGAGAGGACAAAATTTGAATCAAAGTTCAGAGAGGAGACCTTCTCAGAGGCATAACCACACGTGGAATACGAAGCCCAATAATGGAGGTGTCCCTACTCCTTTAGATCAGCTGGCCAACAATGAGAGAATGGCCAATGGGGTGTACCTCATCGAGGCAACCTTGTCTTGATGGTGCCAAATTCACAAGACTAGCAGACACTCCAAGCTAGATTGCCCAGAATTCTAGACAGCTACATAAATTTTCAAAATCGAGGTCCAAAATGCCATTGATAGTACCAATTGTAGAGACATCGTTCTGTCGAAGCCTTATGACTCCTCCTATCTCATGGTAAACTAGGTGTCGTTTCCACGGAGCGACCACAATCAGCCTAAAGTCAAACCTACTCCTGTTAAAAGTGAAGAAGTGCAAGAGGTAAGTAATGAACAAACCCTAGCTCAACTTTTTGATTCAGTAGATAATGGCCCAATCGATGAGGAAGAACTGTATGTAGATGAAATTCACATGTTTCACCAGAGAACAACCCCTTACTTCCTTAGAAATAGGTAGGTGGGTGGACCCTTTATGACCTCTACTCCAAATAACTTTACTACCCCACTTGACCCTAATGCCAGCAAAAACCCTGGGCTTCCCCATGTACCCACTCAGTATCTACACAATGATAGGCCTCAAACTCAGTTACAAGATCAACCTCAAAGCCAACCCCAAAATCAGTCAAGTCAAAGGGAAGTCCAATCTCCTAGCTCTGCAATAGGTCAAGCCTTCAGCTCTGAGATTGAATAGATGGGTGAATATGTGGCAGAAGAGTTCAAAAAAGTAAAAATTAGTTTATATGCCTTTGAACTACTCAGGGTCCCTACCGTAAGGCATGCCTTCTTTAGGGTACTCAATGGGACCCCATACTCCAACACGACACATGAACCTTTACCTAAGAAAGTCACCTTTGAAGAGCCTAGGCAAGAACCTGTGATACAGGGTAACACAGGGAAAAGAAAGGATGTTTCCTCAAATTAGTCTATAGGTAAATAGTCGGAAAGGGAACCAAACTAGAACAATAGGCAGAGTTCAGAGGATCGGTCATCTAGGCATATTAAAGATAAAATTGGTGACAAGAACAAAGCTCAAGTAGCTCAAGTAGACGTGCCCATGGGCCTCTTCCAAGGAAGATTGGAAACCCCCCCTTTCCTTACCACCATTCGGATATTCGGCAAGAACTTACATAACTGCCTACTTGATTCAAGAGTGTCTGCTAATGTTATGCCTTTGGAAATATGTAAGGCTCTTGGAATTACTCCCACGCCCTCTACAAGGGAGGTGACCCAATTGGACAAAACATAGATCAATATTGTGGGAGAAATGAATTAGATCCCTATGTAAATTGTTGTGGATCTAAGGATACAACAAGTCATTGATATTCAAGTGGTTGACATTCCCGATGCATATGGGATCATCCTAGGAAGAGAATTCACCAAAACATTAAATGGATATGCTGCTACAGACCATTCTCACATGTGGTTGCCATGAAAAGGGCTGCCAAATCAAATTTGTGTAGATTGCAAGCCCCGTATGAAATATATAAACATGGAGTACAACCTAAACGAGGTGTTGTTTATTGAGACAAAATTGGGAAATTATTGTCCCTTTGCCTGTCAAGACGAATTCCAACACCAAGAAGAATATACTGTAGAAGTACTCTTGGTACAGTGCAACCCTTCAACCGACCTTCGTCAAATGCCTCCAAGTACAGAAGTGCTAGTAGAATTAGATGATAAAACTGATGAAGGAAACAACTGGGGATTACTCAACGGTGTCCAAGGATTCATGGAAAAGTGTGCAAGGGATCAACTCAGCTTGAGTGCCTGAGTGAATTTCTAGGATCTCTTACTGCCAAATTGGTGTAGGATTCACAATGCTTCCCACTCTAAGTTTGATTGTTGCATGTGTGAAACAGCAGTAGACTATGTCAAAAAATCAATTTTCCCTCAGAAGGAAATGCCACAAGAGTTGCTAGAAAAATTACCTATTGTTCAACACACCGGGCTACAGGATTCCCAAAAGATTACGGGAGCAACCACCCAGCCAGAAGAAAGTAAGAACCAAGTCAGACCCAAAGTCAAGGAATTTTCCAAGTTTTGGATGCTCTGATTTGATGGATCTAAATCAAAATAGGGAGCAAGTGCCAAGTTTGACCTTATCAGTCCAATGGGTAAGACCTTCCTTGCTGCCCATAGGCTGTAGTTTTATTGCACTAATAATGTAGTGGAATACAAAGCATTAGTGCATGGTCTTCTTATGGCCTTAAAGAAAAATGTTAAAATATTGCAAGTATTCAGGGACTCCGAACTTGTAGTTAAAGAAGTTATAAAATTGTACTCCTATCATGATAGAAGACTTGTGAACTATAGGCATAGGGTTTGAGATCTCTTAGAAGGTTTAGATGCATTTAATATACAATTGTTCCCTTGTGCTCGGAATCATACAGCCAATGCCTTGGCTCGAGCAGCCAGCACTCTACACCCCCTTTCCTTGTTCGGGCTTAAGAAGTTTACAGTGTAGTTGACATCTACACCATCTGTCCTAGACAATGTCACTCACTTTCAGGTCTTCAATGATGATAAGCACATCCTTGAATTCATCACGATTTTTGATGTCCTCGCGACCCAAATAATTGACGAAGCTGATCCGAAAGAGGCCGAATTGGACATAGAGGGGGTTATCAACCTCAAAACCAATACGGTTCCTAGGGGCATGGTTCAACTCAAACACATATTTGATTTGGACCATATCAAAGACTAGGACCGACAGATAAAGAAGGAAGCTATAAGCAACCAGTGTGATGCTCACAACCTTGGGACAACCAAGGAAACCAAAAATGTGTTTATTGGAAAAGTGTGCATGCCCAAAGAGAAGAAATGAATCATTGATGCTCTATGAAAGTATCACAACTTGGTGACATGGAGCTACGAAGATCTCAAGACTTATGACACCTCCATCATCACGCACACCATCCCTCTCAAGATAGAAGTGAAGCCATTCCACCAACGGCAGCACCCTGTTAATGCCTTGTTAGAGCCCATCATTTACAAAGAGGTACAGAAGTTGCTTTCAACAAGATTATTTTCCCAGTCAGGCATTCTACATGGGTAGCCAACTTGGTTTTGGTTAGAAAAAAGAATAGAGAAATTAGATTATGTGTGGACTTCTGCAAGCTGAACAGAGCTTCAGAGAAGGACAACTATTTGGTACCTTCATTGGATGAGGTGCTGCAGATTGTTAATGGCTCCCAAATGATGTCCTTCCTTGATGGGTACTCTAGATATAACCAAGTTATGGTGCAGTATGAAGATCACCACAAGACATCATTCACTACTAAGTGGGGGACCTTTGCTTACAGGAGAATGCCTTTTAGGCTAATCAACACCAGTTCCACCTTCCAACGTGCCATGGATATTTCCTTCAAAGATTTGATTGGAAAATGCATAATCATCTATATGGATGATTTAACTATGTTCTCTAAAAAGAAGAGTGAGCACATCTCAGATTTGTGGAAAGTGTTTCAAAGGTGTAGGGAGTTTGGAGTTTCCCTTAACCCAAAAAAGTGTATTTTTGACGTGATTGAAGGTAGATTGCTTGGACATGCCATTTCAGAGTAGGGAATCTCTATAGACCCTGAATGTATCCAGTCCTTACTGAAGATCCCACCACCGGGTAGTAAGAAAGAATTAAAATCCTTCTTTGGAAAGATCAATTTTGTCAAAAAATTTATCATAGGTTTTGCTGAGATTGTTAAACCACTCAACAACATTTTAAAATAGGATTTCAAAGTCGAATGGCTCCTGAAGCCAAAAAGTATTTTGAAGAAATTAAATGGGTCATTGTTGAGGCACCTGCGCTAGTTAGCCTAGATTACCTGAAGTTGTTCTACATTTATTCATTTGCTTCAGAGCATTCCTATGTTAGCATTTTCACTCAGAAAGATGATAAGGGAAGTGAGCACCTAATTTCTTTCATGAGTGCTCCCTTGAAGGATATTGAATTGTGATACCACAGCATGGAAAAGAAAGCATATTCCCTCATACAGGGAGTAAATTTTTTTGGCATTATATCTTGTGTAACAAAGTGTTCACCATTGTCCCAAACCCAGCAGTAAAAATGCTACTCATGCAAAATGAATTGGGTGAACGAAGAGCCAAATGGGTCACCATGCTCCAGGAATATGATATAGAAATCCAACTGATGAGGTTGGTGAGAGGATAGGCACTTACCCGCACGATTGTTGAAGCAGCAACAGAGGTTGGACCCGAACTCGTTGTACAACAATACCAACTTGAGGATGTTTCCCTAGGAGAATGGTACGAGAACGTCGTCTATTATTTGATGAACCACAAGTGTCTGCCTCACCTGTAGGGAGTCCAAAAGCATGCTCTTTGGCTCAAAAGCAATAGTTATATGTTGCTGGGGTCCATTTTATATAGGAAAAATCATGAGGGCATTTACTTGAGATGCCTTGGTAAGGAAGAAGCAAACTAGGTCCTAAGGGAGTTTCATGATAAGTTCAACACTGGTCATGGATCTGGGACCTCCACCACACATCAGTTATTAAGGGTGGGATATTATTGGCCAATTGTCTTCAAAGATGCTCACTTTCATGTTTTCTCATGTCACACATGTCAGACAGCCACCACCAAGGAGAAGAATGTTGTCCCACTACACCTTATGTTGGAGGTAAGGCAGTTCGCGCAATGGGGCCTCAATTTCATCAGTCTAGTAAGCCCTCCATCATCCACGGGACACAGGTACATTCTTACTGCTATTGATTATTGTACTAGATGGACATAAGCAATTATATGTAAGTAATGCACAACTGAGGTAGTGACAAATTTGTTTAGAAAGTTTCATTTTAAATCTCTTTGGTTGTCTGTATGCATTCGTGTGTGATAATGGGTCTACTTTTGCTTCATTAAAATTTGCTGGTTGGGCCTTCGACTACGAGATTGCCCTTAAATTTTCATAGAATTACTACCCTCAAGGCAATGGCCTTTTTTAATCCACAAACAAGAATATGATCACGATAATCAAGAGGTTGCTAGATAGGAATCCCAAGGATTGGCATACCTAGCTCCATTTCGCCCTTTGGGCCGACCACACCCAACACAAGGTTGCCCTTGGTGATTCCCCGTTTCACCTTGTTTAAGGCCTAGAACCCATATTTCCTATCCACTTTAAGATCCCCACTCTCCTATTTATCAATGACTTTTACGAAGGTGGGGATCATAGAGAAGCCCGTTTAGCTAAGCTTTTGTATTTAGAATAAGTTTGAGACCGTGCAATAAAAAATTTTGCCAAACATTAGGGCATGGTTAAGAGGTGGTTCAATCACTGAGCCAAAATCAAGGCCTTTAGGATTGCAAATTTAGTCCTATACTGGGACAAGGCCCATGAAAGGAAAGGGGGACACAAAAAATTTGACAAGCTTTGGCTTGGCCCCTCTCAAATAGCTGAAATATTGGGAGACAATAGTTTCTGCCTAAAGACCTTAACTTGTGAAGATGTTATGTTTCCGGTCAACGAGCATCATCGAAAGCATTACTTTCAAGCTTGAGCTCCCCCAAGCTCTTTTCTATAAATACCTATATATAGGTTAGAATAGGTTGTCTTTTGCTTTGCTTGCTTTTTGTCACGTCGTTATTTTTTGTTTTGCTTGTTCCCAGTTGTTTCATTTTGAGACAATGTTCTCTATCTCTTTATGGTGGTCGTGCTAATTCAATGGATGGCCCACTTTTTTGTTCATCCTTAGTATTCTCCAAATAAACATTCATTCCTAACTATTTGTCCCTAAAAGCCACATAGGAATGATCTCCTTGTCTAAACTTTGTTTTAGAACTTGACCCTTGGTTGGCTTTCTTTATGCATATCTCAGATCTCACACAAAACATGTTAACTATTCCTAAGGACTATATAGTGGCTACTATGATACCCTAGTAAGTGAAAAAATCCAAAGTCCTCTCTAGTGACCACTACAATTCCTAAACCCTTTGTAGGCTTCGGCGCTTACATGGTCAAGAAAAAGATAAGAAAAAAAAATAAGTTGAAAGAAGTATCAAAAGAAAGAAAATTCTGAAATTAACCGACCGTATGGGTGTGTGAATAAGTCTATTAGGGCTATGGACCCCCAATTGGCAGTAGAACAATATCCCTGGGGTCACAACGACAACTCTGTTAGGGCTATGGACGCCTGACTGGTAGTGGGGCAATGTCCAGGTTACTTTTGGTGTTGGAAGATCTATGTAGCTTGCTCGGTTGGATTAGCAATCACTTGGTGTATTCTAAGGGAAAGGAATGAATCCACGCCACACACACTTCTAAGATGTCTCGTACACTGACCTAACTAAGGTTCTTGTTCTCCCAATTCACTCTTCAAGATTTACTCCTAGTCTGTGAAACTAGATATTCTGGGTTCTGAATGAATGCTTATCCCTAGAATGCTTGGGAGTGTTTCCTAGTAGAGTCACCATTTGTTGTGCCCTTAGCACATACGCCCTATTCGAAACAAGGACCCTCTTTTCTTTCGCCTTGCTGGGTCATTTTTTGTCACTACCACATTTTGTGTGCCCTTGTTTTAGCATCCCTAATGGTCAACGTACCCCTAAAGCTCGTCCTAAAGTGATGTTTTTCCCACTCATCTTTGGTTAAGCCCTAGGGCTTTTCAAGCTTTTCTTGGCATTTTTCCTCCTACCAATGGCTTTCGGCCCAGTCCTTCAGGTTTCATCCTTTAGGTTTCCTCCCAGGTTCATCATCCCAAAATGGCAAAAGGCGTTTTCCTTCCCGGACCCCTGGCCCTGATTCGTCGATCGCCGCCAGGTTTTCTTTTGCACAAAGTTTTGGACTGCTTCTGTGTCCTTCGGGTCCAGACGATTCAGCCGTCATTCCCATAATTATCTTCAACCTTTGTCATTTCTAGTGTCGAAACCTCACTGATGCTCTGCCCTCTAGGGTCTGAACCCCTCCTTTCCGCTAGTCTTAAAAGGCAGTTTCTGAGCAACCGTTTCAATGCGCCCTTCTGGACCTCGAGTCTCGGACCTCCCGCCGCCGTCTGATATTTTTAAACTCACCAACCAAAGGGTCGATCATATAGGAATTAAATGAAGCTATTAATGGAAAAGGGGGTATAAATATCAGGCCCTAGCCTTTCATTTTCATTTGTCAAGATTGCAGAAGAAGTCAGAGCGCTTTCCTAAGGATTTTTTTTCCTACATCGATCATCGCCCCCATGCCCATCATCTTTATTTGTCGATCCTTGGTGGATTTAGCAGCTTCCATCATCAAACTTCTGAGGTAGGTTCACCATTTCCCCTCTTGAGAGGTTTTTCATAATTTTAAACACCTAAAATTGAATAACATGGATTAAAAATGCATTGGATAGATAGATAAAAGTAGCACCTAAAAAACCCATATCTTGGAATCCTTGGAAAACCTCCAAAACACCTTTGAATTTGCATCTGGAACTTAACCTCATTGTGGTTGTTCTTCACACAAGGGCATTAACGTCTTCTGGGCTCGGGTCTCCCTTTCACCACTGGCAAAACCTTAGGAAATATTTCTGCAAATGACTGTACCCTCTCCCAGACCCAGCTCCTTGGACTTCCCTCGCTCGATGACTGTCAGAATTGCAAACTATAAACTTCAGAAATTGGCCTCTATTTTGCCTTCTTGGGCCCGAAACCATGAAATTCTATGTGGAATTCCACTAAGCTTTTGTTGTTCCCCTAATGGCAGAATGATCTCGTCCACCCGACCCCCGAGGCCCACCTTACATCTCGTTGTCCAGCGTTGACTGCTTGGAAATTAACCTTCCATCATGACCCCAGGTCTTGATCATAGGACTTTCATCCATGAACTTATATTATGGCTTTCTCCCAGTCAAAGTGACCATCTATCGATAACCTTCTGCTGCCCAGACTCCAAACCCGCATTCACCACGAAACACCGAATATTGAACTATACACCTCCTCACCCCTACCAGGCCCCGACCTCCAGAATTTTGTCTTATGCCTACTTCACTGATTGGGGAAAACGCGCCCGCCTTTCTGACCTCCAAGCTCTGCCCTCCTGTTCACCAAGAGAACTTCAAACGAAAAATCAAAGTCCAAACTTGATGCCGACTCCGACGTGCTGGGCAGCTCCATCTGAGTTTTCGTCTCCGGATTTTCATTCTGGAGCAGTGAAACCTCAACGTATTTCTGACCCTACGGTCCTGAACCACCCGCCATCCTTTGGGCTTCCAGGTCCTGAACTTCAAAGTTTCATTCCTAGAACTCCATTTCTGGCCGGCTATTTCAAACAGCGAACCTTTGACAGCTTTTAAAGCCTAAACTTCTAGAAGCCCCCAAAGTGACCTAAACAACCTCAAATTAGAAAACTAACCTCGACCCACATGTTCATAATTGAGCCTCTTCAACATGAGTCTATCAAAACACCAAGATTTGAAGTCAGGAAATCCCCTGAATCAAATCACCCTATTTTCCCCCTTTCGAAACATCATTTTTTCCAGAGAAGACCGACCCTCCAGGCCCAGATTATCAAAGTTCTAGTGAATGGCTAATGATATCTCGAAGTAAACATTTGATTTCATCAATCATACTTTGTCTAAATTTTATTTTGACTAATCCTCATGCCTTTATAATTAGTCGTACTCATTGTATCCATGCTTGCAAAATATATGGAATCAAGTGCAGAACCCTCAGGAGGAACTGCAGAGAAGGACAAAGGAAAGAAATCAAGCAAGACATCTCGTGGGAAGGAGGATAAAGACCAAATTAAGTTCCAGTTCCAAGGTGAACTAATGCGATCAAAATTCACCACGAACTAGAAATAAATCTCAAACACCAATATCGGCCATGTCGATATAGATAAATTGAAGCAAAGGGTCGGAATACACCCAAAGACCGATAATGCCAAATTAATCAGCCAAAGCATAATTGCAAAGGCTATAGGTTTCCCCCCATCCCTTATTGCCCCTGAGCTCGTCATGGCCTGTCGGTAGGCCTACCAACCTGAAACAAGGACCATCATTTACAAAGATGGGAATATTCATGTTAACATGTTAGCCGAGGGAATCACAAACACCTTCCACATTCCTACCTTTGAAGAAATGGAAGTGCCCACGATGGAAGAGGGAAAGGCGACTTGGAATGAGGACCTGATGGGTTGCAAAAGGTTGATAAACCAGTTCTATCTCAAGGAGAAAAGTGGCAATGTTGCAAAGGTCCTTCATGAACTCTTTTGCAGTGATTTCCATGAAGACTATGACAACTTAGTGACCATGTTGAGCTGGGTAGTGGGCCTTCCTTCTGCATTCTTTCAAGAATGGATGGTGTAATTCATTAAGAAAATCATCTATGGGAAAGAAGATGTCACGATGAAGGCCTCATTCTACTAGGGAGGTATTATCATCAACTAATTCCATGAGCAGTTTATGAATATAAAAAAGAGCTCCAAATTCTACATGACCTCCTATCTGGTCTATTCACTGGCAGAGCAAAGGCAGTATAGCAGGTTATTTGTTACGCCTAAGGAGGAGCAAGGCCGAAAGCTGAAAGCCTACAACCAATATCCCCAAATCCAATTTAGGAACTTCAAGAAGGAATACTTCAGGGTGAACGGCGCCTTTATAGGTCACATCATCTGATTACTTGGAGCATATTTTGAGAGGAGAGTCTCTCACAATGTGTGGGCATTCCTAAAGCAATATGCTTTCCTATACCGACAATTCCCAAGTTCACCTATATTCACACCCAAGGTTTCACTGAGAGGTCGAACAAGCTGCCCTTGTACCCCAATGACCGGATAATACTATTGGAACTCTCTCGGCAACTGCAGCATGTCCACACCCTCCTCAGTAACAAGAATTTAGTAGGGATCTCTTATCCCTTTACCTTTGGGAAAAGCATGTATAAACTAAAAACCTCCTAGTGTGCTGGGAATTCAGAAAAAAAATTGGTAGAGTATCACTGCCAACTACACACTGCTCACTTGTGAATGGACCCATATGGGCACGCAAGAAAAGCACCAGGACCAAAGTACACCCATTTACATCATGTTGACGATTTCTGGGTGAACTGCTATAATGACAAGGAGGTACGTGTTAGGCACAACTCGAGGACTGTGTACTTTGTAAGAAAGGTACAATTGTTCCCCATACCAAATCAAGTAGAGGAAGATGAGGGCACCATCATGGATCCTCAGTATAATGCAGTCACCAACTTACCATTGTTCGCAATCGACTGGGTTGACCAAGACGTCGATGACCTTGACATCATGACTAAACCCATCATGGCCCAAATTGAGAATGGGTTAAAAGACAAGTGAGCCAACTAAAGCAACAAGGAGTAGTCCTAACATATGAAGGGCTAAAGATAGAAACCAGTGCCACTGAGGATGTTGCTGCCACAACTTCAATCAGTGGGGCATCCAAGTCTCCTATAACCAAATCAAAGAAGAGGAAAGAAACAGAAATAGAGCAATCTCCTGATCCCAAGGTATACACAAGGAAAGATTCGGGGGGCTTACCTTCTAAGAGGCTCAAGCGAACAGGAGGCACCATGGAGCAGCCCATAATCTGAGAGGGTGAGGAAAAAAGGACAAATCCACTAGAACTCCTTTTGGCTCCCCCTGTCTCAACTGCCCCATTGTCTCTCTCCCTGGCCATGGTTGCCACATCCCCACTGGCAGTAGACATTTAAGTCCATCTTACCACTTCACCTTAAGTTGAGCCTGTAATAGTGATTGACTCCTCCTCCATTGTAACAACTCCTCCTTCCTTCATTTCCATGTCACCTAAATCGCTCTCATTAGCCACAGTGATGACGCTAATGCCCGCTCTCGCCCTGCCTGAGGCCTTCTCGAAACACATGCGGAATCTCCCTCCCGAGCTCTCCTAGATCCTTATGGACCTCACTCTTTAGGCTACCTTAGCACAAGTCCTCACTATTGTTGAGCCTTCGCAGCCTCTGGCAGGACCACTAGCTATGGAGGCCACAATGTTAATCTCTAAGGAGTTGGATAAGTGGGAGCAAGAATCCTCGAAGCCATTTGAAGAGGAGGCTGACAAATACCATGAACACCCAGAGTATGAACACCGAACGATTAACAAGGTGGCCTATAAGGAGAAGGGAACAAGATCTTCCAAGAGTGGGAATGAGGAGGAGGACGTCGGTGGTAGGGGCATCATACAAACCTTTGATGACTATCTTGAAGAAGAGATGGCCCGACAACTGAAACACGACGAAAAAGAGGCAAAAAGGTCACCTCTCAGAGAAGGGCAGGAGGGCAACAAGATAGCAAAAAATGTAAAAACCCTTGCATAGGAAAAACAACTGGAGATTATGCCACCTCCTCTTACGGAAGAAGAAAACAGAGAAGAGGACCAGCCTGAGGAATACATGCATGAGGGCTAACAGATGGAGGAAATAAAGTAAAAGGAAAGGGAGGTAGAAGAAGGTCCCCGAGGGTAGTTGATTACCAAACCTCTAGTCAAACGCCTCACATTCACCCTAGATTCTAATGAGGAAGAGGGGGACAACACAAAGATGAAAGGTGCACAAATGAAAGGCCTAACAGCGGACGGTGAGGGCAATCAAGAGCCATCAAAAGAAGAATCTGCCATACCCGAGTGGTTGGAAAGGCAGCTTGAGAAGAAGACTCCCACTCCTAAGGATCCGAGAGAAAGGCTAGAGGCTATCCTAGCCCAAGCACAAAGCTCAACCAAAAAAGATAAAAGGCCTAAGGTGAGATCCAAAATAACGATGGACGCTTCTGGGTCCTGAACCGCACAGATCGCAACGCCCGTGGTAGGCCAAGCTAGTATAAGCTACAAAATTTCTACCATCAACTTGGGGACCACTACAAGAGAGTAGAAGGTAGGCCATCTTGAGGAGTCGGTGGCTACAGTGGTACACCTGATAAAACAGGACAAGGTCTTGAAGGACGAGCTTAAAGAACAAGTGGCCACCTTGACAAATTACATCCAACAATGGTCTTCGATGGATGACCTACCCACCACATCTGTGGCTCCACCCCAACTACTATCCAAAGAGAAAATTAACAAGTTGGAGAGAAAAAAAAACTTGGAAAAGACTACTGAGAGCTAGTTCCAACAGGTCTTGTACATTAGGAACATGGGTATTAGCCGGGTAGTTCGAACAGCCAACAAGTTCTTGGATCTACAACAATCTCTTGAGAGCACGAAGAAACTCTGCACTGACTTCCATGTAACATATGACTCCACCTATCCAAAGATCAGGGCCATCCTCGAGTTACCAAAGGCCAAATGGGAAAAGGAGCTTGCATTCAAAAGCGATGATCACTGGCTAATGGACGTGTGGAGGTGAGATTTCAATAACAGAAAGGAAAGGTTGGAACAAATAATGAGTAAGATGGATCCAGACATCAAATGGGTCAAGGAAATTAGGGTGGAATGAACCTAATATCCAAAGCTAATGATATAATATGACATGCTCGCATTACAGATGGATCCAAAGAAGATAAAGCCTTACTTTCAAAAGAATATGGAGGACAGGATGTCCAGTGAAATAACAATGGAATTCATGAGTTTCTCCGCCCGTGCCTTCGAACAATTGGAGCTATTTAGGGATAAAGGTGTAAAGTATGATGAAGACTGGAGAAATCTTGAAGATAATGCAAAATAATGGAGTTACCAGATGTTGCGGTACGAGATCATTGAGGTAGAAAAGCTCCAGCCAGTTATTCTAAAATTCATGGAATATGCAGCTTCAAAGAAGCAGGAGGACAGCCTAAAAAAACCTGTCTTGGAATCCTTTAAAAATGTCCAAAACACCTTTGAATCTGCATCTAGAACTTAACCTCATTGTGGTTGTTCTTCGTCTAGGGGAATTCACGTCTTCCGGGCTTGGGTCTCCCTTCACCACCGGCGAAACCTTAGGAAATATTTTTGTAAATGACTATACCCTCTCTTGGACCTAGCTCCTTAGACTTCCCATGCCCAATGACCATTAGAATTGCAAACTATAAACTTCAAAAATTGGCCTCCGTTGTGTCTTCTTAGGCCTGAAACCCAAAAATTATGTGTTTGGAATTCTGCTAATCTTTCGTTGTTCCCCTAACACCAAAATGATCTAGTCCACCCGACCCCCGAGGCCCACCTTACATCTTGCCGTCTAGCATTGACCGCTCAGAAATTAACCTTTTGTAATGACCCCAGGTCCCGATCCATGGACTTTCATCTGTGGAATTCGATTGCGGCTTCGCTCAATCGAAGCTGCCATCTATCGATGACCTTCCGTCACAGACTTTGAGCCTGCGTTCACCATGAAACACTGAATATTGAACTATAAATTTCCTCGCCCCCATCAGGCCCCAGCCTATGGAATTTTTTCCTATGCTCACTTCGCTGATTGGGAAAAAACACGTCTGCCTTTCCGACCTCTGGGCTCCACCCTCTTGCTCGTCGAGAGAACTTCAAACGGAAAATCAAAGTCCAAACTTGATGCCGAGTTCGGCCCGCCAGGAAGCTCCATCTAGGTTTTCGTCTCTAGATTTTCGTTATGCAGCGGTGAAACCTCAACATCTTTTCGGCCCTAGGGTCCTGAACCACCTCCCATCCTTTGGGATTCTAGGTCCTGAAATCTGGAGTTTCATCAACGGAACTCTATTTCTGGCCAGCTATTTCAAACAGTGAACCTGTAACAACTTTCTGAGCCTGAACTTCCGAAAGCCCCCAAAGTGACCTAAATGACCTCAAATTGGAAAACTAACCTCAACCCACGTGCTCAAAATTGGCCCTCTTCAACATGAGCCTCTCAAACCACCAAGATTTGAAGTCAAGAAATTGCTTGAATCACATCACCCTATTTGCCCCCTTTCGAAACAATATTTCTACCAGGGAAGTCCAGCCCTCCAGGCCTAGATTATCTAAAGTTCCTCCAGTGAATGGCTAACAATATCTCGAAGTAAACATTTGATTTCATCAATCATACTTTGTCTAAATTGTATTTTTACTAATGCTCATGCCTTTACAATCGGTCGTACTCATTGTGTCCATGCTTACAGAATATATGGAATCGAGTGCAAGACCCTCGGGAGGAACTGCAAAGAAGGACAAAGGAAATAAATTAGGCAAGGCACCTCGTGGGAAGGAGGATAAAGACAAAATGAAGTTCCAGTTCCAACGTGAACCTCTATGATAAAAATTCACCATGGACTGGAAAGAAATCTCAGACACCAGTATCGGCCATGTCGATATTGATGAATTTAAGCAAAGGGTCGGAATACACCCAAAGACCAATAATGCCAGATTAATCAAACAGAGCGGAATTGCAAAGGCTGCAGGTTTCCCGCCATCCCTTATTTCCCCTGAGCTCGTCATGGCCTGTCGTCAGGCATACCAACCTAAAAAAAGGACCATCATTGACAGAGATGGGAATATTCTCATTGACATGTCAGCCAAGGGAATCACATAGACCTTCCACATTCCTACCTTTGATGAAATGGAAGTGTCCACGATGGAAGACGCAAAGGTGACTTGGAATAAGGACCCGATGGGTTGCAGAAGGTTGATAAACCAATTCTAGCTCAAGGAGAAAAGTGGCAGTGCTACAAAGGTTCCTCACAAACTCTTTCACAGTGATTTCCATGAAGACTATCACAACTTAGTGACCATGTTGAGCCCGGTAATGGGCCTTCCTTCTGCCGCATTTTTTCAAGAATGGATGATGTACTTCATTGAGAAAATCATCTATGGGAATGAAGATGTCACGATGAAGGCCTCATTCTACTGAGGTATTATCAGCAACTGCTTCCATGAGAAGTTTATAAATATAAAAAAGAGATCCAAATTCTACATGGCCCCTTATCTAGTCTATTCACTAGCACAGCAGAGGTAGTATAGAGGATTATTTCTGCCGCTCGAGGAGGAGCTAGGCTGAAATTTGAAAGCCTATGACCAATATCCCCAGCTCCAATTTAGGAAATTCAAGAAGGAATACTCTAGGGTGAATGACACCTTTATAGGTCACATCATCCAATTACTTGGAGGAGATTTTTAGAGGAGAGTCTCTCATAGTGCATGGGAATTCCTAAAGCAATATGCTTTCCTGTACCTACAAGTCCCCAAGTTCACCTACATTCACACCCAAGGTTTCACCGAGAGGCTGAACAAGCTGCCCTTGAACCCCAATGACTGGATAATACTATTTGAACTCTCTCTGCAGCTACAGCATGTCCACACCCTCCTCAGTAACAAGCATTTGGTAGGGATCTCTTATCCCTTTACCTTCAGACAGGGCATGTATAAACTATGTATAAACTATCAGAAAAAAAATTGGCAGAGTATCACTACCAACTACACACTGCTCGCTTGTGAATGGACCCATATGGGCACGCAAGAAAAACACTGGGACCAGAGTACGCCCATTTACATCATGTTGAGGATTTTTAGGCAAACTGCTAGGATGACAAGGAGGTATGTGTCACAAACTACACGAGGACTGTGTACTTCATAAGAAAGGTACAACTATTCCCCATACCAAATCAAGTAGAGGAAGATGAGGGCACCATCATGGATCCTTGGTATAATGCAGTCACCAACTTACCATTGTCTGCAATCGACTGGGTTGAGCAAGACGTCGATGACCTTGACATCATGACTAAACCCATCATGGCCAAAATTGAAGAATGGGATAAAAGATAAGTGAGCCAACTAAAGCAACAAGGAGTGGTCCTAACATATGAAGGGCTAAAGAGCAAACCCAATGCCACCGAGGATGTCGTTGCCACAACTTCAATCGGCGGGGCATGCAAGTCTCCTATCACCAAATCAAAGAAGAGGAAAGAAACAGAAACGGAGCAATCTCCTGATCCCAAAGTATACACAAGGAAAGATTCAAGGGGCTTACCTTCTAAGAGGCTCAAGTGAACAGGAAGCACCATGGAGCAACTCGTAATCTAAGAGGGTGAGGAAAAAAGGACAAATCCACTAGAACTCCTTCTAGCTCCCCCTGTCTCAACTGCCACATTGTCTCTCTCCCTAGCCATGGTTGCCACTTCCTCGCTAGCAGTAGACATCTCAGTCCATCTTGCCACTTCACCTTCAGTCGAGCCTATAATAGTGATTGACTCCTCCTCCACTGTAACTACTCCTTCCTTCATTTCCATGTCACCTAAATTGCTCCCATTAGCCACAGTGATGGCGCCAATGCCCGCTTCTACCTTGCTTGAGGCCTTCTCGAAACACATGCAGAATTTCCCTCCTGAGCTCTCCTAGATCCTTATGGACCTCACTCTTTAGGCTACCTTAGCACAAGTCCTCACTATTGTTGAGCCTTTACAGCCTCTAGCAGGACCACTAGCTATGGAGGCCACAAGGTTAATCTCTGAGGAGTTGGAGAGGTGGGAGCAAGAATCCTCAAAGCCATTTGAAGAGGAGGTCGACGAGTACCATGAACACCTGGAGTATGAACACCGAATTATTAACAGGGTGGCCTATGAGGAGGAGGGAATAGGATCTTCCAACAGTGGGAATGAGGAGGAGGACGTCAATGGTAGGGTCATCATACAAACCTTTGATGACTATCTTGAAGAAGAGATGGCCCGATAGCTGAAACACGATGAAAAAGAGGCAAAAAGGTCACCTCTCAAAGAAGGGCAGGAGGGCAACAAGATAGCAAAAAATTTAAAAACCCTTGCAAAGGAAAAACAACTAGAGATTATGCCACCTCCTCTTATGGAAGAAGAAAACAAAGAAGAGGACCAGCCCGAGGAATACATGCATGAGGGCTAACAGATGGAGGAAATAAAGTAAAAGGAAAGGGAGGTAGAAGAAGGTCCCCGAGGGTAGTTGATTACCAAACCTCCAGTCAAATTCCTCACATTTTCCTAGATTCTAATGAGGAAGAGGGGGACAACACAAAGATGAAAGGTGCACAAACGGAAGGCCTAACAACAAAGGGTGAGGGCAATCAAGAGCCATTAAAAGAAGAATTTTCCATACCCAAGTGGTTGGAAAGGTAGCTTGAGAAGAAGACTCCCGCTCCTAAGGATCCGAGAGAAAGGCTAGAGGCTATCCTAGCCCGAGCACAAAGCTCAACCAAAAAAGATAAAAGGCCTAAGGTGAGATCCAAAATAACGATGGACACTTATGGGTCCCGAACCACATAGATCGAAATGCCTGTGGTAGGCAAAGCTAGTATAAGCTACAAAATTTCTACCATCAACTTGGGGACCACTACTAGAGAGTAGAAGGTAGGCCATCTTGAGGAGTCAGTGGCTATAGTGGTGCACCTGATAAAACAGGACAAGGTCTCGAAGGATGAGCTTAAAGAACAAGTGGTCACCTTAACGAATTACATCCAATAATGGTCTTCGGTGGATGACCTGCCTACCACATCCACGACTCCACCCCAACTACTATCCAAAGAGAAAATTGACAAGTTGAGAGAAAAAAGAACTTGGAAAAGACTACTAAGAGCTAGTTCCGACAGGTCCTGTACGTCAAGAATATGGGTATTAGTCGAGTTGTTCAAACAGCCAACAAGTTCTTGGATCTACAACAATCTCTAGAGAGCACAAAGAAACTCTACACTGACTTCCATGTAACATATGACTCCACCTATCCAAAGATCAGGGCCATCCTCGAGTTACCAAAGGCCACATGGGAAAAGGAGCTCGCGTTCAAAAGCGGTGATCACTGACTGATGGACATGTGGAGGTGATATTTTGATAACAGAAAGGAAAGGTTGGAATAGATAATGAGTAAGGTGGATCCAGACATCAAATGGGTCAAGTAAATTAGGGCGGAATGCACCCAATATTTGAAGCTAATGACAGAATATGACATGCCCACAATACAGATGGATCCAGAGAAGATAAAGCCTTACTTTTAGAAGAATATGGAGGACGAGATGTCCAGTGAAATAACAATGGAATTCATGAGTTTTGCCGCCCATGCCTTCAACCAATTGGAGCTATTCAAGGATGAAGGTGTAAAGTATGATGAAGACTAGAGAAATCTTGAAGATAATGCAAAATAATGGAGTTACAAGATGTTGCGGTACGAGATCATTGAGGTAGACAAGCTCCAGCTAGTTATTCTAAAATTCATGGAATATGCAGATTCAAAGAAGCGGGAGGACAACACTATTATCAATGAGGATACCCCAAAGGAATAGCTACAACATAAGAGCAATTAGCAAAAGAAAAAATGCTACAGTGTTGTCACTAAAGGACAAAATAAGGAAAAGACAAAGATGTTTTTTAAATTGTTGAATATTGAGAGTAGGTGAAACCCTATTTTGTAATGAATCTTGGCCACACAATGAAAATCAATCTTGGCCATTCATTTAGCTTTTTGGGCACTATAAATAGGGGTCTCCTCTCATTTGTAAAGGAAGTTGAGTTATTGTAAAGACATGCTGCTGAACTTTATAATGAAAATATGTTGACTTGGTGTATTTTTTGATCTCTCCACATGTTTTATGGTTCAACCTCCATTGTTAAATGATTTAGTTAGATTCACATTGTTGTTTTAGTTAGTTGTATCCTTGCTTTGATAGATTTTATTCATGTTGTTCTATGATCATAGAAATTCATGTTGTGTTGACACCTCCTAGCCCATAATTTTCTTTGTTTGCTGCTGGTAAATGGCCTTGCAAAGTTAGCCTGGGCTAAAATTTGAAGTTGCTCTTTGAATCTTTATCTTTATTCATGCATGTAAATGGTGGATGAATGGTAAAATATTTGCAAACCTTTGAAGATAGCACAAATTTCATGATACTATAGACTCCTTGGTTAATTGGAACTCTGTTTGAAGGGAATTATCCACAGCAAAACCTCCATGATCACTATTCATAGTTAGTTACAGATCCAAGAACTTTCCCTCTTCCCTGCTCTTTTCCACTTTTTTTTAAGAAATAGTCTATGCTAAGGTTCATTGCACATTGTAAAGTCAAACTTGAAGAAAACATCAAAGTTTTAGATTGTTGTTCGAACCTACAGCGAAGTATACTTTATTTTCCATCTTAAAAAGCTTCGGATTTGAAGATCCACCTTGCATCCAGCTATGTAAGTCTGCCCCGTGATTACTAGCAAAATCACATCAAATATCAACTGAGAAATTTCATGCAAGTCATGACTTGACACCCGAGAGACCTTGGGGAGATCTTCAATAGCTTGCAGTTAGGGATTTCCTTTCAAGAGAGGTAGTGTAGATACGCATTTCCTGTGTTGAGAAGTGTACAAAGCACACATCAACAAAGTGCCCCTACATATCCAATTGCATAGTTTTCTTCACTTGTAAGAAATTGTCTAATTGTGCTAGTTGGTAGGAATTTGTAATCATCATGCATGTGTGGTATGACTTTGACTGTTCTTGTATTTTTTTAAATCAAGATGCAATAACAATTACCATGGTCATAGTCTACCTTTGGTGCAATTTGGAAATTTATAATGCATATAGTTGTCCAAGGAACTATTTTTGCTTCATGTTGTTTTACAAGGACAACAGTTATATTGATAGTAATTGTCATTTCACCTTTCTCATCAGTTAAATCTACATGAAGAGCTTCTTTTGTATTGTTTTGTTTGTTGAGACTTGTTTTTTAGATGACAATGACATCTCCTCCAAATATATTTCCTCCCTTGTGGGAGTGAAGTTCTTCAATTGATATTGCATTTTTCTTCTTTCTTTTAGATCTACAATGATGATAGGAATTGAATTTATTATTTTCAAGACTAATTTGGATACTATAATTGAACATAGACAATGCTTTCACCTTTTAGACATTTGTTGTATTTTTTTTGGCTTGTTTTCATTCTCTTGCTCGACTCCATTGTTTGCTACAAGAAAGATTGAAAATGTTAATATTTTTAAAAGATATTAATTGGATTTCAATTTTTCATTTGTTTCAAACTTTATATAAATTGGATCATTATCACTCCAATATGCTTGTGATTTATAAATACAATATGTTTGTGTGTTTAAGTTACACCAAATATGGTCAATTAGTGGTTTGTTGATGTTGTTTAATTTATATAACATAAAATGCATTTTGGAATTGTGCATGTGGTTTGATAGCAAATTCTTTCAGCCATTATCCATAGACATGTCAATGTTAAATTCACCTACAATATATAATGCTGATGTTAAATTCACGGAGGAGAATACTTCATTTGTGATTTTTATAATTTTTGTTAGTGGTTTGTTGAGTCTTGCATATAGATTACATATGTTGATCTCATCACTTGGAAAATTTATTGTTATTGTTATAGCTTCTACATTTTTCATTTTATGTTGCATTGTTTTTTAAATTAATAGATTATTTTTATTAAACATTGTTACACCATGTATGTGATTTGTTGAGAAATGATTAAAACTTTGGAATTGATTATTATGTTTATATAGTTGCATATGTGTTTCTTGTTGACAAATAATATTAGATGACATCATTTTATGGTCATTAAGTATGTCTTCGATATGTACAACTAGGTTACAAGTATTGAATGTGGTTAATTGTAAATGTTTGTTGCTAATTTTTTGGAGTTGTTCATTTTCAAATTCCCAATTTGTTGTTGATTGTAGGCATGACATTTCATTAAGTATTTTTTTTTTACTTTGAAATGGTTTTGCATAAGAGGTATTAACCAAAACAATGTGTCAATTGTTTGTGTACATGATAGTGTCATATATGCCAATCCATGTTTGTTTATTCTTGATGGGTCAAATGCTAATGCTTGCATTGTAAGGCCTTGTGATTTGTGAATAGTGTGAGCACATGCTAGTATTGGAAATTTTTTTCAGATAGTCAATTTTTTTTAGTTGTATAGGATTTTAGTATGCTTTGCAATGCAAAGTATGGGTGTCCAAATTTTGTGAATTTAATCACTATAACATTGTGCTAATCTTTTATTTTGTCGATGTCCAACATGTGAGTCGTTGAACCTGATTCAAACAATGTTGAAATTAGTGTATTTTGTGTATGCTTGGAATGTTCCATCTGATCCATTGACTAGCCCATCTTCTGTGTCATAATGGCCAACATACATTTCAACTAGAATATTATGTTTTAAGAGTATCTAAGATGGTAGATTAATTGAATGGTCATACAATGGAATTGCATTATAGTTGCCATCATATTCGTCAATTGCATTCAATATAATTATCTCTCCTTGTGTCATGGATAGCATGTTTTCATTGTGTGTGTTGACATCTTTCCTTTTGTAGAAGAGGAAAGGGAATGTTGGGTCCATTAGCAGTGAGCGCAAACATTTTTTATTTAAATACTCTAAGTCTTGAATAGTCTGGGATCCAACTCAGATTCTATTGAGTATTGCAACAAATTTGTCATCTTTTTTCCGCATGGTTGATTGTAATGCGTAGCATTTTATATTTTGTTTCTAAAAGCTTGATGGCATTAGTTCATTAATGTTGTATAATTCTCGAATACTAGTGCATCTTGTATAGGTTGTACTTGATAAAGATCACCACACAAAATTGTATCTACATTTCCAAAATAGCTAGTGGGGGTTTGCATTATGTCTTGTAATCATTTGTCAATATAACATAGAAATCTTGCACCCACTAGAGAAATTTCATCTATCAATACCACACAGAGTTGTTGATAATGCTTTGACATAGCATCTAATATTTCAAAACCCAATGGGATGAATTTTGACTTGTTAAATGGCATGTGTAATGTTGAATGTATTATCATTCCACCTATGTTGTATGCTACTTTTCTTGTATAAGCAATTATTAGTCCTTTTGGTTTGTCTAGATCATTATCAATAGATGAGTTGTATATGTGAATAAGTGTTTGATATATGGCTTTTGCGGTAAATTTTTTGCCCATTCTGGCACCTCCTGTCAAGAACAAGTGTAATGGTGCTTTGATGTTGTTGTTTTTTTTAATGTGATGTCTTTTACAATTGCTTGTTGTTCTTTGTTTAACATTCATCTCAATCTGTAGTACTCAATATTGTATGTTATTTGAGGATGTTTTACAATTTCAAATTTGTTTTCAAATATTCTGGTCGCTTTGTTACATTTTCCTATTTCAATATCTAATTGTATGTTATATTGTTCTTTGTTCTCAGTACGATTTTCAGTAAGGATTTTATCTTCATTGCGATCATTATTTGTGTTGATTTCATCTATAGCTTAGTCAATGTCACCCCACGTAGGCTAGACTTTGTAGTTGTATTTTATGTGGTTTGATCTAATAATATTTTCATGATACAAATAAGCACTATGCCATGTTTGCAATCCATTTTTAAGTGATTTTCACTTTCTGTAAATGGCATGCATAGTAGTAATTGTTCTCTACAATGGTTTTCTAAGTCAATATGTTTGTTGAATTTTACAAAACGTATTATATTTGCTTCAGCTGTACTTTGTAATTTTTTACCATCTTTTCTATATTTAGAAACAAAATTTGCAAGGAAAATGTGTGATATTGTTGTTGGTCTTGCAAGATAGTGATATATCAACGATTTTGAGGTTACAATTTTTGAATCATCTAGTACTTTGATCAATTATTTAGTTTATTTTAAGACAAATGTTCTCTCATCTTCACTTCTTGTATCAATGAATACACATTTTTTTGAACTATAGTTTAATGGAAGTTATAAAGCAATGTGAGTTGCTTGTTGTGATGACATTTTTTGTAAATTGAGTAATGTGTTTCCAAGTTTACTAATCATATTTATGGCATCGATACTATTTTTCTCATGATCTTTATGAATTCTTTTGAATGCATTTGTCATAGACTTGTCTACTTTTGTCATATACGAGCTACAATACGTCGCTACTGCATATGCATTCAATACAAATTGTGTGTCTATATTTGCTTTCCATATTTCAAGCATTGCTCTAGCAAAACTATTATTCCATATGTCTGATGGTTTCCTTTTCAAAAATATTGTAGGTCTACGGATTGAAGATTTGATGGCAGTTATGTATTCATCTTTAGTAATATTCATTTCGTTTATGAACATTTGAAATGAGAATGAGTTATCAAAGTTTTCTTGTTGTAAAGTGGAGAGTATTTTTATTTTTGTTGAAATTACACTTTCCTCTTTGTTTTTAGATGCTTCTAGAATAGTAGTTTTGTTCACTGGTAGGAGCAAAAAATTATATCTACAAGTTTGTTTTTTGGACTTTCTACATTGTTTTGTGTGGTGGTGTTTTTGTATCGTAGCTAAATCGGGATCTAGATGTTCAATGTTACAAGTAATGTAGTTGTCTATAAACTGTTCAATAGTTGTGTTACTGTCTCTATCCTAAATTGGTGCTTCTCTAATCCACAATAGGAAATGATCAATGTTCATTTCCATGATTTTGAAATTCAGTTACAAAAAAATCATTTGAAATGGTTCCAAATAATGAATTGTCTATTATTATTAATTTTTTCATTGCATTAATTTTATGCCTATAATAGCATGCACATGTGATAGGATCTCTTCTTATCAAATGAATTTTTTCATCTTCGTTTTTAGTGTCTGGTTGTTCTTGATTTGTTGTTTTTTGAAATGTATGATGTAGCTCTTCAAGTGTTTTTGTTAATGGTTCCCAATATTGTTCAACACTTGTAAATGTAATTAAAAAAGTTGGTGGTCCAAGTTGTCGTATCATTGCAAATAGTTTTTTTTTAAATTGGTGCAAATAATTTGGAGATATTCTTTTTTTTTAAATCGACATAACCAATGTAAAATTTAAGAATATTTTCTAAATTCATTTTATGTTTCACATCTTTTGCTAGTAGCCTTCTCCCTTTTAACTGTCCCTTACATAGTCTCACCCATATTGTGGATAAGACTTGTTCTATTAGAATTTTAATGGTTTTGAAGAATATATTTGTTGTGTGGTAAGCAAATTTCCTATTTGAATGTTGTAATTCCCATTTTACAATTTTTTGGTATGAATATCTTTTGGTGATGTCTTCATCACGCGAATTGCCAGAGAACAGTGTAGGGAAATTCATTTCTTTAGCATATTTATCTTTAAATATTCCAATGGGATTATTGCCTTCTGTTGGTGAAATTTCTATGATCTTCTCTTACATTTCATGTATGCATTTAGATTCAATGAAACCATGTATCAATGTTTCACTAGGTATTTCATTTTCTATGTCGCTCTGAAAATCGGTCACTCGTACTTGTATTGTTGGTTGTGTCATTTGCATTGTTGAGTCAAAGAATTTCTATCAAGCCTTTGTTTATTTGAACATTTGAACATTTTGTATAACTTTCTCTTGCACAATCATTTCAAACATTTCATAATCATATTTGCATGTACCATTCCTGTTTAGTATGCATTTTTATACTATAGTTGTCTTTTAAGAGCAACAACAATTTTTGATGTTTCATTCATTGAATGTGGTAATGCTTGTTTATGATATTTGTGTTAACCAGTGCATTTATAATAGAGACGGTCAACCCTATTTGAGATTTTTAATATCCTAATTGTCATATTTGTGCAAATGCAATTCTCAGTGAAATAGGAATTCTTCTAGTTGTGTAAGCATTGTGATCACATCTTGTAATGGATTATTTTCTCGAATATAATCTAGAGTTGCATATTTCGGTAATTTAGATTGTTTAAATGATGCTTTGCAATTGGAACAAATATAGTTTGTTGTAATTTGTTTATTTATGGACAAGCAGTAATACATATGCATTTCTTTATCTTTCAAAGTTGTAATGTCTTTTTTGAAATGCAAAATTTGACAAATTGAACATACATATCTAGGTGCATCTTCAAAAAAAAAAATTGAACAATTCTATTGGTGATTTTGATTTGTTTTTGTTGCAATTTGTAGATATTTTCATATTTTTTGTATGTATTTGTTTTTTATTTTTCATAGTGAGTTAAACGTACATTGTTGAATATTTTCCATTTTATTGAATGGGGTTTGCTTATGTTCGTTGGTATTTCTAATCAATTGTTTTATTTGATGAAGTGATGCATTTGAATTTATATTTGTTGAATGCATTTCATATGGTAGAAGTGGCTCAAATTGTCCATGAAGAGGATTTGTATCATGGAAAAGGATATAGTATGATTTTGAATTAGATGATTCATTGAAATGCAAATATTTCTACTCCATTCTTAGTGACCAAACCTTTATTTGTATGCCTAGCCATTTGGATAGCCACTTAATACAAAATATGTCTCCCCATAACCCAATTTCTTCATTATTTGTAGTTGGCATAGCTGATTTTTGCATTCTCCAAAAATAAGTTTTAATTTTTTCTATTCATGCAAATCATGTAATGTATTTCAATCTAATTCATTGTTATATGACCAAATTGCTTCTTCATCACCTTCTGAATAGCATTTTTTTAAAATTAATCAATTGTTCCATTACATAATTCAGTTCATGCTCAATATGATTTAAGTAGAAATTCTAATGAATCAAAAAGATAATCTCATACATTGTACCTAAATGTATTAGTTCTAAATAGACCCTCAATTCTCAACGAATTGTCAATATTATATACTTGAGAGCAATTTGATAGCCTTTAATTTTCTACATCTATTATTTCTTTTGCTTTTTCTTGTTTATATTCTATTTTTCTCTTCATTTTTTTGGGAAAAAAATAAGAATTGTCCAGAAGTAAAGAGAAGAGGTTTCATGAACTTGTTATGCTTACGAAAAGAACACTTAGTCAATTTGTGCTTGTATTTAATGTGTAGAATAATATTTTTTGAGGATCTTCTCTTCTTGCTTCAGGTTCTGCAATATGAAAATGTCATTGTTATTAATTTTATGGAGTTGAAATTGTAACATATTAAGTTTATCAAAATTATATTTTTTTTTCGTTATAATGCAAAAAGTAGTTTATAAATCTACTAATGTCTATTTCAATTTTAACATATGATTACAAGAAGAAAAAAATTCTTAGATTCATATCTATTGTTCTTAGTAGTAGATAGCAATTGTCACAAGACTAATTTACTACTACAAGATGAGATAATGAGTAAATCAAATTTCTTTGATTTAACTATGGTATGTAAATAACGAGATTGAAATCAGTAGATTGAATTATTGACACATGTAAATTGTAAGAGTAATTCTCATTTTAATTTATATATTTGGTAAACGTTGTATGAAGTTCACAATGCATAGTTTACATATATGATTATGAAAAATGATATGATATTAAATGTCTTAGATATAATGGATAATCCATCTACAAAACTATTTAACCACATTTTTATTAGATAGCAAGTATTCATAATTTTCTACTTTTTCCTTCATAGGTTGCATAAATGACACTAAATTTGATTATTGTAATTACATCTATTTATATAAATTTTATTTGTATTACAATGGAAATTTATTCAGAATGAGCCATCAATGTTTTATAAAGATGATAGAGGAGATATAGAAAAATGCATTCAAAGTAGAAAACATTCCAAATTGAAAATTATTGTTGTCACAATGTCACCCTCTCTAGATGATGAGATATGTACATTTACAATATCTAAAAAACATAAGAAAAGTATAGGTAAAGTTAATCAGAAGGATAAAATGCTTAGAATTGTATAGTTGAATACCAAAAACAAATAACATAGCAAAATGTGTGAATTACATAGAGCTTTGCTATGGAGACGAAACATTGACAACTTCCTTAGAAGAAATTGTATCTAAAGTGGATGTGGATACTTGAGATGTGGTAGGGGCTCTTGGAGGAACATGTTTCTTTAGGTAAATCAATGCCCTAATGACCTTTAAGATCCTTGTTGACAGATGTTGACCCAAGTGGGTAGAATGTGCATACAAGGAATCCATGATTATGAGGTCACAATTATTGTTCAAACCTAATTGTATAGCATTGTAAACACATGAAACTACTTCACATTCTTTTAACATGTCATAGGGGAATAAACCCCCTAAAGGAGCATCGCCAACTCTTTCATCATAATCAACGATAGTTTCACTATAAACATTTGTTGGAAGTAGATAATATTTAACACATGCATATGCTAACTTATCTAGGGAATGTGAATTGTGGACTAAGTCTATGCAGTTTGATAGAAAGTGTGAAACTACATCTAAATAGTATTTCACTCCATTTTGACCATTAATAAAATCTTCACCTAATATCAATATGATGGCTTGCTCAACTTGTGGAGACTTGTTAAAAAATATGTCTTCCAGTACATTGGAATCAATTGGGCCTACAATTGGAATCTCCCATTTCTATCATGGAATGTTGATACACTTAAATTCATTGACATCTTGCGTATTCTAACAGGATGCAAAGATGAAATAATGACACATGAAAATTCAAAAAATAAGAGACGATACATATTAACTTAAAAATAATTAAGAAAATTCGAGAAATAAGAGATGGAAAGTATGAAATTAATAATATTTACAATGAAAAAAGAAAATAGTTATGTCATAAATCAATTAAATATATTTTTCCTCAAATGTAATAGTTTTTATCAATACATATATTTGTAAAGAATTGTAATGCCATAATTGCACAAATATATGGTCTACATATTATGCCAAGTTGTCAGCATTGAAAGAAGATTTTATAAGAACAATATACAATGTTGTCAAATGCTAATTTTTCCTTCAATGCAATTTATATTGCTTCATCAACATAGCATACAATATTATTTGAAGGAATTCTAATTTTGAAAGAAACAATATCAGATTTTTGTACTGGATGTAGAAGCAGTAACAACTTCATTCGGATTACTAATATCATAATTGATATTGTTTTCCTTATTTATCTCAAGATTGTCAGCTGCAAATCAAGAATCTTCCAAGAATGGGAATATATAATGGCTTTCATTTTTTTGGGAAAATTCATTTTTTTGGTATTCATCATTGAAATCATATCATTGTTGGTAGTTGGCACGACTAACTAGAATAGGGCTATTAGTAGAGCCAATATTGGGCTTCAAGCATGGCAATGAAGATGAACTAACAAAATTGCTATCAATAGGATTTTGACAAAAGATATATCAAAATTGAAAAATTCAAATGTACTTAAAAAATGCATGCCAAAGTTTGTAGGAGAATTATCAAAGATATAGTCTTGCAAAGGTATTCTAGTATCAATATTGCTACTACAAATGACACTAATATCTTTGGATCAGAGATAGGAATATCTAATTTGTTGGAATCAAGTTCAACAAGGTACTAATTGTTATCCATCATATTTTCAAAACATTGTATATCATCAACAATGTTGTTTGGAGAAATATTGTTATCACTCATGGGATCTAATCCTACTTCTTTTATTCTTAAATTGCTTGAGCTATTATCAAGCAAAGCTTGTTTCAATAATTTGGTGGATTGTGGCAAGTCTCTTGGGTTTGAATTGGTATAGTTTAAATTTATGATTGCATTATTTCCTTTTATGGATATTGCAGCCATATCATAAGCATAGGCAGCTTCTCCAGCTATATCAAAACTTCCCAGCCATTGTCATTTTTTCAATTTATTATTCCAAATTTCTATAACAAAGCTACCCCAAGAGTGTTGTCTAACACCTTTATATGACCTAATTTTTACAAATTTTTTAGACTCATAAGAACTCAAACACAACTCTTTACTTTCCTCTATTTTCTCTTTGCATCGATCAAATATAAATTGTTTTCTCAATTTATTCTTTGAGTTCTTATTTTTTATTCTAGATTCAAGATAACATAATTTAGGAAAAGGTTCCTTTGACAAGTAGTTACATGGTTTAGAATCAATGTAAATAAAATTTGTGATGCAAGAGCATCCAGTGGTCTGAGGGAAATCTTGCATCACCCAAAAAGATGCTTTCCATTTATGTTCCTATTGTTTGCTTTTTGTAGATGTTTTTTTTCATTTCTAGATACCCTTTTTGTCGAATAAGAGTTTCCAACTTTCAAAACTGCTTTTCTACTTTTTCTGCTCAACTGCTATTTTTAGCATGCGTGAATTTGAAGGCATGGGAAGACAAAAGTTTATGGGAAGGTTCGGGATGGAAAATAAGCACTTTGGCGAAAGAATCAGGTCATGATCATTCGCGGTTTGAAAGTTATTCAAGTTCCACTTTTTGTTTTTTGCCCTGAAAAACCTTCTAAGTCCAGTTTGAGACACTAAACGGTCCCATACAGGCCCAGAAATTGTCAGAACTGGCGGAGCGGGTTCTTAGCGCATTCTTCACTCCAAGACCTTTCATGTAAATGGTTTGAAAAATGGAGTCTCAGATCAAAAGTTATGGCTTTTAGAAGTTGGCCGATTTTTGGAAAATTGCCAATTTTTGAATTAGGACTTAGTTTTTGAATTTCAAATTGTAATTTTGGCACCAAACTGCCAAAAATCTTATCTCGAATGTGATTTTGGTTCCAAACCGAAATGGGTCTATTTATGGGCTAGTTTTTGATTTTTGAGGAACTTTTTGGGGAAAAGAGTTCACATGCTGCGAAAGGGGAATCTAGGTAATTTTCTGTAAGTCTGTAATTTTGCATGTATTACAGAGCTCGGGGATTTGAGATCTTCTGCATGTAAGAGTTCCATATTTTTTGAATAAAATATTATTCTCTATTTTGTGAGTATTATTTTGTGTCTTAGGTTTGCTCCCTCGTCAATTTGTAATTGTATTTTTGCCTCTAATTGTTATTGCAACTTTATCATAAGCATGGGTTGCTTCTTCTATAGTGTCAAAAGTTCCAAGCCATTGTTTCCTCTTCAAGTTGGGGTTATAGATTTCCGAACCATAACTACCCGACCTTTTTCTCACACCTTTATATCTTTTCTCCATTGCTTTGTTTATTTTTCTAAAGCACAATTGACACTTTGTGAAAACATTTTCCTATTTGACATTATTGCATTACAATGTCATATCAAGTGAAATTTCAAATTTATGATGCATGTTTGATAACAAAGAATTACCAATACAAATCAACATAAATCATAATTTAAAAAGGTATTAAAATGTAGCCAGCACAAAATAAATAAAAATAGAATACATTAACAACTTATTTATTTATCTAAAATTCTTTAGCATCTTCATATTACTATTCAAGTAATTGTCATTTTGTCCTAAGAAACAATCAAATTCCAAACAAATAAAATGAGTAATACACTTGCCACAACTAATATTAAAAAATGAGAAACTTTTTTAACTAAGACGAGCAATGCAAAGAGGATCAACATTTTTGTTATCAATATTGTGAATCCCATTGACATCATCTTATCATAGTCATTGTCAAAATTTGTATTCCTTGTGCATAATTTACTCATTCTCTTGTCTTGATGTCCTTCAGCTGCAAAAGATGATTGATTTAAACATGCATTCTATTAAGAAATGGCTTTCTTACAAATGAAAAATTGTTAGAATTTTACATTGTCTATAGAATTTCAATGAAATAACACCTAAAATATTTCTTGTAAAATCATTGAATTGTAAGGCAATTTAAAAATTCCAACTATGGCCCACATTGAAATTTCATGCGAAAATGCCTTTGATTATAATTAATTGCAGTCAAAAGGCTAGACATACACCCTTACATCATATGATATTTGGGACTGTCATCAACTTCCGTCTTTGCACATGTGAACTACTTAGGTTAAGTTGATCATGGCCATTACAACTGCAAGGAAAACCAATCCTTTCAACTATGGTCCAAATTGAAATTGAGACAATACCCTTTATACCATATTGGTCAGTGTCAGCTTGTCTAGCTATGCTAAAGCCACTTGACAAAACATATATTGCTTAAGGGAGTTATAGAAAAATGATTTTTAGTTACTCACAAAAAATGTCATTCCTAAAATTTATATGAAATTTAATGGTAGAAATTTTTTTCAACTTCACTTTCAACTAGAACAATAAGGGCACACTTTATTGCAGTTAAAGTTGTTTAACAAAGCAATTGTTTCTTGTATTTTTTACTAGGAATATTTTGGGCAATACCTACATGGGTGCTAAGGTGCAAAGTCCCTAAATCAACACATTTGTGCTAATCATAGTCTTTTCTAATATTTGTTGTAGATACTAGTATGAAACCATATGCTCACTATTTCTAATATAATAAATTTTTCTTCTATCTTTCCAATTTTGTTGTTTCTCATTTACTTTGTATAGTTATGTGTTTGGTACTACCAATTGGGTGCTAGCCTTGGTTAAGTGTTCACCCGCTCAAGCCAAGTGATTTAATGCTATAGACAATGAAGCACATTACATGAAACTTGGACTTTTTATTCCAAATTTCAATTACTTCAACTTTGTCATTTTCCAGCAACAAATTGCACCAAAATTATGTTATCCAACCAACTATTTCTCAAACTTCCCTAACTTACTATCCATTTCAGAAAGAGTACATAGGAATTTGTATATATTTCCTCTTGAAGCAACATTGAATGCATTCCATTCAATTATCACCACACCTTCACTAACTCTACTTTTCTCATTTGTATTCAATGAGATAAAAGTGGAGTTAGCCAAAGATTAGTGAACGTTGATTCGAAATACATTAAACATTGTGCTTCAAGAGGAAGGTTATGCAAATTAATTTTGTACTCCCTTTGCAAAGGATAACAATATTATGCAAGGTCTTCAAAAAGTTTTAATGCACAAGAGAACTTTTGTGCAATGTGTAGCAGGAAAATTATTAATAATTATGTGTACAAATACCATCAATGTTTGATACTGCAAATAAAAATTGTTCTAGTTTTTCTCTTTCATAATTACAAATGACTCAAATAATATTTTTTTAATATTTAATGGATTCTGATTTGCATTCTTAAAAAATGTATTATCATGTTTATGATATGTTGAAAATGAAGGTAATATTGTAGCTTAAAACTTGTAAAACTATGAGACTATAGATCTAATCAAGTGTTCTTTGTCACAATTCTTTGTGTATGATTAATCTGTTTAGATCAATTTTACTAATTGTAGAAAGAGAGAATATTTTAGAAGAATGAGACAAGGAGATAAAGTGACACATCATATACGTGGAGAAACCCTTTTGGGAAAAAACTCTACCAAAATTAATAGTGCTTGTATTATTTAACCTTAGAACAAGATTACAATAATACTGTATCAATCCTTGATTAATATGCTTCCTTGCCTTCAACAATCCTTCTTCACAACCTACAATAAACTCTCATAGAACTCTCATACACTTGCTGAAATTAATAGACAATAATATGAGCATGTAAACTCATAAGAGTTGTTCAATAAAAAATCATAAAGCTCCTCACAAAAATCTATGCCTAGATTGGGCAAGTAGAGTTCCACAATGTAATATGAAGTTAAAACAAAGTCTTCCTCAATTTAGGCACCCCAAACTGAACACTTAACTAAACTTTGGTCAAGAAGATATCTTGTAAACTTCACCTCAAAGTTGGTGCCCAAGAATGGGCCCACTTGAGTGATCCTTTTAAATATCTTCTCATGCAAAAGGTTTTAATTGAAAGATGCCAACTTGGGTGCCCAAGGTGGACCCAATTTAATCTTAGTTAACTGAAACATATCTCTCCACCAATTCATGCAAACATTATGTATGATTGATCATCCCCACTCAACTGAAAGTATCCACCTATTATTTGCCATGCAACTCAAGTCATTAGTCATGCAAATCAAGTCATTAGTCATGCAACTTAAGTCAACTAGCATTCAACTCAAAATAACTACATGCAACTGAAGATAATTGAACTAAACTGAGCTGAATTGAACTAAACTGAACTGATACTAAACTGATAGTGCCACTCCACTCATGTAAATATCAATCCCTAATTTGTAGGATCAAAACATGCATTATTGAAGTGTTATCAATCCTCCAAATAGTTAACTGAAGCAAGGTGGGTTCCACCTTCCATGTGGGTGTGCCATGTGATCCTATCCTATAGGAGCTCTTTTTTTGGGCATCCCCACATGTTCCTATCATTTAGGAATAATCACAAATATCAATTTACATGTTCCTTTCATTCGAATTTAATCTCTTTCTAATCCTAGTGTTGGGGAACACTTTCCAAGAACTTAGGAGATACATTAAATATGTTTAGGATTGCAATTAAATGACATCTTATTCCCAACATTCTCCCACTTGACATTATACATTGTGTAATGACTAACTTATTACAATTAATTAAAAATAGTTATTTTGTCAACTTCAATTGAAAGGCATCTAAATGACTAACAATCTAGGGTTTTCCAAAATAAAGATAACAAACTGAAGAGAGTATAACTACTAGGGCATCAATAACTAACTCACTACTTTCAATGACAGATAAGAACTAGGGTTTCCTTTTTTGCATTTTCAATTGAAAATAATTTCAAATAAATACATAATATTTATTTCTTCTACTAACTTCCAAGTTTCATTTTCAGCTGAAAAGAACAACTAACTGAATTAACTAAAAGAAACATATACTAATTTCCAATAATAGAAAAGAAAACATACTTTAACTAGCTTTTCAATTTTCTCAAATAAAATCACAACTAATCAATTCCAAGCTAATTAACCATTCAAAAATCATAAGAGAGAGAGTTCCAGGAGTTTACAATTAAGAAGCTGAAGCACTTGATCTTGACACAGTCATCATGGGAAAAGAGGAGATATCATCAGGGGCTTTACCTCCCAACCAAAGACCTATTGGTCTCTCATGTTCCTTCAATTGAAGGAACTCATCCCTTCTCAAGGAAAATAAACAAGGATCATTTGTCATCATGTCTCTGAGCCTGGTGTCCATGAACCTATACTGCTGGTTGATCCCTCATCTGTAGGTTCCTCCTAACTAGAATGATCATTCTGACCAAAGTATATCTGGTATCATTAAAGTTAGCTTTTGTCTAACTAGCATCTACCTTGGCTAAGGATTTTTCAATGTTACTGGCACCCCTGTGCCGATATCTCTAGTACCACCGTGTCGATATCTTTGGCACTACTATGTCGATATTTATGGCACTCCTGTGTCGTCAACACTCTCACCCTTGCAAAACATGACAAATCTTAGATCTAGTTTCTTATTTCTTATTACATCTGATTGGTTATCAATCTTCTTTTTGTTTAGGATTAAACTTAACCATAGGGTTTATTGCAATATATCTTGATTTGGATCCATTCCTATAGTAAGATTTATCGATATCCTTACGAAAGGAGAGAGAGAGAGGCTAGGTACAAAAACTTCTCTTTATTTACTGGTTAACCTTCTGGTTTAAGTCATGTATAAAGAGAGGCATATTAAGCTAGTTCGATAAATAGAACCCTTCCAAGTCTAATCATTTACAAGACAGATAAAAGAACTTGGTATGGATGAGAGAGAATGCCCTTAACCAGTTTGGCTTAAAGAATGGTGAGGACTCGATCACGACAAAGTGGATAAATGCACCTGAGATTTCAAGATGATTTGAACTACTTTTAGTTTCAGATGATAGGTCATTTCAAACTCAAATCCAAGGGGCTTCTCAGAAAGAAACAATAGAGTCAACTATTAGATAAACTCCAAAAGAAAGATGAAAGACCCATTCCAAAATTCTCTAAGATGAGAGGTACAATGATATATCTATATATATACTTCCACAACATAGGTTGGAAAATATGGTGATATGCATTTGTTGCAGAGCATCTATAGATGATACTCATATCAAACTAACTTTACAAAGAAAGGAAAACTCGAAACACATCCAAAGAGACATTACTGATAATGAGGGTTCAAGGTAGCAAATAAGTCATCATGCATATGATGATTGCTGGATTGTTTCCCAAATAATTCTAAGAGCAGGTTCTTGGAAAGGTAAGAGTTCTGACTCCAACTTGCAAATATAGGAATTGGTTACATTTAAGTCAGTAGCTAAAAAGATCCGGTTCAAAAAGATAAAACAAAGTGCTTCACACCATGATAAATTTTAAATATTCCCAACCATTAAATTTCTTCCTAAAATCAAGAATTACTAAATTCCAACTATTGAGATTCAAGTGAACTTCAAATTAAATTTACAGTTCAATTTCCAAACTAACAAGGCAAGAATGTCAAACCCAACATAACTTTTACGAGCCTATGAGGTGATTGAAAATTTGAAGAAGTTCCACTTAGGATTTCTCCCGATGAATGGCATCCAAGACTTAGTCTCCACCATGACTTCCTCCTTTTTCCATCATAGAAGAACCAGTAGCCACTTCTAAACTCGTCTTCAGGAAGAAAGACCAGAGAAATGATATAATGGAAACCCGACAATGATTCCTAACCCGATGAAATGTGACAGAGAGAGAAGAATGATATTCTTCCCATGAACAATGGTGAATGCAGAGTTTTCAAAAACTAGAGTAAGGAATGTGAGAGTGGAGAGAAGGTGAACGGTAATGAACAATCTTCAGATTGATACCAAAGTTTTTGGAAACCTCTATTTTGAGACTTCACTTATTCTTCAACTTCTTGGCTCCCATTCCTCCGTTTCAAACTAAACACAAGATAGGAGTATGGCAGTAATGCCTTTGCCAAGAAAACCATCGATGTTTCCCTTTCTTCTCAATTGAGCTTCACTTCATTTTTATATTAATATGGTTGGCTTAAAATAATATCCTTTATTATTAATTTAATATTTAATATTCTTTTGAAGTCACCTCTAAGGTTGGCTATTGATATATTTATCTAAATTGACTTAACCAATAATTATTTTAATTTACTTATGGCCAAGGTTATGTCTTCGCAACACTGGCTTACACCGACTCAAGGTTTAATGACATTTTTTATCCTTGTCAACTACGTCCTCTCCCTAATGATAGTCCCCTTTCCCTTCCAGTGTTGTCGATCCTACAACCACTTGACCAAATAAAACTAATCTTAGAATGCTCATGACGAATATGTTCATATATAAAATATAATATCATCATCATAAAAAATTGCATATTCAAGTAAGCTTTCACATTCACATTTACAGTTGCAATTAATAAAACAATTATTTAATCCTTAATTTCATATTCACATGAAAGGCAGTTACTTGCAACTAACTTTGCATCCAAATATTCATAACCAAATTCATAGTCTCAATGTAAGGGATGTAACACATTGCAATTATTCTAAACAAGGAATCATTAATATAAATCAAGTATAGGAATCAAGGCCAATGGCCTTCCTGCACCAAGAGAACTTATCTATAGGAACTAGTTTCATAAGATAATCTACAACATTGATCAAAGTGTCAACTTTCTCTATCAAAACCTTCCCACTCTCAACCATTTCTCGCACAAAGTGATACTAAACATCAACATGCTTAGTACGAGCATGATGCATAGGATTTTTGGCTAAACAAATAGCACTCTGACTATCACACTCAAGTCTAATTTTCTTGCAATTAAAACTAATACCTTTCCCAAGTCTCTGTAACCAAAGTGCCTCTTTAGAGGCATGTGTAGTAGCCATGCACTCTACTTATGTGGTGGACAAAGCAACTGTGGGATGCCTCTTACTCATCCAACTAACTGTAGCTCCAAACAAAGTAAACACATAGCCACTTGTCAACCTCTGACTGTCCTGGTCCCCTACCCAATCTGAATCAACAAAACCCTATATATCCAATGATCTATGTATAATATCAATATCATTAGCACCATGATAAACCAAACAACAATTAGAAGTACCTCATAAATATCTAAACACCCTCTTAACATAATTCCAATGTTGTTTACCAAGGTTAGACATAAACCTAATTAGAACTCCCATTTCTTGGGCTATATCTTGTCTTGTACAAACCATTGCATACATCAAACTACCAACTGCACTAGCATATGAAATTTCAGACATTTCCTCATGATAAAAATTAGATTTAGGACCCATGTATGAACTTAAATTTGTTCCAACTAGTAAAGGAATATTAATTGGTTTAATATCATGCATGTTAAACCATTTCAAAATAGTATCAACTTAGTTGCTTTGACTTAAGAAAAGCTTTATGTTCCCTCTCTCTTTGTTGGTCTCCATACCAAGGATATATTTTGTAGCCCCTAGATCTTTCATCTCAAATGTGCTAGAGAGTTGTGCTTTCAATTCTTTGATCATTACCTTGTTGTTACCAAAAAAAACATGTCATCAACATACAAGATAATAATTAAAATTTGATGATCAATAAATTGTATGTAAACACAATGATCTTCCTCACTGCTAATATAACCAATTTTCAATGCAAAAGTATCAAACTTATAGTACCACATTCTAGGTGACTATTTCAATCCATATATAGATTTCTTTAACCTACAAACCAATAATTCTTTTCCTTTTACAACAAAACCATCAGATTTCCTCATATAAATCTCCTCATCAAGATCCCCATGTAAGAAAGTAGTTTTCACATCCATTTTCTCTATCTCAAAATCATAAGCAACAACAATAGATAAAAAGAATCTAATAGAAGTTAATTTAGCAACAAGAGAGAAGATTTCATTAAAGTCAACTCACTCTCTTTGGGAGTATCCCTTGGCTACTAATTTAGCCTTGTACCTTTCGAGATTACCATCTGGTCCACTTTTCATTTTAAAGATCCATTTACAACCAATGGCCTTTCTTCCTTTGGGAAAAATCTCAAGATCCCATGTGTCACAAGTATCCAAGGAAACCATTTCCTCATGCATAGCTTGTGACCAAACTTTGTTCTCATTTGAAGACAAAGCTTCCCTGTAAGATCTAGGTTCATCATTAGTACTCACCAAATAAAATATTTTAAAAAAATTAGGTGGGCTATACTTATCAATGGTATTTTGTTGTCTTGTGGATCTTCTCAAAGAATGTTCTTCTTGTTCCTAAATATGCTCATCATGAGCATTTATCTTAGAACTTTATGAACTCTCCTCATCCAATCCATCCAATTGCTCTTCAACATGTGCATCTTCATTCATCTTAGTATTTGTCTCAAAATGCACTGTTCAAGAAGTATCCTTCTCCTTTGGTTGTTCTTCTCCTATATAAGATCTAAATTCCCTAAAAATCACATCTCTAAATAAAGTAATTTTCTGAGTTAGAGGATTCCAAAGCTTGTAACCTTTTACATTCTCACCATAATTTATGAATATGCATTTTTGCGCTTTTGAATCCAACTTAGACTGCTTTTCTTTAGGAACATGAACAAAATCCTCACAACCAAAGATCCTTAAATGTGCAACACTAGTTTTCCTACCTAACTACATTTCATAAGGGGTTTTATCTTCAATAGATGGACTAGGAGACCTATCAATTAAATAACAAGAAGTACTTATAGCCTCAACCCAAAGGCATCGATCTAGCTTATCACTACTTAACATACTCCTAACTCTTTCCATTAAGGTTTGGTTCATCCTTTCTGCTACTCCATTTTGTTGAGGTGTATATGGAGTAGTTTTATGTCTCACAATTCTTGCATGCTTACAATAATCATCAAATTCCTTAGAACAATATTCACCACCATTATCTAATCTCAACACTTTTATCTTATGATCTGATTGTTTCTCAACTAAAGCTTTAAATTCTTCAAACTTACCAAACACATTATATTTGTTATACATAAAATAGATCCAAGTGTATCCTGAGACATCATCAATAAATATGACATAGTATCTAGATTTTCCAATAGAGTCAATATCCACAAGACCCATAACATCTAAATGAATAATCTCTAATAATCATTTAGCTTTATTTGTTCCATTATGAAATGAAGATGTAGATTGCTTTCCAAACACACAATGCTCAAAAAAATATTTCTTGCCAATATTATAATTAGGAATACCATCAACCAATTTATCATTAAGAATGGTCCTAAGACCTTTTCGACCAATGTAGCCCAATCTATGGTACCACAACATACATGTATTTTTAGCTTCAGTTACATTGGCTGATTTATTCGAATTGGAGGTATCAAGCTTAAACAAAGTCCCTTTCCAAGATCCTTTAGCAACCACCATATTCCCTTTCACCAATCTACAACCACCTTTGGAAAATGTCACATGCATTCCATAATCATTGAACTTAGATAAAGAAAGTAGATTTCTAGTAAGTCCTAGAATATGTAAAACATCATTAAGGGTTTTAACCCTATAATCACTGAAACACAACTTCCTTTGCCCACAATATTTTTGGTGCTATTATCTCCAAAGAAGACATTCCCTCCATCATAGGTAGTATACTTAGTGAACCACGCCTTATTAGGAGTCATATGATGGAAGCAACTTGAATCAATAAACCAAGAGTAATCACTAATAGTATTAGATGTAATGATCAATGCATCATTACCATCATCTGGGGATTTCTTTGTAGAAGCATCAAAACTCTTTTTCTTTTTTTTACAATCCTTATTTACGTGTCTTGGTTTCACAGAGTTCCAACACTTTACCTTACTCTTAACAGGGGTTTTAGACCATCCTTTGGACTTACCCTTTCCTTTCTTGTCTTTGTTAGGTGCCTTTTCCTTAGGCCTACCTCTTACAAACAAGGCATCTTGGGGTCCCATTTTAGACTTCCTCATCTCCTATGATATGAGAGTAGGAATTATAGTGTCCATCTTAGGATCTGCACCACTACCACTAATAGCAACAATTAGATTTTCCAAAGACCCTGGTAAAGAAGAAAGTAATAAAATGAATTTATCTTCATCTTCTAGCTTTACATCTACAGATGGTAACTGACTTAAAATCAAATTGAAAGCATTTAAATGATGTGCAACAAAATCACCATCTTTCATCTTTAAAAAATAAAACTGTCTTTTCAGATACAACTTATTAGTAAGACTTTTGGTTAGATAGTGTGATAGGAAGAAAATACTTGTTAGAAAATTAACAACAAACCAAATAGTGCAAATAACAACTATGAACACCCTACACCTAGAGATTTTCCTAGTTGGATTCAAAAAAAAAAAAAACAACAAATAGAGTGGATTCACCTTATCTTGAATCAATCCTTTGGTTGGCCCTTCAATCTTTGATGTTGTATACTCCTTTGCTGGAAACATATGCAAGCTGTGCGATGGGATGAGGGTGGAAAATGAGTGAAAATAGTTGCAAGTATGAGAATTTGGCTAAGTATGGCTCAAGAATTTTTTTTGCAAAAGTTTGGCTAGCATAAAATGATCTCCCTAAAAATGAAAGAAAAGAGGGGCTATTTATAAAGAAATTTGGAATTCTCTAGGAAAATGGATGGTTGAGATTAAACCAACAAGGCCAAGATGTAGAGATATGGTGAGTTGAGAACTCACAAGCCATCACATCTTGACATGTGACATGTGAAGTGGCTTGAAAAGGATAATGTGTACATGAGTTGCAAATGACAGCACATGACATGGAGGTAGTACATAGTACCTTGGGATTGGACAATATCTCTTCATAAATGAGGTCCTTGTCCCCATGTGGGTGAGAGGACATGCGAGGAATTAAAAATTTCTCAAAAATTCTCATGGAGATGAGAGAAGGAATTTAAAATTCTTTTACATGCATGTGGGGAATGGAGTGCATTCTTCAAAAAGAGAAAATCTTTAATAAAGTTGACTTATGACACATTCCATAAATGATATGGGGATTAGGTTGACCTAATTAGGTGATTAAAATTGTGCAAGTACTTTATTAGATAAATTAATGAGAGATTAGAGGCAAGTGGGAGATGATGGAGGATGTGACCCTAATGATGATTAGAAGTGTGCACATCTTAATCATAAATTAATTATGATTAAAAAAGAGGGTTAAATTGTTAAGAGGGATTAGAGATCAACTTGCAAAAGTTGGAGGATGTGACAATGAGAGAGAAAATGAGGAATTTAAAAATAAATTTAAAATTTTCAAAAGATAATATGACTAAATTAAATAAAGTGATGCATTTATTTAATTTAGAGAGGAAATAGGGGAAAAGTATTTATTAAATTAAATACTTTGGAAACCTTATGTAGAACAAAAATATTAATTAAATGAGTGATTTAATTAATACCAGCAAAGAGGATGAATTAAATAATCAAATGGATGATTAAGGAGATGACTTTGACCATATGGAAGTGGTCAAATTTAGATGTCTATAGATAGATATCACCTATCCTCTTCCATAATTTATATGTGGTAGCTTCATCTAAAACTTTCAAGGGAACAACATTAGCAAGACATAACCTTATGGTCCCTCTTGCCTTCTTATCAAGCTTAGCCAAAACCTCATCTATCATCATTGTAGATGGCTTTGTCTCATTACAAATAGCTAACCATTGATCTCTCTCTTCAAGGAGATCTTCCATTTTTAGTTTCCACATCTCATAACTAGATCCATTGAATCTTTCAATATCTAGATGAGAAGTATAACTCATTATAACACACTTATTTTACAAATCTGCAATAACACAATAGTAAAAGCTCCCACTACAGCCAAAAAACCTTCAAACTTTTAAGACAAAGGCACCCCAAACCCTAACCAAACATTAGCTTTGATACCAAATGTTGAAAATGAAGGTAATATTGTAGCTTAAAACTTGTAAAACTATGAGACTGTAGATCTAATTAAGTTTAGATCAATTTTACCAATTGTAGAAAGAGACAAAATATTATAGAAGAATGAGAAAAGGAGATAAAAGTGACAACATATACGTGGAGAAACCCTTTTGGGAAAAAACTCCACCAGAATCAATAGTGTCTGTATTATTTAACTTAAGAAAAAGATTACAATAATACTGTATCAATCCTTGATTGATATGCTTCCTTGCCTTCAACAATCCTTCTTCACAACTTGCAATAAACTCTCATAGAACTCTCATGCACCTACTTTGATTAATAGAAAATAATATGAGCATGTAAACTCATAAGAGTTATTCAATACAAGAGCATAAAGCTCCTCACAAAAATGTACGCCTAGATTAGGCAAGTAGAGTTTCACAATGTAATGTGAAGTCAAACCAAAGTCTTCCTCAATTTACACACCCCAAACTGAACACTTAACTGAACTTTGGTCAAGAAGATATCTTGCAAACTTCACCTCAAAATTGGTGCCCAAGAATGGGCCCACTTGATTGAGCCTTGTAAATATCTTCCCATGCAAAAGGTGTTAATTGAAAGATGCCAACTTGGGTGCCCAAGGTGGACCCATGTCAATCTTAGTTAACTAAAATGTATCTCTCATCCAATTCATGCAAACATTATGCATGATTAATCATCCCCACTTAACTGAAAGTATCTACTTGTTATCTATCATGCAACTGAATTCATTAGTCATGCAACTCAAGTCAACTCAATTCAACTAGCATTCAACTCAAAATAACTACATGCAACTAAAGATAAGTGAACCATAACTAAACTAAACTGATATTGAACTGATAGTGCCACTCCACTCATGTAAATATCAATCCCTAATTTGTAGGATCAAAACAGGCATTAGTGAAGTGTTATCAATCCTCCAAATAGTTAACTGAAGCAAGGTGGGTTCCACCTTCCATGTGGGCACCCCATGTGCTCCTATCTTGTAGGAGCTCTTCTTGGATGTCCCCACATGTTCCTATCATTTAAGAATAATCATAAATATCAATTTACATGCTCATTTTATTTGAATTTAATCTCTTTCTAATGTGTTGTGCCATTCTAGGTTAGTTTGAAACCCCACCTTGTGATTTTGGTTAATTTGGCTAAAAAAATTTCAAAAAATAAAATATGGGTTTTGTTAGGTTGCTAAGGAAAAAAGAAAATATGGGTTAAAGGGAAGAACATTTGGGGGGAGGGGGAATCAGTTATGCCTAGGGTGGGGAGGCTTTAGACTTGGGGGGGAGGGTGGGGTGGGCAACCGGGCCCATGTAGGTTTGCCTGAGCTAGGCAGAGGGTAGCTCAGCCAAGTCGAGTGGGTCTGCCCGAGTAGGTCTACCTGAGATGAGCAGAGGCCCGCTTAATCAAGCCTAGGCTCGAGTGGATCCACCCGGGCTTGAATGAGTCTGCCTGATCTGGGCGAAGGCCCACCCAGCGGGGCCTAGGCTCAGGTAGGTCCACCTGGGAGCTCCCCGCCCATGGAACGAGGCAGGTCCACCCAAGGCCCAGGGAAGGAGGCCAAAAGAAACAAAGGAAAGGGAAGAGTGGGGTTAAGTATGGGACAACGAAATGGTGGGATGGAGAAGGGAAATCTCGAGGTGGGAAGAAGTAAGATAAGAAAATGGGGGAAAAATGATGCCAGGAGAAACTGACAAAGTATTGTTGTTATGGATGCAGAATTTTAAGTTTGCGGATGTGGGAGAGATGGTTTGAGGTGTTGACGAGATGCATGGCAGTCATGACAGGTGTAGATCACCAAAGACTAGTAGAGACAGGACTAGTTCATATGCTATCATACCCGATGATTAAGGCCCACAAGACCATGTTGACAACCATGATAGAGCATTGGGACTCAATGACATCGATGTTTCATCTACCGACTGGGGAGATGACAATGACTCTGGAGGATGTTTGGTAGATTCTGAGGCTCCCCATAGCAGGGCTTGTGGTTAGCAATTGTTGGGTAGCGGGCGAGACACTGGATGAGTCCATGCATGTTGTATTTGGTACTGATGATCTATCAATTCAACAACAATAGTTGGATGTGGACAGGTGTTTGTCTTGTAGGTTACCAACATTGTCTTTGTACCTAGCGGGACTGATTAGTGGGATCCTGGTGCCAGATCAGAGTGGTCGATTCTTGCATCTTAGGTTTGTCGAAGTGATTCGGCATATCATCGAGGGTCGAGAGGGTCAATTTGCGTGGGGGACCTACATGTTGGCACAGCTATATCGAGACATGAACCAGGTATGTTATCAGAGGGCGTTGAGTGTGACACATGTCATAGTGCTACAAGTTTGGTCTTGTGAGCACATCAGGGTGACGAGGTCGATTATGTGTAGAGTAGGAGAGCAGGATGATAGAGAGGCCATGGCCTAGAGATGGGGGGTAGAGGCAGGAGTGATACTGCAGTATCAGGATGTTAGAGATGTAGATGTATGGAGGAGGTGACTAGATGATGTGTAGGCGGAGATGATAGTGTGGCATCCTTATATGTTGCAGTGCTTCAAGGGCTAGAGGGATGATGAGGAGGCACATAGTGATTACTTCTTTACCTGCTATTATATTATTGGGAGAGGTCCACTTGTGGTAGAGCTGCACAGACCCAATTGGGTGATGTAGCAGTTTGGAGTGAGGTAGGACATTCCCGTGGGGTGGGTGATGTTCTGACGACTGACACGAGAGTGGCCATGGGGAGCTAAGCTGGATCTAGATGCAGTGTGGGAGGAGCTAGAGGCTCTGCATTTTGTGCCATACCCATACAAGTAGGAGGGGAAGAGAGATGCAAGTATGACAGATCGATATCAGTAGTGGTTCAGGCAACATCCACATCCACAGATTACCCCAGTAGTATCGATTGAGGGAGCACTAGGGTTCAAATCAGAAGATGAGAGACAGTTGGGGGCGGTGGGACCAATACCCTAAGGGCAACAGAGAGGAGGAAAATAGGGGGAGGGACAAGAGGCGAGTAGAGCAGCTAAGGAGCCAATGAAGGTAGCTAGGAGGAGGAGACGACAACACAAATCCTGAGGGGGAGATGGAGCAGAGGAGGGAGAGGATGAGGCTAGGGCTGCAGTACAATAGGATAGGGGCTAGAGGTCCAAAGAGAAAGGAGCTACGAGGAACGTACATCCCCGGGAGGTCAGTAGCAGAAGAGAGAGGAGGAGGTTGAGGCTAGCGAAGTGCAGGAGAGACAAGAGGCAGATGTGGCCAGAGGAGGGCAGCAGTGGATGAGATAGGCGAAGGGTGAGGCTAGTGGAGTGCAGGAGAGGTTGATAGGGAGAGGGGGAACCCCCTCGGTGATTGATGTGGATGAGATGGAAGCATCGACAAAAAGTGAGGGGTATGAGTCGTGGGAGATGGACATTGATTCCAATGTGCATGACATCGCACCAATATCGACAACACCTCCCAGAGGAGAGGATCCCGCAGTGGTGTTGAGAGAGACTCTAGAGAGATTGCATGTCAGCGAGCAGTGATTTTGGAAAATAAAGGCAAAGTGGGTCAGATTAGAGGTAGCATTAAGTGAGCTATAGGCACAATTTTCCTAGGGTGAGAGAGATTACTAAGTCTTGGCCAAGTTAGTGTTAGATGTGGAGAGGAGATTGATGAGAGAGAGAGATGAGGCATAGGATGAGGCAATTGACTTGCAAGCAAAGATAGAGAGATTGCGAGTGGAGGTGGCTAGGGAGCATGAGGAGGGAGATGCAGTGAGATGGGAGCGAGACCGTTTAGTGGAAGAGGTGGCGATACGACAGGTTGTTGGAGGGGGGACAAGGCAGGAGCCGTTAGAGATTAGGGCGGGGACTATCGAAGATACAAAGGGTCTATAGAGACAACTAGAGGAGTTATGAAGAGAGAGAGTAGATTGGCACTGGGAGCGGACCGAGCTCAGAGATAGAGTGGACTATTTAGAGCAAATAGTTGGGGATATGGGATTGATTCATCAAAGGGAGGAGGAGATGAGGAGAGAGATATGCATGTTGCGGTCAAAGAGAGATGTGGCACAAGCATAGGTGCAAGTCATAGAGGCAGATAGGGATGTGTTATAGGCACATGCTTAGGTGGCCAAGAGTGAGAGGCAGGTGGCAAAGATAGAGGTTCAGTCTCTTCAGATGGAGAGGGATGCAGCGGTGTCACAGGTGTCAGGTCTTTGACAAAAGTGAGATTCTGTTGAGTTGATACTTTAGGCACTCCAGAGGGACAAGGATGCAACAGAGGCTCGGGCACAGGCCGCGTAGAGAGAGAGATGTTGCAAAGGTAAAAATATAGACATTGCAGAGTGAGCGAGATACAACATAGGCTTAGCTTCAGGGAGCGCATGGTGAGGGGGGTGAGTTGGAGGAAGAGGTACAAGGGTTACGAACATCGTTCTAGGCTATAGAGGCTGAGAGAGATAGGGCTACATAGCAAGTACAACAACTGATAAAGGCACAAGAGGGTTGGGTATAGGAGTAGAGGGTTGTTAGCAGGGATTGAGACATATATAGACTTGAGCAGAATGTCGCTAGGTAGTAGGTTGTGCAACGAGATGATTATATGCAAGAGGTGATTTACTTGAGGTGTGCGTATGAGCATGTCATTCCAGATCCAACGCAGTGCACAATGCGCTATATCAAATAGGTACCTCTGATGCCAACACCATCCCAATCATTAGGGACATGTACCAGAGGGTATAGTGACTATTGGCAGACTCCTCTTGGTGGTTACCAGGGGACTCCCACCTGTGAGTATTAGGGGACTCCCATGCATAGAGAGCCAGTGTTAGACACTCCTCAAAGATCAGACCTGGGTAGCTCATAGTAGAGCAGCCAAGGAGTAGATAATAGGATAACAGTTTTTTGACAGACACAGGATGGAGTGTTTAGTACTTATCGACAGAGATCATAGGTGCTCTACATCTCTATATTTTGTACCTTATTTGATGATATATGATGGATATGTGGTAGATTATGCTTGAGACTTTGTGACAAGATGTACATTGTATTATTTTGATTATGGTATGGGACAGTCTTCATTGACACTATGCATTATGTTTTTTGTGATTGATGATTCAATTTATAGATGCATATGTATATGGTATTTCATGCTTATGTGGATGGATGCTCTGATTTATTTATGCACATTTATATGATACTTCATGCTTATGCGGATGTATGATTTGATTTATTTATGCACATGTATATGATACTTCATACTTATGTGGATGGATGCTCTGATTTATTTATGCACATGTTTATGAGAATGGATGATTTGGTTTATGTATGCGCATGTTTATGATACTTCATTGTTATGTGGATGGATGATTATGCATATACATTAATATTGGTAATGCAGAATGATAAGAATATTTGGTATGAAATGTAACTAGGATGTAACTAACAATATGTTTTGGTGGGTGATAATGCACATATGATGTAAATGTTAATATGGAAATGTATGGATTAAATGAAGCTATGATGCTTAATCTAATCAGCCTATGAATTGTGAAATATATTGAGCCTATAATGTAACATGAAATATGAATGAAAGATGAGTTCCTATAATGCAAACCTAACTATCAATAAGGACCTGCATGGGAGTGCGCATAGGCGATAGGTGTACTATGGGTGTGATACCATACCTGTCAAAAAACCATTAGTATCCTGAGAGGAAGATCAAGAGGGAAAAAGAGTCAAGACCTTGGACAACCTAAATCACAAGCCCTAGGTCATGAAGAAGGATAAATGGAGAGTGTATGTAGTGAAATGAGATGCAATGCAATTAAGAATGTAATTTTCCATCTTCAGAGCATTGATTTTTGCTATAGCACAAGATACTAAGTACCCTGATATGTAATACCAAGGTGAGTTGGCATCTAATGCATGAAGCAAACACAACAAACAAAAAGGATATCCCAACACCCCAAGGTCATGATGACCTTGGTCGGGCCAGGTATTGGGATAACCTTAAACACACAAGGATGCCCCAACATAACACAAGACCTCAGGGATCTTGGTAGGTACTACATGGGAAAACTGAGTAGAAAACAACAAAGAAAAGATCAAGATACACCCCTATGTAGATGAGTCAAAGCACACCCTGATATGATGGATCAAGGCGACCATGACAGGTGTTGATAGTGAGCTCAAATGATAAATAGAGTCCAAAAGCATCAAAAAATTGCAATCAATTTCAAACATCCTTTGCCATAGGATCAAGGGGATGGATGGGATTGAAGTGGTCTGCTAGGAAGGATGCATCTTGTTGAGACCGATATGAATACTAAACTAGAATGACCCAGTTGACGCATGATATTTTTTATTAACCAAATCTTTTGACACTAGGGGATTTTTTTTGTGAAAAAGAGCAAGAAAAAGACACGGACTAACACACCCTATAGACCTAGGGGCTTGGGGACCAATTAGAGATTATCCTTGCCTATGTGAAAGCACAGAGCCCTCATAGTTCATGAAAATACCATGGATAAAGCAGAAAGAGGACGATGAAGGCAGGTGATGGACGACCAACACGAGATGGTCAGAATACCCTGAGGGCATATCAAATGATCAACCTTGCCTATGTGACAACACAAGAGCAATGTAGTTCAACCAAGGATGCGATAGGATGAGGTCTAGATGGAGACTGACACAATTGGGGGGGCTTTATGAAGACACAAACTGACTAATGATCAAACAAATGACATAAGCTCAGAGCGGGATATTGAAAAGCTCAAGATGAGGGATAGCCAAGATGGATTGTCCAATGCTCAATCAAAATATACCAAGCGGCCAAGGATGGGATGGTTGGGGATGATAATGCAAATGAAAGCATAAAATAAATAGGAAGCCCAGTAGATAATAATTAAGCCCTCTAGGGATGACGCCTGGTACCAGGTTTTCACCACCCATAATTATCCAAGGCACCACCAAAAGGTGGTTTTCACCATATGATGGATTTATTTCTCTTTACTATTTTTGGATCTCTTTTCTTTTTCTTTTTTTTTTATTTTTTTGATTTTTTGATTAGGTGGGGTTACCAAGTGGACTTAGGTGTAGAACCTCTTCATATGCATGATATTGATGGGTTATTCGAGGGGATCTCCTTCAAGAGTAGTCAATATGTATGCCCCAGATCCATATTTAGCGGCTATGATATAAGGTCCCAACCAGTTTGCCTCAAATTTTCCTTTCTTGTCTCGATCTTGTTGGGTACGCTGATTCTCTTTAAGGACAAGTTCACCAACCTGGAACTGCCAAGGATGAACCTTCTTGTTATAGTTATGCTTGAGGCGGTTCTGACATGCTTGCAGATGATCATAGGCTTTGATTCTTCTTTCATCAAGTAACTCCAGTTGTGCAAGTCATGCAACACGAGCATCCTCCTCACTGATAATATTTTTTAGGGAAATTCTCAGTGATGGGATCTCAACTTCAATTGGAAAGATGGCTTCAGTGCCATAGACTAAAGAATAGGGATGGCACTGGTAGGGCTGTGGATTGATGTGCAATATGCCCAGATGATGGGATGAAGATGGAGGTGTCAATCTCGACCAATGTTATTGACAACCTTTTTGAGGATGCGGATAAGGGTCTTGTTGGTTGCTTTTTCTTGACCATTACCCTAGGGGTAATAAGGCATTGACCAATGATGTTGGATATGAAAGGTGTTGCAGAGGTGTTTCATGGCTTGGTTTTTGAAATTTTTTCCATTATCGGAGAGGATGGTGGATGGAATACCATATCTATAGAGAATATGGTAAAGGATGAATTTTGAAATTTGGATATCGGTGATCTGTGAGAGTGGCATTGCTTCCACCCACTTAGTGAAGTAATCAGTGGTAGTAATTATGAATGTATGGCTGTCAGAGGATGGTGGGTGAATCTTTTCAATTAATTCAAAACCCCATTTAGAGAATGGCCATGGTGCTAGGAGGGGTTGAAGGTCCTATGTTGGAGCATGAATCAAATATGCATGTTGTTGGCAGGGCATTTCTTCACAAATTCACAAGCATCATGTTCTAATGTAGGCCAATAATATCTAGCTCGGAGAATCCTTTTGGCCAAAGCCATACCATTTGATTGAGCCCCAAAAACACCATGTACTTCCATTAGTGTAGTATGGGATTCAGTCTCATTCAAACATCTAAGGAGGATTCCATCATACCCACAATGATAAAGTGTATCACTGAGGATAATGTATCGGGAAGAGCGATGAACAAAGGATTTGCATTGATTGCATGTAATATCTGGGGGTAGAATATTATCATGGAGATAGGTGTATATGTCCTGGTACCAGGGGGAAGTGGGACCCACGATATCACACACCATGTCAGTCTCAGGAATATCATATGCTGGGATTGAAAGTTGTTCTACAAGGAACTCACATTTTGTCTGATCTTTGGGCATGTCAATCAGGGAGCCGATAGTGGCCATTGCATCGGTTGCTTTATTCTGTACCCTAGGAATTTAGTCAAATTGTATGAAGGTGAAATATTTCTTGAAATCATCCACCATGCATTTATAGGGTAACAACTTATCATCCTTTGTTAGGAATTCATCATTAACCTGCTTGATGACTAACAATGAATCACCAAATACTTTCAAGTGAGTTATGTGCCACTGCTTTGAAACTCAGAGGCTGGTGATGAGGGCTTCGTACTCTTCCTTGTTGTTGGTACATGGGAATGTTATTTTGAATGACTTTGGAATGTAGTCACCTTGAGGGGTAACTAATAGAATTCTCACGCCTGATCCATTATGAGTATATGAGCCATCAAAATACAGTGTCCACGCTGGCACTTCCGTAACTGTGTAAACTTCTTCGTCTGGAAATTCAGTGACCAGAGGGTAAGTATCTACTAGTGGCACCTCAGCCAACTAATCAACTATGACTTGTCCCTTTATTGTTTTTCGCTTCACATACTCTATGTCAAATTCACTTAGGAGCATGACCCACTTGGCCATGCGGCCAGCTAGAGTGGTTCTAGATAATAGATACTTCAATGGATCAAACTTTGCTATTAACTTGACCAGATGGTTGAGCATGTAATGTCAGATTTTTTGTGTGCTGAAGACTACTGCAAAGCAGGATTTTTCCATGGGAGAGTAGTTTAATTCATAGCTGACCAATGTCCGATTGGTGTAGTAGATTTCTCTCTCTTTAGATGACTCATCATGTTATGCCAACAAAGCCCCCAATGCGACTGAAGTGGCGGAGATGTAAAGTAGGAGGGGCTTCCCTGGGATAGGTGGCATCAAGATCAGTGGATGAGCTAAGTATTCCTTAATTTTATCAAAACTTGTCTGACACTAGTGGGTCCATTGGAAGGTGGAGTATTTCTTCAAAATATGGGTGAATGGATGACACTTATCCGCAAGTTAAACTATGAACTGACAGATAGATTGCATCTTCCCTTGAAGAATTCTTAATTGCTTTAAATTGTGTGGGGGTAGCATGTCCAGAATAGCTTTCACCTTGGCGGGATCAACCTCAATACCCCTTTGAGAGACTATGAAACCCAATAGTTTTCCCGATGTAACACCAAAGACACTTTTTTGGGTTCAGCCACAACTTGTAATGTTCCAACCGTTCAAAGATCTTTTTCAGGATGGTGGGATGTTATGCTCGGGTCCTGGATTTCCCTAACAAGTCATCGACATAATCCTCCATGATGATATGGATGAGGTCATGGAAGATGATCGTCATTGCCCTCTGATATGTTGCCTCTACATTTTTGAGACTAAAGGGCATAACGTTGTAACAAAAAGTACCCCAAGGTGTTGTGAAGGAAGTCTTGTGTTGGTCCTCAAGTGCAATTCAGATTTGATTATAACCAAAGAAACCATCCATAAGGGATAACATCTCATGTCCTACAGTGAGGTCGACCAACATGTCAATATTAGGTATAGGGAAGTCATCTTTTGGGCAGGCCTTGTTAAGATCTTTAAAGTCTGTGTAGATCTGAATGTCTCCATTTGGTTTGGCAACTGGTACTATATTGGAGATCCAATCAGAGTAGTCAATTGGTCTAATAAAACTTGCATCTAGTAACTTCTCCAGCTCCTTCTTAACTAACAATGCTACCTGTGGATGCATCTTGCAGAGCTTCTGTTTGACAGACTTGGCATCAAGGCAAACGTCTAGATGATGAACCACTAAAGCGAGGTCCAAGCCCGACATGTCTGAATATGACCATGCAAAGTTAACAATACCCTCTTAGAGTAAGTGAACAATGACTGCATATTCCAGATCTGAGAGTGATTTGGCCACATGTAATCTTGGGAGTTTTGGAAGTACCCAAATTAACTTCTCGAGTTTCTTTAATTAGAATGGATGACCGTGTACATAACTGAGTTCCCACAAGGGGAAGATGAACATCTCCATCCTCCAGTGCCTCTTCAAGGTTTTCGCCATTAGATGTGTCCTTCATTTTTACTTTTTCAAGGTTAGGAAATGCTTGAGGAGGTTTTCACTAGATGATCACTTTTTATTTTCCTTATTCTTATTTTTGCGATTGGATTATTCATCCTCCCCCAATACCATGAGGTTGAAATATGTATCCATAGACATATTGGCAGGTGTGCTTTCACATAGGTCCCAATCAATAAGCTTAGGATGACAAAGGGATAGGCTAATGGTACAGACGGATAAGCATTTGAACATGGATGATAGGTCAATGTGATCGACGTCATCATATGCACATATGATGGACTCCTCCTTGGGTATGTCTTCCAATGAGCCACTGTCCATGACAACACTATTGGAAGTATTAGACGATATTATAGGGCCTTTCTCCTTTTTGTCATATATGATGCCTATGTTCTTTGGTAGCTTTGATGTATCAATAGGTTGCAACTACCCTTGTTCTTCTTTACCTAGGCCCTTGCCTTGGTATTTATACTTTTCTGCAAACTTAGCTAACCAAGGATATGCTTCCTAAAAGTATTCCTTTAGAGGAGGATCTAGTTGGGGTTCTTCTTGGTATACCCATTGACTTATATCCTCTTCCGGTGCATATGTCTTTATGCTAGGAGACCGAAAAGTGGTGGTAGGGATGTTTTTACCACTGAAGGTGACGGTCTTGTCTTCCTTTGGATTAGCATGTGAAGGTTGACCATACTCGTGTGGTGACAATGGCATGGTGGCTACATTAAGAGTAGTATGCATTTCATATTCACCACACCCCTTGTCAATGATCTGGACTTTTGTAACTGTAGGATTGGTGGTGGAAGATGGAGTGGTTGTAGTGGTGGAGGGTGGATTAGCGGATGATGACTGAGATGCCCCCATTTCAACCCCAAGACAATAATGTAAATGGGGAAAGGACACTTCTAAAGCGTGGTAGTATTCAAATGGTTGGGGTCAGCATAAATGGTGACCTCTTGTCCATTGATCGAGAATTTTAGGCACTGATGGTATGTGGAGGGGATGACTTGCATAGCATGGGGCCATGGGTGGCCAAGGAGGAGATTATATGATAAGTCTAAATCAAGGATATGACAGGTAGTGTACTGAACTACAAGTCCAACTTGGATAGGAAGACTGATAATTCCTTCATAATTTCTTTTTGCATTATCATAGGCCTTGATCGTGATGATTTGATTAGTTAAATCTACTTGAGTATACCCCGCTTGTTTTATGAATTTCATAGTAGATAGATTGAGGGTAGAGCCATTATCTACCAAGACCCTTTTTATTTTATGGCAGGCAACCAAGACTTCGATATGCAAGGGGAAATTATGATTGGAATCAATATTTGGCATGTCATTCTAGTTGAAGTGCAGCTAATAAGATAAAGCTAGGTGTCCTACCAAAGCTTGGAATCATGTAGGATCAATTTCATTAGATAAATGGGTTTCCTGTAAGGCTCTGTTGAGGATTTCTTGATGTATAGGAGAAGACTTAAGCAGATCCAAGATTGAGATTTGAGCAAGGGTCTTCCCTAAGTGATCCAGAATGTTGTATTTAGAGTTTATAGGACTTGGCTATGGGGGTATGGAGGCGACAGGGAAAATGATGCAGGCTCGTCGTGTAGTAACAACACATTGAGGGTCCTTGGCCTTAACATGTATCATAGATATACGAGGTTCTACCTACTCAATGTAATGAATAATACCCTTGTAATAGAGGGGTACATTCTTATAGCTTACATTATTTATGTTGTTGTCTTGGGGATTGCTGCTGGAGGTGCTCGCACCTTGATTATGGTTTGAAAAGGCATTTTGATATATCTGTAATTGAGCATTAGACGACAAAGCTTGACTAGTATCGACTTTGATAACTTGATCAATAAGATCTTGGACATAGTTTTTGAGACCTTGACACTTATTCAGAGTGTGTCCTTTGATTTTATGGAACTCACATAATTCATTTTACCTAAACCATGCAGGCTTATGTTTGGATTCGTCAAGCAGTTTGGTGATAGGGTAGGTGATTAGGTAGTTGATCTGTAGCAGTTTATTGAAGACGACACTCAAGGGTTATCCTAATTAAGCATACTATCATTTTTTCGTTCCCTTGACGATTTTGGTTTGACTGTTGAGGAGGACGAGATGCCCCCTATGGCATGGATATGACATTAGGTACAGATGGTTGTTGTCGTTGGGTTGTATTAGCCACCTGAACATGTTAAGTATCAGTGACACCACCATTCACTATGTTCTTATTCTTGTTCCAAAAATGTGGCTTATCCCCAAATGACCTTTCTTTGTCATGGTTGTGTAATTTGATGTTCCTTCTGGAAACAAGGGCATGTTCAAGGATGGGTCCCTTTTCCACTATCTTTGTGAAAGTGGTGAAACAATGTAACTTAAAATTATGAGCCATGTCAGGATGAGTTCTCCATGAAGAGGGTGACCATGTCCTTCTCTTTTAGAGGGGTTTTCATTTGGATTGCTAGCACAGGCCACCTTTGAAGGTAGCTACCAAAGGTTTCCCCCTCACGTTGTTTCTCTTTCAGGAGATCTAAGGTGTCAGTGTCCTCCAAATTCAAGGAGAAGTAGGAAAAAAAAATCGGATAGGTCCATAGAAGATTTTATGGACCCTCATTCAAGGCTCATGAACCACTCTAGGGCATTTCCTGTCAGGTTTCATGGGAATAGGCGCAAGAGATAGTTGTCGTTGTGCATAACCTCTTGACACTATGAGTAAAACTCCTGCAGGTGGGCCTTAGGATCTTTGTTCCCCTTGTATCTGTCGAATTTTGGTATTTCAAAATGTTTAGGGAAGGGGATCAATGAGATGGAGCGATCAAATGAATATGGGCATATGTCTTCGAACTTGAAGGATTGTTTGCCAGTCCCAACCTGAAGATCTTTCAGAGCAGCTTTGATTTCTAATAGATCTGAGTTGACTGGTGGCGGGTTGGATGTATATGGATGGTAGGATGATAAAGGATCCTACTAAGAGAGCATCAAAATGTTAAGGTATGCATTTTGGTAGTGGGATAATGATATCCCTTGCTGGTAAGCCAAAGGATTTTGTCAGTATGGGGGTTGTTGTGAGGTATAGTATTGATTTGTTTGATAAAAATGTGAGGTAGGATGTTGAGGAGCTTGCATGTGAGGTTGCAGATTGACTTGCTGATACTGAGGGTGTTGCTACCACTGTTGGGAGGTCGTATAAGGTGGTTGTTGTTGGGACTACTGCTGGTTATGGTAATAATGATGTGGTGGTTGCTGATGTGATGTGAGATGCTACATGGGCCAAGATGGGATGTTGTATTGTGTTTGAGCTCACAGACGTAGAATGGATGCGAGGAACAGGGATATGGTTTGAGCGAGAGGTCAAGACAGATTGTTTTGTGATTGGTGTGGTGGTTGATGTGAAGAGAATGGAGGGGTATATGGCAGTTGTTACTGTTGGGGTGGATGAGATAACAAAGGGGTGTTTTTCAAAGGAGGTTGTTGGGTGTTGAAGGGGACATTCAATTGGGATATACCTTGGGGCAATGATGGAGGTGGTAGGTTAGATTGGGGAGGCCATAGAGATGCATACAAAGGCGATGGTAGGTTTGTGGCTCTAGAAGGTGGAGGCAATATAGTAAAAGGGGTGCCCCTAGTGTTGATGGGAGGTTGATTTAAAAGGGGTAGTGCCGTTAGCATTAATGGTGGTTGTTGTGAAATTTTTTGTAGCATGCCAAAGGTAAAACAATCATTGGGATTAGTTGTTTGAGGAGCCCCTACAACTGAGATTGCGAGATGTGGGGGATTGCTAATGGGACACAAAACGGTGTTGCCAAATTCAGGTTGATGCCAACCTTCCACTGTAGGAACATTAGGGACGTATGAACTCCTTGGCGTGTTTTGTGAACCTTGGGGGACTTTAGATGAACCGATGTATTTGGATAAGTCAACACCTGGTGGAAGTTTGACACCTTTTTCAATGAGATGTGCCAAGATTTCTTCCCCAAGTCTTTGAAACAGGTGGTCAGTCATTTGCACATTGGTAGGGTTACTAAAGTGTTCCTCAAATGTAAATTTGGGTTGGTTGACCATATTCTCATCCCCGGGTGGTGATGTGTTTTGACCATCAATATTGGATTATGTTGATGTACCATTATGCAGATCTTAAGGGATGTTCACACCATTATGGGGCTCTTGAGAGGCATTAGCTGTGTTGTTTGGATCTTGAGGGATGTTTGGCTGGGATTGTTGTTTGGCCATTTTCCTTGTTTGTGATCAGGTTTGAATGGGCATGCAAGATGATATGATGGACTAGGATGTTAGGATGACCTTGGTGATGAAAGGATTGATTTGATTTAATGATTGATTAGTCAACAAGGATGTGGCTCGATGGGATTGATTTGATTTGATGATTGATTAGCCACCAAGGATGTGGTTTGATAGGATTGATTTGATTTGACCGAAGTGGATTTTGTTTAATGAGATCAGATTGGGTTGATTGGTAGATAATTGGTTGATCTGAATTGGATGATATGATGATTTGATTGGGATTGATGATCGATTAGGATGAATGATAATGATCAGAATCCGAAACCAAGTTCAAGAGTGACCCTTGGTAATGCTAGGTGTTGATTAATCGATTAAAAGGGGGGATGTATGATAGTGGCACCAAATCCGACTTGAGATAGAAGCAGATTGATTGGGCTGACAAGGATGACCGACTCAGGATGGATGACTACCCTAAGTTAGTTTTGATGGATGACGATTAGAGATGAACACTTAGGTCAATTTGGATGATTGATTTAACGAGGTTTCAATGGAATACTGGTGATCAAAAATGGGGAAATGATAACTAGAACGTGGGTTCGAAATGGGTAAATGAGGACTCTGAATGGGTGAATGGATGGAAGAACCGAGGGGAAGAACATTCAAGATGGAAAATGGATTCTGGAAATAGGTGTACGGATGTTCAGAATGGGGAGACAATTGATCGAAATGGTGAAACAAGGGTCCCAAATGATGAAACAGATGAAAAAGTTGATCGGTCAAGGGTCTGGTTTGCTCCTATGAAGCGTAGGTTTTCCCAAGGAACAAAAGATGGTCAAATTTTGTCAAAGAAGGCTTGAAAGGGGTGAGTTAAAGGTCAGGTCCACCCCTAGATGGGTCAAGTCCACTTGTGGAGGGAAAGTTCACCTGTCTAGAGGTTAGGTCTGCCTGTCGGGAGGGCAAATCTACCTATAGAGCAAAATGGCTAAAACAGGCAAAAGTTGGTCAAAATGGCTAAAACAGGCTCCAAAGAACTAGTTTATAGGTTAGTTCCACCCCTGGATGGGTCAAGTCCGCTCCTAAAGGGCAGGTCCACCTATGGAGAAAAAGTTGGTAAAAAATATCTAAAACTAGCTCTAAAGGACTAGTTTATAGGTCAAGTCCACCCCTGGATGGGTTAGGTTTGCCGCTGGAGGGCAAGTCTACCTGCCAAGAGGACAAGTCCGCCTATGGAGAAAAAGCTAGTGAAAATTGGCTAAAAAGGCTGGAAAAGGCTAGTTCAAGGTCAAGTTTTCCTATTCAAAGGTCAGGTTCGCCTGTGGACGGGTTTAAAATTTACCTTGGACAAAATGACTAAGTTAAAGGACTCAAAACACAACAATCATCAATGAAAAGGATATAGTTGAGCAAAATAAATCAGACAATCACTAGTTTCACACAAAGAAGACAATTTAGACAACACAAACCTAAGTCTAGTAGAAAGGGTATGGCTGAAAAAGTCTTCTAATCTATGATGAACATGGTTACTAGGGAGTCCTCGATATACACCCGGTATGTGAGGCCCAAACCGTGAACACCAACCCGTTACAAGTGTGAGTCAGGAACCTTAAAGGCTCAGACCAACTCTTCACATCATCTCGACACTTCACCAATTACAACATGGTTGGATTGAAGTACAACTTTTGCTCTCCCTCCTTTATATACCCCACTGATACACGTGGTTGGAATCGTCCCTTGGGGTGATGAAATCCTCAAGTAGGTCCTAAAAAAAATAAAAAATGATGACTCAAAGGACTTGGTAAGCTACAATTTCTCGTCACCCAAGATCGTCAAATGGCGCAAAGGGATTGGATACGTCAAATAGGTTACCAAAAAACACGTCAAACAAGGTTAATTGACAACCCTATATAAACTATGTGCCTAAGTTAGGGGTTAAAAAATTTTAAAATAGTCAAAATGAGTGCTAAAAACTAAAATTTTACATTCTATAAAAAGTTGTCTACGAAAAATCCATCTGTCTATAGGTTAGGTCTGTCTATCTACAGGTCAGGTCCACCTGTCTATAGGTCAAGTCTGTCTGTCTGCAGGTTAGGTCCGCCCCTCTGTGAAAAGTTTTCCAAAAACACCTTCTGAGGTCCGTGGAGGGGAGGTTCGTCCCTGAGCAAGGATGGGTCCACCTATGGAGGGCAAGTCCACCTGTTTGTCAGGTCAGGTCCGCCCCTATAGTGCAGGTCCACCCCAGGAAGGTCAAGGATGCCCCTCTGTAGGTCAGGTCCGCCCCTCTGTAACTTGTACTTGCAAAAAGTCAAAAAATAACAAATGTGAAAGCAAGAGACCCCTTTGTGGGTCCCACCAAGTGTGCCAGAAATGTGATAGGGCGAAAATACTTGTTAGAAAACAAGTAGGAAACCAAATAGTGCAAATAACAACTATGAACACCCTACACCTCAAAATTAGCCTAGTTGGATTCAAAACAAAATAAAAAAACAAAGAGTGGATTCACCTTGTCTTGAATCGATCCTTTGGTTGGCCCTTCGATCTTTGATGTTGTATACTCCTTTGGTGGCAACAGATGCAAGCTGTGAGATGGGATGAGGGTAGAAAATAAGTGAAAATGGTTGCAAGTATGAGAATTTGGCTAAGTATGGCTCAAATTTTTTTTTTTGCAAATGTTTGGCTAGCATAAAATAATCTCCCCCAAAATGACAGAAAAGAGGGGGTATTTATAGAGAATTTGGAATTCTCTAGGGAAATGGATGGTTGAGATTAAACTAACAAGGCCAAAATGTAGGGATATGGTGAGTTGAGAACTCACAAGCCTTCACATCTTGAGATGTGGCATGTGAAGTGGTTTGAAGAGAATGATGTTTACATGAGTTGGAAATGAGAGTACATGATATGGAGGTAGTACATAGTACCTTGGGATTGGACAAGATCTCTTCATAAATGAGGTCTTTGTCTACATGTGGGTGAGAGGACATGTGAGGAATTAAAAATTCCTCAAATATTCTCATGGGGATGAGAGCAGGAATTTAAAATTCTTTTAAATGCATTGGGGGATTAAATGTGAATTAAAAATTCACATGGAGAATGGAGTGCATTCTTCAAAAAGAGAAAGTCTTTAATAAAGTTGACTTATGACACATTTCATAAATGATATGGGGATTAGGTTGACCTAATTAGGTGATTAAAGTTGTGCAAGTACTTGATTAGATAAATTAATGAGAGATTAGAGGCAAGTGGGAAATGATGGAGGATGTGACCCTAATGATGATTAGAAGTGTGCACATCTTAATCATAAATTAATTATGATTAAGAAAGAGGGTTAGATTGTTAAGAGGGATTAGATATCAACTTGCAAAAGTTGGAGGATGTGACAATGAGAGAGAAAATGAGGAATTTAAAAATAAATTTAAAATTCCCAAAAGATAATGACTAAATTAAATAAAGTGATGCATTTATTTAATTTAGAGAGGAAATAGGGGGAAAATATTTATTAAATTAAATACTTTGGAAATCTTATGTAGAACACAAAATATTAATTAAATGGGTGATTTAATTAATACCAACAAAGAGGATGAATTAAATGATCAAATAGATGATTAAGGAGATGACTTTGACCATATGGAAGTGGTCAAATTTAGATGTCTATAGATAGATATCACCTATCCTCTTCCACAATTTATATGTGGTAGCTTCATCTAAAATTTTTAAGGGAACAACATCAACAAGACATAACCTTATGGTCCCTCTTTCCTTCTTATCAAGCTTAGCCAAAACCTCATCTATCATCTTTGTAGATGGCTTTGTCTCATTACAAATAGCTAACCACTGATCTCTCTCTTCAAAGAGATCTTCTAATTTTAGTTTCCACATCTCATAACTATATCCATTGAATCTTTCAATATCTAGATGAGAAGTATAACTCATTATAACACACTTATTTTATAAATTTGCAATAACACAATAGTAAAACTCCCACTACAGCCAAAAAACTTTCAAACTTTTAAGACAAAGGCACCTCAAACCTTAACCAAACATTAGCTTTGACACCAAATGTTGAAAATGAAGGTAATATTGTAGCTTAAAACTTGTAAAACTATGAGACTGTAGATCTAATTAAGTTTTATTTGTCATGATTCTTTGTGTATGATTAATGTGTTTAGATCAATTTTACCAATTGTAGAAAGAGACAAAATATTATAGAAGAATGAGAAAAGGAGATAAAAGTGACAACATATACGTGGAGAAACCCTTTTGGGAAAAAACTCCACTAGAATCAATAGTGTCTCTATTATTTAACTTTAGAAAAAGATTACAATAATACTGTATCGATCCTTGATTGATATGCTTCCTTGCCTTCAACAATCCTTCACAACTTGCAATAAACTCTCATACACTTGCTTTGATTAATAGACAATAATATGAGCATGTAAACTCATAAGAGTTATTCAATACAAGAGCATAAAGCTCCTCACAAAAATGTATGCCTAGATGAGGCAAGTAGAGTTTCACAATGTAATGTGAATTCAAACCAAAGTCTTCCTCAATTTACGCATCCCAAACTGAACACTTAACTAAACTTTGGTCAAGAAGATATCTTGCAAACTTCACCTCAAAGTTGGTGCCCAAGAATGGGCCCACTTGATTGAGCCTTGCATATATCTTCCCATGCAAAAGGTGTTAACTGAAAGATGCCAACTTGGGTTCCCAAGGTGAATCCATGTCAATCTTAGTTAATTGAAACATATCTCTCCTCCAATTCATGCAAACATTATGCATGATTAATCATCCCCACTTAACTAAAAGTATCCACTTGTTATCTATCATGCAACTGAATTCATTAGTCATGCAACTCAAGTCAACTCAATTCAACTAGCATTCAAATCAAAATAACTACATGCAACTGAAGATAAGTGAACCATAACTAAACTGAACTGATACTGAACTGATAATGCCACTCCACTCATATAAATATCAATCCCTAATTTGTAGGATCAAAACAGGCATTAGTGAAGTGTTATCAATCCTCCAAATAGTTAACTGAAGCAAGGTGGGTTCCACCTTCCATGTGGGCACCCCATGTGCTCCTATCTTGTAGGAGCTCTTCTTGGATGTCCCCACATGTTCCTATCATTTAAGAATAATCACAAATGTCAATTTACATGTTCATTTCATTTGAACTTAATCTCTTTCTAATCTTAGTGTTGGGGAAAGTAGGAACACTTTCCAAGGACTTAAGAGATACATGAAATATGTTTAGGATTGCAATTAAATGGCATCTTATTCCCAACATGATATGGATACTTACATTGGACGACTTTTATTTATGCAAAATCATTTTTAGTGTTAAACCATGTTGCATATACTATCAAATTCAAAAGTATAATGAAACAAAATTTAACACAAAAATGCTTTTTCCAAAAACAAACCTCTCCAATTCTGCACGCTCAAAACAATACTACAATTTTCTATCCTATACTATGTAAATGTTATTTCCAACATTTTGCTAATTGGACATCTTGTATTTGTCATAAATGAATATTTTTATTGCTTTCCTCAAATGTTGTATTGGATGCACCTATTGCTTTATTGCGCAAAATATATGTCATAATAATGGTTATTCATACTCATTCTCATACACATCAATAAAAGAATGTATTTAAATGGGTTAGGAAAATTTTAGTTATCAAATTTAATTTTTTTTAATATGATATATATGATTTTTTAGGATCAAATTTGAAGTATTCAATAATTCATAACAATAGCAAAGTCATTTTCTCTACAATCAAGCCCTCTAGTCACTTCTCCATTTGAAAAATACTAGCAATTATTGTGACTTAGAACTCTTAGTTCTTTCCTGACAAAGGAAATACATTAATTTGGATCCTTTTAGTTGTATTTGTAAATCTAGATAAAAGGGGACCATAGTTTCTCACCCTAATTGTTGAGGCACCTTAAACTTGTATACTATTGCACTAGATCAAATCACTAATTTCAATTTATAACATTGGGACACATTAAAAACAACTTAAAATAAATGCTGCCAAAATATATAGAAGCATTCACAATCCTAATTGAAGATTTCTACTTGGGATTAGGTTTGATTTAGACGGATTGTAATTAGCAAGGTCTGTTATTTTTATTATTATTATAGCATTGCGGTTATTTTTAGGGCCCTAGCCCTGCTAAACAACATAATAAACTAACAAAACCACTAATACATACTTCCCCATAATCCTTTGTTTTATTCGCAACATCCTTTTTTGACAATTTCGATCAAATAAGAGCATTCTTCTATTTTAGATGGAAGAAGAAGAAACAACAACAGAGTGCAGTATGTGTGGGAATTGTGGGCTTCCAGATCAATTTATTCCAATTATACATGTGTAGTCAAATTCATATATATACTTTGTAATCATGATATTTCAAATCTATTTGTTGGAGGATGTGTTTTTTGATGAATAGACAACTATCTATATATTAATATAAAGATAAAGTTACATATTCACAAAAAAAGGTGGATGGTAAGAAGGCACACCCTGAGAGTCACATGGGCTAAGCCCAAAGAATAAAAAAAAAGTCACATGGGCCAAGCCTAGAAGTCCATAATCATAACAAATATAAAATAAAAGGCCATCACGTAGCCAAAGCAGTGCCAACAGAGCCAGGAGGGTCTTTGTCATCCAAGTGCTTCCCCCATACATCAGTAGGGTCATAAGTGACGTCAAAAGGAGGACCCCAACCATCATCAACATCTTTTTCTTTTTCTTTATCTTTATCCTTGCGTCAAGGTGAGATTGCAAGCGCAAGCCACAATTTTTTTTTACCAGAGTTTGGCTAACTAGAGCTAGAAGCAAGAGTGTCATCAGATTGTCACCTAGAACCACCATCCCAACTCCTTGCGGCCCCTCTAGAGGGCCACCCTTGGCCAACCCGCAGAGGAGGAGAGTAGGTCCACTGAGGAGGGTGAGAACCATGCCAAAGAGGAGGTTGAGAGTGAGGACACGCATAGCCACTCCATTGTCGACCCCAAAAAAGCGACCAACCACAAGAGGAGGTGGGCGAAGTAGACACCCAAGTAACAATACACAAGGCATTACCCCAGTGATCCAAAAGCACCTGTAGGTGAGCCACCTCAAGTGAAACTTTATTTTCCTACAGCTAAATCTGTAAAAACACATTAGAATAAATAATAGCTTTAGAATACAAAGAAACATTTTTATCCACTTATGTTTTATCAAATATGTAGGCATTTCTGCCTTTCTAGATATTGAAGAGGATTTCCACCTTGAAAGTGTGCCAAAGTTGGGTATACTTAGCAAGAAGTCTGAGTGAGTCTCCCAGCAGAACCATATGCCAGGAAAAAGGCTCTAGTCTAAAGGGTCAAAAGAAGTCATGAATCCAAGTCCAAAATTGATGGGCTCTAGTACAAAATTAGAAGAGATGTTTAAAAGACTCAGCTTACCCACATAAAGGGCAATGAGGGTTTTGGACACCCAGGTGAACAATTCAAGACCCCAAAGGCAAGCCATGGAAAAGAATACAAGAAGAAAAGTGGGCAAGTTTTGGCTCAACATTTGTAGACCAAGTAGCATAATATCTTTTTCACCAGACATGAGTGGGAGATTGAAGAAGCCACCTCTGGTTCAAACTTTGAATCATAGGAAAGTGTGGTGAAAACCACCTATAACCAAGCCTAGGCTTGGAATTCCTAAAAGGGGTGTCTGGGTACCACTTCTAGTCCTTCCACTAGGGCTTGGATCCATGAATTCCCACCTTATGAAGCATTTTTGTAGGAATAGCATTCACTAGACCATCATAAGGAGCATGGTCCTAGTTATAGAGCCTATACAGGGAACAAAAATCTTCCCATGACATGATGTGCATTGTGAATATGTGGAACACTTGATGTAAAGTTTGAATACCTTTCTTGTTGAACCTGAGTGACTTAAGCCAAGGTGACTTAGCTAGAGGCTGACTATTGTTAGCAAAAAGAGGTGACCACCAAACATTTGGTTGATTGAGTGAAAAACCATCATGGAAACCAAAGCCAACCCAGTGAAGCCAGGGCTTAACTTCCTCCCAAGCTCTCCAAATGCTATTGGCCATGAAATTTCCCACAATTTGAACCATTCCTTCATGACCAAAAGGGTTTGAAAGCCAATCCCCTTCCAGGTGGGTCTATGAATAGGAAATCCTGACTAAATGCAATGTTTGAGGAGAATTTTCTAGGCTTCATTTTTTGTAAGGGCACAAATTATCCATTTAACACACAAGACAGTCCCTTATTGTTGAGTGGAGAGCATCTCAAGTCCTCTAGAATCTCTAGGGAGGTAGAAAAATTCCTAGGCAACACAATGAAACCCTCTATGGGACTCGATAGAAGCCCAAAGAAAGTTCTAGAGTAATTTTTTCAGTTTTCCATAGGCAGCTTTTCAAGGGGGCCAACAAGAAGAATAATAAACATGGGTAGCTGCAAGAATTTTGGAACACACCTGGAACTTCCTTGCCAGAGAGTGAGGCTTAGTAATCCAATAAGCAAGTTTCTGCTCAACTCTAGAAAGAACAACTTGCCACAGCTCAGCCAAAGAATCCTAGAAAGAAAAAGGAATTCTTGGGAACCAAAAGATTTCCCCTAGCCCAATCCACTTCCAATCGTATTGTTGAAACCAAGGAGAAATGGACAATATAGACTGTTTGTAGCACAAAGTTTTGTGCCACTAAATGGTAGAACTAGATGTAAGGAAAAATGTATTAAGGCATTCCAAGGTCGCCTTGATATTATCTTCTTCCTCCAGAAGAGTGAGGAAAGAGTCATCAACAAAATGGCCATTAACCAGCTAAGCCTAAGAGTTAGGCAATGAAATTCCTTTGACACGTTGTTGGGAAACCGTGTTGGCCAAGAGATATCCAAATCCTTCAACAACAAGCACATAAAGAGAAAGAGAAAGTAGGCATCCTTGCTGAATGGAATGAAAAATCCCAAAGGTAAGAGATTGGTGGCCATTAATGGTGATACATGCAGAGGCATCTACAAAGAGCATTTATATAGTCTGAATGAAATTGGGTCATACCACAAGGCTTGCAACATAGCAAGAATAAAAGGCCATTCAATGCGGTCATAGGCTTTGGTGAAATCAATTATAAGAAAAATAGTTTTCTAGTTTGATTGCTTGGCCCACTCCATGCCTTCCCACACAACAATAATGTTGTCTAGAATAAACCTAGATTTGATAAACCTAATCTACTTTGGACGTACAATCTGAGGCAAAAGATGGTGGATCTTCAGAGCCAAATTTTTGGTGATGATTTTGTAAGAAACATTGAGAAGCATGATAGGCCTCTAGTTACAAATATCCTTGGGATCTCCAGACTTAGGTATGAATTTAATATTTCTTTTGTTTATTCAATTACCCAGAGATTTAGAATGAAAGGCCTTGAGATAAACATTGTACAAGTCACGCCTAACACAGTCGCAAAGGGCCTTATAAAATTCACAAGGGAAGCCATCAATCCCCAGGGCTTTGTCATTAGCCATGGAATGAACAAGCTCCTTAAGGTCTTCAATTGTTAACAATTGATCACAAAAATCTCTTTGGGTTGAGGAAAGCCCATTTGGCACAACAACAAGGCAATCCTGGAGGGCTTGCTGTCACATAGGTGTAAACTCCTATGCAGTGAAAACTTGCTCATAGTGACGAACAAAGGCCTAAAGAATGTTAGGAAGCTCAGAGAGAACTTGAATTCCATCTTTAATTTTTTTAATGCCTAGAGATAAGTGCCTGAAATGCAGGGCCAGAAGAAAATTTTTGGTGTAAATAAAGTTGTGTACCTAGTTCATTCATTACTAGGGGACTTGTTTACATCTTAGTTAAGTTTACTTAGGTCATCAGAAGGAATCTTTATAGAAGGTGTTAGTTGTCATTAGTTGTTATCTTATCCTTTGACAACTACTACATGTGAACCTAGGTAAGTGTTATTAGTTGTCTCATGTCATATGATTAAGACACTTTTCATAATCCTATGACATCTTGCATCTCACCTTGGCTATATAACCAAGGGTTTTCTCTCATTTTTAATGAATCACAATAATCTCATATCATTGACATTGAATACAATTTATTCTTGTCATATTTATCTCTCTCTTTTTGTGCTTTCCATTTGGTCCATAGATATTGGCATCCATAGCCAATTCTAACAAAACTCCTTAAAGGCACGATCACCAATCTTTAACCAATGCAACTTGGCTTTGATTTGAGCATCTTTGGCATCATAATTATCTACAACTTACTTTTTGTGCCTTAATTCCACCACCCTAATGTGCAATGATGGGAAAAATGGATTGGCCGCCAAAGCCTTAGTAGCTGAGCACAGGTCAATAGTGGTAGCCTCATAAGACCGCCAAAAAAAGATGGCTAGTTGGTACCCATAAATGCGCATAAATCTAACCATGTGAGTGATAACATCATTCCGCCAAGTAATCCAACCTGTATGATGAGTTGGCTTGCACTCCAAATTCCAAACTCTACGAATGTGGGCCAACGTGGGCTAATGAAAAAGCAAAGACATGTTCAAGAAGAATTGAGTTTTACACGTGTGAGGTTATCTTGTCTCCCATTCAATGCGAAAAGAAATGGGGAAATGATCTAAAAAGGTCACATCCACTAACGGCTTAACTGGGAGAGAACTTCAAAATAGAAAAAATATTGAGCCAAGATCATGGCACGATCAAGGCACTTAAATATCCTGTCAGAACTGAACCTATAATTACACCAAGTGTGCTAGAGAGAATGAGAATGGTGGCAACCAATATTGGGATCAGAAAGCCCCAATTTATTGTGCATGTAAAACCATGCCTCCCTTTCTCTAGTTGCACATTTGAATGGCAAGGTGTCATCTTTATCATAGGCCATCTCAACCATATTAAAATCCCCACACAATAACCAAGTAGCAACTGGAAATGAATCAACAATCTAATGCCAAAGCAATGAGTGTTCCACAACATCATTAGAAGCGTAAACATTAATAATGCCAAAGGAATGATTATCAATGTTGAGAAGGATCCAGACGAGCCAATGAGTGGGGTCAAACCCATGGTCGACCACACAAGTGTGCCACCATGGGGACAAAAGGGTGACAACTCTACCACGCCTAGCTTCATGATCAGTGCAAAACATTTGATTGGCTGGCCAAATAGAGTGATAGGCCAAAGCAAGCAAAAAAATAGAAATTTTTACCTCTTGGAGACAAAGCACTTCAATACCAGAATATTTTTTCAAAGTATCCCTAACAAAATAATTTCTAGAGAGGTTTTTCAAACCTTGAACATTCCATGAGAGGAAATTCATGAGTGAAACTCCTCCATATCATCGAAGTCTAGCTCTTCATTCAGAGAAGAGAAGCAATTTTGTAAAAACTCTAGCAGAACTGACCTAATCTAAATAGAAGGAAAAGAAAATCTCTATTTTTCTTGCACATATTCACCTTCTTCCAACGACAAAGGATTGGATGACTACCTTTGAGCTCTCAACACGGGAGGAGAAACGTTCGGCTATGCTATCATAACAACAATAGGCTGAGGCGTTGTCTTTGGCCTAGGCTGCATGGAACATTATCAGCCCTAGTTGGAGCTTCTTTCCCCTTCACTAAAGGGTTTGAAACAATCTTATTGGTTCAGAGGCCTTGGAAGCTTACCCAAAACCACTGGATTTATTTTTTTAGTTCGTAATCGTGGTCCATTTTTCGTTAGGTTTGGTAGCAAAAGTACCCACTTGACGATACTTTTCAGTATAATCTCGTGGCAGAGAAGGTGTACAAGGCACTGCCAAAGGGTAGTCCTTGATCTTGTGGTTTGCAGACTGACACCTATAACACGTGTTGGGAAGATTAAAATAAGTGACCTTCTAGGTATTCTGAAGAGCTCTAATTTGAATGCCAATGGAGTCTTTCAAATCTTTGGAAAGGTCCACTTTAACACAAACTTGTTTCTGGAGTCGGGCTTGAAAAAACCTATTTGGCTCAATGCAAATAACCCTCCCTAGAGAGGACGCAATATGATTCAGAAAAGGAACACAAGGAAAAGGTAAACCAGGAAACTTAATCCAGATAGGGACCCGCAACTTGGTGTCATATGAGATTGTGAAGTCTCGGGTCCATGCCTAGAAAAGCAACAAAGAAGACTTGACATACCAAGGACCATGGGCTAGGATAGCCTAGACATGATTGACCTCTGCAAAGTGGAACAAGAAAAAACCCTTGGTTAAATTTTGGACCATATCAAGGTGAACCCCATGAGGGACCTAGGCCTTGTTGACCCATTCCTTAAGCACACTTTCAAGGGGATTCCTCCCAATAAAATATCCAACAAGGGTATGTTGCTCGAGCCATTGACAAGCAAAATCAAAATCAGGTAAAGGAAAAACCACATTAGCTGGGGAGTCAGAACACTTGGCTCATGAAAGACTTTTAGAATAAATTTTTGGGGTTGTTTGTTCAAAGGTGGAGCTATTGAGCAAAGCCATCAAACCATTAACACCAGCATGAACTGCTAGGTTAGAGTTGGTTGAAGGCATATTAAAACAAAAAAACCATAGTAAATGTGGTTGTACACATAGGAAAAGAGGAATTTCCTATGCAATAAGTGCAATATGACACAAGAGGGGCCAAGAGTGACAATAGACACCATAAAACCCTAGCAGAGCTCATACACCTTCGACCTTCACTCCATCTCTAATATTGACTAATCTATCTCTATTAGCCATATTAGGATGGATGTGTTTTTCAACTAACTAGTGAGCCAATAATTAGAAATTTATTTAATTATTTAAAAATATATAATTAGTGCAAAGTGGTTAAATAAAATAATATTATTTAATTAATGAATTAATTAAAGGGAAACAATAATAAATGAGATATATGTTTTAGTTGTTTAGCTATGAAATTGTTTGAAAAAAATATCATCACATTCAATTCCTAACTTAGTTAAAAAAGAGGCTTGGAGCTACCTAAAATTAACTTGATTTGTTTCATTATTTTATGTTTTAGTTTGGAAAGAAATTCTCTTAACTCTTACCAAACAGATACACATCTTAATATCTCAATTTGAACTACCTAAAGAGCTATTAATCATATATTTAAATCATGCTAAAAATGGAATGTAGAATATAATACCAAGCCTCAAAATAGTATATTAGAGTTGTAGTAGTTTTTGTTGACTCACTATCATTAAGCAACCCTAATTGATATATGATAATGATATTATAAATGTTGAAATAAAACTTCTATGTGACCACTTCTAAAGACTGTTGACATTGATGTGGAGAAAGAAATTTAGTGTAATCTGTTGAATGCATTCCATAATGGGTCTGTTTCTTTCAAACATTTATTACATCTAACATTTGTCACTTACAAATGATTATCATTGAAAAATCTACATTCTTATGCTTAACTTCCTAACATTTTTCAAATATGCGTGGAAGATTTGAACTGTCAGTTCTGTATTAAAATAAACCACACCCATATGTAATCACATTAGACTTTGAGAGTAGGTAAGATATTCTTTGTTGAAGTTTTTCTATTATTAATAACCTTACAATTCCAGGTTGGCATGCAAAAACATATTTTGACAGTTTGATTGCGTATCAATTGGCATGTGGAGTGTATGCTTTGCCTACGTTTATACAATCAACACATAGTCAACACTATGGCAAAGGTTGGAATTACATGTCCGGTCCATGAGACGATAGGTGTTTCTAAAGTCTGAGATGACTATTGCAATGAGAGGCTTATTACATAGCATTTCAAGGTTTTACTTGAGCTCGCTTTGCAAAAGTCTATTGTCTGAGTGTTTTATTCAACAATAGAATCAAGTAATGGTTCTAATTGTATTGCCTTATTTCTTAGTATTAGTGGCCACCTAGCAATCATGAAAACTTCCTGCAAATTATGGTGACTTTGAAATTACTTGAATAAATGGTGTGTTGTTTCTTCAATATTGTAGATGAATCATGATTTAGATCTATAAGGCATTTTTTGGAGGTATGTTTCATTTTTAAGGAAGAACTAAAATTCTATAGCGTACCTCCTTTTCTTGCTATATTCAGTTTTGAGATGAGGTGGATGGTTGGGTTATATATCCCTTTTTTTGTTATTTAATATAAAGTTTTTATGACTTGTAGGTATGCCCTAATATGCTTTGATATGGAGAGAGATATAGAGAAATTGTTCGATTTGTAGATGTATACAGAAAATAGTTTCACCCAAATGCTAGCATATAGGCATTATCTATATATTTTGCATAGTTGCTTCTACAACCACTCGTAGGCCTTATGATGGTTTAATAAAAGTGCAATAATCTAGGAGGACAATATGCACTATGCACATTAGCAAGAAGCGCAACTTTATTTCAAAAATGTCATGGGAAGTGCCCTATGCTGGTATGTGTGATGTTTGATTGCTATGTTTGTGCATGTGATCCTCATGATCTACAATGGGTTGTCTTGGTTGCTCTATATTTGAAAACTATCATGTAATTGAGGAAGGAAACAAATTCATTTGAAGCTTACAAATGATGGTTTGGTTCAAATTCTGCCAGAAGCATCAATAATCCAAGGGGTTGTTAGAATAGGATTTCCATGATCCAGAAGGTATGACTACTCTAGCAATTACACAAATTTGTATGGTTACTAAGTGAGAGGGGCCTATAGTGGAGCAGGGTCCAATAGGTGGGATAAAAGTAGTCCTTAGTGGGCCCCATAGTGAAACACCTTAATATCCATTTGCAAAACACTTTTTATCCATAAAGTACACAAATTGACAAATCATTTGATGCCACATCAGCGCACCAATAAAATATGACTTAGTGCACCACTATTGGTCTCACCTTTTTGTTGGGCCTTTTGGATATCTCAACAAAAAACATGTTGATGTGATATCATATTTGATGATGTGGCCCTAAAATGAAATATAGAAGCATGCAAGTTTCCAAATGAACTATTGTATAAAATTGAAAGTGATTTGAAATTTCCCCATGTAGGCTTTTGAGAAATGCAAAGTTAGGGTGCTCCACTATAGGCCCCTCTCCCCTACATCAATAATTGAGTTCTAATTGCATTTAAAGAAGTTGTTCTCCTTTGTGTTGGGATATGGTGTTGTACACCATTGCATACAATGTTTTATTATATTATTGTAATTAAATAATTATTTAGTTTTGATGCACCTTGGTGGTGTGGATAATCACACTGGGTAATTATTTAGGGACCCACGTGATGTTGTATTGTAACATTGTATTACTATTTGTCTAGGAGACATGTGATAATAATTTAATATTGGGGAAATAAATAATGTAACAACTTGGTACCCAATATTAGAAATAAGGGGTTAGTGGTTTTGTATGCACATGGTTTTGTGGTACATGGTTTTTCCTTACCACTAGTATTTGTATGAGCTTGTGTCTATAAAAGCAAACACATGTGTAGTGGTTTGGTGTGGGGCTGAGTAGGTTGGTTGTGATTATTGAGTCTTCCTAAAGAGTGCATTTGTAAAGCATGACATGGGATGTGTGGATTCATGCTTGGACACATGAAAGTGCATTGGAGGGCTTGATACTTCAACGGTATTCATTGTAACTCTTGTATAGCTTTATTGTTGATTAATATGATGGATTATGGATGCTTTTGGAGGCTAGGTTTTTCCCTCTTGAGGGTTTTCTCAGGGTAAATCTTGTGTTATCTTGTGGCTTGTATTTTTTATCTATGCATTTGGAAAACTTGTATGCATGTTAATTTCTCATGGGTTATGTAGGAAATGGTTTAAGATTCTGGATTTGAATACAATATTTCCTAACAATTGGTATTAGAGCTTTCATGGTTGAAGATTTTTTGTTATGACCCTAGTTTGAGAGTTTTTGCAAAGTTGAAGCCATGGACATGCATGTAGGGTCTGAGGCATTGCAAGGTATGAAACACATGTTGTAGTGTTTTTATGTAGATTTGGGCTTTTGGGTTGTCAAGATTTGTGGGATTTTTTGCAGATTTGAAGTTTTCCAATTTTGGCTGAAAAAGGGTGTCTTGGTTTGAGTTTGCATGTGAGGGTTTTGTAGGGGAAATTTCACAAATGACCTCCTTGAACAAAATGAACCTCATGGTTGGATTCAGGTTAGTCGAGAGATGAATTTTGATATAAAATTTGACCTATTTTTAAAAAGTTGAAAAAAGACAATTTTTTAAAAAAAATCCCATTTTGCATGTATAGAAAAATAAATTAAAAAATCTCGAAATTATTTTTTGCAGAAAAAATCTTTTAGTCATCAAGTGAAAAATCATAAAAAAAAATCCTTGCAAAAATAAGAAAAAAAATTAGAAAAAGCTTTTATTGAAAAATCTGAAAATAATAAAATCAAAAAAATATTATATGGGGGTACAGGGTCTATAGACCCGTACTTGTCCTGCGTAGCCCCCGTACTCTGTTCAACATCACCATTGAATAAGGGTTTTGTCAGCCTTTTGAAAATTCTTTTTCAAGTGTTAAATTCATTAGAACATGGAATGACCAAATTGTTATAAATGAAAACCCTTAATATTTTTAAACCTAAGTGGCCAACCCCTTTCATTAATATGTGAATTCTAAAATATTAAATAGAAAGCAAAAACCGCCGCTTTTAAGAGTATTTTAATATTTTCCTTTTATTTTTGGAAGTGGGGTCCACCAATATTTGCACATATAGTCAAATTGAAGCAGTTTTATTCTGGAGGCATCACTTTTGTCCAGTATGTCAGATTTTTGACTTCTTATAGTTGTTGGAAAGCTGGTTCTGAGCACTACGTTGTGGTATAGGTTTAGTTCCTTAATTTTTCTGTTTTGACATGTTTTTGGAGCCTATAAGTTAGATGTTCTAGTTTGCACATTTTGGTCATATATTTTGCATGCGAAATTGGATTTTTGATTTCGAAGAGGCGTTGGAGAGAATTTATAGTGTACTACACAGTGGTTTAGATTGTTTATCAGCTTGTGGTGTAGGGAATGTTTGGTACTTGTTTGATTGCTTGTAGGAGCTTGAGATTTAGGGTGTTAATGTGTGAGCATCCAAACGAGTCAAGAAGTGAAACCTTGAGGGAGTACATGTTTTTATATGTTATTTATGATGCTATAGCTGATTATTAGATTGATGCTTCTCGGTACAGGTCCACAAGTGATTTTCAGAGTTAGGACTTTGATGGTGATAGGTACACAGGTTGTCTTCAGTTTTGAGGACATGGTTGGACATGGTTTGAGACTTGGGAGTCTCGTATGGGTGGTAGTTGAGTGTAGGTACAATGATGGTCATGGTTATGGTTTCATGGATATGCAGGTACATTTGATGCATTGGCACGTCATGATCATGTATGTGGTGTTTGGTGGTGATATGGTTTGATGTTAGGAGATTGTACTTATCCTCTTGATGCTTATTTGGTTCCTTTACTATGATTAATCATTTGTGGGCATGGTTGGAAAATCAGATTAGTGGTTGATTTGGTGTTTGAGTCTTGATATCTACATGGTTATCTTATTTGATATCTCAATTTGCAATTACTAATGTGATAATGAGTTTGCATGTTTCAGTGGTTTGGATCTATGCGTTATGTAACTTGTAGGTGTGTATAGTCTATTGGGTTGTAGTGGGATGACTCGGATGTGGACTATCTATATCCACTAGGTTTGACTCATTATTGTTGTAGATTTTATTAGTTGGCCTTGTCTATGGTCATTTGTCCATTGGTATGTTGTTTTGGGATTGAGAGGATGGATGTTTTGAGTACTTGATTAGTCAGTTCATGGGACTTGTAGCATGTGGTTTGATCATGATGTCATGATAGCTTGTTACATTCATTGGTTATAAAATTTTAGTGGGAGCTTTTGACAGTGATGACTTGGTAGTGTTGGATTGGTTTGTGATGGTTTGATGGCGGTTGTATGTATCTTATTGGCTTGGAGATCTTGTTTTACCTGTATGTTATTGACATTGCAGTTGAGTGTGTGTAGAATTGGATGATCTTCATGGAGAGGATGGTAGTCATGATGCCATGTGTAGCTCGTATCATGGTTTAGTGGGAGTTGTTAGCAGTGATGTGGATGCATCATTGGTATGGTTATTTTCATGTGATTGGGGATATGTTTTCTTGGCTTAGAGTGTTTGTTACAATGTCATGGCACACTCTTGATTCTAGATTAGTGTTTGGAATAGTACATGTTCTCTTGAGACCAAGATGTATGTTATGGTGCATGTGATCTCCTAGGAGGAGATGGTTAGATCATATTGTCATGATAGCTTCCTGATTATGCGATTGGAGCTTTGGAAATGATCGTGTGTGATTCTCTTTGTATTGAGTACATTGATCATTTGCAAGTGATTACTTCATGATGGCACTATGTAGCATTTGGAGTTTGACATGGATTGATTGATTACAGGTGCTCATGGATACTTAGAGATGAAGGTGATGGTTGGAGTTCTTTTATGCTTAGAGACATTTTCTTGAGATGGTTACTCTTTGGTGGTTTCAATAGGATGACCAAGGAGCCTTCACCTGGATATGGATGTGAGTTCATGATGGACCGATAGAGGAGATTGTTCTTGGAGTGAGTCATGATGAATTGGCTATCCTGGAGGAGCATTCTCATTCCCCACTCTTGGTCTACTCGGCAGTTGATGATTTGAGAGGTATTTTCCCATTATATCTTTCAGATGTGTTATGTTTTGTGTTCAATTTCTCATGGGATTGAGTTAATTCATGGTGATTGATTATGGATACTCATTTGAGGATGGTTTAGCATGATTTTATATGCTTTATCTTTCATAGACATGGATCTTGAGCTATAGATAGTTAGTTTTGGAGGATTCATTTTGAGGGATGTTATGGCATGGTTATCTCCTTGTGCATTTGAGTTTATGATATCATTCTTTGACGAGGATAGTTAGGAGATGGTTTATGGGCTGATTTCCAGTTAATGGGGATGGTTACCTATGAGTTTGATCTTCTTATTTTGAGAGGCTTACATCCATGTTGGCATTATTATATTGATTCATATGTTGTACTTGATCTATAAGATTGGGTGTTGTGGATGTTGTTGAGGCTTTTTAGTTGGTGTTTTTTAAGAGATCATACTTGACACAACAATACTCTTTTTGAGGTGTTGGTAGAAGGACATTATGGTTTACATGTTTCTCTTCATCATGGTTCCTTCTTGGATGTTCATGTTTTGGTAGGATGGTGGCAACATGTTGTGAGAGATTATGCAACTCTTGGGTTGTATGTGTTAATAATTGTTACTGTTCTTGGTACTTCATGCTTTTATTTACTTATCACACCTTGATGTATAGTGTGGATTGGTAGACTTGATATGCTTTGACATTACCTATGCAGTGGGAGTTTCTGGATATGTATCTATTTCATTGATAGGTTTTATATAGGGAGCTTGGTTGCAGTTTATACGTTGCATATGTTCTTGGCATGGGTTTATTGATGTATTGATACCTTGGAGGTATGGATGGTTGGATGTATTATCATGTGTTGTGGATGCTATTTCCGATCGTGTGGGTTTTTTATAGTTGACAATAGCTTGGTTAGAGCCTTTATTATCACTTGGATTTGATGCTTGTGCTCATGGATTGGTGCATCTTCACCTTGGCATGTTCCTTTTCTTCCATAGGTGGCACGTTGGAGGATGAGAGGAGTTCTTGCTTGAGATGGTGGTCACTTTGTTCTTATTGTAGGTATCTTGATGGAGCACGAGAGCATGTAATAGATTCATGTGGTTTCATGGATGGCTATGATGATGCATATCATGCATTGATCCCTTATGCAATATATACAACAAGTGGGAGAATGTTGGGATATGGTGTTGTACACTATTGCATAATTTTTTTTATTATATTATTGTAATTAAATAATTATTTAGTTGTGATACACCTTGGTGGTGTGGATAATCACACTAGGTAATTATTTTGGGAACCACTTGATGTTGTATTGTAACACTGTATTACTATTTGTCTATGAGACATGTGGTAATAATTTAATATTGGGGAAATAAATAATGTAACAACTTAGTACCCAATATTAGAAATAAGGGGTTAGTGGTTTTGTATGCACATGGTTTTGCCTTACCATTAGTTGTATTTGTGTGAGCTTATGTCTATAAAAGCAAACACATGTGTAGTGGTTTGGTGTGGGGCTGAGTAGGTTGGCTGTGATTATTGAGTCTTCCTGAAGAGTGCATTTTTGAAGCATGGCATGAGATGTGTGGATTCATGCTTGGACACATGAAAGTGCATTAGAGGGCTTGATGCTTTAGAGGTATTCATTGTAACTCTTGTATATCTTTATTGCTGATTAATATGGAGTATGGATGCTTTTGGAGGCTAGGTTTTTCCCTCTTAAGGGTTTTCCCAGGGTAAATCTTGTGTTATCTTGTGGCTTGTCTTTTTGATCTATGCATTTGGCAAACTTATATGCATGTTAATCTCTCATGGGTTATGTAGGAAATGATTTAAGATTTTGGGTTTGAATGCAATATTTCCTAACACTTTGGGGCTTCATCAAGCATTTAAAGATAGAATTTGGTGCTAAAAGGAAGCAAGGTCCGAATGTGGAGTGATGCCAAAGACTTATTATCATTTGGGCCTATTTATCTTTATCTTTTTACCTTTTCTCGAGTTCTAATACACAAAACCATTGAATTATTGAAGTTGTAATTGTTCCAAATTATGTATGTATTGATGGTAGATTTTATATTTTCCCTCAGTATTAATCTTCCATCATACATATCATACTTTCTTAACCAAATTCGTCAACAATTCTATAAATGCTAAAATATTGATTTTCTTTTCTTACAGGAGGAGGCTGATGCCATTCTCAAGGCTAACCGGGCATAGGTCACTGCTTTCCTCAATCAGATGAAGAAGGAGATGTCTGCAGAGTTGGAGGGGAAGTTAAAGGAGTCCAGAGCATAGGTTGAGAAGGAGTTGGAGTTGGCATTGGAAAAATTAGAGGTCCAGAAGTAGGACACACTTCAAATTCTATTCCCAAACATATCCAATACATCAAGGTGCCAATCTCTACAAATATGGTGTGTTTATAATGCCAATTGTATGGGTGTGGACTTAAAAATTAGGGATTAATTTTTGGTAATCTATGGGCAAGAGTGGTAAGACTAAGATTGTTAGGACCGTGCATTTGTTTTATTTGTCCTACCCTAGGGCTCGAATTTGAATCAACCACCGACAGAGTATTCTTTTCTAGTAATGAGTTGCACTTCACTTTCATTTTGTGTAGAATATCTATGCGATCTATCTAACTGATACCTGTTATCTATGTGATGATTAATTTACAAGCTATTTGATCCAGTGACATCTATGACCCATATGGTGGACAAAATTTACATTTATGAGATTAAAAACTTCAATAATAATAGCAAACTAAGTTTATTTAAGATTTTTTAAAACAAAAAAATGTTTAAGACTTTTAAAAACAGAAAAATGTTGGATTTTATAGAGGTAAAAAAATTTAAAAAACAACTTGCAACATCTAAAAAAAACAACTTTAACTCCACATTCAAACAATCAAACATTTTTCATATATTATATAAATTTGAAAACATTAAAACAGATATGAGGAAATAGAATGCACCTGTTTAAAAAATTGATTCAGCGTATTTCCTATGTTGAACATTGCAAAACACTTTAAAAGTTCCTAGTCTTTTGGCAACACATTCAGAATTTCCATGTCATTTGTCTTAAAGTCTCTTAAAGATAAGAATTATTTTGTTGCCAACCAAAGAAATTCGCTATTGATTATAGTGTTGGAATGTGAATGGATGAGAAAACCATATAATATTAAAATTGATTACATCATTCAAATATCACTGTAGAAATCTATTGATCAATAGAATTGAAGAACACGTTTTTAAAAATATTAAAAAAAATGACATAAATATAAACTTCAACAAAAATTGTTTATTCTATTGAATTGTTATTTGCCAACATAATACCACCGGCAGGAACTAATAAATACACTTGTATTCCTACAATGAATACATATTCTTTTTGAAAAGCTGGAGGCTGTCTTACCTATATTACTCGACAAGAGGGCATCGTATTGTAAAGATCGGAAGAGGCGTCCTGAAATAGCTTTGTGCCACATTTAAGTTGCTATTTCGTTTATTCAAGTAACTAGTACTACCCATAATTAAGCCCAATGCTGTACGATGGGCTGGATCGCTTATCAAAGCAAAGATCATTAATGTCGATAGAAGGGACAGCTACGGCCTGTAGTACATTAATTAATTTTATTCTCCATTATGGGCATTGTGCGTGCGAATTAAACTGGCCTGTCTGTGTGGATGCCATATTTACCTGTTCTCATAAAGTTTTCAGGGCCTTCCTTTCAACGAGACTGGTATTGCCAAAGAGAGCAGGCAAACAGAACTGTGAAAGGGATTTCTTTTTCACATTTCACGCCCATTTTTATGCAAAACCTTCTCATTATAATGCAATGGCTGTTAACCCTTTAGGCTATTGCTTACAGCAGTGGCGTTGGAAAAATGTTTAAATGACACATTATTGTTTTTAATTATTAAGGGAAGAACCATAAAACATTTATTACTACCAGTTTCAAGCTACTTCACTGTGACCTTAAGGTCCTTATAAGGCAATGGCTGTCAACCCTCCATTACTTACACCAGTGGCGTTGGAGATTTTTTGCATTTTAAGTGAATATGTCATTGCAAAGGTAATTTCTGATGGGCTCATTTTTTATAATTTTATTTTGAAGTATAACGAATGTAGCAGGGACCAGTTTTTTTGTTGTCTCACCATTGTTTATTTTTTAATTCAATTTAGGGAAAATTTTCTCAAAAAAAAATAGTAAATTTATTTATAATTTTGATTTCGAATCTGTGTCTTTATTTCAGAACCCAACATAGGAAGGGCCACAATTGCAACAATTTTTTCCTGGTGTACCATAGTGCTGCTGCAAAGAGCAGCAACTCCCATAGATCATGGCTGGCACAACCCATACGAGCGGGGCAGGTAAGGATTTATTTATAAATCCTTGCTTAGGCAATGAATCTTTGTTCGTGTTTAAACAATTTCTTTCACTTTTCCTCTCGTCATTCATGCTATGCGCCTATCATAATTTATAATTTCAACACATCTCATGTCTGTAACGAGGATTGTATTCCATTTATCCATTTGTTTTCAGAATAAGTTAAAGCATATTAATGCCTTAATTAATTATATTCCCAACCTTTGTAAATTTACGCATCCCACCCTTCCCATGTCCTGGCCGTATACCAGTTCACAAGTACCTCCCCTCACCCTCACAGTATTCCACAATCCCTGGTGTATGTAACTCATATTTTATATTTACACTAGGAAATAAATGTTAACAATTTCTATGGGCTATTTTTCATTTTCAGTCGAATATCTTCATATAAAATGTAAAGAAATAAGATTTGTCAGCTAATAAAATTTTCAAACACTACTATAGAAATCTATTACATTTGACCGAAAATCCATATAATAAAAATAAATCCTGTTTTCATATTTTTTCCCCTACCTTAGAATGTAAAATAACATTATATATTTAATTTTATTTGGATGAATGATATTTTCTATCCATAGTATTTATTTATTTCAAATGAAATAGTTTTCATCCCCAATCTGGCTGAAGGATGTGTAGGTGAAAATTGTACCAAAAATTAAACTATGCAACTATCAGTCTTGCAAGTGCGAAAATTTTTAGGTGACAGTTCAAATAATAAATTATCACTCTCCCGCAAACTTTAATTTCATTCTTGCAAGTGGGAAAAATTTTAGTTGACAGTTCAAATAATAGATCATCAGTCCTGTCAGCCATTTCAAATGGGAGAAACATAAGGTGACTGTGCAAATGATAAAATAATAGTCTCCTCCCCACGCAGAGAAACAAACTCACATATATCCAATGTCTTCCTTTAGAAATAGATTAGCTATGTTTCTGAGCTTGCTAAAAATATTAACCAAAATTTTCATAACCTATTCTAATGTCAGCCTTGCAAGTGGGATAATTATTCGGTGACAGTTGAAATAAAAAAAAACAGTTTATACCCCCAAATTTAATTGTCAGTCATGCAAATGGGGGTAAATATTAGTTACGCCAAAGGCATTCCCTCTATGAATGAGGTGATTACGCCGAAGGCGTTCCCTCTATGAATGAGGTAATTACGCCAAAGGCGTTCACTCTATGAATGAGGTGATGATGCCAAAGGCATTCCCTTTATGAATGAGGTGACCTGTAAAGTCGTATCAACGACTATCTTGCAGCCGTATCAATGCAAGACGATTAAATGAATCTCAGCCGTTCATCATTTTTCAGCTGTTTTTCATCATTTTTTGCTGCTTTCCCTGCTGCTGTTGGTGTCTGCTACTCCAAACTCTTCCTCGCTGGTATTGACCTTTCACTTCTCCAATTTGGCGAGCTACAACCTGAAAATAAGGTTTTGATGAGGGTTTGAGAGTATGTTTATTACAAGATAGCCGTTGATATGCTTTTACAGGTTGTCCCTCTAATAGAGGGAACGCCTTTGGCGTAAAACTGAAAATTACAGCCAAGATCCTAATAATGAGCACATTGTGGTTTTAACATTAAGGCATCCTTTACCCTCTATGAATGAGGTGATCTGTAAAGGCATATCGACGGCTATCTTGCGGCCGTATCAATGCAAGACAATTAAATGAATCTCAGCCCTTCATTTTTTGGCTGTTTTTCATTGTTTTTTGCTGCTTTCCCGGTCACTATTGGTTTCTGCTCCTCCAAACTCCTCCTCGCTGGTATTGACCTTTCACTTCTCCAATTTGGCGAGCTACAGCCTGAAAATAAGGTTTCGACAAGGGTTTTAGAGCATGTTTATTACAAGATAGCCATCAATATGCTTTTACAGGTCACATAGTTCATAGAGGGAACACCTTCTGCGTTAAAATGAAAATTACTGCCAAAATCCTAATGATGAGCACATTTTGGTTTCAAAATTACAGCATCATTTACCCTACATTGTTAGGTATATATTAGCATAACTAATATATAATGTATATTTCATATAATAAAAAATAAATTATAAATAATATAATTATACTACTTATTATTATTATATATTATATTCTTTTACAAAACTATTAAATACATATATAAAATTGATAAGTGGCACACTTTTGTACTATGTTTTGTTTATGAATCAATATTGATACCAGCCATCCTGATTTAATGTAGTTTAATTATATGCTTGTTGTTTGCATTTACTTAATTATCCTAGATTTATGTAAAAGAGATTGTATTACCTTACATTATATATATGGCAATACATAAATACACATGCATATACACATATGATATATATGTATGTGTACAGGTATATTTAAGAATTGCTGCATGTAATAGGTCTGGAGATTTTATGCCGCTTTAGTGAATGGCATAGAAAACTACAAGGAATGTCAAATGTCATCTATACATTATAAGCTACAAATAAATTGATCACAATTTGAAATCATTCAAGAGAGAATTTGTGCATAAATTCTTCATTATTAAATTTTGTGCAGAAGTTTTTGTGAACGCCGTGGTGATCCGAAGTGGAACTTGCAACTACAATATCTGATAAAAATCCACTTCCAAATATACTTTTGATGGATGTTCATATCCTCATCCAAAGCCCCAATTCACACAAAGGCAGGAAGGACGCTTCCAAAGGTTGAGCAATTGGGCTTTACACCCACTGGTTGAATTTGCTTAAAAGTCTCTAAGGACTTTTCAGAAAAACCCATTTTGAACATATCCTGCAATCACGACATTCCATGATATCAATCACATTTTTTGAGGCATTTTTGGAAACAGTTTGCTTGCCTTGTCTATGCTTCCACATTTCCATGTATGTCTAGCAGGGCACAAGTCTATGACATATGACAAAAAATTTCCCTGCTGTTATGATTTGATGGATGTCCCTTAGTTATTACTGGATATCTGATATAGTGCACATTATTATAGTGCAAGCCTATATTTCAGATTGTTTCATTTAGCATCACCAAAATTCTCCACAAGAACATTGTCCCTGTTTAAAATGAAGGAAATGGCTCACATCTCTCAGAACAATTTCTCTTGCAACAATCTTTGAGATGAATTTAGATGCAGTGTGGCAATCAGAACATACTTGAAGGTTCTTAACAACTCTAGTAGTTGTACCAGGGTCCATGTTTAACAAACCAAATGCAATTGCTAACTTTTCACTATGGTGGCAGATAAGTGATTCTTTTTTCTTCTATTCCACAACATTAAGTAAAAGTCTTGAATCTGGAAATACCCTGCTGCCTTCATTTGCCAAGCCAATTTCTCCAACTTTGCATAGCTCTGCCATGTTTGTGGATGTGATCTGTCTCCTACACAAAAAACATGTACCATTTTACGGCCTTCAATCCAACTACGTCCAGATATCTTTTTAATTCCTCTATCTTTCATCAATCTCTTTACTATTTCAACCTTGCACAGATATTTTAGAGAAGAACATAAGTTGCGACACTTTTAGGATCGAACTAAAAAAGCAGTGTTGCTTGAAATACTCAGCCTATATTCATATATGATACACATGTACCGCAGATTTAACTAGCATCTTAGTAATAATGTTTAGGGTGTCCTCAGGATAGCCAACACGGGCATGAAGGTCAATAATGTTTAGATGGAAATGGAACCTACAAGTTTTTCTGACTAGAAGAAGAAAAAGCACAGTGCAGACGGGGAATTTAAGCAGCTTTTTCAAATTTGATACCCAATTAACCTCCATAATTGGAAATATGTGAATTGCATAATTTTTCCTTTTAGATTATCCCCACATCTGTCGCTTTTCAGAAATTTGAGAGCATTGCTTTCCCCGCAAAACCAGTGATAGTACCAAACAAATGTCAGATTAAAGACATGAAATTTCCATAGTCCAAGGGAATGAGTTGGAATGATTTTGGTAAAAACTTGTGTAGAGTTTTTTGTATCATGCTACAGCGAATCATGTTTGTATCCAAACTACAGTGACTCTACCTAAGAAATCATGCTTGTATCCAAAATAATCCTCCACAAACTGATTTAGTGGTTTGGAACCTTCACCAGTCACTTGTAATTGGTCTGTGACATCTCCATACTGTGAGGCAATTAGACCATACACAGTCCATGAAACATGGCATATTCAGTAGTACCAGAACCACCATTTTGGAATTTTCTGCATCAAATATAAAAATGAAAAAATCACAGTTCTATTCTGCATACTATTCTTCTCTATTAGCTTCTATTGTTTGTCAACATTGATAATAAATTCTTCAATGACATGAAAGCTCAATTACAATCTATCATAGAAATAGAAAAAATAGAGATTCAAATTTGTTATAAATTAACTAAGTTACCGGTTCGGTTTTGGGTTTGGGTTCGGGTTCGAGAACCTGGTTCGCTGGTTTGGTAAAAATTTTTTTGGGGGTTGGGTTCGGTAATACAAAAACATATAAAAATCAGAAATATATACATATGTGTAGCAGTAATTAAGTTCAAAATACACCACCATATTAATAGTCAAATAACATAGCAAAAATATACCACTTTATACGCAAATGTCATGATAATGATTCATTTGGCATGCTTTATTACTGATGGAGCCTCAAATTTAAGTCCTGGGTTTCCTTTTATTATTAGTTTGTCTTGATTATTCGGAAGGTACCTGTGGGTAGAATTTTATTTTGCTTTTATGAAGCCTTGGTGTGCCATCTTTGGGTTGGATTTTTTCTGTCGTTACTTTTTGGGAGGGGTTTTAAAAAAAAACAACTTATGTCCCATTGAATTGTCTAGACCTGACCCCTTTTTAATAAAAATGCTAAATATTTCGCTGGCCCCCTTTTATTTATTAAGGTCTGAGTCGGTCCGTGCCCTATGCGTTTAAAACAACATTGAGTCATCGACTGTTGTTGCCCTAGGCGGTGTCCCCTTCCCCTTATTTTCTTCTAAGTAACTTTAATGTTTTGCAGGGGTTATTTGATGACCGTCGATTTCCCTGCGGTTGATTCCGACCATTCCCCGCGATCTCACGGTGACATCACCGCTGGCTGTGTGGTGATCGCGATATCACGGGCTGGCGCCACGTGTCCCAGGTTGCCGGTGCTGAAAAGAGTGAATAAAGTGTTTAATATGTGTATCGGACTTTAGTGCATTATTGAGTGGGTTACTAAACCACATGTGAAATGCACGTGTTCATAATCAACGACAATGCTTTAATCTTGGTGAAAAGGTTGCTCGACGGATAGGTATTGATGTAGTTCCCTGTTATGTATGATCGTGATCACCGATGAAGGGAATCAACGGTTGCCCGCCATCACATGATCCTAAACTGAAGGGAGTTTAGTGATCGCGATATTGCGGGCGGGCGCCACATGTACTCCTTTGGCATTGCGTATTATGGTGGACCCTTGGTAATGATGTGGAGGTGTTTTCAGTTTCTTTTTGAAGATGACCGTTTGATGATCTGACAGAAACAATAGATCGATGGAGAAGATTTAAAATTGCATCAAATGCAATTGAAGTCGTTGGTGCGGCATGCAAGTAAGCTTTAATGGTGGACGAGACGTCTACGGGCCATTTTTCATAAATTCTAAGTATTTTAATTGGCAATCTTCACCACAAGGGCATTCAAGTGTTTTCGAAGCAGTCCAGAGCAGAAGATAGAGTTTTTTCAAAGCAATTACAGCAGGGTTTGATTTCCTGCAGAGCGCGAAATTCCGGCGCGAAATTCCGTGAGTTACTTCCTTTATCACTGCTTTTGTTTGAATGTGATTCTTGTGGAGGGTTGTGTTGTGTTGGTCAGGGGTTTTCTTGATTAAGGTTCTAGGGTTACTGGTTCTTTTGAATTGTGGGAAATTGCAAAATTCTACTGTAATTTCGTTTTGGGTAGCCCCAGTTTGTGCACAAATTTGATCTTAGGAGAAGCCTTGGTTGTTTGAAATGGTGCCATTAAAGCAACATTCTGGCCTTATTGATTATTTGCAAAGGAATCTATATGACGATTTCCTTGACCAATTCCCTTTGTCAACAAACGACAAGAAGAGGCGTTTGATCTTAATGAAGGGGACAGCCTTAGGTGAGGGATTAAGATATAAAATCTATAACATTGCGGATGCTAGGGTAGCAATGACAGGTTTGGAAATGTTTAGGAGATGGTATGGGCAGCGAAATGCATCTCATCATTTTTCAAATGGTTGGAGATATGATATGGGAAAACTTGTGGTATCAAATGTATTTCCTGATGTTGACCTACTCAGGGCAGTGGCTACACGATATGATCCTGTCACAAGGATTATCAGGGATAATGATGGCAGGGTTTTACTGGATATAAATGCAGATGAGATTCGGCAAGTTTTTGATTTAAGTGAATATATTTCTTTCTTGGTCCGGATAGACTTTGAGGAAATGAAGCAGGAGTATGCCAAGTCACAACCTCTTTTTAGATCAAAATTGCTTCTTCGTCATCTAGCCAGGGCGGGTAGTTCAACGATTCACATCAGCCCAACTGACCGAGAACCTTTTAGGTTGAATTGTTTTGCTGATCATTTCTTGACAACTTTTTATTCACTTTGCCAAATTTTAGGTTTCAGCCCTAATACTGTGATGCCCATTGCTTATATGTTCATGGGGGCTCAAATTTCAGCATCTTAACTTTTCTGTAGTGTACGATTATGCTTCTTTCCTTGCTGAAAGGATATATGAGGGTTTGCTGAAGTTGCAAGCAGGAGACACTGGTACTCCTTGCTTTTGGTACTCCTTATTGATGTATATGTTCCTATATAAGAATGTTGAATTCTTCTCAGAGAAAATGGAGTTGAGACAAGAGGTGAATGGAGAAAAATTACCGGTGCAGGCTTGGAGTGCAGATTTATCTTACAACAAGGGAGGTGTTAGCTTTGTGCAATTTGATAACTGTTTTGCTTCCAGGCTCAGAGCTATACTGATAGTGAATGTGCCAAGGATTCTTGAGGATTTGCACGATTTCCTTTGACCCAAAATAAGGAAGCCTGATTTGAAGGTGTCATAATTGGGGTGACATCATTTTATACCCTATAAGCACTGTCCTAAGGGTTTATGGTTTCCAGGGAGCTCCTCATATTCTCCCATATAATGTACCATCAAGGATGGGATTTGCAGAGGTCATGTGGCAACTAGGTTGCATTCATGAACATAATTTGACAGGAAGAGGAAAAGGGACTTTGTTCCCTGATTACATTGTTGTTTCAGACTTTGTATTCTCCAAGGGAGGATGGGTTCACTTTGACAAGTATTTTGATAATTACCATTTGAAGAGTGGATCTAGGAGGCACAGCATGACTCTGAGGGATTCTTTGCCCTATTTAGGCAAAAAATTAAGGGTGGCAAGTTTGCTCATATTTTCAATTTTCCTGAGGATTTGATTAGAAATGAGTTTGATTTGAGCCAGCAGGAATTAAATAAAGAGAAATGGATTGCTTATGAGAAAATGCTGGCCATGGTGCATAAACTGGATCCAAAATATGATCCACTGATGGAGTTCACTCCATTTCACAAAAATCTACTCACAAAAATAATTGATTTCGGATGAATGATCAAAGAAACCATGAGCACCCAGAATCAAGAAAGTCAATTTGAAGTGGAAGTCAAGATTGGAGGAGAGGTCAACTTCAGTAACAAGGGACAAAGCCTCATATAGGAGAAAGAGAGATGACAACGCGATGAAGAGGCAGGTAAAGGTAACAACACGAAAAACATCATCACGTACCGGGAAACATGGGATCGTGAAATCCGAGGGATACGACCGTGACCGACTACCACCGAGTCGCCATCGTGCCGTTTTAAGAGAGTTGAGGAATTAGCAGCTCGAGATGCGTCAATTGAGTAATCGAAAGACGCAGACAGTCTTCATCCCCAGATCATCACAAATTGCGCTACCGACATGGATAGCGCAGCCAGACGCCGTGATGGTGGTTATTTCCCGATGATGCCTTGTGAAAACCCCGTTTTGCTGCTACTAGGCCTGGAAGAATGAATAAGATAAGCAAGAAGCGAGGAATCAAGATTCGACAGGTTCACTAGAATACGATTAGTCGCGTCGAAAGTTAACGGGAAAGTCGTCAGTTCATCCTGATGAAGGAACCGAAGCGGTCGAGTTCACCAGGTCGACTACTGGGGACATGTCGGCATACCAATGCCATGCGCCCAAGCATTCCAAAAGTGGCGGAAGAAGAACCAAAGCACCCTCCAAGACTCGACTTTAGTGAGATTATTCGCCCGCGCTACCGGGCACCCTGTCCCCCTGGGCTGGTTGTCCAGTTTATGGGTGGGCTCATTGTCAGAAGCCGAACCCTCAACAAAGTCAGCCGCTTTCGGGACATTGAATGCGGCTGGGGCGAAGTTCGCCGGTAGAAAGTTTCCGAAAAAGCTTACGGGGAAGCGCGCTAATTGGGGAAAGGTGAATACGCAGCATGTTGTCGTAGCGCCGGCCCCAGTAGACAGACATAGTACTCCGTACCGCCCCCATCGTAGCACATTGCTCACTACCTGATCATTGCCCCATGTCCCAATCATTTATACCGAGCCTCAACGCACACACCGTCACGAGTCAAGATCAAAGTCATCAGCTGAGAGTTTGTCAAGAATTCAGTCCAAAGGGTACATGACGAAATCACAAAAAGCCGCCCCAGTTAGCAAAAGCAATTGCAGTACACGAGGTGAACGTTGCCGATTCTGAAAGTTATTTAACGAGAAGGTTCCGCGCAAGTCACACTGCTGTTCTTCATATTCCGGTTGAACAAAACATTAGCATCTTAGAAAGTCAAGCCTGGCGACCGCCGAGAAGCGATTGACGCAACACCCATTTAGATGCGCCGGGCTCGCCATTCAGATCACCAAGCTTGATGAAACCGATCAGCCCCGCCGATTTGAGCATGAGTAAATCAGTAAGGAGCTCGGATGACTGAATGAATTTACCATGGCTGAGAGGGGACATATTAAAGACAGCCAAGACAGATAGTCGCAAGAGACAAACAATGACAGTACCCGAGCCTGTTGGTTTCAATGATCATGAATGATACTTGGGAAAGCGACGGAGGTGCGCGAATCAGCACCGGCCGATAAGCAATCTTGAATGGCGACAAATACTCGAGTGGTCATTACCCTTGCAGTTGAGCCACAAGGTGATGAATTAAGTTGCCGCTTGTACGGCAAATTTGAATAGAAATTTGGACGGTGAGCTTAGTTCGTTTTGAGCATGAAAAATGCCAGGCAACCCAGCCAGGTGCTTTTGCAGAATTTGGTTTCACCTACGGATTGGTGCACAGTTTTCCAGACGTATCAAATGTCGCATTGTTGCGATGAGGTGACGTCATTTGCTCGTTGGGTCTCCGTTTTCATACAGCGATGGGCGTCGGCCGCGCGGATGCTGGAAGGCCCAGTTCGAAGTTTGTAGTTCAAATTGTAGATAGTTCAACTTTTTGAATGTTAAGGCAATTTAGGTTAGTTCTTGTAAATGGGTTTTAAAAACTTATGAAGATTAGATGTTCGGAATATTACTAGCATTTAAGCACATATTGATAGAATTCCCTAGGTACACAGGGGGAATTTGAGTTACAATTCCCTCCAACTCTTTCACTTTTATTTCTTCCTTTTCCCTGGTTTCTTTACAATTTCCTTGTTCAACTTTACTGCTAGGAATTCCAGTAATCAAGATAATGCTAGTACTGTTCCGAAACATCTAATCTTCATAAGTTTTTAAAACCCATTTACAAGATAAGCCCAACCCTAAATTGCCTTAACATTCAAAAAGTTCTTACAATTTGCTCTGCAACTATACCTAGACTCAATCTTCAGAATATATCTCACTTGCCAACCACTTTTCCGGCCTTGAAATCCTTCTTATAGAAAACGAAGGAGCAACAAGCAACGGGCCAGAAATTACACGTCACCGATCAATTGGACCACTATGTGCTAGTTCAAAACTGAAACCAAAACCACCAAATCCCGGAGCATCTTTCTGTTGATTCTACTCATCACACAATAGCCACAATATTTGTTACATCTCAAAACTTGTGCCCAAAGCCACCATGGAACAAAACCAAAATCAGTTACAAAATAACCGCTGAACTGTCAGTTGCTAGTAATAGCCATTGTTTCACTCCTCCTCGGTTAAGTATTTGTCCACCCAATTCTGATATTCCTCATCCGTTGGCCAATTAAAATTCATCACCTCCATCACCTTGGTATTGTAAGGTGTGAATTTCACTGCAACCTGGTTGACCTCCCTCTCAAATGACTCTAAGAACATGCTGGTATTAATTATTTTATCCATGCTGCTCACCAACAAGTCATGATCCGAATCATCACAAATCAATTTGATTTGTGCATTAATAATCTCTTCTGCCCTATCTTGCCATTGCTGCAATGTCTTAATATTTCCCTATGCATCTATTATATATGGCAGAAAAGTATCATTCCAATCATCAAAACTCTTTACTAGTTTTCCAATTTTCCTACTCAAATCATCAGGTAGGGCCTGAAATCCCTTCAATGATTTCATAAAAATTTGAGTAGGCTTTAATGACTGAAGCCTGTTATTTGCATCAAATCTGGTAGCCTTAAACATAACATCTAAATCAGTGGCTCGAGGGATCCACTTCTCAACCAGAGGTAGAACCACTTCCCGATCTCTGTTAATGTTTTGTATTTCAACCAAGAATAAAGAATATAGAGAATGTATAGTTGGCAACCTAGAATCAACCTTCTCATTTAAATGCCTCAAAACGGTGTCAACCACCTCATTGTGTTTTGCTATAGCACCATCCTCGCTCTTAGGGCAGCCTGTAATTCTGTGATTTTTTTCATCATCTGCCCTTTGGCAGGATCTGCAGAATACTCAACCTCCTCTTCAATTGGCCCTGGTGCAGGGCTATTAGCAGGTGTCTGAAGTGGGGCTCCAGGAGTATAAATGATTGGAATAATAGGGGGCAATGACCCCGAAGTAGTAGGTAATGCTTTGATAGTAGGGGCACTGGAGGATTCTCCCACCTGCCCATATCTTAATCTATCTACTTCAGATTGCAGTTCAACATTTTTCTGCTGCATTCTACTATACTCCCCAATTATTGCATTGTACTTCTCCATTAGGTTTTTCCTTTCGGCTTCCTCTCTTTCAGCTGTCTTCTGGGCCAATTTGGCCACATTCAATGTCAAACTTGTGGCTTCTGTTGTTGAGGTTTCAGAAGCTCTCTTGATAATGAGCCCACCCCTTAAATTTGGTTTTCTACCCTGAGGTGCCAATGCCCATATGGCCAAAGTCTCATATTCCTCACTAAAGGCAAAGTCTTGTAGGGCTGCCTTGATTTCTTCTTCACTAATTTGCATAGGATGCTTGGACTACATAATAGCATTGAATGCTACAACATCAGCAATGTCCCACTCAGGGAGAAGTAAGACACCAGCCTGAGTTACAAGTTTCCTTCCTTCATCAGGAGTGATGTTCTTGAACAACTCCATTAACTCGGCTTTGACTTCATCATTATTCTTCTGGTCAGACCTATCAGATCTTGATTCCCTCCTTCTCTTGCACTTATCTTGGTATTCTTCAAATTTCATCCTCCAAATTAACTGTAAGAATACAGGAGTTTTCACAAAGGCATCATCATCCAGGAATGCCTTGCAGGCCACCATCTTGGCGTCTTGTACATACTGCCCCTTTATATCCATATCAGTTAGCACCAATTGTGATGATCTAGGAGGGGATGGAATACCAATTTGCATATCCTGATCAGTTATAATTATCTCATCCTCCAGAGCCTCTTGTGATTCCTCAACTCTTCGCCTCTTAAGGCTTGGCTCTGATGGCAGCTCTACCGGGTCATCTCTAGGTGGTGAATCCAGATCCACAGTCATTATCCCTCCAGGTTTCCTGATTCCATGACCCGGCTGTGATGATGTTTTCATTATTTGTTTACCCTTTTTATTTTCTGTCTCTTCATCACTGCTGTCATCTCTCTTTCTCCTGTATAGAGGCTTGTCCACTGGTGGTTGATAAGTTGGCCTCTTCTCCAATCTTTGACTTCCCGAGTCACTTCCAAATTGACTTAACCATAAACCCTTAGGACAGTGCTTACAAGGTATAGAATGATGTCACCCCAATTATGACACACCTTCAAATCAGGCCTCCTTATTTTGGGTCGAAGGAAATCATGCAAATCCTCAGGAATCCTTGGCACATTCACTATCAGTCTAGCTCTGAGCGTGGAAGCAAAACAGTTATCAAACTGCACAACGCTGACACCTCCCTTGTTGTAAGATAAATCTGCACTCCAAGCCTGCACCGGTAATTTTTCTCCATTCACCTCCTGTCTCAATTCCATTTTCTCTAAGAAGAAGTCAACATTCTTATATAGGAACATATACATCAATAAGGAGTACCAAAAGAAAGGAGTACCAGTGTCCCCTGCTTGCAACTTCAACAAACCCTCATGTATCATTTCAGCAAGGAAAGAAGCATAGTCGTACACTATAGAAAAGTTAGGATGTTGAATTTGAGCCCCCATGAACATATAAGCAATGGGCATCACAGTATTAGAGCTGAAACCTAAAATTTGGCAAAGTGAATAAAAAGTTGTCAAGAAATGATCAGCAAAACAATTCAACCTAAAAGGTTTTTGGTTAGTTGGGCTGATGTGAATCGTTGAACTACCCGCCCTGGCTAGATGACGAGGAAGCAATTTTGATCAGAAAAGAGGTTGTGACTTGGCATACTCCTGCTTCATTTCCTCAAAGTCTATCCGGACCAAGAAAGAACTATATTCACTTAAATTAAAAACCTGCCGAATCTCATCTGCATTTATATCCAGTAAAACCCTGCCATCATTATCCCTGATAATCCTTGTGACAGGATCATATCGTGCAGCCACTGCCCTGAGTAGGTCAACATCAGGAAATACATTTGGTACCACAAGTTTTTCCATATCATATCTCCAACCGTTTGAAAAAGGATGAGACGCATTTTGCTGCCCATACCATCTCCTAAACATTTCCAAACCTGTCATTGGTACCCGAGCATCCGCAATGTTATAGGTTTTATATCTTAATCCTTCACCTAAGGCTGTCCCTTTCATTAAGATCAAACGCCCCTTCTTATCATTTGTTGACAAAGGGAATTGGTCAAGAAAATCGTCATATAGATTCCTTTCCAAATAATCAATAAAGCTAGAATGCTGCTTTAATGGCGCCATTTCAAACAACCAAGGCTTCTCCTAATATCAAATTTGTGCACAAACTAGGACTACGCAAAACGAAATTACAGTAGAATTTTGCAATTTCCCACAATTCAAAAGAACCAGTAACCCTAGAACCTTAATCAAGAAAACCGCTGACCAACACAACACAACCCTCCACAAGAATCACATTCAAACAGAAGCAGTGATAAAGGAAGTAACTCACGGAATTTCGTGCCCTGCAGAAAATCAAACCCTGCTGTAATTGCTTTGAAAAAACTCTATCTTCGGCTCTGTACTGCTTCGGAAACACTTGAATGCCCTTGTGGTGAAGATAGCCAATTAAAATACTTAGAATTTATGAAAAATGGCCCGTAGACGTCTCGTCCGCCATTAAAGCTTACTTGCATGCTGCACCAACGGCTTCAATTGCATTTGATGCAATTTTAAATCTTCGCCGTCGATCTATTGTTTTTGTCAGATCATCGAACGATCATTTTCAAAAAGAAAATGACAACACCTCCACGTCATTACCAAGGGTCCACCATAATACGTAGCGTCAAAGGAGTACACGTGGCGCCCGCCCGCGATATCGCGATCACTAAACTCCCTTCAGTTTAGGATCACGCGATGGCGGGCAACCGTTGATTCCCTTCATCGGTGATCACGATCATACATAATAGGGAACAACATCAATACCTATTCGTCGAGCAACCTTTTCACCAAGGTTAAAACATCACCGTTGATTATGAACACGTGCATTTCACATGTGGTTTAGTAACCCGCTCAATAATGCACTAAAGTCCGATACACATATTAAACACTTTATTCACTCTATTCAGCACCAGCAACCTGGGACACGTGGCGCCAGCCCGCGATATCGTGATCACCAAACAGCCAGCGGTGATGTCATCGCAAGATAGTGGTGATGTCATCGCAAAATCACGGGGAACGGTTAGGATCAACCGCAGGGAAATCGACGGTTATCAAATAACCCCCGCAAAACATTAAAGTTACTTAGAAGAAAATAAGGGGAAGGGGACACCGCCTAGGGCAATGATAGTCGATGACTCAATGTTGTTTTAAAAGCATAGGGTACGAACTAACTCAGACCTTAGTAAATAAAAGGGGGCCAGCGAAATATTTAGCATTTTTATTAAAAAGAGGCCAGGCCTAGATGATTCAATGGGACATAAGTTGTTTTTTTTTAAAACCCCTCCCAAAAAGTAACGATAGAAAAGATCCAACCCAAAGATGGCACAACAAGGCTTCATGAAAGCAAAATAAAATTCTACCCCCAGGTACCTTCCAAACAATCAAGACAAACTAATAATAAAAGGAAACCCAGGACTTAAATTTGAGGCTCCGTCAGCTTCCTCTTCAAACATAGGATTTGAGGAGAAGTATGTATCCAAATTTTTTGGTTGAGTTGTCAAAAGTAGGTATGCACAACTTGCCTAACCTTCATTGTAAGCCCTAGCTGTGGGTTCCTCTCTCTTTCTTGGCTCTGTTTCTTAGCTTCAATTGGCAAAAATTTGTAAGAGACATTGTTTTATGAGATTATTCCCAAGAGATCTATACTCATCTAAGTAGTTCAAATAGCTTTGTCCTACATTCTTCTGTCCCTATGACCATCTAGGTCTTCTGCTCTATCCAAAATTTAGGCATCAGGGGTCTAGTTACTGATCCTTATTATTCTGTTATTATTATTATTGCTGTTGTTTGCAGAATTAATTGCGTCACTGTTCATATTTTCAACATTTGTGTCAATAACTTGGTCAACTGCTGCTGTCCCTGTATAAGTGCATTTAGTTGCTGCTCTATATTAATGTCCTCATGTGAATTTCTTTTATCTTTGTTTGCCATAATTTCTTCTACTTCCAAATCTGCAAATGGAAATCCTTCTATATTTTCCAAACATTGAAATTGTGGCCTTTTGAGTTCTATCTGATAGCACTTGTTTATTCTATAACTTGGATGCATATGGAGCGTATTTCTGTATCAATCTGTTAGAGACCCAACAGGCTGGTAGGAAAACTAGCTTGGATACCAGTAAAATATCCCTAACTGATTTTTTTGTATTTTTGACAAATGTTTGACAAAATGCTTATGAACTAAATAAATGCAAGAAATTGATTTACTTTGGTCTATCCACAATTCACGCAGCTATAATAGTATTCAATTGAAATTTATCTCAACAGAGCTACATATGAAGACAACACGTATCTATTTTATGTGTTAGAGGCAAATATTAGGGTTAGAGGGAATAAAATAGTCTTTAAAAGTCAACAAACAGTCAAAAAAATAATTAAAAAATGCAAAAAGGGGTTGGAAAAGTCAGCCTGAGCGCAAATTCCTCCCGGGTTCGAAAAAACCGAACATTGGTCGGACCCACAGTCAGGGTTCCGAACCCTGGCTGAACCTACAGTTGTTTTTTCGAACCCACAGCGAATTTGGTCGAACTTTTCGAACCCGTATTGAACCCATATTGAACCCGGGCTTCCCAGGGGCGAACTTGGTAACTTAGTAAATTAACAATAACCATATATTTGCCTTGTTTTAACATTGTGTTGTATCCGCAATATTCACATCATGGTGAGGTTGGGCACCCACACACATTTCAACATGAGTAAACTAACCATATAGATAAAGTGGTCTACTTTACATGAAGAAAAATGAGAATTGGAAGAAAATTGCACATTAGAAAGGGATTTACTTGGATGGCAAATTGAATTGGCTATAGGTATATATTGTGCTTTGCATGTGACTAGAAATTTTGATGCATGGAACAAAATGGCATCTTAAGAAAGGGAACTAACCTGACTGAGAGCATAGGGTATTGCAGAGTACATTCCTGCAGCCCTTTTTCTGTAGAACACAGTTCTCTCCACTGCAATTACAGGCTGCACAGTTGAACAACTATTGACTCCTAAGAAGATTACAAATCCATATAAGGCACCCGCAACAATAAAGAGATTGGTGTTGTTGGACCTGATGTTCAAAAAATGTCTAGTTAGCTAATAAGGTAATCAGAAGCTAGGTATTCACTAGGGCTAGAAACAGGTCATTTGATATTTTGGTAGTCTGTGCAGCTAAAATGTTTGGAAAGTAGGATGTCTTGAATGGAACTACATATGATTTTGTGCCAACCTTCCAAAAGATTAAGTAAAGCACAGACAAGTGTGAATAAGTATCTAACACTATTATAGTCAGGGCTACACCAGTAAGTCCACCATTGCTTCCAGAAACAAGACTTGAATTGTCCAAAGAATGACTGAGAATACTGGGTTGGAAAGTGAAGTTCTTCTGTTTGTGGGGGTGGCCGGTGGAGTATTGAGCTCTTTCACCAAGGCTTTGTTTCGCCTGAATATTTAAAAAAATGACTGAATGTCAAATAGTAGTTTTAGTTGTATGTTGGCTTCTCTTCTGTCCGTGTGTCTCCGTGGTTGCAAATTGATGCCAAAGATTTGTTTCCTAAACTTGCAGTTATTGGGCAGGGTTCTTCTGGAGAAGTGTATGAGGGTTTATGGCTTGGAGTGAAGGTTGCTGTTAAGGAGATCCCCATATTTTGCGAGGATTTCGACTCTCTACTGCAAGTGAAAATTGCCGTGCACGCAAAGCTGCAGAACCCTTTAATTGTTCAATTGATAGGTGTGTGTTTGACAGAAAAATATTGCTCAAGGGTACAGGCGAGTTAAGCTGTATGATTTTGGGGAGTCCAGTTTAAGGCTTTACAGTTTCCGGTCCCCTGAAGTCAGTAGGGTAACTTGTTACTGGAGGGCGCCGGAAGTCTTCCAATATCCCCAAGAAGGTTTTTCTAATGGGAATGCAGCCCTTTGAGGGAGTGGATACCATGAATGTCTACGGACCGATAATACAAAACAAAAGGCCGAAATTACAATACAGCGATGGCAAGGTAGACACGAAATGGATTTGCTTAAAAAAAAATAGCCTAGAAAATTTGAAGCAGATGCAAATGGTTTCTGTAATGCAGAAGGTTAAAAAAATACAATAAACCAAAATCATGGGAAGTGGCTTACCTACAAATTCTGCGGAAATTGTGTTGCCCTGTCAATGATGCCAATGAGAGAAAATGGGCAGAGGTCGTAGGAAATTTTCAGGAAACCCCAAGTTGTGTACTGTTGCTGCTTAATCTTGCTGTTTCAATCTATTCACAGTTAAGGGGCGGAAAGCATTAGCGGCGGGGGAAGCAGTAAAATATGGAGTGGAAACCATTAACAGTGAGAGAAATGCGACTTACCTCAAGATTCTGCACAAATCTCTGTTGATGTCACTGATAAAAAAGGAGGTCACGAAAGCAGGGCAGATATTAACAGAAGGCAAATATTTTGGAAGGAGAGTTAAACGATCAGCGGTTGTGGATGGATGGAGAATCTTGCCAAGCACCTCCGTGCTTTCCAACCGTCAATGGTTAAAAAGAGCTTCGAAAGCTCAAAGAGTGACACACCTTTGGCGTAACCAAAGCATTTCCAACTATAATATCTGACAGAAATCCAACTTATGTTATGCTTTGATGGATGTACATACCCTGTTTCAAAGCTCCCATTTTATTACAGGCAGGGAGGATGCTGGCAAAGGTTGTGAAATCTGGCTTTACACCTACCAATTGCATTTGCTTGAAAGTTTCTAAAGCCTTTTCAACAAATCCATTTTGTGCATATCCTGCAATATTGTAATCCATAGGCCACATTTCTTTCAGGGACTTTGATGGATATTCATATCTTGTTTCAAAGCTTCCATTTTGGAACAGGCAGGGAGGATGTTGGCAAAGGTTGTGGAATTTGGCTTTACACCTGCGAATTGTATTCGCTTGAAAGTTTTTAAAGCCTTTTCTCCAAACTCATTTTGTGCATATCTACTGTAGATGCCTAAAGTTTGTCACCTTAGCTTTGTTGTAATCATACCATTTAATCACCCTAGTCTCATACTATTGACTAACACAGTCATTCCAATCGATCAAGTCTGTCATCATTTGTCAATTGACCAATTCTATTGTCAAGTTATTCTCATCTCTCATCACACCTTTGATTTATCAACTTTATTGCTTTTGTCAATTAATTGATTGCATTGTATTATTCCCTCTAATATTACCTCATGTCTAATTAATTATCTCTAATTAATCCATGCACATATATCCAATTAAAATAAATAAATAATTCTTATTATCTTCACCCACATTTCATTTATCAATCAAAATCGGTTTACAAATGAGTCAATTCCATGTTTCACTCATGTCCACTCGTGTCAATAAGTTTCGCTTTCCACTCATGTCAATTAGTTCCGCTTTCCACTCATCAAACAAATTTTTAACTAATTGATTGATCGAGTTAACTCGTAAATCAATCAAATTAGTTGATTGAACGATCAATATAGTTGATAAGTAGGAGGTATTTTCCACAGTGTGTCAAATTATGATATTGCTATCAGAATTCAACCGTGTAGTTTTTGGAGTCAAACTCACTGACCCATGTTTCATGAGCAGTGGTTCACAAGAACCCATCTCTCGTGATAATGAATGGTCTACTTGGCATTCATTGCATCTAGGTGATGCTTACAGAGGTGCAATTGGGCCTTCCCAAGAGGTCACACATCCCAGTACTACTCCAACTCAAGTGTGCTCAACCATGATAGCAATAAAATAATCAAGTTGATTGGTTAGCTAGGTTTGTTGATTAATGTTTTTTGATGGATTTTGTGGATGCTCAACTGCTGTGCAAGCTCTTTGATAATATGACAATGATTTGATTCAAAAACTCATAAATGGATCAAAGACTTTTTCAGAATGCTCCCCAAATTTTTGGAAGGAATGATGGATTATAGATTTAGAAGTGAAATATGAATGGCCAAGATTGATTTAATTGATTTGGAGGATAAAGATATGATTTATAATTAAGTATGATTAACTATTCAACACAATTGATTGATCAGTCAACTAGCTCGATTGATCAGTCAACTAACTTGATTGAGAGTTAACTTGATCAACTAATTAGTTAATTTGATTGATGAGTGAAAGATGGAATTGACTTAATTGACATGAGTGAAATGTGAGATTGACTTATTTGTTAATTGACTTTGATTGATGTGTTAAAGTGAAAGATGGAATTAACGAAATTGACATGAGTGAAATGTGAGATTGACTTATTAACCGATAGGCTACATATAGTGTGAGATTTGAGCCTGAAACAAGTCTCACACATGCAAACCACTGTTGAGTCATCAGAAAACAAGTTTTAGCTTCCGTTTGATGGTAAACCAGCTGCCATTTAATAGTAAAAGCCTCCAAAATCCCACTTGTCATGTAAAAGCCAGATAAATATTGATTTTCCAATTGGATGGGGTCATTCTCTTTCCATTTGCCTAAGTTTATTTCATTCCATTATTTAGCACTTATTATTAATTGTTTAATCCAACCACATGCAACTAGAATTCACAGCACATGGCATCCATACGCACCCATGCATAAATATGTGCTCTCTAACATATTAACATGCATATAGTTTTCTATCGGCATAATCCTTGAACCTCCTTTAGGTGCAAGTGCTAGTTTGTCAATTGACTTTGATTAATGGGTGAAATGTGGGCAAGGATAATTATAATTATTTATTTCTTTGAATTGTTATATATGCATGGACTAATTAGGAGCTAACTAATTGGTTAGATATGGGGTGATATAAGGGTAAATGAGATTAATTAATTGACATAATGTAATTAATTAATCAATAAGGTGAAATATCATGATGAAGTTGATAAATCGGCAGTGTGACAAGTTAAGGACAAACAAAAATAGTTGATTGACAAACGATGATATAATTGATTGGTTGGAATGGAGTTAGTTGACATCAAGATACTAGGGTTATTAAAAATTGGATGATAATGACAAAGTTAAAGGTGGCAAAATCAAGGTGCCTACACCCAACAATCACTGCATTCCATGAGACCACATTTCTTTGAGGGATTTTGTCAAATAGTTCACTTGCCTTGTGTATGCTTCCATATTTTGTGTGTGTCTATGAGGGCAATTGTAACTACTACATTTGACAAAATTCCTCTATCCTTTATGCTTTGATGGATGCTCATAACTTGTTCCAAAGCTCTCATTTTGGCATAGGCAGGGGGGATGCTGGAAACAGTTGTGGAGTTTGGCTTTACATCTGCGAATTGCATTTGCTTGAGAGTTTCTAAAGCCTTTTCAACATTGTCATGTCCCCTTCTCAGTGACATCTCTCGGAGTACAGGATTGGCCTATCACACGACCCTCGGAGGCTGATAGACTGGATAGAGGGTCACTTGGGAGCTTGGCTCAGCTTCAGTTAGCAGAGTTTGATCAGTAGTCTTTCGTTTGGGCTCGATCGGAGACTTTTTGCAGAATTGCTATTTTTAGCAGTTCCTGGCCATGGGACCCCTGCTATTTTAGCGATGAGATTGGCAAATCACTGTTACCTTGACGAAATCATCGGATGAGTAACGAGAGAAATATTAATATTTAATTGTATTAATTAAATATTAATTATTTAATGATTATAATATAAAGTTATAATATTAAATTATAACTTAAGTGATTCTTCTTGAGGGGTGCGCCATCATCAGGAAAGGGGCCAATTTGACATTTAAATTTATATTAAAATATTTGGCTGAGACTATGGAGAAATTAAAAGATTAAAAGTTGAATATTTTATTAAAACCCTATTATTAAGGAAATCACACTTTTGAGCATATTAGTGCATTTGCCTTGGGTTTTGAGCCATTATGTGATTATTGATTTTGAGAAACTGATCAAATTGATCTGAGCAAGAGACTTTAGGGTTTCAAGTTCGAATTCCTTGGGGAACGAGCCATCTCCATCGGAAGCAATTCAGAGGGTGTGAAATACCACTTGATTTATTGCAGCAGAGGTTTCTTCAGTTAGAGGAAATCACAGAGCTTCAGAGCATTCATTATCTACAGAGTTCTTTTCAGTGTTTTGCATTCAGAGCATACCTATTCATCTAGGCGCCCCCTTTACAGAGACTTGGACATTGATATTTGAAGAGGCCGTACATTCTTAATGCTGTTTCTGACAGGCCGTACTATCCTGTCAGGCCGTACCTGCACAAAGAGATGTGTTTCTTCATCTTGAGAGAAACGCCTTTTATATTTGCTTCAAACCTTCATCAATGGAAGCGCCTACATAACTGGAGTCACCTGCAACCACCATTCAGAGGGAGAAGGGCATTTATGACCTCAGCCGTACCAGATTTGTACTTCAGCTGCTGCAAATATCAGGTTCCTAATTTAATAAAAAAACATTGCCTTTACTTTGCATGTTATCAGATCTTCCATGTAATCGTTGCAGAAGAATAATATATGATCTAGCTTCAGTATTTGTATTAGGGTTTGAGATTTACGGAGTTAAATAATTTTGTAGAATTTATTTCTTATTTCCAAGCAAAATCGCATTCTTCTTTATTTATGCAAAAACTCAAAAACGTCAAAAAAATCAAAACCCTTCAGAAAAACCTAAAAACAGTCAGATACAGAGATTTTGGGGAAACTAGGGTTTCTACAAACATATCTATTTTGTGCATATCCTGCAATCATTGTATTGCATGAGATCACATTCCTTTGAGGGATTCCGTCAAATATTTTATGTGCCTCGTCTATGCTTCCACATTTTGCATGCATGTTTACCAGGGCAATGCAACTACAACATCTGACAAAATTCCTCTATCCATTATGCTTTGATGGATGTCCACACATTGTTCCAAAGCTCCCATTATGGCATAGGTTGGGAGTATTTTGGTAAATGTAAATTGATCGTGTTGGATACTTGTTTGCTGCATATAGTGAAACAATGTGACTATTTCATGTGGATTGTGATGAGCCCTGCTGGCTCTCAGCTCAAAACCCTCAATTTCTTAAGTCTTTAAATGTTTTTTTAAGTTTTTAGAGAAATCTTAATAGACAGAAGAGAAGGGGCGCAACATATTTTTGCTCATAAAATATGAATTTGATCTTATTTCTTCAAAAGGAAAGTACAGAATATATTATTCAACTCCAACAAATAGATTGAGAATGATAAACATACCAAGAAGGCTCCAGATTATTTTAAATAAAGAAATGGCCAGATCTACTGCTAGAAATGGTGAAAACAAGCATGAAGGCACGCCAAGACTCCAGAAGTGGTTTCTCCTGCTCAGAAACTGGTCACAATGCTATGAAATAACAAGGTGCCCATGATAGAAGCCCAAAACCCCACAAAAGGAAGGCGTTTCACTCGATTCCTTCACACGCCGTTCTCAAGGCACAAACCCCAAAGCAGGCCGTACGACTATGAAAAGGAGAGGTAGAATCTCTGATGAAGAATCTCTGAAGCTGTAGAAGGACGCCACCAAGAAACCCTCAATTATTGTCAAGAACAAACAACTGCATAAATGAAATCCCTGTCTGCAACTGTAGAACCTCTGTGTGAAGCTCTCAACTGTACTGATTCAGCTGATCTTTCACAGCCTCAAGAGTACTCAACACTGAAGAGTTTTCCGTTCCTCAATGGACAAATTGATCATACCCTGGTCACAGGAGAATGCTCAGAAGAAAATGCACAAGGCAAATTGAAATAGTCAAAAGTTATGAGTTTCAATTGCCAGGAAATGCTTTATACCAATTGGCACGCATTTCAAGAAAAGTACGGCCTTTGCAATCATTAAAATATTTTAATATTTTAATATAACCTTTTTCAATAGTTGCCATAAATACTTTGAGCGCACTTTTTCAATATTTTAAGTTATTAAAATATTAAAATCCCCTTTTGACATTTCTTAAGTGATATAAAATATTATTAAAGTCAATGTGACTTTAATAAAAGGCGTATAAGTTAAATAATTAACTTAATCACTTAAAATTCCGTAATACGCTCAAAACTCGGGATAATCTCGTGCCGTCAGAAGCTGTGAACTCCTGGAATGCAAACGCTCGCTGTGATCCAAGCACTGTCCACTGAAAACACGAACAATCAAACTCTCCAAAAAGCAACACTGACCCTCTATCCAAACTGGCTAGCCCACAAGGGTCTAATAAAGGGCTAACACACTATTCCTGAGAACTGTCTAGCGAGGGGACATCACATGGATACCCATGTCTTCTATATGCTGTAGTAATCATATTCCACAAGATCTCTCATTCTTTCATGAGATAAAACACTCTACGGGCTTCCACCAAACTTTTGCACTTGAAATGCATGTGAATAAGCTTATTATGAAAACTTGTCTGTAACAAAGGCAAATCACTTGCAAGGGATGAAAGAGTGGATATTTTTCCCATGTAAAAGTGTTTTCTAGAGAATACAGGTCTGCAGTAATTGAAGATATGTAATCTTCAGAGGGGTTGTGTCCAGCAAGTAGAGTGGACAAGGGCTTCGTCAGCTAGCTGTTTCTACATAATGCCTGTGAGACTCAGATGAATCCTTAGCATTTGAAGGGCAAATTTGAATGGATAACACTAAAAGCGATATAAGTGTATGCCTTGTATTGCTGTAGCACTTGATTTGACCTATTTGATGAATGGACGGACTTCCACCCAGCAGCCATCAGCCATTTGCTAGTTCTGATCATGGTTACCTTCCCATTAATTTATGCACAAATACTCTCTTGAATGATTTCACATTGTGATTAATTTTTGGTCAGCACATCCTTAACAAAAACTCATGCACAAAATTCAATAAAGAAGAATATATGCACAAACTCTCTCTTGATTCCTTGAATGATTTCAAATTGTGATAGTTTTTTTGTACCTTAAGAAAAATTCATGCACAAAATTCAGTAAAGAAGAATTTATGCACAAATTCTCTCTTGAATGCTTTCAAATTGTGAATTTTTTTTGTACCTTAATTGTGTGGATGAAATTTGAAGTTCCTTGTTGTTTGCTGTTGCATCATGGAATGGTAGGTGTGGCTCTGCTAACTCATATTCATTCAGATTCATGTTCATTGATCATTGATAAAAATTCTGTTGAAATATCTATACAGAATGAATGTCTGGTTCTATATGCGTTTTCTTCTGATGAGTTTTTTGTCTCCACAAGAGGATTGAATGCTTCACATGAATTGTGCTTTGAATTATTTTCTGGATGGAAGCTTCTGTTTGGACACTGGCAAAGCGAGCCTAACACTCTTATCATTTTCTCATATTCTGCAGGTTACTTAACCAGTTAACCTTATGAAGCAAATTGGCCTAGGTACCTTATGATGAAAATCAGTCCAGCTTCTGTATTGAATTGTTCACATAGATGGCTGAGCCTTACACTCAACTTCTGAAGAAAATTGTTACAGTTATCTGCATCTTTTGAAGAAAATTGGTCCAGTTATTTCATTGGATTGCAAACATCTTGGTTTGTTGTCAAATTAATTTCTGTATTATAGAGTGTGTATGTTTGTATACACTTGACCATTGGAATGGATGGCCCTGCTTTTCACGATACTTGTAGCTGCGTTCATCTTTAGTTCCAGCAACTATGAAGTCTGCTTTAACACCATTTGAAGAGAAATGCAAGCTCCATCTTAGGTTTATTACCTTGTTTTAGAAAATTATTTTCTGGATGGAAGCTTCTGTTTGGACACTGGCAAAGCGAGCCTAACACTCTTATCATCTTCTCATATTCTGCAGGTTACTTAACCAGTTAACCTTATGAAGCAAATTGGCCTAGGTACCTTATGATGAAAATCAGTCCAGCTTCTGTATTGAATTGTTCACATAGCTGGCTGAGCCTTACACTCAACTTCTGAAGAAAATTGTTACAGTTACTTGCATCTTTCGAAGAAAATTGGTCCAGCTATTTCATTGGATTGTAAACATCTTGGTTTGTTGTCAAATTAATTTCTGTATTATAGAGTGTGTATGTTTGTATACACTTGACCATTGGAGTGGATGGCCCTGCTTTTCACGATACTTGTAGCTGCGTTCATCTTTAGTTCCAGCAACTATGAAGTCTGCTTTAACACCATTTGAAGAGAAATGCAAGGCCCATCTTAGGTTTATTACCTTGTTTTAGATTTAAACTCTCTATGACCAGCTTGGGGTATGTCTGTTGACCACTTTTCTCAAGGAGAGGATTGGATGGATTTATAAACCATCCAAGTTAACTGGACGGATTTACACTCTTCTAAACTTGATGGGTTTCCAATAAAAACAAATTTCGAAGAACCTTGTAGTTTCTGAAGTATCTATAGAACCAAATTTCGAGGAACCTTCTAGTTTCAGAAGTATCTCACGGCATAGCATTTTCTCTTTCTTGCTGTTGCAACTTGGCATGAGTAATTCTGTATTTCCTGCATGTAATTCTAAAGCACGATCTTTACGAATGGCTTTGAAGAAAGTTCTGGTGGACGCCTAATGATGAATATTAAGTTAATGTTGCTAGCTGTTTTATAACATTTTTGTATTTTTTGCTAAACTATAATCTTTCATTTTGGGAATTATTTTTTGTAATCTTTTGAAATTCAAATTGAGAATTTTTTTCTCACTCAGCTTAATGAACTATTTGTTTTCTTCGTCATCTGCTAGAGTTGAGATAATAAAATATGGTCAGAATAGTTTCTACAAAATGCCCGAGTTACAGGTGTGGATATTCTTGAGTTTTTTTAAGGATGAACTTGCTCATTATTCGAGCAAATATTCATATTCTTTCACTTGACTATGTATGCCATGTGGGTATCAAAATCCAAATTTATTAAATGAATGATTAAAAATAAACAAAAAATTAAAACCACGTGGTAATGAGAATATACAAATTATATATAGGGTTTAGATGTTTGAATTCTTGGGTCTGATAGCACAGAATCATTCAATTTTGTAACATTACAATTAAAACCCAAAAGTTTTGTGAAAGGTTATCATCAAGCATGTTGGTTACAAATTCTTGAATGGCAAACCTTCTTTGGAGACCATTGAGTCGCCTGGTCCTATAGTTATAAACACACGTCAATCCACCCCCTATATATAATACAACAACACACTGTTGTATATAAATATAATGCGTACTACTACTAGACTACCAGATATAGGGGAGAGGACCCAGTACCTGAGCATGTTTCAATAGTTGTGATAGTAGTTGTTTATAAAATGCCCAATATTTTTATCAATATTAGACCAATAGTTGTGACTTTAAATTTGTTAGTGTTTATGATGACTACCCATAATTAAACAAAATGTAGTCCTTTGATCTAAAAATCAACCAATCATGTGATTCCACATCAGCGCTCAATAAAACATGTGAATGTACAAGTATTGGTCTCACTTTTTTTCTTGGTCTTTTTGGACACCTTGACAAAAAGCATGCTGATGTGGCATCATATTTGATGATGTGGCTCTGAAACCTTAGTTATAAGCAGGGGACTTGCCAAGTAAGCTGCTGTAAAAAATTGGGAGTGATTTGAAATTTCCACGTAGGATAATTAGAAGCGCGAAGTTAGGGTGCACAACTACTGGGTCCTCTCCCCTAATGCTTTCATCTCTTTAAGCCAACATTGGTAATGCTTTGGCTAACACATTTTAGTGACCTTATCATTGGCGAATACTTGACATGTAATTTAGGACTGTCTTGGTTAGGTTTGACATTCGATGGTCAATGCTTATTTAAAATTAAAATTTGGGAATTTGATAAGGGGTAAATGATTGCCATGTGTTGAGACCACATGATGATGAATGGATGTCAAATATGGTAATAGTGTACACAAACATGTGGAAGACCTACAAATTTGTTAACTTCTCGTATTTCAAGTTGAAGAATATTAGAAGTGTTGTGAATGTTAGGATGCTATGTGGGTGATATTGTATGTGCCAAGGATCATGTTATGATTTATGAGGTAATGGAGTAAGCTAACTTGTGGCTCATAGAACTTAGGTCTAGTTCGTATAGGTACAATTTTTTGGAATGGGTCAATTGTTTAAGTGGAGAGGGAGGTGTTAGAATCTGCGCCCTTATTATTGGTTTAAAATAGCTAATACATGAAAGTTGGGGGGCGTTGAGTTAAAGAAGAGGTCGCCCATGTTTGGGAAGAAGACAAAATTAGCTATAAGGAGGCAACGTAGAGTTTGAGAGGAGTGGCATGCCATTGAAGATAGGCATTCGAAAGGGTAGGGATTTGCCTTGTTTTGGGTAGTTAAAAATAGAAAATATCACTAGAGAGAACAAAGGGAGTCGTGATGAAGTTATAAAAAGCAGTATGATGTTTGGAAATGGTATGAGGGGCATTAGGGGAAAGGTTTTAGTTATTGCTATAGCTAACTTCATGCAACCATAGCTCCTAAATCATATGTTGGATCGAGATTATTTTTTGGGTTTTATTTGCATGCAAGGTAATAGCTTATAGCTATTGTTTTGGCTTGTGGGCATTTCCGATGAATGTGGGAAGGTTCAATAAGCACACAAGGGTCAAAAAATCCTCATTTAGAAGTGTCACCTGTTCATAGCTCTCACGTCCCAATTGTCATCCGCTATAACCACCAATTGATATTTTAAAAAAATCTTAATTGTGTCAATATTAGGGTGCAATTATAACAATTTTATCATTCATATACGCTCAAAAGTGAATGGGTCAAATTCGTAGGTTAATAATGGAGGTTTAGGTTAGCGGTCATCATAGTTCATACCTACACATTATTCATCAAACCTTAACATTGGACACCATTACACATTCAACCCAATTAATAATCACGTCGAGTCCGGTGGTGGATTATTTCCCACGATTTTTGTGGTAAAATGATTATTTCCTATCATTTAAGTGTGCTCACGGTCCAAAAACCCTCAAATGTTCGTTGCTATTTGCTCTCCATGGTGTGAGGTGACGACAAACATCATTCTCCTTTCAAAATGCAAACAATGGTACTCTTGAATCTTTTTATTCAACATTTTTGTGGCCCTGTGAAGGGTTTCTTGGCTGATTGAGTAATGACTACTACTCGTTTTTACCGATTTCATCATTCTTTTTCATGCCATTTTCACCATGTGATGTTTCACATTGTTGGGTCGGTGGTGGATTATTTCCCACGATTTTTTGGAGTAAAATGATTATTTCCTACTCTCCATTTTACCGTGCACTCATCGTCTGGTAAACCCTCCACGATTTCACGATGTTGTCTAATAAAATGATGTCATCTTGCGGGTTTGATCACATGTTTGCAAAAAATAATGTATTTGTCTCCTTGGACATTTTTCTTAATAACCCATGTGTATTTGGGCATATATCTACAAACCCACATCTCATTTAGTCTAGTTAAGACATTATTATCATGAAACTATTAACATCTTACAAACCATTACTTTTTTGGGCATATATTTGAAATCCCTCATTTGTATCTCTTATTAAAGATTTTTTTAGGGTTAAACCCTAAACTACTATAGGCTAATATTGCAAAAAACCCTTGCTTATATCATTTTCGACATATATTTGAAAACCATTATCTGCTTTGGTGCGATTAAGGAATTATCTCATGAAACCCTTGCTTGGTTTTTTCGGCATATATCTGAAACCTCGTGTTTGTTTTCGTGTGATTAAGGAATTATTATCATGAAACTTTTGCTTACTTTTTTAGGCATATATATGAAAATCCAAGTCTGTATTCATTTGACCTCTATTTAAATTTTTATCCTTTGGTTGTCCAATACAACACAGTAGCATTCATTTATTGTAAAATGTGTTAGTAATTGTCTACTTTCCATTGCACATACAACAAGGCACCATACATATACAAGACAAACTTTGTATCCTTTATTCTTTACTTAACAACTTACATTTTCATTGTACTCTTAGATGTTCACGCAAAGATATATATTCCAATATCAATGGGATTAAATGGCTGATGTCTTTGAAATTATTCCTTACAAACCCCCTTTATAAAGTCAGTATTTAACTATGTGCTCATTTACTAAAAGGCTTTGTTATATTTCGTGTCTCTTGTTCATTCAATAAATCAATATAAGCATGATGAACCATCCTTTATATATATCCCAGTTAATTCGTAGAAGGCTCCCTTATTTTAAAAAAAGGTTTACACATCAACTTGCATTTTCATTATGTGTGTGTGTGTATTCATTTTACCTGTGTTTGAATTTATATCCTTTGGCTATCCAATACAACACAGTAGCATTCATTTGTTGTAGAATGTGTTAGTAATTGTCTACTTTCCATTGCACATACAACATAGCACCATACATATATAGGACGAACTTTGTATCCTGTATTCTTTACTTAATAGCTTACATTTTCATTGTACTCCGAGATGTTCACACAAAGATTAATAGGTACATTTACTTGTCATCATTGATTTGAAATATAATCTAACTCTCATTGTATTTCATTAATTTTTGAAATACAATGAGAGTTGTTAGATTATATTTCAAATCAATGATGACAAGTAAATATTATAGTCTACCCCTTAAATCCATCGATAATTTCCACCCTCAAGCCCCTACTTTTCCATAAGAATTATTTTTTTAGATTGAAGGATTCACCATTATAATTAACACATTTTCTTATTATTTTCCAAGATTCGCCAATATTTTCTACAAAAAATTAGTGATGTTAAAAAATCGTCAATAAAATTAATATTTTTTTCCAAAAAAGGAAAGATTCGCTTATAGAAAATAATAATTTTTCCAAAAAAAATGAAAGATTCGCTAGGATTTTATATATATATTTTTAAGGGGGGTTTCTTAAAGTTATCATTGTTTTTTATGCATAATCAACAAAAGAGGGAGCTCCCCCTCCTAATTTGAAGAGCATTCTAACTGTGCATAGTTGTCCATTTCCAATACGCACACCAAAGGTGTGAATTGAAATGCCAACATAGTACATGTTAAATTCCTTGGAAAAATCTAGAGAGGATAGCGTTGGGGGAATTTACTATCGTAGATTTGATTTGGTTAAAATAATTTTTTCCTTCTATCCATCTAATGGTATTATTACCATTCATCATATCCACAGTGGCCTTTGTTATTTCTAAAAAATCAGGCACAAACCTTAGGAAATTAATTTTGCCAAAGAATGATGTGACACATGGTTTACAAGAAGGTAAGGACAACTGTTGTATCACTTTAACCTACTCCAGATCAATGCAAATTCCTTATTTAGATATGATGTGTCCAAGTAGCTTACCTTTTGTCACTACAAAGATAGATTTCTTTAGATTCAAAGAGATACCTTGTTGCCTATATCGCTTCAAGACACATTCAGAATGGTAGTCATGTTGTTCGCATTTCCTAAAAATACTATTAAGTCATCTAAATAGATAAAAATTATCTTGTTTCCAAAATATCCAAAAGACAGATCCATATCCCTTTTAAAATTGCACCCACATTCATAAATCCAAAAGTCATTCTATTGTAGGCAAAGGTACCCCAAGGAGTAGTGAAGGCTATTTTACACTAATCTTCTAGAGCTACACTAATTTGGACATAGCTTGAGAAACCATATATTATTGACATCATTTCAAAACCAAAAAGTACTGGTAGAACGTGGTCCATGAATAGAAGGGGGTAGTTATCCTTAAGATAAGTCTGACTAAGATTGTGAAAACTAACACAAATTCTAATTTTACTATTTTTATTTTTAATAGGAACTATGTTGGTGAATGAAATAGAATGACGAATCGGATAAATAATAATGACTTTAAGCATCTTATCCACTTCTATGAAAATAACATCCACTACCTTTGGATTAAACTATCTCTCTTTTTGTCTATATGGAGTGACCCTAGGCTTAAGAGAGATATGATGTTGAATTCACTTCCCATGAAATATCTATGATCATCATAGCACCATGTGAACACATCTATGTATTCTTCAAGTGATGTAATGAACCTTACCATTTCTTTCTTGCAACACTATTTTCTGATGAGGACAAACTTGGGATCATTTTTAGAACCAATATTAACTCTTTCATATTTAAAATAACCATACATCTGTTGAGTAACTTTATTTTTCACATAATGGTCCTATTTATCAAAAAATCCTCTAATGAGACTAGACGCTTTAGAATAGTATTCCCTTTTAATTGTACAACTTCGAGGCCTATTTCTAGTTTCTCTGTTGCATTACTTTTATGTGTTTCAAGAACCTTCAAAATTCAAATTGGAAAATGTTCCATTCCCTTCAAGAAAATAAATGATATGCCTATCATCATTAAACACCTACAAGTGATGGTCATTATCTAGCACACTTGGTCAATAAATCAAAATTAATCAAGTAAACTTCCTTTTCAAATTCAGGATGAGGAATAAGAAGAGAAGTGAAGACAACCACAACCAATTTGCTTTAGAATTTTGCTCTCTTAGAACAACTTGTATTGAAAAAGCATCAAAACCTTCAATTTCATCCCAAACCTTATTCTAATACTTTCTAAGTCTCATATTTTTTGGTTTGGAATCAGTTTCTAACTTGATTAACTACTAATTCCACATCACCAGTGACCTTGAGCTTCCTAGTTCCTTTCTCTTTCACAAATTGTAGTCCTAAGATTAAGGCCTCATATTGAATAATATTATTGGTAGTCTCAAAAGATAACGTATAAGATTTAGGGAACTTTTCTCCTATAGGAGAATAAGAACTATCCCAACTCTAGAACTAGAAGAAGACCTTCCATCAAATTGCATTGTCAATATTTTAGAAGAAATATATGAGTGAGAAATTTAGGGATATCCTTTTCTTCCAAAGTAAGCATATAAGTACTGGGACCGGTTTCCACATATAGAATCTCAAACCTTGGATTATTTGACTCCAAAATAGTGTATTTTTCTTTAGGTTAAGGATTAAGAAAAACTTTCTTATTGCCAATAGGTATCAAGGAATGAGACCGGTCTAATTGAATCTCATCACCTAGGTCTTTACAAAAGCTCCTGATCAACAACATGCGATAACTTCCTGGAGTATGACTACCAAAATGTTAATCTTTAATTTCTTATGTGGGCATGTCGCTAAGGAAACATGTGCATCCTTAATTTGGCCTACAAATGGAACTTGTTTTTATTCCATAAAATAAACCTTTCCAAAGGGCTTATTAAAGGAAAGTCCTAAAGCCTGAGCTACTTTGGAAGGCATGACATGGTTTGAGGCACACCAAAATCAATTATTCAATTACTAAGCTTGCAACTAACTATATACAAAGACATAAAAAGGATCAAGATTATTTGAATGAGTGACAACAACAAGAGGAATATCATTTAGAATCAATTGTTTCATTTGGACCATCATCACTTGCAAGTTCATCCGATTCTTGATGGATGATAGATTTGGGAGATTTAGAATCCCCTTTTATACATTGGACTAATTTCTCCAACTGATGGTGATATTTGATATTTTTGTATTTTTGTCTTATAATAATGGAATAAATGAATCATCAAGAGGAGCCAAAAATGAGTTAGTGGTTTTTGTACCTTATTCAACTTTTTCAGTCAAAGTAGGATCCCCTTGAGTTTTCATTTTGGCAAGGATATGTTTTGGTGTGATATCCATATCTTTAGAAGGAGCATCAACATTTACCTTGGCCTCGTATTCTTGCCTTTGATGTTGGTTCCTTGTAAAAGTATTGCAAGAATGATTTTTTATATCATGCAACATTTCCTCTTCATTGTTAGATTAATACTCTAGAAAGCTCACTAATGGCTATCCAAATTGCTAATTTGTTTCATCTTATGGAGCAATTTACTCTTCTATTTTTTCATTAATCTGATTCATTTCAAATACCTCACCATTTTTGGACATGAATAGCCACCATGATCTATTTTCAAATGGAAATCACACATAGTAGTTGTATGGTGGTTACTTGAGGATGGATTCTTGATGGATAATCTTTATGCAAGAGGAGGAAGCTTTGGTTGTCTATTATGTTGGAATGACACATAATTCTCCAAAAAAAATGTCCTAATGTTGTCATATGGGAAAAAGGGATCTACTGTCTAAATCACACTTTCTCCTACATCATATTAGAAGGAAACAAAAATAACCACAAACACCCACTTTACTAACCACTATGGAAGAGCCAAAATGGTGGATTAAGGTTTTGGTTCTTTTTTTTGGGGTTGATTGATTGATTATGAACTAACTTGATTTGATAATACAAGTGTGTACCTAGGTCAATTATTAAATTACAACAAACTATTGTAAATATAGAGAAACGTAAAACAAAAACACAAAAATTGGTTACAAAATAGAAGAGTGCAAAGACAAAGGAACCTAACACATTTGAGCTCAAACTGGCTAGACAGGGGTGCTGGGGCCCTAGACTTGGGAGTGCAGATCTCATAAATCATAAATCAAATATTAGATAGTTACTATTTGTAGGTTCTTCCCTTTTGGAATTAGTTTCAAAACTTTTTTCTGTTAATAATTAATTCAACTTTACCTAATTTATTGACATAGAAGGCTTGAATGCTTGATCTTGTAATTAGGTCTTCAATCCTCTCCCAAATCCACTTCATATTTGTCACTTGAACAAAACAGAGGAGAGAAAGGTTGTTCCATATAGGGGCTTACCTAAGTCAAACCCTATTTTGGTGTTTCCACCTCCACAATAGTTATGATGATGTAAAGAGTTCTTACCCTCAATCAAGTAGAGGCAAATGGATAAAATAAATGATAAATTGACAAGTGTTGTAATTTACCACTCAATTTTTTTTTCCTTGATGGACTAAATTCATTATACTCATCTCATACTTGAGAAGAATTGAATGGTTGATTGAAGGTCTTGCAAGTGTTCGTACTCACAAAATAAATAAACATAAAACATGAAAAATATCACATATAAACTTGATGCATTGCTAACATGAATCTTGACTGATATTGAGTGTTGTAAACTCTATTAAATCTATTGGAGATTGTTACAGTGTTGTCATTGATGTCAACAGAGAAATTGTTGTACTATGTTGTCTTTAGTGTTGTCATTGATGTTAACCTCTAGTGTGATGTTGAGTAGGTGTTATAGATGGTGAGATTGTTGGTATTGCAGATGGGGAGATTGTTGTAATCTCTAGTGTGATGTTAGTGAGAAGGTGTTTGTGATGTTGTTGATGTGGTTGGTTCACTTGGTCTCTAAGTGCTTTTGAGAAGATTGCATAATAGAGTGTACAAGGTGGCAAAGTTGTGTTTTGCATTGTGCTTCACATTTCTTCATGGTTGAAGATGTGCTTGTGCGGTTTGGATGAGATGATTAGAGGTGTTATATCTAGAGTTTTAGGTTTTGGATCATGTGGCAGTGGAAGTTGTGTTTGATAGTATGCTAGACAGTGAAGAAGGTTGCCTGGGAGAAATGGAATTGCTTCATTTCTCCGTGTCGAGGTTTCTTGTCTTGTGGATTTGGAAATGTGATAATATTGTCTATACTTATTTTCCCTTGGATTGTAGTGTATATTGAAAACAATTATTTTTTTAGTGGCTAATATTTGCCAATTGGCTAATAGTTGAAATTTGGGAATCCAAATTTGGCTAATAGTTCAAGCTATAATAGGAATTGAATCACCACATTTTTATAAAATTTTATTTTATTCTTATTTAAATCAACAATAATTTATTTTTTTAAACATTTTAAATTAATTTTTTTTCATAAGATACATGATTAAATCAAATTCACCTAAATTTTATAATTAATAGTAGAAATCTAAATCAATTTGCTAATAGTGTATCATAATTGTTATTTACTTTAAGTTCATATTTCACAACTTTAGTTAGCTCCAATATTTAAAATGTAATCTAATAGCCCTCTTTGTATTTCATGAGGTAAAATGTACCTATAATCTGTAATACTCATGGGGTTTGAAATAAAAGCAATTTTAGGCCCCATGAGAATTATAGATTGCATGTATATTTCACCTTGTGGAATATAATGAAGGTTGTCATATTATATTTTAAATCAATGGTGGCAATTGAATATTATAGAGTCTACCCCTTAAACCCATTGATCATTTCCACCCTCAAGCCCCTACTTTTCCATGAGAATTATTTTTTTTAATGTAAGGATTTTCCATCATTATTAATGCATTTTCCTATTATTTTCCAAGATTTGCCGAGATTTTCTACAAAATTTTAGTGATGTAAATAAATTGTCAATAAACGTAATATTTTTTTCAAAAAAAAGGAAAGATTCACTAATAGAAATTAATAGCTTTTCCAAAAAAATGAAAGATTCGCCAAGATTTTATACCTTTTATTGAGGGGGGTTTCTTAAAGTTATCACTGATTGGAAAGAATTTAATTATTCACGGTTGGGCATTTATTGTCCAAGTATTTTGTTTCTCTTTTCTTATTATGTAGCATTGTCTAAGAGGACTTGCATTAATGATCTTTTTAGCTGTTCATTATTTTGATGTTAATCTTTAACTTGTGTGAGCTATAGCTACACATTAATTTTTAATTTTCAACTTTTGTCACAAGCCTAGTGAAGCCTAAAAGAAGAGAAGAGATGAGTCATTTTGTATTGTATAGTACAACTCAAGCTTGGTCTAGAACAAAGGTTTTATGTGCAGTTGTAGCTTCTATTTGTTATTGATGAATATAATTATATATCTGAAGCTATTTTATGTGCAAATTTGGTTTCATAAACAACTAGATAGATGTTATTTTTCTCTTGCTCTGTGATGTCTGTGAAATTTATCTCCTCTGCTCCTTTAAAACCATCATCTAGTATCAGAGCCAAAGGAACCTCTACTCTTCTATTTTTTTTTTTGTCTTTTTTCATTCTCTTGAAATCCATTAATGGCTTCCACCTTTGGTACATCCCTATCTAGTTTGCAAACCCCTATTTTCACAAGAAAAATTATGAGTATTGGTCTTTAACTATGGAAGCATTATTTTGGTCTTAAGGTGTATGAGAGATAGTTGAAAATGGTTATGTGGAACCAACATACCAAAATACATGTAATGCCCATACACAAGCTGAGAAAGATGTTTTAAAAGAACATAGGAAGAAGGATGGTAAAGCTTTTTTCTACATCCATCAAGAAATGCATGAGAGAATACTCCCAAGAGTAGAAACAAAGCAAGCCAAGGAGGCATGGGATATACTAAAAATTGCTTACCAAGGTATCCAAATAACGTAAAGACTACTAAATTACAGATCCTTAGAAGATATTTTGAAAATTTATCAATGAGAGACTCAGATTTAGTAGAATTTTTCTTTACCCATGTCATTGGTCTAATTAATCAAATAAAATTACATGGAGAGGTCATAGAGGCTAGGAAAATTGTTGAGAAGGTGCTTAGAAGCCCCCCTTCTAAATTTGACGCTCTAGTTGTGTCTTTGGAAGAAACCAAACTTGAATCAATTTAATGTTGATGAGCTTCATGCCTCTCTCATCAATCATGAATATAGAATAAAGAGGTCAAAAATCTCATTGCAAAGTGAATTTTCATCTCATTTATTTATAAGTTGTGGAAGAGGAACCTAGAAATTTAGTCCTAGAGCTAGAGGGAGAAGTTTTCCTAGAGGTGGATGTAGCAGTAGTCCTAAAAATGTTGGTGGTAAAGGTCAAAATCAAAATTTCAGTCACCCAAGTGGCTAAAGGTTTATTAATCAGTCAAGTAGCACTTCCATAAGTACCATGTTTATTGCATGCACTAGGATTGTTGAAACAATTTCTACAAAATCTCTAGTTGAGTGCAATATTTTCCAGGAAAGCCCATGTGACATGGTATTTGGATTTTGGTTGTAGTAATCACATGATAGGTAATGCAAATTTATTTTCTAGCTTAGATGAATAAATTCAAACTAATGTCACACATGGTAACAATAACAAGGTCACTGTTTTGGGTGTATAGTTAATATTCTAACTAAAAAGGGGGAGAAAAAAGTTATAGTGTACATGGAAAACAATGAGCATGTGATTTTGGACAAGTTTCCAAGCAACCAACTACTTACCAAAGTGTAAATGACTAGCAACCATATGTTTCCCTTAAGGATAAGGTCCGATATAAAGAGAAAAATAGCCCATGTTGTTCATAAGATAAATAATGTACATTTTGGAGCAGCCTTTAAGGAAGAAAATGCAAAATTAGGAGTTGAAATGAATTTTGTAGATTCAATAAATTCTAGAACAAGCCAATTTAGCTCTAGAGAAGCAAACGGTAGTGGTGGAGAATTTCAAACAACATTTCAGTCAGTTGTAAAGGATGGATCTTGGTTGTGGCACTTTAGATTTGGGCATTTGAACTTTGGAGGGCTGAAGCTACTACATATGAAGAACATGGTGAAAGGTTTTCCATTAATTGAGAAACCAAAAAGAGTTTTTGAAGGTTGTATCTTGGGAAAACAACATATAGAGTCTTTCTCGGTTGGAAAATCAATAAGAGCAAGAGTGCCACTTGAGATTGTTTATTCAAATATTTGTGGGAAAATGCAAATACCATCTATAAGAGGTTCCATTTATTTTCTTACTTTTATTGATGATTTTACAAGGAAAACTCGGGTTTACTTTTTAAAACACAAGTTAGATGCATTTACTTATTTTTAGCAGCTCAAGGCACTTGTGGAGAAGCAAAGTAGCTATTACATCAAGGTTTTGAGGATGGATAGAGGTGGTGAATATATTTCAAATGGTTTTCTCAATTTTTGTAGATTACATGACATAAGCAATTTACAACATGCTATACACCTCAACAAAATGGTGTGGCGAAGAGGAAGAATCAAACCATTATAAAGATGACACATAGTATGTCGGCAACCAAGTATTTACCTAATGAATATTGGGCTAAGGAAGTGGAAACTGCTATTTATATCATGAATAGGTTCCCAACAAAGAGTGAAGAAAAAAGTCCCTCAAGAGGCTTGAAAAGGTATGAAACATAGAGTTTCTCATCTTAAAGTATTTGGTTGTGTTGTATATGAACATATTCTTGATGAGTTGAGGAAGAAGTTAGACAATAAAGGATACAAATATATTTGTTGGTTATTGAGAGGATACAAAGGCATATAATTAGTTTAATCCTATCACTAGGAATGTCATAATCAGTCATGATGTTCAATTTTTGGAGGATGAAGCATGACATGGAAGTGTAGAGAGGACTCCAAATATTATAGTTGTTGTTCCTCATGATGATATAGAAGATGAAGTGTTTCCATCATCAAGCACAACTTAAATGATAACTCCTTCCACTCTTGGGACAACACCACAAGTTGTTGCTCAAGATACACCTCCATTCACAACAAGGAGATCTTAATGGTTGGCTCCCACACCAAGAGTACAAAAAACTCCACAAGTAACCACGAGTGATCCCACAAAACTGGTTTACAAATCCATTGAGGAAGGAAAATTACAAAAAATGCCCCCTTGAAGAAAATTTTGGGTTTTGGGGGGTTCACACGAAGGGGGGGTTCACTCTAACCCAAAATGAGTTTCGCTTGAACCCACCTTTGAGCGAATCCTCTTTAATGATGGGTCCCACTTTTTGCACGGTTTCCAAAATGGAAACAAAGAATTTTTTTGAAAAAAGGGGGGTTCACTCGAACTCCGCTTTGAGAAAACCCACCTTCGCTCGAGAGGTCAAAGGGGGTTCGTTTGAAGGGTGGTTCGAGTGAACCCCCCTTTTTTTCCCTTCTCCCCTTCTTGCACCAAATTTCTGCAAAAAAATGTCTTTTGAAGCTCGAGTTGAGGATGAAAATGGAGGAAACTTCACAGACGCATATGGATGATGGTAGTCCCCAAAATAAGATATCCATCGAATATAATTTCAATATATATTTTGGTTTTATTATGTATTTCTTTTTTAGTTTAATTAAACATAGGTTTTTCATTGAAAATCAAGCTCTCTATTTTGCACATGTGGAAAAATAGTAGATTATCAAAAAAAAATCTGAAAAATATGTTTAGGTTAGGTATTGATGTCCTTGATCCAGTAAAAAAAAATTTAAATTTCGATACATACAATTTTTTTTATGTTGTTTATGATCTGCCTATGTTTGAGTTGTAATTGGTTTGACTTCAAAACATGATTAAGAAAAAAATATCCAATAGAACACTATGAAACCAAATGAACTTGTTAGATATCATATTTATAAAGCTGAATTTGAAAAAAAATAGAATTTTATCCTTCAGAGAAAAAAAGTTATGTTGTTTATGGTGAATATGACTTTTTAAAAATGTCACAAATCCCTAGTTTGTATCATCTTCAAATTCCTCATGGTTTAGCAGCTATAAGTGCCTGAAAGTGAAGATTTAGTTAAAAAAATTTAGTTCGTAGTCCAGTTTGGCAAAATATTGTAAACTAGTATTGTGGGATCACCCCCACAATAACATCTACATCAACTAACATTCTTGGAGTAACTCCAACTAGCACTCCAAGTAGCTCTACATCTTCAGATCCCTCTAGCAAGCATGCTTCCATGAAAAAACAAGGAGTTCAAGTGAGTTGTACAATATTGATACAACAAATTCATTTTCAAATTTTGTTTTATTTTCTCATGTAGATAATCCATTAACATTTGAAAAAGTTGCGAGTTATGACACATGCACACAAGACATGGATTAAGAGATTGAGTCCACTGAGAATAATCAAACATGGGAGTTGGTTGAGTTTCCTGAAGGAAAGGATGTAATAAGTGTAGAGTGGATTTATAAGATTAAACAAGATGCTAATGGAAAAGTGAAAAATCATAAAGCAAGGTTAGTTGCAAGGGGCTTCACACAACAACCTAGAATAGATTTCAATGAAATATTTGCTCTTGTTGCATAGTTGGACACAATTAGGATTGTATTGGATATTGTTGCTCACAACAAGTGGTTTGCATACCAAATAGATGTGAAATCAACATTTCTAAATGGCTGTCTAGAGGAGGAAGTGTATGTGGAACAACCAAAATGCTATGAGATACCAAGTCATGAAAACAAGTGATGGAAGAGATGGTACTCCTATTTCAACACATACTAAAATCCTCAATCACAAAACACATCAACATATTTGCAACAAAGAAATATGATTGAAACAACATAAAAAATCTACCACAAATGTCTCGACTTCTCATTTAAAACACTGTCGAAATTCTAGGATTACAATGAATAACTTAATTACATCAAAAGGGAAGCCATGGGGGCTGGTCCAAACCACTTGAAATATGATTTATAACTGATATATAACAAAAAATAAATTGATTATAATAGAAAATACAAATGCACCCTTCAATCACACTTCATCAATCTGCCAGCTCCTGCAACCAACAAAACTACACATTAACTTGCATAACTGAAATAACATTTATATGTAGACATGAGTGTTGTAGTTAACCATTACAAATAAAAAAAAAATGATAGAAGAAAACAAACAAAATAATTTCAATGATTCAAATTTTCTTCACAACAATCTTAAATTCTGAATCACAAAACTAGCTCCTACATCTTGCAAATTACAATGCAAATCACCACTCTTTCTACTTTTGAATCTCAAATCACTTGTTATTCAATCATCTTCAGACCTGCAATAAAAAATATGTGATGGTATTATTCTTCACATTCTATTCCCTCTTGATTCACTTTCCTCCAATTCCTTGCAAAAAAACACTCAAATTTTTGTAGAAGTGACTAGCTCCAAAATTGTCAAATCTCACCTTTTATGCTAAATCTTCATTATTTTGCTGTAGCTTCCATTTGCAATGTTCCACCATGATGAAAATAATTAATAAATTCATTAAAATAAAATATTTAATGCTCCAAAAGCATCTTAAAATCCACATCCAAGAATTTTCCCAAAATTACAACTTCATTCCTCTCCTTGAAAATAGGAAGCAAATATAACTCCCACTTGAAATGTGACACCCAAGATTTGCATGCCTATATTTTTCCTACCAAATATTTGCATGCATTCATTTTAGGAGTGAAATATAATCCATGATTAATGCATTTCATATCCTTGTAACCTCCACCAAATTCCAATGCCTAGTTTTGCAATTAATTAATTTTGCACTAAAGTTGAATATTAGAGATTCTACCTAGGCAAAACAACTCAACAAAATTATAAAGTTTGAGGCCAATATTTATTTTCAACAATTTGGCTTTTTATTACGTTTTATTCACCAACACCCAATTAATCTAACCTAAGGAAACAAAATTGAAATAAACTAAATGACAAATATTTTTGGTGATGCATTGCCTGTGGGCCCAGATGCTCCTGCGTCAACAAGGTATATAGGTTGAAAAACACACTTTATGGATTAAAACAAGCTCTTTATAGAGCTAGGTACAACCACATGGACTCCTATCTCATTCAAGATAGATTCCAAAGAAGTAGTTGTGAGCCAACCTTGTACATCAAAGTAAATAAGAAAGATGACATTCTAATTGTCTACTTGTATGTAGATGATCTAATTATTACTGGTGGTCTTAGCATAGATACTTTCAAAACAACAATGAAGAGTGAATTTGAAATGACTAACTTGGGGCTTATGAGATATTTTTTGGGCATTGAAGTCCATCAATCCAATGCTGGTATATTTATTTCTCTATCCAAATATACAAATGAAATTTTGAACAGATTCAATATCGTAAAGTGCAAGGCAACCACAACATTGGTCATGATGCAATTGAGGCTAAGCAATGAGGATGATGGACCATGTGTGGATCCTACATTGTTCAAGAGGCTGGTTAGAAGTTTTATGTATTTGAAAACCATAAGGCCTGATATTATGTATGGTATAAGCCTAATTTAAAGGTTTATGGAGTCTCCAAACGAATCTCATTGGCAGGCTGGTAAAAGAATACTGAGGTATGTGAGTGGTACAAAGGACTTTGGTATATTGTTGATTTCAATATCGTTGGCTACACAAATAGTGATTGTGGGGGAAACATAGATGATAGGAAAAACCTTCTGGGTATATTTTTCACTTTGGTACATGTGTCGTGTCATGGGCTTCAAGGAAACAACCCATTGTGACTCTTTCTTTAGTTGAAATTGAGTATGTGATAGCCACTAGTGCAGCTTGTCAAGCTGTTTGGATGCAGATGATGTTGAAAGATTTAATGCATGATAAAAAAATCCACTACAATATTTTACGACAACAACTCAACGATTGCATTGTCCAAAAATCATATTTTTCATAAGAGAACTAAGCATATTGATACTAGGTACCATTTTATTAAAGAGCTTGTCAACAACAAATAAATTTGCCTAGATTTTTATAGGTATGAAGATCAGTTTGTTGATATCTTTACAAAACCATTGGTGAAGGAGACATTTAAGTATTTATGAAGCTATTTAGGAATTTTTGATTGTGCAAATATATACAGTTGTGGAGAAGTTTGATTCAAATTTTTGTTGATCACCAAAATTTCATAATTAAGGGGGAGGATTGAAAATATTTTAATTATTCACGGATGGACATTATTGTCCAAGTATTTTTTTTGTCTTTTCTTATTATACTATAAACAATACCACATAAAAAAATTATAAAATATTAAATAAATTTATTTAAAGATACCCTTCATCTACAAAACCAGATCTTTTATAATTATCAAGTTCACAAAATACAATTTATTCATAGCGGCACTCATATTTGGATAGGCATGGTGGTTTCACTTGTAATTTGTGTAAAGCATACATTGATGGCAGAAAAAGAGTACAGTCTTCCAACCAAAAGAAATGCAGGATTTTCACTCCTACCAAGGACAATATGTGGTTGGTTGTCACACCTACCATTATTATAAAGAGCCACATCTTGGTCATGGTAATCAAAAACATATCCTCCATGGAAACCAATGGGTACAACAAAACACCCACACCCTTGGGAAATCCTAGCATTACCGCTAGAACATCCAGGCAAATACACTATAAAAGAACTTCCTGCATAAGCCTGTTCGAACAACAACCATACCAAAATTATTCCTATGTATTTGGCAACACCACTTTCTTCATAACATCACAATTCAATGTACTTATATAGAAGAAATGCTTACACATACTACTAGAGGAGGAGTTGTTTGTATTTATAGAGGAAAGGCGGGCATGGCGAGGCACAAAACTGTATGAGTATTAGGACTAAAAGACAATATTATTTCCTATGAAAGTTGTATGAGTTGTTTCCTATGCCTTAAAATGTTTATTCTTGTTTTTTAGGTTGTCATTTCCTAGGCCTGCAACTGATTGCTTTATTCTTTTAGTTATACCTAAGATGACAATTTTATATTAGTGATTAAATCATTTATCAATAAGTTCAAAAAAGAGAAACAAATTTCTATGGGTAGTATTGGTTAATTCAGTAAGATGCATATGTAGGAACACAATTAATTTAGCAACTAAAAAATAATAGTTAGAGTCAGATAGATGTTTGAGAATTATACAATTTTCTATAATAGAAAGTAAACAAGAGGATATGCTGCTTAGCTCCATGGTTAAAGAGTAAGTGCTGAATCAATAAGGCTTTGGAGTATGTATGGACTAGCACTTGCACCAGAGGGGGTGTTACGCCAATAAGATACTATATAAAAATAAACATGGTAAGGAAGTGTAGTTTGAAATATGTACAAGCTTGTTTGCAAAATTTACAAAATATTTGTAATACATATTTGGCACAAGAAAATTGATACTTTAATACATTATAAGAAGATAAAACAAACAATTTATTTGTTGCCGAGTATAAATTTCTAGATTTTTAATTTTATTGATGCAGGCACCTTTATTAACCAAATGTGAGGCTAAATAAAATTAGTAACCCAACACTGAATAACTTAGAATCACTAAGCTATGAGTGTACAAACATCAAGTTTAATACTTAATCAATTGCTTTGATGAATCGTAATATGCAAATACTATTGAAGAAATTGAACAAGTGAATCAGATGGCAATGGTTAGTTCTTCCTTCAACCCCATCTCTAATTTATTTTACAAAAAGAAAAATGTGGTAGGACATTCATATGTCAAACTAGTTGTCTACCTATTTGTTTTCGATAATGCTTTATAGGTGCATTCAACACAAACATAGTCATCTTCCTACATAATGAGGCTAAATTATCTATAGAGTTGAATGAACATCTAGATGACATGTGACAATCAAATCATTTAGCTCACTTTGCACAAAATTCTGAAGGGCCTGATCATGAAACCACATTAATTCTACAACAATGAATTGTGATTTCCTCTACATCCCTCCAAAAATTTAATTAATGTAATCAAAACAAAGCAATTTAAAAATTTAAAAACAAATGCATCTTATGAAGCAGACCACCCAGGGCCTTAATCTGCCTACTAGTCAGATCCAAAAGAAAATTTTGCAAATTGATACAATGTAAACAAGCTACCCTCAAATAAAAATGTTACCTATATTTCTCACCATTTTTGTCACATAACTACCATGTTCAAATAAAAATAAGCTATCAATGTACATAATTAAATTTTCCTTTTTTAAAAAAATTGTTATTTGCTTGCCACCATTAAGATGCCAATAGATATTAATGCTGCAAATTCAGACTTAAATGTAATTAGACATGGTCTATAAGCTATAAGTTCTCTAATTATGCAATTGCATAAATTTTAAAGCACCAACCAGATAATAAAAACCCTAAGTTTAAGCAAATTGTCACATAAGAGGGAATCAAATCACTTGCTCCCTAAAGAAAGTTCCCACTATGATGATCACGTACATAGAATTCCTTCGCATTAAGAGGTGATAAGCGCCCTCTAACACCCTGCTAGTACTCTTCGTTGCTAGATCCATTTTTGTAATTGATTTACAACTAGCAATCACACATTGGTGTGCAATGGATACACCAAAGAGGTGTGGAAGGTCCATTAGGGAAAACTTAATTCTATTGTTTAGAGGGAAATATAGCGATAGAAAGAGGGAGATATGAGTTATTTAGATATAAATAAACATAGAAAGAGAGAGGGAGATTGTGAGGAAGGGAGATGGAGGAAAAGAAATATAGAGATGGCAAGTTATATAAAGAGGTAGAGATAGGGATATTAATATATAATCAGATATAATAAGAATATAATTATAATATGTGTTTTAAATGAATTTAATAATTTACATTATATACAAATATAATATAATGATGAAACCATTTTTTTTATCCAATATTATATATAATATTAAATGTAATTATATTATGTATAATTTTGTGTGTCTTATTTTTGAAAATACTATACATTAATTATGTATAGTATTATATTTCTATTTAATAATTTATATTATAAAATATAATAAATGATTATAAATATAACTATAATTTTAATTTAAAAATAAATTTATATTACATAAAACACCTATATAAGTATAATATCTTTGGGTGAGCTTTGATAGCTAGAACAATTCATAACCTTACATAAAATTTGACCAACTTGAAATCTATAGAATATAAATGTATACTTATCACTAATTTTCAAATATAAATCTTAATTAAAAAATAAAATAGAATAAATTAATTGCAAAGTCTTATATACTTAAATCTAAATATTGATAAAAAATAATTATTTTAAAAAATTAATATCAAATAATTAAATAAAAAATATAATTATTTAAATTAATTAAATATAAAAAATTAATAAAATGTGTACCTAAAACATATAATTTCTACATTAAAAACAATTTTGGCATTAATTAAAAGATAGAGTCAATATTAACAAATACAAAATTATTATAAAATAGAATGTAAATATAGATAAATTCTTTAAAAAATTAAAAATACTTCAAATAGAAATATTTAAATTGAAACAAACTTTACTTTTATATTCAATAAACTTTTGAATATAGGATGGCAAAAGCGAGAGTGGGCGGGAAGAGTAGGGAGGGAGGAAATTCAAATTCCTCTGTCAATGGTGGTGATGAGGAGGATGAACCTGATGTAGATTCATAGGCACTAGATGTGTTGCAGTCCTGTTGCTATTGCATCTCCTTTCTTTCCCTCTGAAGCTGTATGGCTGATGTTTGGCGGGGTCTTCGGGGCTTCTCTACCTCTAGTTGAGGAGCATTTTCCTTCCTTTCTTTTGGCCGTGATGACCTTTGAGGATGCGTCTTTGAGAGCTCTGGTGGATGGGAGTTATCTATGGTCCAACTTCTCTGCTGGTTCCCTCTCATCCTACAAGGTGTGGTGGCTTTGGTTAGTTGGGTTAGTCCCTGCCCCGTTCCAAACCTTCATTTTGTGAGGGGTCGTTTGTGTGGGGAGATCTAGATAGGAGTTTTCTATGCACATAGCTTTGATATTCCTTGAGGTGTGTGTGAAGTGGGTCCTTCAAGTTGACTAGCTCTTCCTTCTTACTTTGTGGGTGGCTTGTGCAGCTCTCAGGTTTTCTCTTCCCTGCTTGGTGTTTCTCTTTTGGTGGTCAGACCTTCCTTTGTTTTGTTGGGTTGCTGGCTTTCTTGGCAGTTCATGGGCTACTACTTTGGTAGCTGTTTATGTTGGCTTTCTCTTAGTTGATTCTTATGGTTGCTTCTTTTTTCTTTGGGTGGAGATGCTTTTGTTGATCCTCCTTAAGGATTAGTTGGGTGTGTTGTCCCTTCTTAGGACAAGGGTATTCCTGTTGCTGGTGTTGCTTGCCTCTTTGGTGGGGTTTTGTGTGTTCAACTTTGGGTCCTCTTTTCAAAGGTCTTTGGTGGCTAGTTGGGGTCCTCTCTGGTTTATTCATGTTGGATTTCCCCCTTTTGAATTTCCTTTGTGTTGCAGTGTTGCATTTTTTCTTGAAGGTGTTTTTTTAGATGGGTGGTTTTCTCATTCCTAGTTTCCTTCTATTTCTAGTTTGTGGCTTTTGGCTAGGCTTCTTTACAAGCTAATCCTGAATCCCCAGATGTATTTCATCTTGTTTCGTATTTTGTTGAGTCTGTGGTTATTTTTTGGTTTTAATATTTTTTTCCATAGCTTGTTCTTGGTACAAAGGTTTCTGAAGGATGCTATACTTGCTTGTCTGGCTATTGTGTTGGCTTTCTCCTTAGACCCTATGGAGGTGGGTTCCTTTCCTCTTGAGGTGGACTTGGATGGTGAAGGTCTTTGGTTCCCTTAGCTGCTGATCCTATTGAGGTGGTCACTTCTCCTACTAAGGTGGAGGTTGAGGGGGTTGTAGTTTATAGGCTACAACAAATTAGTTGGATATGATATCCTCTCTAGTAGAGGGGAGCTCTCTCCTCTAGAGGTGGAGGCTGAGTTGGTCTCCTGGTACCAGGTGAGCTTGTGTTGTTGGGATGTTGAGTTCTTGTTTTTTTTTGTTGCCTTCCCTTTTGTGGTGGGAGGTTGTGGCATGATGAATACTGGGATCCTATGGTCGTTTTGGTGTCTAACTCCCCTTTTGAGATGGGTGTGTTGGATTTGTGGGAGTTTTTGATTATGGGTTTGATGGTGTTCTACATCATTAAGTTAGAGATCTCTTTTGGCTCTGCGGTGTTTCCTATGAGTAGTTGGTATGCTGATGCCTAGTAGATGCAGGTAGGTTCTTTATGTACCTAAGGGTTTCTAGTCCTTGTTAAAACTAGGTTGTAAAGGGTTCCTAGACCCTTGCTTGTTTGAATGTTGTAGCACGGATGTGTCATGCTTCATCTTTTCACAACTACTTTTGGGTTGTTGATTGTATGCGTTTTATCTTTATTGCAACTTGCCTTCCTTTGATAGGGTTGTAGACCCCTTCAAAACCGTTATGTTATGGTTTCTAGTCCCAACAAAACCTATTTTCCCATAATAAAAAACTTTACTTTTATATTAAAAATATAAAAGTCACTAGTAAAACCAACTTTTAAAAGAAAAATAAAAGAAGCCTATTAAAAAGTTAAATATTTTTTAATTTTTATTATGTAATTTTGATCATTTGATATCATAGACTTTGGAAGTTTCATATTTTGAATATAATTTTTTTTTTTTTGATAAAAAAAATAAAAAAAAATGATTATAAAATATTAATAATGAAGATTTTTAATGTTTTTCAAAGTAGTATAAAATTTAAAATTATAAATATGAGATTTAAACATATTATTAACAAAAATTTAAATCAAAGATCAAATTTATAGACAATAAAATACATTCACTAATATAAAGTTATATACCACTTTTCTGTGCATTTCCACTAATAAAGTTAGTGGAAGACAAACTAAATACATTTTCATATTAATAGCCTTTCCTTTAGTAATAGTTATGAAGCTAGAAAGCAAATGGCATAAAATAAGCAAACTCTTTGAGAACATGGTTTTCATAACTTTACTAAAATATCCTTATAAAGCAAGTAATTCAATGCAAAAATAATCTTGTCAATAAACTATTCAACCAAATATCACAAGTTTCGTTATTAGTATCCAAATTGGCATGCCAAATTTCTTCAATGTTTTCAAAATTATTGATTGGCTGCATAATCTTTGTTAAAAGAAGTTTTTCTTTTACATTTTTTCACATGAACAAATCCTTAACGGTTGCATTTCATGTTTATAGATTTGTCAACATTATTGATGCTCAAACTCAAAGAATCTCCGTTGCATACAATGCTTATTTCTTGAATTCTATTGTTATGGAAAGAAACCATATAAACTTTGAATTGGATCTCCATCACTAATGATAGAAGTATTGGACTTATTCCCTGTAAGTATATAAACAACTTATTAATGAGTAGTATATAAAATACAAAGTATATATCTAAAATTTTAGAAATTATTATAAATAGAATGAATGGATGTGTTCCTTTGTTATAAACAAAATCAATGGATTTACAAAGATTATGATTGACAAGGCAAAAATTTGAACTTGGCATCTCAACATCTTCCAGATTCAGCTAAATGATTCAATTTTGTTTTACTGTTGATTGTGATTTATCTAAAATTTCTTCCAATGCATTGTTATGTGGATCATGATCGAGGTAGGGTATTGTGGAGGTAAATTTTTGACTGATGTAGTTTGTGGAATGGTTGCAATCATAATTATTTCCAGAATGCAACACATTTTTCTTTTTACCCATTTCATGTAGATGGCTACTCTAGGCCATAATTCTTTCTAGAACATACCATATCCTATACTAATTATGTAATCCTCTACCAAAGACTCGGGGAATAATCAGCAAACATTTCAAATACCCAATAAAAAAAAATTTCAATCATAAAAAAATTCAATTCATGAATCAAATAAGAATGTGTTTTTATGACAAGGTATATTCAAGTGTGATCAATATTCATAAATATGTGGTCCAAGATTACTAGGCATGTGATGCCCAAAACTTTCAACTGCAACTCATCTAAATTACATAACACAAACTTCAAATTTTCCAATCACAACACAAGACCAACTCACAAAAGTATGTTTTTCAAACAAGTATGGGGGAACCTAAGGGGCTAGATGTAATTCCTCGAGGGCTCATCTATGATGGCCTTGCCTATGTATGTAATTCACAAAGAAGTCACAATTTGACACTTGAGTTCACTTCAACTCATATTTGATTGACCAACAAAAACTCATTCTATCAAGGTTTAACTCACAACTAACTTTACAAAAGTTTAATAAATGCATAAAATAGATAACTAGGGTTCATCCATGTAGGCTCCTCTCATAATGAGAGTCACATTACTAAAATGATATGATAAGAAATATACAAGCCATACCCCATTATCGTAAATAAACCAACACTTGATTAAACAAAAAAAATCCACGTCATTCCCATCCATACTATCTCTTAATCCATCTACCTTCTCGCATAGGTAATGACTTATAAGATACTATTATTTATAATCATACTCAAATATTTAATTAGAATTGCATATTTCACTTAATTAGTACAATTATATCTAAATACCATATTATTCTTATGTCAATAAAAATTTATACTTTAGGGTCTAGATTTGATTAGGACCAATCACAAAATGCAACATTCAAGATAATGAATAACAATTTGGGTAAACATGTGCAAATATGAATACCAAATCAATAATAAGCATTACAAGGACTATAACTATATGTAACTTGAGCGTTGTAGCATTCAAAGGGAAAATATTGAGTGGATCACTTGTAATTACATCCAATATTTTATTTCAACTTGCAATTTAATAGATAAATTGATTCTATGTTTCTAAGATAAGAACATAGCAAACTTAACTTCAATTCTTCTTGTTTCAAAACTATTAATTTTAATTCAAAGGAAATTGATGGTGATAATACCTCAAGACCAAACAAATTTCAATATCTCACACCTAAAGGATGGGTATCATTTACTAGCCTATATAAGTTCATGAATATTCTATGAGGAATTAAAGTATTGACATATGATGTCACATATAGTCTTAAATTGTTTGAGGAACTAAAATAGACAATTGCATGATCTAAATGGTCTAAAGCAATAAATGAGGTAAGAAATCTGTATTGTGGTGATTTCATGCATTTCGGGGAAACAGGTGCATAGCCAAGGTACATGGACTATTGACATAATACATCGAGAGATCTCATGCACTGGCTAAAGGATATGCACGACTTATTACTTTTTTGAACAAAATTTAGAAACTTATAAGAAAATAACAATTTGGCATGTGAGATGTGTGTATGCAAACGAAATGTGAGGTCTATTGATAGACTACCATGTGAAGCACAATTTATTTGCAAGATATGCACAGAACAGGTGTGAAGAATAAGATTTTTTTGGAACTTTATGAAAAAATAATTTCAGCTTGTGTAGATCTAAATTTCCAAACATTAGTTTTTTGAAACCAAATGTAAATTGTGACAAATCTAAAGGACATGCATGCAAAGATGGAGGTGAATGGACTTGGCTTGCCAAATATTGAAGAGCCACTTATTATCGGAGCCCTTATTACCACTATTGACTCTACAGGTTGAAATAATGCACAAAGTAACAATTTTACTGCCAAACTCATATTGCAGAAAGCAAGAAAATAAGTTAGGAACTAGAAATTTTCTATGTTAATAATATGCTTCAAATCCATGGTACTTTTAAAGAAAAACGTAGATGAACCATTGAACAAGAAAAAATTAAACATAAACATACCTCAGCTAGCTATTGCTAAAATTGTCAATTGATGGCATTAGATGTAGGAAACTCATTATTGACTTGTGATAATTTCACATACTTATCTATTCTTTCCTTAGTTCAAGTTGACATTGAGATTTGATGTACCTGAATTTGCACTAAGCCTTGGTTGAGCATAGAGAGACCGAATAATGAAGCGAATCCCCCAATTCACAATCCAAGCCTCTCCACGTAGCTATCATGAAGAGGGTTCAACTTTCTGATAAGCTGTATCAATGAGCACCTTGTAGTAGATGAGAGCATCCTTCAATGCTTGTTGATGTTTTCATTGTCCAAGTTTTTGCCTTGATTATTTCACCAAAATATGTTATGTGACTGCCTTAAGCAATGCCTCTCTAAGGAAAATACCTATCTTACCTAGTTTCGATCCTTTGTTCATGCAATATCTCCTCCTAGCTACTCAAAATCAGCTAAAAGAAGAACCCCATTAAATTCCTCTAAGACTTCAGGCAAACATATGACCATTAATTATATATATACACACACACATATTTTATTTAAACAAAATCTGCAACAAAACATATACATGGAGACAAATCCAAATCAATGTGAGCATTCACACGAGCTTCTTCGGGCTTTTAGCCAAGCTACCTGATCTCTTTTTGTTTTAACTACCAGTGTGCCCTCCTCTTTTAAAAAAAAACTATCTTGTAAAACTAAATCTATTATTTTTCTCAAACATTTCTTAAATTTTGATTTAAAGCTTTAAAAAACAAAAGCATGGAAACAACAAATTTTGCATCGACAAGAATAAAATAAAAATATTTAAATTTCTGCCTTCAACTTTACATGCCTCTTTTGTAGACTTTTTCGATTTATTTGAACTATATTTCTAATAAGAGTTTCTTTATTGACCAAACATTCTATCTTTTATAAAATACAAAATTGATAATAATATTATTTTGTACTCATCCATTTGATATTTCTTCTTAATAAATAATGATACTATTTGTTAATGAATATTATACTAATTCTAAACAACTACTAACATTTCTTCTTTAATTTTCTATTCAATCATTATAAAGCACATGTGTTCTATATTGAAAAATAATTCATAATTTTGAAGTTACCAATAATAATATCCATTTATTTTTAGCTATCAACTATATCATTATAAACAATAATCATTAATTAATTCATCAACTCTATAATAATAAATTGAACTGTATTAGTCATATCAATAATATTATGCATGCAAGAACTATCAAAAATATTTAATTTGCATGATTGCATGAGTAATGTTGGTCTTTGATATCCTTCCAAACATAGGGAAAACATAACATTCTATTATGATTGCAGAATTCACACATGTGTTTATCATCCCTTTACCACTTGAACATAATGGAAGGTGTTTGTTGATATCTTACCTGTCATGGTTCTTTAGATGCACTGAAGGTGACCTTACAACATTCTAGATGTCACAACATTCTAGCTTACTAGGATTTTTGTAATAATATTATGTCACATCAACATGTGTGTCTTGTGGTGAATTAAATGTTCAAGTGCTTAGACGAGGATGTAATAATATAGTTCAATAATAATAAATTATAATTCAACAATAACAATATAATAATAATAATAATATATGTATTAATAATATTAATGATAATATATTACTAATTATTGAAGTCTAGTAGATCTCATAGAATCATAGATTTCTTAATCCCAATAGATTTTATACTGTGCTTGAAGTAATATGTTAAATAAAAGAATTTATCATTTTTTGGCGATGTCTCCAAAATGAAAGAATTATCTCTTAGAGCATGTGGGCTAGATTTTCAACTTTCAAGGCTCTATAAGAATCTATATTGTGCATACTTTTGATATGTATTGATCACTAATAATTAAAAATCGAGTGCTAGGTTAACCTCAATTTTTTTCTATAAAGAGGGATGGTGAATTCAGCTAAACTCATTCTTACGTGTTCATAATATAGTTTTGAGTATAGTGCTCTAAATTATAAGAAGTTTTTGACTCACTTGTAAGGTAAATAAGGATGATGTGGTGGTATTATTGGGGATATTCTAAATTCTCCTGCCTCTAGTTATGTAGTTTTAGGGTAAAGGAGAGACTGATTACCTTCAGAGAATTAGAATGGCTTGAACTAGAAAGAAGTTGATCTAGTTCACCTAGCTCTTGAGCAAATATGAGGAGCTCTAATGGAGATAAGTGCTTTCACTAGGTGTGCAAGAGTAGAAGTTTTTCAATCTTTTCCTGATTGAAACCCATCAATTTCTCACTCTATTTTGATAGAGGCTTGCATAGAGGAGCCATGGAATTTTTATGTCATGTTGATCCTTCCTAGTGCCTTGGTCTTGGTTGATGGTTGGGGTAGCATATTTACTACCACTTAAACATATTCTCAAAACCTTTATCTGGTATCAAGGTGTCAATCTCATTTACAAATACCTTCATATTCAACAATCTAGGATAGGTATATTTTCTATGTTCATATCTCCTAAGTGTGTTTGGTAACCCCCATGATCTACTTCACATCCATAGACTCGACTACCAAATTAATCACCACTACCAGCCTCCAGGTTAGTATCCATTGTGTCAAATATTAAAGATGTTAGAATTGGCTATGGAGATAGCCTACCAAGATCTAGACTCCAAATGGAAAGAACAAGAGAGAGAAGATAAATATGATAAGAATAAATTGCATTCTTATCAATTATGCAAATATAATTCAATGTTGTGTACAATGTATTAGAGACCCCTTGGTTATATAGCCAAGGTGAGACATAAGATGTCATAAGATTATGACAAGTGTCTTAATCATATGACATGAGAAAACTTATCAAAACTACCTAGGTCACATGTGTTACAAGTCGAAAGATAAGATAACAACTAATAAAAACTAACACCTTCTAAAAAGATTCCTAGGACCTAAGTAAACTGAACATGTAAATAAGTCCCCTAGTAATGAATTAACTAGGTACAAGACTTTATTTACACCAAAACCCCCCCTTAATGCAACTTAGGGAGTAGCATATTATTATGAAAATGACACAAAGATGGGTCCCGACTACTAGGCAATGTTAGGTAACCATGTACATATGAAAATGAAATCTCTCACAAATGGAGAAAAGGAGAAAAACTAGTGGGACAAAACTCCTCCCAAAAAGAGAGATGAAATACAATAATGAAATGCTCTCAATGAAGAATAAGAAGGCAAAAACCCCATGTGAGGAAAAAAGACCCCCCCATAAGAGAGAAGAAGAAGAGAGATAATGCAACCACCCCTCAATGTTGAGTCTCTTGCAATGATGGTATAAGCTCGACATTGAATGGTGAAGATGATCCAATCTCGCCAAACAATGTTCCTCCCCTTAGGAAGAAAGAAAACCATGAATATATGCAAGAGTTCTTCCCATTCCTAAAAGGAAGATGAAGGAAGATAGATGATGTATGATGTCTCTAAAGCATGCTAAAGTGTCTATCCAAATGCTAACACACTCTAAATAGGCATTCTAGGCCACATTGTTGAAGAGGACAATCTGGAATCTAGTAGAGATGATTGTAGAACATGATCCAAATATAATGGTATCCCCTTTGAAAATAAAGAAGCTTCCTCCAAATATTGTTCGAAAGTATCCACAGTCACATCAAACTACAAAGAATGATCATGTAGATAATGAATAAGAGGGTCAAAGTGTTCCCTCACAATAAATGAAGAAGGATATTCTCCATCAAAGAGAATATGAATGTCATCAATGATGTTTCCCAAATCTGCAATATGAGACTCCACAAACAAGTCTGAAATACCTATCAAGAAGCCATCACAAGTAGCAAAATATGAAAGACTATGAATATCCTACTGCATTGAATCACAAGAAACCAAAACTATGGAACCACAAGCATCTTCAGGTACAACAGTAGATGATTCTTCCAATGCTGGATTACAAGAGTCCTCAGCCTCAAGATGTTGACTCATAGATGAAGAAGATGAGCCATCTAAATATGGATTAGGAGCCATAGAAACTAAATTATCAATAGATGTATCTATAGGAGGAGAAGGAGAAGGTTTTGTGTCATCAAAACAACCATACCTTTCCCAATGAGCAAGTGTTTTAGCTATTTTTCCATCAATAGGTTTAAATTCTACAAATCAAACAAGAAAATCTGCAATAGGATCCTCTGGGAATGGAGGTTCATTAGAGTCTCCATATATTTCCCAAAGTTTGGTCATAAGGTCATGAGGGATCTCAATACTGGATCAATGGCATTTATGTATCAATATCACAACTACAACCAGTTAATCCTAGGATATGTCATGTTTTCATGTCCCACACAACGAGCTCTTCCATTTTGATGAAGGTTGAGGGACTAGTCCATAGAGATATTGGCAAAAGATTAAGCCATCTATACTGTGTTAGGATTCCATCTTGCCAATACTTAAAGTTTCATCGATTTAACCTTATTACAATAGTATGTGTTTCGATTCCCATTATAAACTCCTCAACTTTAGTCACATAATAGACCAATTAAGAGACATAATCCAACAAAGGGAAATGATTACCGTCCCAAATTACTCAATCATGAAACCCTCCAAGTAATATATGATTTGTGACACTTTATACTTAGTGCGATTATAGGTGCCACTTGCTAAAAGTAGCAAAGTGGACTTGATCTTGGTACATGCAAATGCCAAATTTGGCCATATAATCAAGTACACTATTTGGTACAAAATTAGATCAATCTAATCATACCACTGAAAAGTACATGAAAAATTATGCACTTTAAAAAAAAACTACACCCAAAATTTTATCGTAGGAGCAAGATATGAACCCCTAAAGTTCCCAAAATGAGGATGAAGCAACAACACCTATGAGAATCTACAATTTCTAGAAAAACTAGGCACCAAAACCAAAACTGATTGCACCACTGTGAAGAGCACAAAAAATTATCCTAAATAAATTAAAAAGAATTGCTCGAAAAAAGAAGTCAAAATGAGAAAATTATGGGGCTTCAAAGTTGGACTGCAATATTGAAAACTACATTGGAGAGGGGGTCCAATTTTTCAAAAGAACACTGACATCATTGTTGACACGATGATGATGTCATCATTTGACAAGATTAAATTCGATGTCCCCTGACCTATCAAAAAATAACATACTTTTGTACTTCCAAAATATTCCACTAAATGGAATATGCTAGAGAATCTTGAACAAAATCTTTGACCGATTAGCAAGGAGGGAATCTTCACAGAATCTAGAATATTCCATTAGATTTTACTTTTTAACTTCCTTCTTTTGTTTTAACTACCAGTTTTAATTACTGGCTAGTGTTGTGGTTGGTGGGTGTGGGGTTTGTCGGCACCAATGAGAAATTGTTGCGTGACAAGAGGTACAATGTACCTTCTATGATACACTTGTTGTAGCAGGGTACATTCTACGGTATGTAGACTTACAAAAAAAACCTTTTTGTTTTGTTTTTATAAATCAATTTTTTGAATAACAATAATCAATTGAAAATTATTTTTTTTTAATAAAGAAAATTCAAAATTTTTTCAACCAACTATATATATATTTTTATTTTTAGAAAATCATGCCGTCCTGTAATGATGGCATTCGTTTGGCTGAGGAGGGAAAAAAATTTGATGGCTCTTGGAAAAAGTATTTGATTTGGATGATTTGATGGTCGATCTTAACATTTTTAGCCCTTTTGGATGCGATGGTAGGGTTGGATTTGACCCAAAATGCTCCAAAAATGTAGCTACCTTCTAGATCTAGCAACCACTCTTCAACTTCAAACCCTCAAGATTTGGCCTCATATGTCTGACTTGGATGAAACAAAAGTCAAAATTGACTATATCAAACCCTCTAAAGTCAATGGTGAGGTGATATTTACACCAACAAGCTCTAATTTGAACCTACAATAAAGAGCCAAAAGAGGAAACCCCCAAAATTTAGTATTTCTATCAATTTTTTGTTTCTCTAGATCATCATATGATGCAAGAGTAGAGCATACTCAACTATTCAATATTTACCAAGATCTCTCTCAAAAAAGCTATCCAATGGCACCCAACCCGCTCTAATACCATGTTAGAATTGGCTATGGAGATAGCCTACCAAGATCTAGAGGCCGAATGGAAAGCACAAGAGAGAGAAGATCAATATGACAAGAATAAAATGTATTCCTATCAATTATGAAAATATGATTAAATGTTGTGTATAATGTATGAGAGACCCCTTGGTTATATAGCCAAGGTGAGACATAATATTTCATAAGATTATGACAAGTGTCTTAATCATATGACATGAGACAACTTATCACAACTACATCGGTCACATGTGTTACAAGTCAAAAGATAAGATAACAACTAATAACAAATAACACCTTCTAGAAAGATTCCTAGGACCTAAGTAAACTTAACATGTAAATAAGTCCCCTAGTAATGAATTAACTAGGTACAAGAATTTATTTACACCAACAAAAGCAGTGTTGTATCTACTCATCTTTAAAAAGAGATGTAACATTGTAATTTATTTGTAATACAATAAATTGTTAAGTTTTTCTTCATCATTCATTTAGAGTAAATAATTATTATGTGCTTTTAGTGTCTATTCAAGTTACAAGTAATAGACTAATAGTATACTATCTTTCATTAAGAGTTATTAGAATTAATGTTATTAGATTTCCACAATCTATCATACAGTCACTTTTACCATTTTTCAGTTACTTAAGTTATACTTTTTAAATGGAATTGGAAAAATAAAAATTAAATGATAATTCAATCCATTAATTTAATAGAAGCTATTAAAGAAACACTCAGTTGCACCAAAAATTCACAGATGAATATTAAAATATCCTTGATTAGTTCTATTTATAAGAGAAACAAAATTTACATTGGAGATAATTTTCTTTGAATCATTCACAATGTATTCATATCTTTGAAAGCGTATGTTGATATATACAAAAACTTTACATTTGCATAATTTTCTTTCTTGCTTGAGAAACCTAGATGAAACTAGAACAACCTAAATTCTTAGATCTTTGAATTTTCCAATCCTCTGATTCTTTTCTAAATAGTCATATTTACTAGGGTTTTAGAACACTATATTAGGGTTTTGAAAAATATCTAAACCTTCATCGAAAACCAACTACATTTGAAGGTGGGTCCCATTTAAATCTATGAAACTATGAAAGGTTTCCATACATGGACTTCTAGCTATCATCACTCACCTTTTTGAAGGTACTCTTATCAACGGGTCTACTCAAATGATGTGTAAAGTGACATGACATGGAGTTTCTTTAATGGAACATATTTTTCAAAGCACATCAAAATATTCAAATCTCATCCAATAAATGTGGATTGTCCTATCTCCAAAGATTAGTGACTTACATTTACACCTAACAAATGAGTCATATTCATCACCCGTTGGGTAGTTAAATTCACCTATCTTATGCGAATTAAGATCATTTGTGTTCATCGTTGCCCTATTTTACAAATAAATGTTTATATTTTTCATATAGCTTATGTTAAATTAATGGATTAAATTTATGTTTTCTTGTTGATTGTATGCTCTTGTATCCTAATCACTTAAGTTCCTTACTCATGGAATTTTTTTCATTTCCCAACTATCCCCCTATTACCACTTAATGATTAAATTTATTTAAGTAGTTAATCACATGTTTTTATTAACAATGTAATATTTTATAATTAATATTTTTATTTCATATTGATATGACATAATATTATGCCTTAGAAAATGAGAAAAATGTATTAAATTACTCGATCATTCATCAAATGTTTGATGGATGGTTGTAGTTAAATTGTAGAATGAAATACAAATCAAACCCTTTAGAATCGCCCTACAACTGTTAGATTTGCAAAGAATGAAGGTTGATAATTTATTTGAGATGGAACATTGGAATGACGCCACCTGTCACTAAAAGTGATAAATTAATTAAAGCTATAGAAATGTAGGACAATTGTTGAATTTAGTTTGAAGTTTTAGTATAGAATTATAATGTACCAATTATGTATTTGGAAGGTAACATGTTTCATTCACTTCAATATTAGAAAAAAAAGAAGAAGAAGTGAACTTGCTACTACAAAGTGATTATATTTTGAAGTAAGATGGTTAGAACATAGGGAGATTCCTCATTGTAGTGCACAAGGGAGATTCTACACCTATCAGTGTCTTTGTATTCATCTTTTCAAGAATCAAATTCTAGGTAAGTGAAAGACATAAAACCTATATTTCATCATTTCTTAAATTTTCAATCTTTGGGTTTAGGGTTGATATTTCACACTGTACAAGCATGTCTACCACCACTACAAAACCAACTATTGGGAAAGGCAAAGAAAAATCAAATAAAACAATATATTATATGTTGGACTGCTTAAAACTCCAAGTTTCATGGATGAATACTATGATATTTATGATCTTGTAATCTATGGCAGGCTTACCTCAGAACTTATATTTTCATGTGAGTATAAGGCTACAGAGAAAATGAAAAATTCCAATAGTAATAAAATACCAATTAGTTGTATCACTACACTATGGGTAGTTGGATTGGGATGCATGATGTTACATAAGGTTTTCCATTTCCAAGAATTTATCATGGTCTACACCCACAATTATGATGATAAAAAATTAATTGTTAATAAAGATAAAAAAGAAGAAATGTTATCCATTACTATAGAAGAATTTGGAAATGTGTTGGGGTTTACAGTCAAATATTTTGGAAATGTCTACATTGAACTACAAAACCTTTCTTGTAATTATGAAGTAGTTGATCAATGGCCCAAAATTCTTTTCTAAATAAAATAGCAATAGATAGTAACTTATCCAAAGATAATCATAATCCTCCTTGTAAATTATATATTTTAAATCATGGGTTCAAGATACTATTTCCATGCTAGCATTTTTCCTTAGACTTGATAGCAATCAGAAAGTGGGTGCAAGCCTCTTTGAGATGGTATATAATATCCATTATACTACTCCACCTATCAAATATAACTTTCTTGAGCACATTGTGCAATCCATGCATAAACAATTTTTAATGATCAAAGGAGGTTCCACTAAGATATTTAGGTTCATAATCTACTTGTGCTATTAATTTCTATTCAAATTTAGTGAAATGTTTCTAGCCAAAAAGCTTTAGATTCAACCTTATATGGATGTTGAGATAAAAAATAATCGCTCAAATATATGATTGGACCACTAAGATAAGGATGCATGATACTCTAAGGAAATACAATAACTTTTTAGACTACTTTTTGGCTCCATTGTTAGATCTTAGATCAAGTTATCACCAAATTGGAATTAAGGATGAAGATATGTGTAAGACAACATTTAGCTCATGAGGGTCATTATGAATTTTTGGTGGTGTCATTTGGTCTTAACAATGTGCCATCTACATTTCAAAGTTTGACGAATTCCATATTTAAGAAATTCTTGAGGAAATTTTTATTAATGTTCTTTGATGATTTATTGATTTATAACAAGATATGGGAAGAACATTTGCAATATGTAGATCAAGTATTACAAGTTCTCAAAGATCATAAACTCTATGCTAAGCCATCCAAGTCTGATTTTGGTCTTAATGAGGTGGAGTACCTTGGATACATAGTTTCACATGAAGGAATAAAAGTGGATCCTAACAAGATTACAGCTATCAAGGAATGGCCTATTCCCAAAACCATTAATAAATTGAGGGGTTTCTTGGGATTGACTGGATACTATAGAAGGATGTGAAGAATTATGGCCATATAACAACACCCTTCACAACTTTATTGAAGAAGGATTCTTTTCACTAGAACGAATATGCTAATGTAGCATTTGAAATGTTGAAGGAGTCTATATGTACAACTCTAGTGCTTGCCACTCCAAATTTCACTAAGGATTTTATTGTGGAATGTGATGCTTCAAGAAATAGTATAGGAATAGTTCTCATGCTACCTATTCTTCATGCAATAAAACAATGGAGGCCTTACATAATGGATAAACACTTCAAGGTTAAGAAAAATCATGGTAGCCTAAAATATTTTTTGGAACAAATATTATCTTCTGAAGAACCACAAAAATGGGTCACTAAGATTTTGGGATACGATTTTGAAATTGTATATAAGAATGGGAAGCAAAATGATGTGGTAGATGCACTATCAAGGATGGATGAGAAGGATGAAGCTTTATCATGTTCCATTTCAAGTAGTAGAAGCCAAAGCAGAGTGGAAAAATTATGTTGCTACAAGTAATCTCATTCAACAACTACAAAGTGATCCTAATAATTTAGATAACTTTTTTTGGAAGGGAGATACTTTGAGGTATAAAGAGTAATTGTATCTTTGCAATGATTCCTCTCTCAAAAAAATGATTCTCACAAAGGTTCATTAGTCTCCAATGGGTGGTCATTCAATATTTTTGAAGACATCATCATAAAAAAAGCCTTCTTTTGGGAAGGGCTAAAAGAGGATGTTCAAAAATTTGTGGAAGAATGTTTAGCCATCAAAATGAAAAGATAAGGGGACAAGGGACCCCCTTGGAGGATACCACTAGAAGCCAAGAAGAAACCCTATAGAGTACCATTTATAATAAAAAAAAACTTGGGGGAGGTGACACACCATTGAATGAGTTTCAAAAAATTACCAAAGAACTTGAACCTACAAAGAGATTCAAACAAAAAATTCTAGGAAACTTTGTCATAGGCTTTTGATATATCCACCTTAAGATCCATTTTTTCATTTTTGATTTTTCCCATGGGGTGGAAGGTTTCATGGACCAACATGATAACATCCATAATTTTCCTCCCCAAAAAAAACCTTTTTTAGCAAGATGGATCAAATTGTCCAGAAAGAGTTTAATATGATTTACTAATAGCTTGGAAAAAATATGTAGAATGTATTAAAAATACTGATAAGGAAGAAATTAGACTGTCTATTGGCCCCAAAATGCTTGGGAATGAGAATAATGAAGGTGTTATTGAATTCCTTGAGGATATTACTAGTAGAGAGGAATTTGGTAATAATAGGTACATGACATCTTGCACAAAGATATCCCAAAACTTCTAGAAGAAGAAACTTGGGAAACCATTAGGACTAAGGTCCTTAAAAGGGCTAAGGGAGAAGACTACCTCCTAGATTTCATTAGTTGAAGCACATATTTCCACAAAAAAATATCTTGCAAAGAGAGAGAGGGGAATAACACCAAAAAGGTCATCATCCATAGAATCAGTCTTGGGTGGATTGAGGAGGTTATTAAAGAAAGAAACACTGGAACAAGCCAAATCTTCCTCAAAAGACAACACAAAACCATCATCAGAAATAAACTCAGAAATGGTGTTCCTCTTCTTGCGTCCATAAGCCATCATGTGAAAGAACTTGGTGTTTTTTATCCCCCTCATGGAGCCATTAGCTCCCGGTCTATTGTTTCTAGTAAGCCTCTTCCTTCTCAATAATGTTATGAAGCTCACTTAACAAAGTATTTTCCTAATCAATCAAAACCACCTGAGCACTTGCTCCATATCCTTTTGGATCTATCTAAGCTAAACTTTAAGAGATTTTTTTCTCAAAAAATGTTATAAAAGCAACTCCTACCCTATTCCTTTAGATTGAATTTGAGGGCTTTAAGTTTGAATGTAAAATTAAACATAGGAGAACCACATCCCCTAACTTTCCACCACATAGAGATAAGGTCTCTAAACTATAGGTGATACGTCCACATGAGCTCAAATCAAAAGGGGTGCTTAGTCTTAAGTGGAGGGGTATTCCATTGTAGAAGCAACGAGGTATTATCCAAGCCAATCCTTATAAGAGAAGACAAGGAGAGGGAGGCCATATACTAGTTGGAGGAAACCATACATCTATTGATCCTTGAATAATATTTTCTCCAACATGTTTATTAGAACAAGTGAAAGAACTTCCCTCAAGGTCTAGATCGGATAGGCTGTGATCATACAAGAAGGTGTTAAGGTCCAACATACTATCTGACAAATCCATAATACCACCTAGCTTCTTGGAGGGAAAAAGGGAATATTGAAGTCTCCCATCACCATCTAGTTACTATGTAAAAAGGCACTCCTACATCCCAACAAATCGAAACAAGTATTCCTCCTTAGAACCCCATTATTGGGCATATAGCCATTAGATAAAACCCATTCTTGAAGACTGAAACATTGAAAGAAGTGAATATTGAGAAAAATTTTGTTTGTTGAAATTAGGGAGCCCTTGAGGAAAGGTTTCATGTTGTAACTAACTTGCTAGAGACCCCACTTACATCAACCACCAAATGGGGTGCATTGGGCCAAATAAAATTGCTAGATTTGTCAAAATCAACAATAGTCATTTTAGTTTCTTGTAAAGGAGAATATTAGGCCTGAACTAGCTTTAATAAAATATTTTGACAATATACTTCCTATGAAGGCTATTGAGGCCTTAGATATTCCAGGATAGGATCGACATTTCTTACTATGTCTAGAGCCAATCTAATCCAAAGTTTTCTGATTGCTATTAGCAATATCTCTCACCATATTCTTCTATCTAGTGGTTTTAGCTAATTTCCTCCTGACCTTAGAATTGGTCTTGACATTAACCAAATTCCTTGGGCTAGCCAACTTGGGTGAGCCATGCAAATCATCCAAACTTGTACCAATAGGTGTAGGAGGAATCACACAAGGGATAACGAAAAACACATATTCAGGGATCACCACTAGGGCATTGACCAACTTCACCATAAAGCAACATCTGGTAAGGGGTTCAAGGTTAATGTAGAAGAGGGATCCACCAGGATAGTATTTAGTAGGAGAGAATACATGGGGAAACATTGGTCCATTGAAAGAGACTAATAAAGGGTGAGGAAATAGGAATCTGGCCAGAAGAAGCAAGCTTAGTGTGCTCAGACATCAATGAGGGGGAGATGATCAATAAGCTAGGAAGGACAAAATCACTAGTCTGGGAAAGGGGTAGGACATGGAGCTTAGGAAAAATTGGTGAGGCCAACACCAAAACCACTTTAGGACAACCAACCTCTAGCCTGGGAGGAGAGGCCTCCACCTTTCCCTTTCCAGAAGGGGTTGAAACCTTCAACAAAACTTTAGGACATGCATTGCACAAATGACCAACTGAAGAAAAAAGTTTAAAAAATAGAGACGATTTTTCATATTCAATGGCTTGAGACCACTTACCAAGCCTGGATTCAAGAGTAACTAAGGTCAAGATCACCTTATTAGGTTCAATGCTCACACAAAAATGAGCAAACGCCATCCTAGTTCATTCCTTCATGGAATACTCTAGAGAGAGAAAGTTTCCAAAGGAGTTGTCTATTCTTGCAATAATCTCCTCATACCAAAAATCCAAGGGAAGGCTTGGAAGCCAAACCCAGGTTGGGAGTGCAATCGCCAAGTGAGAAGAAGGATCAAATCTCGATCACCACTTGCACAGAGCAAGAATATGTTTACCAAATAACCAATGCCCCTAGTAAGGTTAGACACATAGTCCTCATGAAGGATGAAGCTGAATTAGAAAAAGGCATTTAGGGAGAGATGAAGTGGAAAAGGAACCTTTAACAACCTAGTGGGAGGAAGCCCACTTGCGAATAGACTCAAAGTTAGGCCGCCCACCCACAAACCTTCCAATAAGAAAATTTTCCATTTTGGCCAATGATAAATGTATGGAAGGTTCCCTGATTTTTATAGTGGTACCCTCATTCGAATGCAGAATCTAGACCCCATCCCTAACCACACAAGGATTTTTGGGAAAAAGCTCTTTCCAGCTAAGTAGTGGGGATACCTTTTATGGAATAGAGGAGGCAAGAGGTGACACAAGAGGCCCGTGATTTCCATTGGGAGACACACCCTTCATGAAAAAAGCGCTAGAATCAACTCGCACTAGGGGACAAGAACCAAGAGATTCTTGCCCAACGCCATTATCCTGTGATTCCCACATTTCAAAATAACATATCTAGGTTTGTTGTTACTACAAGATAAAGCAAAAACACAATAAAAATAAGATGGACTATATCTATACCTATTAATAAGTTTACATTGTCTATTGGATTTTTTGGTGGTGTAACAAGATGCTCTATTTGTTCCTAGGCAATCCCACAATAATATGTTGCACTTTTAGCCAAACTTGACATTGAAATCAACATTTTTGACCAAATCTTTAATTTTTAATAGCAGCTACACCATTAAAATTTTGAAGATGAAGAAAACTATTGATTTGTGAGATTTATGTGTAGATTCTAATTATAATTTTTTTTAAAAATAACAATAAATTGTGAATCCTTTTATGTAATTTTTAATAACTTATTTTTCTACTAAACAACATTTTTAAAAAGTGATGTTTACTGTGTAATGCATACTTTTTTTTATAAAAAAGGATACAATTATAATTTTTAAAATACAAATTTGTCACACCAATATCTATGGAATGGATATTTTTTCATAATTTTTTCTTGCATATTTTTTTTAATAATTTTCTAAGTCAAAGTAATTGTAATTTGGATAGAGCTGTATTGTGTAACACAACTTTTTTTTTTATAAATTCGAATTAACTTATTCTTTTTTGTTGCAATAAGGACATCAAACCTAGTGGACATTTATTTATTATATTTTTTTCTCCATTTTCCTATTTTTTCATATGTGTGAAAAAAAGACCTTGATGTTCATTGAAAAACCTACATTCACAAGAAATAAAAAATAAATACAATAATCAAATTAAATATTTTTAAAATTATACTTTTTGGGAAGCTTATAATAAGGGATACATACTTCTAAAACATAAATTTTAAATGAATTAATTTGATCCCCCAAAAGGTAAATCAAAAGTGGTTTTTTATTATCATTTTGATAGGTGTAGAGGAGACTCCATTATAGGTATGGTTTAAACTAGCGGGGTTCTATTCAGGGGGGTTTGATCTAAGGGGATTTGATAAAGCCCTCTTTAATTAAAATCCTTTAAATGGAACCTTCCAATGCTTAAATCATTATATTTTCTAAAAATATGTGATTTCAGGAAAAAATTAGGCTGTCCCAAAAAGTGTAACCCATTATTGTGGTAGCACCATCCTCTTTAAAATTCTCTTATAATCCTTCTTCTTCACCTTCATATTTATCATGTTGTGGTACATGCACATTTCTTGTAGTTATTCTACATGTGTATCTTTTTTTGGTTCAACCTTAATATCAAAATGCACCATTTTGTTAGGCTTTACATGAGGGTATTCATCATTTTTAAATTCCTTAAGCTCACTAAAAATTACATCCTTAGAATATATCATTTTCATTGCTATAGGATCTCGAAGCTTATTAGCCTTAATGTTCTCACCATAACCCACAAATTTTTTTTGTTAGCTCTAAAACAAAGCTAATTAGAATTTTTTCTTTAGGATTATGAACATATTCCTTACTGCCAAAAACTCTAAAATTAGAAATTGATAGTTTTTTACCTATCTATACCTCTTAGGGAGTTTTATCAACAAGAGGAATAGTAGGTGATTGATGTAGAGTAGGGAGTAAAACCTTCTCACAACCACAATTTGATAAAACTCAAACAATATTTTTGCCTTTACAACCCTAACATATCAACCTTTCACAATGTTAACCTATTCTTCTCGTAGCATACCAAACAATGGTTTCTGACCATATCTCCCAAAACCAACCTCATAACCACTTCTCAATTGGCATTCTAGATACCCACTTGCCTCTAGTTTAACATATCAGATTTGGGCATAACTTTGTTTTGGAACATCAACCTCTAAAAAGGACTGCTATGCTAGATAGAGCCTTAATTAGCCCTATTTTCCAAAGCATCATCAATCTAATCGCTCTCCCAACCTTAAATCTCAATGAAAGGACCTTCACCAGGCTACAAATAACCAAAAACAACAATCTCTATTAAAAGAAATGCCCTCCAAGACAACAAACCATAAAACCCTCATTTAAGCCATTTTGAAGAGAGTTTATTGAAATTCAACACTCCAGGCCTTCAAAAACTCTTCCAATTCTTCAAAAACACCTAAATAGGTCTGAACATGCTAAATAAACCATCTTACACTCTCTACCAGCACCTTTTCATCAGATTCCCATTCTTAGCCACCATTTTGGCTTAAAAACTTGAACAAATTCACCTAGGGAATCATCAAAAATCTTCCAAACACCCTTCCCTGCTCAAATAAAATCCATAAACATCTAAAAATATCCTAAGGCACCCATTCCAACAAGTTACAAGCAAATCCAATGGTGGAATGGGTGATATTTATATTTTGTTTACTCTCAAACCCTTAAAACAGGGTTTGCAGGTAGATTTTAGAAAATTGCTTATAATTTACACAAATATCAATGGAAAAAAATGAAAAAAACTACAAATGATCAAGGATTCAACCCTCCATCTATTCCAATCACAAAACTAAGCAATCACAAGTCGTACAAGGCCGTTCTAATGACTGTAGCAGTAGATTTCTTATGAAAATGCATGGAAATCAATATTCTTTATTGCATCAGACCTCCAAAATCACATCAACAACCTTTACTTTGAGTTTTCAAGCATATTTAAACTTGTCACACCAAAAAAACCAATGCAACTGACTTTTGGACTACCCAACCATTGGACTTCCCTAATTTGCATTTTTGCAACTTTTACAATATTGCATTTTTGCACATTTGAACATGACAACATTTGAGAATATTGACACTTTAGCAAAATGACCCCTCAATGATCCTAGTTACATTCTAAATGGTATATTAAGACTTTATTGCTTAACATTAGACTCAATCACACCAAAAATATCAAAAGACCCTATTTACAAAATGAACCAACATGGTGCCCCTATAGGTCAGTGACCTATTAACTAGATAACAAATAGTGTGAACTGCTTCAACCCAAAATTGTGTTGTTTAAGCTTTGTACTACTCAACATGCTTCTATATTGTTAGGGTTAGAAGGAAGATATCTAAAAATTAAGTACAAATTTGACTATTAAAACAGAGAACTAAAAAAACACACACAAAAAATATAACACAGAGAATTTAATGTGGTTCACCCAATCTGAGCTACATCCACCAAACCACAACCATACAATAATTTTATTATCTAGTGCAAAAATTATTACAATATCACGAATAATAATGTTTTTATACATATTGTAACTCCCATCCGAACCCCTTATAACAAGCTTAGAAGCTTCCAGGTTAGGGTTCTAAAATTTTGGCTTTTGACGGTGTTGATGGAGAGATGGAGTGCGGCGACATTAACCTTCCATCTCCCATCAAGGGAGATGACAATGACATTAGAGGAAGTATGGAGGATCTTGCAGCTACCCATTCAAGGGCACTTAGTCAGCTAGGCCCGCACGTGACTAGTGGAGGGGAGTCTGCAAGTCGTGTTTGGATTGGTGGAGCTACCAATTCAAGGGAGACAGTTGGATTTTGTTGCTTGTTTGGAACTACATGTGCCAGCCTTAACACTATACCTCTACAAATTGATTAGTGAGATCCTATTTCTAGATAGGAGTGGATGCTTCTACAACCTCAAGATTATTGAGGTTTTCATACACATTATTGAGAGACAAGAGGGGGAGTTTGCATGGAGAGCGTGCATACTAGCACAACTTTATAGGGATATGCATGTCATCTACTATAGACGAGTTGTGAGCATCACCCAAGTGACACTACTATAGGTGTGGGCGTGGGAGCATATCAGTTTGGATAGGCTAGATATTTTGGCTGTGAGAGTTAAAGATGAGATGCTTCCAGTAGCGTACTAGTGGGGGACATAGTATGGCTATAGGCTTCATTACCAGTTGGTGGGGGATTTGGAGGGATGGCAACGAAGATTGGACAGTTTGATATTAGAGAATATTATGTGGAGACCGTACATGGAACGACACTTCCATGGGTGGAGGGATGATGATAGGAGGCATAGGGGTTATTTATTTTTAGTTTGCTACCTGATAGGACATGATCCATTCATTATTGAGCTACACAGACTTGACAGGTTTACGAGATAGTTTGATCTTCAACAAGATTTTCCTACGGGACCCCAGAGGTTTTAGAGGATCACGAGGGAGCCGACAACACTATGGGGAGAGCTGATTATGATGGATTATGCACAGACAATGTGGGATTAGGTACACTAACACAATACCCAGGGCTGGAGAGGAGGACCAAAAAATGCAGGGATGACAATGCACTACTTGGCATGGTTGGCAGAGGGGCGGCTAGGACAGATTACCACAATATAGCTGATTGTGGGAGCATTGGGGTATGGTTCAGATGATGAGAGGAGGTTGGTTGCACAATAGAGGATGAGGAGAGGAGGGGGATAGGCGATGGAGGTGATAGAGATGCTGAGATCAAGGGGGCCAAAGGAGAGGGAGGGGCGAGAGGAGAGGGAGAGGTGATGGAGGTGGATGCCCCAAAGATACACCCCTTGGCAATAGTGCCATATGTACCACCGCCACTCGAGGATCTTGCAGTTCTACTCACAGGGGCCTTGGCCCGATTGAGGATTGTAGAGAATAGACTCAGGGAGTCTGAGGAGGACAGGGATAGGCTACAAATAGAGGTGGATAGGCTACAAAGGGAGGGAGATAGGAATTATAATGCCCTTGTAGATGAGGCATTACAAAATTTATAGGAGGCCCACATGGAGAGAGATGACCTAAGGAGGCAAGTGGCTGAGATGCAATAGGGATTAGAGGAGATTAGGAGGGAGTGAGATGAGCTCTAGGACATGATAGAGTGTGCGGAGGTGGCCATGGAGGACATAGGGGCTATGCTGGAGAGTGCAGAGGTAGCAGAAGCACAGGTGAAGGCCCTGCAGGGGAAGTGAGACACAACGGTATAACATATGTATCGACTGTAGGTGTATGTGGAATAGATGCAAATGGCTCAAGAGGCATGGGAGAGTGAGAGGAGATACATCTTAGGACTATGATACAAATATCAAATTGAGAGAGACCTAGCAAGGGCTCAGGTGGCAGAGGTAGCAGATGTGAGGACATATGCAAGCTACTATATGTTTGCTTATCATTAGGCCACCTAAGATCTAGCAAGGAGAGCATCCTTGTACATTATATTAGTGCCTCAAATTCCTGTACCTTCACACTCGGGGGCCACTCACACATGAGGATACAAAAAATTCTGTGAGACACCCCCCCAAGGCAGAGGATCAGGGGCAGACTCCTCATAGAGATCAAATGAAGCCAGTATAGGGTAGATGGGATAGAGGACGAGACATGATACAAGTTTTTGACAGGTGCAAAGTGGATGTGCAGTGGATAGGGATAGAGACTACAAACTCCTTAGCATAGATTAGAGATTAGTTCATTCTTTATTCATTTGGGAGATGTAGTCTTTGTATTTGATTAGAGCTCTGTACTTGTATGTTATCTGATGGATATCGATGGACATGATAGACTTGTTATTATGCTTTTATGATGAACACGTGATGGACCTTTATGGTTTTTATTATGGATTATTATGGACATATGATGGACATGATATATTTTGATATTTATATGATATGCAATGGACATTTCCAACATAATGTGGTTATTATGTGATGGATTTTTATTATGCTTATGTGTATGTGGATGATTATGAGATGTGCATATGGTTGTGATGATGACTTATCACTTATTCTTTTGTGGATGATATGGATTAAATGTAGGATGTGATGGATGAGTTATGATTTTATATGCTATGGATATGATACTAATGATTTGTGATGCAAGATTTGATGAATGTGTGTACACTGTAAAATTAGTTTTCTTTTTATGGGATGGATGATTTATTATGATGCGATTATGATATGAAAATGTTATGGATGGATGTGATGAAGTGCAATGAAATGTAATGTATATGATATGATGAATGTAATGAAATGTCGGATATGCAGTGAGATGGTCTAAGATTTTTAAAATAATAACTCTAAACAACCTAAAATGAGAATGCAATGAACTTAAGATGCTTAGAATAACCAATATAGATTAATCTAAACAACTTAAAATAATAAAGAAAACAATAATGTAATGAGATGAAATGAACTTAAGATGCTTAGAATAACCAATCTAGATTAATCTAAACAACTTAAAATAATAATGAAAACGATAATGCAATGATATGAGATGAAATGAAATGAACTTAAGATGCTTAGAATAACCAATCTAGATTAATCTAAACAACTTAAACTAAAGATGATAATGATAATGCAATGAATAATGAACCTAAGTGAACAATGCTAAGGGTGACAATGTATCACATATCAAGATGAATGATGATGGGTGTGGTACTACACCTGTCAAAGACCATAGGAATCCTGATAGGAAGAAAAGATGAGAGATAAAAATTTTCACAACCGAAATCACTAATCATAGGCTAGGGGAAGAATGGATGGGGGATAAATGCAATGCAATAGGATGATAAATGAAATGCAATCCTAACGCTATTTTACCATTTTGAGAGCACTGATTTTTTCTATAGCATAAGGCACGATGCACTAGGGTATGAGGAACCAAGGCAGATTAGTGTCAAATTCATAAAACAAACACAACAAACAAAAAGGCTATCCCAACACCCCAAAGCCGTAAGAGCTTTATTTGGGACAGGTATTAGGATAACCACAAGCACAAAGGATTCCCCAACATAACACAAGACCATAAGGATCTTGATGGGTACTACATTGGACAACCAAGAAGATAGAAACAAACAAAAGATCAAGATATGCCCCTATGTTTACCAGTCAAAGTGCACCATGATATGATGGATCGTGGTGACCCTAACAAGTATACTAGGAAGCCCAAATGATACACAAAAACCAAAAGCATCAAGAGATCACAAGAAATATCAAATTTCCTTTTCCACATGATCAAAAGGGTGGATGGGATTGATTTGGTATGATTAGGAAGGATGCATCCTGTTAAGACCAAATAAGGAGGATAGATCAAGCGATCAACATGGCTCAGGATACTCAAAACTGATTGGACCTCAAGGTACTAACAGGTTTTGTTTGTTAAGAACTAGCTAGGAAGGGAAATACTTGACATCACAAATGAGAACAGGGCACACCCAAAAGATCTAGGGGCTCGGGGGCTAATCAAAGATTAGCCTTACCTATGTGAAAGTGTAGAACCCTTGTAGTTTGATAAAATATTGACAACTAACCATGGATAAAATTGAAAATAGGACAATGGAGAGCATGATGGATGACCAAGACATGATAGATAAAATGCCCCAGGGGCTAATCAAATGATCGAAATTGCCTACATGAAAGCACAGTGGCAATGTAGTTTGACAAAAGAACAAAAGATGAGACCTAATGATGACTGACACAATGAAGGATTTTAGATGAGGAAATAAAATCGACAAACAACATCGAAAAACAAACAACAAAATCTCAGATTCAGGATAAAAGCTTAGGATTTTGGATAGTTTATTTGAATCATCCAATGCTCAACCAAAATATATCGAGCGATGGATAAGTGGATGTGGATGAAAGGATTGGATTGATAGGATGTGAGGATGGGATATGAGGAGAGGGTGGATGAAAGCATAAAGTAACTAGGACACAAGGTAGATAATGATTAAGCCCTCTATGAATGGTGCCAGTTGCCAGGTTTTCACCAAACGTGCTTATCCAAGGTGCCACCAGGTGTGGTTTTCACCATAAGATGGATTATTTCTCTTTACTATTTTTTTATTTTTTTTAACTTCTGTAATTTTTTTTGTATTTTTTATGATGATTTTTTACTTTTTTTGGTATTTTTTGGGATAGGATAACCCAATTGACTTAGGTATAAAACCTCTTCAGATGCATGATATTGATAGGCTCCTCTAAGGGTTCTCCTTTAGGTGTAGCAAGCCTATATTCCCCAAAACCATATTTAGTCATGACAACATAAGGACCCAACCAATTGCCTCAAAATTTCCTTTCTTGTCTCAATCCTGCTAGGTGTGCTGATTTTCCTTAAGGACTAGATCACCAAAATTAAATTGGTGGGGGTGAAATATCTTGTTGTAACTCCTCCTAAGACAATGTTGGTATGATTGTAGATTTTTGTAGGCCTTGATATACTTTTCATCTAGGAGTTCAAGCTGACTTAAGTATGCAACCCGAGTATCTTCATCATTGATGAGGTTCTTCAGAGATATTCAGAGGGATGGGATCTCAACTTCGATCGATAAGATTACTTCGACACCATATACAAGAGAGTATGGAGTGTTTCCAGTAGGAGTGCGGATGGATGTATAGTAGGCCCAAAGGGCAGGATGGAGATGGAGATTCCAGTCTCGACCAACATTGTTAACCACCTTTTTAAGGATTTTGATGAGGGTCTTTTTGGTTGCCTCCACTTGACCATTACCTTGTGGGTAATAGGGCATAGAACAATGATGTTGGATATGATATGTCTCACAAAGGTGCTTCATAAACTAATTTTTGAAGGGCTTTCCATTGTCGATTATGATGGTGGAAGGGATTCCATATCTGTGGAGAATATGGAAAAGGATGAATTTAGATATCTGAATATCCATGATTTGAGAGAGTGGAATGGCTTCCACCCACTTGGTAAAGTATTCAATGGCGGTGATGATGAAGGTATGGCCATTAGAGGATGGAGAGTAAATCTTGTCGATGAATTCAAAACCCCATTGAGAAAAAGGCCATGGTGCTATGATGGATTACAAGTCTTGTGCAAGAGCATGCATTAAATCTGCATGTTGCTAAAAAGTTAGACATTTCTTCATGAACTCACAAGAGTTATGCTCTATAGTAGGCCAATAATAACCAGCTCTAAGAATCTTTTTTCTAAGGCCATTCCATTAGAATGGGCCCCACAGACACCACTATGCACCTCGTTTAATGTCGTGTGAGATTCTGATTCTTTCATACACTGAAGAAGTGTGCCATCATACCTAGGATGATAAAGTGTATCTCCTATGATGGTATAGCAAGAAGTATGTTGGATAAAGGATTTGCATTAATTTCGAGTAAGGTCAGGTGGTAGGATATTATCTTAGAGATAGGTGTAAATGTCATGGTACTAGGGTAATTTAGGACCTACGATATCACACACCATCTCAATATTAGGGACATCATATGTTAGGATTAAAAGATGTTCAATGAGGAACTCACCATCCATTTAATCTTTGGGCATGTTGATGAGGGAACCGATTGTAGCCATTGCATATGTTACTTTGTTCTAAACTCTGGGAATCTGCTCAAACTGGATGAAGGTGGAATACTTCTTGAAGTCATCCACCATACATTTGTAGGGTAAAAACTTGTCATCGTTTGTCTGAAACTCATTGTTGACCTATTTGATAATCAATTAGGAATCATCAAAGACTCACAAGTGGGTGATATTCCATTGGATGGCGATTCTAAGGCCAGTGATAAGAGCTTCATACTCTACTATATTGTTGGTGCATGGAGATGCTAATCTGAATGACTTTTGGATGTAGTCACCTTGAGGAGTGACAGATAAGACACCTACACCAACTCCATTATGGGTGTAGGACCCATCAAAGTAGAGTGTCCATGTATCTATTTCTATGACTTTAAGGACCTCTTCATTAGGAAATTGGGATACCAACGGATACACATCCACTAAAGGAGCATCAACCAACTGATTTGCAATGAATTTCCCTTTGATTGCCTTGCAGTCTATGTACTCTTTGTCAAATTCACTCAATAACATGACCCACTTGGCCATGCGGCTGGTCAAAAAAGTTTTGGACAAAAAATATTTTAGTGGATTAACCTTTGATATTAGCTTGATAGGATGTCTGAGCATGTAATGATGAAGCTTTTGTGAGCTGAAGACCACTACCAAAAAATATTTTTCCATTGGAGAATAGTTGAGTTCATAACCCACCAGTATTCAGCTGATGTAGTAGATTGCACGCTCTTTAGAAGACTCATCATGTTGTGCTAATAATGCCCCCACTGTATTTGATGTAGTGAGATGTACAACATGAATGGTCTGCTTGGAATAGGAGGCATTAATATGGGTGGATGAGCCAAGTACTCCTTAATCTTGTTGAAGCTTTGTTGACATTCTAGATTCCACTTGAAGGTGATGTCTTTATGGAGGAGATGTGTGAATGATTGACACTTATCAGCTAGTTGAGCTATGAACCGCCTGATAGACTGTAACTTCCCTTGAAGGCTTCTTAATTGCTTGAGATTACATGGTGGGGGAATTTCCATTATGGATTTTACCTTTGCTAGATCTACTTCAATACCCCTTCTAGAGACTATGAAGCCTAATAGCTTTCTGGATGTAACTCCAAATACACATTTCTTTGGATTTGGACACAACTTGTAATGCTCTAGCCGCTCAAATATTTTCTTCAAGATCATAGGATGCTCTTCTCTGGTCTTGGTCTTCCCCAACAAATCATTGACATAATCTTCCATTATGATATGAATGAGGTCATGGAAGATAACAGTCATAACACATTGATAAGTTTCCCCAGCATTTTTGAGACTGAATGGCATGACATTATAGAGAAGGTGCCTTGAGGGATGGTGAAAGTAGTTTTATGATGATCTTTTGGTGAAATTTTGATTTGGTTGTAGCTGGAAAATCCATCCATAAGGGATAACATCTCATGCCCTATTGTAAGATCCACCAACATGTTAATGTTTGGAAGAGGGAAATCATCCTTTGGGCAGGCTTTATTGAGATCCCAAAAATCTGTACAAATTGTGATATTCCCATTTGGTTTGGCCATAGGAACTATGTTGGATATCCAGTCAGAATAGTCAATAGGTCTTATGAACCCAACCTCTAACAGTTTCTCCAATTCTTTCTTGACGAGAAAAGCTACCTAGGGATGCATTTTTCTTAGCTTTTGTTTGATAGGTTTGGCATCTGAGTGAACATCCAAATGGTGCACCACCAAGGCAGGATCTAATCCTAGCATGCCTGAATAAGTCCATGCAAATTTGATGATTCCTTCTTTTAACAAGTTGACAATGATAGAATTCTCTTTTTTTGACAATGATTTGGCTACGTAAATGATCTTAGGGTCTTCTGCTCTTCCCAAATTGACTTCTTGGGTCTCTTCGATCAAGATGGAAGACCTTTCACATAATTGAGTACCAACAAGGGGAAGATGAACATCCCCATCCTCCAGCACCTCATTGAGGTTTTCACTATTGGATACACCCTTTATTTTGACTTTTGATGAGTTAGGAAGTACCTCGAAGAGGTTTTCACTAGATGACCCTTTTTTATTTTGTTTCTTCTTACTTTTTCGGTTAGGGTGTTCATATTCCCCCAATCGCATAAGATGCATGTAAGTGTCTGCTGAAAGAAAGGTATCAATAGGTGTGCTACCTCATAAGTCCCAATCAATGAGTTTAGGATGGCGAAGGAAAAGGCTAATGGTAAAGATAGATAGGTAGTCAAATAGGGAAGGAAGATCAACGTCATTGTATGTGAGTATGATGGCCTCTTCCTCCGATATGTAATCAAGGAAATCATTATCCTATTTGGCATTATTAGAGGTACTAGTTGAAGGTGTGAGACCTTTTTGTTTCTTATCATAGCCTAACCCCAAATGTCTAGTTCACACGGGTGTGTTAGCAAGTTACAACCTTCCTTGTTCTTCTACACCAAGGCCTCCCCCTTGATAATTGTATTTTTTAGCTAACTTGGATGCACGAGGATAAGTCTCCTGGAAATACTCAATAAGAGGGGGTGAAGGCTCAAGCTCTTCCCTATAAATCCATTGTCTGATATCATCATTTGGCTGATCTTGTCGTGTTCCAAGAGATCAAAAAGTTCTAGATCCCACATTCTTAGAACTAAGTGTTATTTTCTTCTCTTCTTCCTTGGGTGTAAACTAAGAAGGTTGGCCATAGGTTGAGGAGATGGTGGCATGGTTGCCACATTTAAAGTTGTGCACATATCATACTCACCATAACCTTTATCTATGATCTAGACCTTGGTGATAGTGGATTTAGATGTGGAGGATGGAATAGATGATGTGGTGGATGAGGGATTGAAAGATGGATTGGAAGAAGATACCTGAGGTTCCCCCACTTCAACCCTTGGGTAGTAGTGAGAGTGAGGGAAGGAAGCTTCTAAGGCATGACAAAATTCAGAGGGTTATAGATCAACATGTATAGTTACTTGCATACCATTGAATGGGAATTTTAGGCATTGATGGTAAGTGGATGAAATGGATTGCATGGTGTGGATCCATGGGTGTCTAAGGAGGAGATTTTATGGGAGGTATAGATCAAGAATGTGACAAGTGGTATACTGCACAATAGGGCCAACCTAAATAGGAAGACAATTGATTCCTCTAGAGTCTCATTCTGTGTTGTCATAAGCTTTGATAGTGATGATTTGATTATTTAACTCGGCATGGTTATACCCTACCTATTTTATGAACTTTAATGTACAAAGGTTGAGGGAAAAGCCATTATCTACTAGGACCCTTTTTACTTTATGACGGGCTACAAGGACCTCAATGTGAAGGCTCGAGAATTATGGTTTGAACTGATGGAAGGCATATCAATTTTACTAAAGCCCAGTTGATGTGTGGATGACACATTTCCTACTAAGGCTTGGAATTGAGTAGGATATATATTGTTAGGTATGTGAGTATCTTGAAGAGCTTTGGTGAGGATTTCCTGATGGATGGGGGAAGACTTAAGCAAATCCAAAATGGATATTTGAGCGGGAGTCTTTCCAAGGTGATCAAGAATATTATATTGAGAGCTCACAGGAGCTGACTAGGATGATGTGGAAGCTCCAGGAACAGATAGGCAGATGTGATGGGTTGTAACAACACATTACAAGTCTTTTCCTTTAACATGAATCATGGATATACGAGGCTCTACCTAGATAATGTACATAACTATACCATCATAGTTATAAGGTACATTCTTATAGCTGGCATTGTTCATGTTGTTATTTTGGTTATTGTTATTGTTTGGTTCAAGATTAGCATTGGAAATAGTAGCACCTTGATTGTGCTTTGGGAAAGTATTTTGATATATTTAAAGTTGGGCATTGGACGACGTAACCTGATTAGCATCCACTACTATATCTCCTTGATCTATGAGATCTTGGATATACATTTTAAGTCCCTGGAAATTGTTAGTGGAATGACCTTTGATTTTGGGAAAGTCACGATACTCATTTTACCTATACTAGGTGGGCTTTGGTTGGGACTTGTCAAAAGGATTAGTCACAGGATAAGTGACTGGATAGCTCGCTTAAATGATCCTGTTGAAGAAAAAACTTAAGGATTCTCCCAAAGGAGTGAATGAGCATTTATTGTTCCCTTGATTCTGTTGATTGGAATGTTGGGGAGGACCTGGTGCCCTCTGTGGCACTGATATGATGTTAGAGATTGATGGTTGATTGGGGACGTATTGTGACCTTTTTGAGGTGTTGGCTAATTGGACATGATTGGTATCAGGGACGCCATCATTGACGACATTCTTATTTTTGTTCCAGTAGTGGGACTTATCTCTAGAAGAATTATCCTTATCTGGATTATATATTTTGACTTGTCCCATAGCAATGAGCACCCTCTCAATGATAGTACCTTTTTATATGACCTTTGAAAAGGTTTTGACACAATGAAGGTTGAGATTATGTGTCATATCTGGATGAATGTTTTCAAAAAATATGGTCACCATGTCCTTCTCACTAAGATGAGATTTCAAATGACTAGCCAAGGCGTGCCACCTTTGTAGGTAGCTTACAAAGGTTTCCCCCTCACGTTGTCTTTCTTTCAAAAGATCTAAGATATCGATGTCCTTCTCCAAGTTGAAGGAGAAGTGTGCAACAAATTTCTCTGAAATATCCACAAAAGAAGAGATTGACCCCTTTGGAAGACCCATAAACCAATCTAGAGCTACCCCTGTTAGGCTCCTTGGGAATAACGACAAGAGATAATTGTCATTGTGTAGGACTTCTTGGCAGTGTGTGTAGAATTCATGGAGATGGTTCTTTGGGTCTTTGGTTCCTTCGTATTTATCAAACTTTGGCATTTCAAAATGCTTAGGAAAAGGAACAAGTGAGATTGAGGGATCAAACGGATAGGGGAAAATCTCTTTAAATTTGAAAGACTTTTTGGAGGTCCTTGCTTGCAAGTCTTTTTATGCGGATTTTATCTCTTCCCACTCCTTATTGATAGGTGTGAATTATGAAGGGTTGTTTGGATTGGATTGATTATAAGGAGTGTATGGATAATATGATGTGGATGGAGCTGGGATGGTTTGATTGTATGATGGTGGAGGTTGATATGAAGAGGTTTGCTGATATTGATTGAGATATGTGGATTGGTGATTGGCATAAGATTAGTTATAGGATGGAAAAGCTTGGTAGTATGAAGAAGAGGCACCTTGTTGATATGAAGGAGGTGCTTGGTAATATGAAGAGGTGGAGGTACCCTACTAATATAATGGTTTCTGCTAGGAGTAATACGGATTGGACTGGTAATTGTAAGAAGTAGTTGGTTGCTGGGAAGCATATGGAGGCTATTGTGGATTAGATTGCTAGTAATAAGGATTTTGTTGTGGTTGTTGGGGATTTGTGTAAGATGGCTGTTGTTGGGATTGTTGAGAATTATGGTAAGGATAATTGGGATTTGGATAAGATGGTTGTTGTTGGAATTGTTGCAGATTGGATGGGGTAGCATATTGGTATACATGCTTTGGGGGTGGTAGAGGTATTGAGTGGTAGGGTTACCTAGTGTTTGTGTCAGGACTTGTGTATGCTAAGGTGGTTGTTGGTAAGATGGTGGCTGCTGATAAAGAGGCCAAGAGGGAATTTGAGGTTGTTGTGGGACTTGTAGCTGGTGAGGAGGAAACTGATAAGATGGAGTCAGTTGGTGAGTGGGGATCTGCGATTGCTGAGGAACCTGTGATGGGACACCTTGCAGTTGGTGTGAAGGTTATTGTTGAGGTTGTGAAGTAATTTGTGCTTGATGTGGGGGTTACAAAAAAATTGAGGTATGCTATAGAGGCTGAGATGGAATGGTGGCATGTTTTAGAGGCTAAGATGGAGGTTGTTGTGATACCTGTTGGGGAGGTGGTTGCAATGGCATTGGCTGTTGTAGGTTACCCTAAGGTTGATACACTTGGATGGGATATTTCCTTGAGGTGGTTGTTGAGATGTGAATGGAGGTGGTGGTAAATTAGATGCAGGTGTAGATCTAGGAGGTGGAAGAAATGCAACAAAAGGATTTCCCCCAATATTCATTGTTGGTTGACCTGGTTGGTTATGTGGAAGAGGTGGTGCAGACAGTATGGGGGTTGAGCTTTGTGGGATGTTCATGAATGGCAGATTGGGGAGACCCTATGGCATACCAAAAGAAAAAGGATGATTAGGATCGAGGCTTGTAGGAATGTTTGGATCAGGTGCTCCTGTAACTGAGATAGGAACCTAAGGAGGTGGTACAGGGGGTGTGACTTGATAAAGTACCGCATTTCCAAATCTAGGTTGATACCAACCCTCTTGTGGTGGACCCTTAGGGATGTATGAATTTCCTGGGTTAATTTGTGAATTCTGAGGGTCTTGCGACATTGGGGGTGCAGGAGGTGTGATATTGATGTATTTTAATAAATCAAGACCTGGCGGTGGTTTGACACCTTTCAAGAGTAAGGTGGCAAGGATTTTGTCCCCATGCTGATTAAGGATATGATCTATCATTTGGAAATTGATGAGGTTGTTAAGATATTCATCCATCTTGACCTCAAGTTGGTTGACCATGCTCTCGTTAGCAGGAGGTGACGTAGTGTGGATTTCAATATTGGATTGTGATAAGCCACAGTTGGTGGGATCCTGAGGAATGTGAGGCTGAGTACCTTGGGCCCATTATTCTGTCATGAGTTTCTTTGCTTGCAATTGGGTGGTAACGAGCATGAAAATGTAAAACTACTAGGTGGATTAATATGACGCTACACTCTAGGATGTAGTTAAATGAATGACCTACATGATGACTAAAGGATTGATTAGACCAAATGATAGATAGATTGATTAGATGATTAGATAGTTGATGGGATTGGCTTTGATTAGGTTGATTGATGGGATGAGATGATTGATAGGATTGGATCGATGAGATTGATTCTAAACCAAGTTCAGAGGTTTAACTAGATGACATAAGAGACTGATGATCAGATTGGATGATGAAAAGGATGATTATGACACAGAGTCTACTTCAAGATGGAAGTAGATTGATTGGGCCATGGATGATTACTAACTTAGGATGGATAAAAATCCTTAGAAGTAAGTGCGAAGGATGATGATTATGATCATACACTTAAGCCAATTTGGATAAAAAACTCTAAAATAAATTCTAGGGGATTGGGATTGATGAACCAATGATGAATATGCAATCTAAGGATGTTCTAAGATGCACCTATATGATGAATTTTGGAAAATGTAGATGGACTAAAGTGACGATTACGGGTGGACGGATGGTGATAAATTTTTTTTTGATCATGACAACGAACTCAAAAAACAACAGGATTTTCATGACCCAAAGCATTAATTCTCTAGATTTTGTATGGACAACGCATACGCCTCTATGTAGCACAAATTCATCCTTCTAGGTGAAAATTTTTCCTATCCAAGGTCAACAAATTTTCCTATGCATTGAGCAACCTCACCTATATCTAAGAATCAAATTTTCTTATATCTTGGGATGCAAAACAAACAAGAAAACTTGGGATGCAAACATGCCTATCTATGGGAAAGATCACCTATTGGTTTGAAAAAATCACCCTCTAAATGTAGGATCGCCTAAATCTTTTAGAACATGACAGGGGAACAAGTAGACTCAATTTGCAAAATTTCCTATTAGGGGGGACAAATTTTCCTATCTCCTTAGATGTATAGACACAATCAAAATCACCTATCAGGGATGACAAGATCACCTAATTCTTGAACTGTATGGATAAGGAACATAGACACCTAAAATGAGATAACCTATTGAACAAATGAATTTTCCTATGACCTAAGCTGTACAAATGGGATGACAAAGATTCGCCCCTGTGGACAACATGTTTTCCTATTCTAAGGGGTGTAGGGATGGAAAAAGGCTTGGAAAAAATGCAAAATCGCCCCTATGGACAGTAGGTTCACCCAAGGAGAAGAAAAAGTTTCCTATTGTAGGGGAATAGGTGGAATCAAAGGATATGACTGGACGCAAACTTGCCTAAGGCATTGGAAAACTAACTTATTCATGGAATAGGTGAACATGGGGACACCTAGCAAAGGGACCCATAGGAAAATTCACCCCTGACAAGGGAAAACTCACCCAAAGGATGACCTAGACTGGACTTAGAAACAAAAATGCCCCTTTGTAGGGCAGGATTTAATGTCCATAATGCAAATTCACCTCTATGAGAAGAAAATTCACCACTAATAGTAGGGGAAGACTGTGGAAAAGGACAAAAAACCTAGCAAACAACATACATAAAGGTCGGATTGACTCAAACTGATAATAAGCACTAGTATTGCACAATGAAGACATGCTAGGCAGCACAATCCTAAAATTAGTATGAAGGGTTTACAAACTTGATGTAGGCCCACCACCTTGGGCAGACAACCCAATGTTAATACTTCGTGGTACTAGGGTGGTTCTCTAGATCACCCTTTCTTGTGAAGGTGGATAGCTAGCAATTCAGTGGCACAGGTTCATCAACAAACACCACGGGCTCACCTTCACACTCTCTCTCAGAGACAATCATAGTCCAGCATGAGGATTCTATCTCAACCCAAGGGAGTACATGGTGAGTAACTTCAGGGTACGGTGCGCATCCCCTGCACTATACCAAGCCATGACTAAAACACAGGTCTCTATCTAGGCTATATAGGCTATCTTGTGCGTCCTCGATATACCTTAGGTACATGAGGCACAACCATGAACACCATCCCGTCACAAGTATGCATTGGGAGCCTCAGTGATGTACTAGAAACTCAGACCAACCTTGCACATCTTATCTAGGTATCACCCTAGCTTCGATGCTTCGCTAAACATGACATGACTAGATAGGTACAACTTTAGTTCTCCCCCCTTTATCTACCCTGCTGGTAACACGTGGTTGGAATCATCCCCCGGGTGATGAAATACCAGGCATGTCTCGTTAAAGGAAGGAAATACTAGATGCTTCAACTGGTCTCCAGGCTCACACATAACGCAAGGGGAGAGCTTAGACACACTAGCACTTCTTGGGTAGACTAGACTGGACTAGAACAAGTTATGATTTCTCATCACCCAAGATCACCGAGAGGTGAAAGGGGAGTGGATATTTCAACAAATTTCTCCCAAACACACCAAACAAGGTTTATTGACCCCTTAATTAAGCTACATGTGCTTAGATTAGTGTGAAAAATAACAAACAAAGCTAACTACAGTCTGAGACCACTCGTTCTGCAAAAGATATGTCAATAGTTTCTACCACTAATCTTATACAAATGATTCACTACATAAACATTAGTAAAATCACACACTCACAAACAAGCGAGTTATCGGATAAGTACCCAAAATTAAAACCAAATTAAAGCTCAAATCAAAAAATTAAGGGTTTTGGAATACCTCAATTTCACCTTTGTGTGAGACAATTTTTCTTGTGTTTGTGAGTCAGGTTCACCTATTCAAGTGGATGGGAAAATTCAAAATTTCCTATTTAGGTGGAGAGGCGTATACAATTTCACCTCTATAACTAAATCACGTTTTCCTATTTTAGTTGGGCTTTCACGTACCTGCCTCTGTGTCAAGCAAGTTTGGCTATCGTATCAAATAATCCCATGTTCACGGAGAGGTGAGGGTGTGTTCTCCTATGTTGCCTCAGGTTCACCCTTGTACTTAACAAATTTTCCCATCAAGTGGGGGGGGGGAATCTGCCCCTGTGTGTAAAATCCAAACCTACAAAATTTAAAACAACAAAAAAAAATGAAAGTGACCTGTAACTTGGATCTCACCAGGCATGCCAAAAATGTGTGCGAGTGAATTTTCCTACCCTAAGATGCAAAAACCAAACTATTGCAACAAAGGAAAGATACCAACAAACACTCAAGATTAGGCCTGAGATGAACTCAAACAAAACAAGAAAATGGAACTTTTTACCTTGTTTGAATTGATGGTTTGGTTGGCCCTATTGATTGCTTGAATGTGTGCTCCTTTGTTGGAAAAATATCTTAAAACCTAACTCTAAATGATCTTGAAATGATGGGGAATGCAATGGTGCAAATGGGTATTTTGATGAATGCAATATGTGAGCTCAAAGGTGCTGCAACAATGGTGGATGCTTGGATGAGTGCTTAGATGTTTGAATGCTAAAGTGGATTGCAAAAGTGATTATCAAAATGAGGGAAAATTCCACAATTTTTATGGGAAGTGCCTCTAAACAATGGAGGGATAGGATTAAGCCAAGATGGACAAGATCAAGGGATGGGGTGAGTTGGGAACTCACAAGCCCTCACATCTTGACATGTGGTGGGTGAGATGGAAAGGGGAGATGAGGTGGACATGATATGAGGTACTACATAGTACCTTGGGATTTGGACAAGATCTCCTCATAAAGGAGGTCCTTGTCCACATGTGGGTGAGAGGAAATGTGAGGAATTCAAAATTCCTCAAGTATCCATATGGGGATGGGAGAAGGAATTTAAAATTCCTTAAAATGCATTGGGGGATTAAATGTGAATTAAAAATTCACATGGGGAAGGGGTTGCCTTCTCCAAAAGGAGAAAGCATTTAATAAGGTTGAATTAGGACACATGCCATAAATGGAATGGATATTAGGTTGAGCTAATCAGATGATTAAGGTTGTGCAAACATGGCATTAGGTAGGTTAATGAAGAATTAGAGGCAAGTGGGAGATTATGGAGGATGTGACAAAGAGAGAAAGAATTTGAACTAAAAATTGATTTAATTCATAAAGGCATAAAATGACTAAATTTAATAAATTAGAAAATTTATTTAATTTAGAGAGGAAAGGGGGATAATGTATTTAATTGATTTATTAAATACCTTAGGAACATTAGACTGCAGGGTAATATTAAATAATAAATTATTTCATTAATACAGTTGAAGGATGCAAGATAGAAGAATAAAAGGGGTGAATTTGACCATATGGGGGTGGTCAAATTTAGGTGTCTACAACAAATATAGAAGAATACCAATTTGTGGTTCACATTCTTTTCTCTCCTACTATCTTTGATCAACTTGAATCAGATGCTCTCATGTGTACTCATGTAGACTCAGAGGAATAGTATTCTAACATTTACAACTATTTGAAGATAGGAAATTTTCTCAACAATCCGACAAAGAACGATTATACTCAGATACAAAAACTTTTAGTCTACTATGTTGTATTATTGGATGTTCTTTACTAGAAATATTACAATGGTCTTCTCCTTGATTGTCTCACTAAGGAAAAAATACCCCTTGCCCTTAATGAGGCCCATTCAGGTTCTGGGGGTGGAAATTTTGGTAGTAAATCCCTGGTGTGGAAACTAATTCACATGGGAAATTTTGGTAGACAATGGAACAAGATTCCTTTTCCTTTATCAAGAAGTTTATGCAATGTAAAAAACATAGACATATCATTCATGCACCTGCTCAAGAGCTTCAAAATTAGACTTCTCTGTGGCCATTTAGAAAATGGGGGTTGGATATCATTGGAAAGATATCTCCTCCTTCTTCTAAAGGACACACCTTTATCATTATTGCTACCAATTACTTCACAAAATGGGTTGAAGCTATCTCGCTTCGATCCACAAACATTGAAGCCATTTGTAGTTTTTTTCTAATCAATGTTATTGATCACTTTGAATTGCCTTTCACCTTTGTTTATTTCAATGATACATTGTTTAAGAACAAGGAAGTGAGGCAATTCCTAGAGAAGTTTCATATTCAGCATAGATTTTCTACACCATACTATCCTCACTCCAATGGTCAGGCTAAAGCATCTAATAAAACTCTTGAGCTCATTCTTCAAAAAATGGTAAATAAACATAATAAATATTGGCATACTCAATTAACATATTCTTTGTGCACATATCACACAAGTGTTCATATGTCGATAGGAATGACAACTTACAACCTTTTGTATGGCATTAAAGCTATCATTCCTTTGGAGTTGGAAATTCTATCTTCGAGACTTTCCCTTAAATGATTAATTGATGATGAAACTTACATGTATAATCATTTTCATTAGCTTGAGTTGCTCAATGAGCACACATTATAGGCCCTCAACCACCTTAAATCTTATCAACAAGTGCTCTCTAGGCACTATAATCAGGGTGTTCTTCCTAGAACTTTCAAGGTAGGTGACTTGGTTCTCTATGAGAACAAGAGGAATGTAAATGCACCGCTTGATCAAAGGGAGAAATTTAGTCCTAATTGGTTAGGACCTTACATTATCTTCTTCATGTATGGTTTTGGTGCCTATGGATGTGATGCCTCTAAAATAACCTATTAATACATTGCACTTTCATCAATACTACACATAGGGTCTATGTGTCACATGTGCATGATGCTAGTCCCTCATGGATTTCAGGGTACCACATGTTGGCATCCCTGCATAACATAATATTAGATTTTGCCTTATGATGTGAACCTATGTGTGAGTGTGTGTGGCATACATACATGTGTCTCACTATGCTATATATCCATGCATTACATTAGATATTTTGGTTAGGAAATTAGATCATCATTATATTTAATTAACATACATCCATGTGTGTTTACTAGATCATGATAGTATCTAATCCAAAAACACATCCATAAATATAACATCCATCACATTATCATACACAAAAGTACAAAGCATACAAATGAAACAATGAACACCATGATATCAGAATTAGAATCTCATATATATATACATATCAAATGTAATTCATGCACATGTATTGCATCACTATCATAAAAAATAGTGATGGACGTATATCTATCAATGTCTATACATGAAAAATAATATACAAAATTTATGTGTCATTGCTACAAAATGGTGTGTATCAAAAATGAACATCTAATTTCAAGGTGTATGGCTCCCTAAGACCTCTGGCTCTGGAGACTATGGTGGATGTGGTTGGATGGTGGATACGGATCGGGATCTGTTAGATCGCAAGGCTAACATGCCAGCCCATAGTCCTCTGATCTCACCCTAAAGTGAGGCTATCTATAGCTCATCTCTCTGCAAGGCCTCTCATAGCTCTAGATTTCCTAATAAAATATTAGGTGTTGGTTGTGTTGTGAGGTCATCATGTTGGTTGTAAAGAGCATCACATGGCTTAATGGCATTCTTAGCTCTCATCCTCACCTCATCTCTCTCGATGAGGATAGTCCATAGATTTGTTGACTGCTAGTCCCTCTATCCTATGACAGTGGCAACATCAGCGGTCCTCTAGATGACCTCCACTTGCGCCTCCTCATATGTCGTCCTTAGGTATGCAAGTGACTCAAAAAGAATGGCATGTTTCCCTATTGAAGTTGACCTATATACTTGAAGAATAGTCCCCTGGATGGGCATGGCGAGGGCCACCTATGATATGCACTACATGATGAACACAATCCACTCCTATGTGTCCATTGTAACCATAGAGAAAGTGGCCTCATTAGTACCACATGAAACATATACCAAAAGCATAAACATATACATGAATTGAAACTGAAAGTACTAAAAGGAATAGCATAAACAACTCCAACACCTAGGTCCCCGACTTGCTAGTGTGGGTTAGCTGGAGGAGCAACGCTGGGTCCTACGCCTCCTCTACCAAATATTGTTGTTGTTGATTCTGCCAATGGGACAACGAATGCTACTAGTATTGCCACTGAGATTGGGATGGTAGGTGGAGGGGATGACAACCTCCACCATTGCCTCAACCTCACTGACACTATACCTGCCTCCTTTCACAGTCATTGCTTTGCACTTTCATCTTCGCCTCCATCTCCTCCTCCCACTGGCATCACATCCTCTTGGAAAATGGGATCCCCTATGAGAATTCACCAAGAAAAATGGGGCAGGTTAGTGCATCATCCACCAAGTCCTAAAGTCATGAGCGATGCCTACATCATCCATGGGAAGCATCGAAGGTTGATCCTAACCTTTTTCCTTGTAATAGGTGGGGTTGATGTCAGTGATGGTGGGCTATTGATGGTTTCCTAACCTTGCTACACTCCTCACCGCTTGTGTGTATTGTGGCAATGTTGTGGGAATAGTTTGTACAATATCAAACTACCTCATCACACACTATCAATAATAGGGCATAATGATATAATTTGTACAACCTATCAAAAATTAGCCATGTTGCATGTTCCATAGCTTCATGCGGTCATCTAACCATCTCATCAATCTATATGGCTACCATTTGATTTGGTCAACTCGCAAGGCATCAAAATAAAGTTTCCAAAACATGCCACTACCATACAAGCTCATACCAATGTGCCATGGGGATAGTTTACTCTCTCACTTGGGGATAGTCAGTTGGTGGAGTGCATGTAATGTGAGCGAATGTCCACACCTGTAGAAGGGTGCATATGGTGAGCTTGCATACTCAAAATTCACAAACCTGCCAAACTCATAGTATAGGTGTGCTAGCATGTTGTATCCCCACATGAAAAATATCTTGTGTTGCTCCATCACTCTAATAGTATAGATGAGGCCCTAGTGAAGGTGAGAGCCCCACCCATCCATGGTGACCCACATGGAAATTATGACAACCATCACCCTCCACACAAGGGGGACCACCATGCTACCCTACTTGAACTAGAGTATGTAGATGTGGTTGGTCTCATCACCACTATCCTCACACCTTGAGTAGTACTAGATGTCCTTGGCTTGCTCTCAAGCAGAGCGTGTGTTATCTAGTGCCACCCGTTGTCCACAGGTGGGTAGGCCGGTGATGTGGTAAACATCCTCTAGGGTGATGGTCATCTCACTCGATGGAAGATGGAATATGGAGGTGGTCACGTCCCACTGCTCCATCAATGCCATTAGCATATGGTCATGGTACATATCTGGCATCGTGTAGGTGTACCATAAGCCTACATGGCAAAGAAGTCCCTGCTCCTCTAAAGACATAAGTCAATCCTGGTCACAAACCATTCACAACACCTGTCCTCACCATGCTCTCTAATCTCTAGATAGTCCTACAAATTTGAAAAAGATTCAAGTTATAAAAATTTGTATAAAAAATTATATCTTCTACATCAAAAATTTTCTAAGTATAATATCTAAGATGCAAGTGTGCCACATAAACATCTACAGGCCGTGCATATGTACAAAGTCCACCATTGATAATTGTTTGGAAATCAATGCATAGGGAAAACCCCAATGTGTTTGAAGGTCTCTAGCATGTAGGTTGGATGCCAACATGCCGGTAGGACGCTTTAGTACCACCAAGATGCCTACACTCCTATTTTTGGATAAAAACTATAAGCAAATGCTATAAATGACACAAAAATCAAAGTTTTGGACTCACCTGGGTGACCTCACAACCCTCAACAACCACCTAATGTAGCTGGTCAATCCTAAACTCCTCGTAATCTCATCTACCAGGAATTTTGTTGGATTTTCTCTCATAAAAGTTAACAAAACTCTCACCATAAATGGTGAAAATGACCCTTCCAGGGGCCCACCTAGGTATATATAGGCCCCCCTTGGGGCCCATTTTTCTTGGTGATCGTGGTTCAACCATTTTTCCTGCTTTTACCCCACCAAGCTGGGGGAAAAATCAAGAGGGTGCATACACACACTTCAGCATATTTTCTTCTGAACCACTAAATCTTTTTTGAGAATTCTTCTCACCTTGGTAGCTTCTTCCTATTTTCGAGCTAACCTAAAGTTTGAGTTTTACAAAACAAAATTTCACACAAATCTTCACATCAAATGCTATTATTTTTTTTTGAATTTGATAGCTAGGGGAAAACTCAAAACAAAATTTCACACAAATCTTCACATCAAATGCTATTATTTTTTTTTGAATTTGATAGCTAGGGGAATCATTAGTACTTTCCTACTCAACCTCTACGGTCTCTACAGTACCCTTTTTGGCACGTAAATCTATAAAATTTTCAAATTTTTGTGTTTGCTCTAGGTAATCTATTTTCTACTTTAGTACGGTTGATTTTTCCCAAAATTCATCCCACTAAAGTGGAGGAAAAAATGTAATGTCATAAAATTGCACCTTGGGTATGATTTCACATTTGTGCATTTGAACCCCACATTTAGTGTGCCTAGTTTCATTTATGACAAGAACCTTATGGGTCAAAATTTTGCAATTTCAACTACATGAGGACCAACGATGAAGCATCAACAGTCTTCCACCTTGTCTCTAAAAAAATGATGAGTTGGACATATGCACGATGCATGGACATCTGCATGGCATGCTAGTGTCCCTGTGTTTGTTTGAGTTCAAATGAGAAACCTTGGAATATTTGACTCATGGCACGTGTCCTTGTAGTTAGATTCTGAGATTAATGGCTCCTCCTTCCCTGTAGTGCCTCTCCATTCTCATAGTGGATGTGCAGGAAGTTTGGCTTTGGAACTTGGAGATGAAAGTAAAATAATAGAGACATTTAAAGGTATGTGTTAATGATGTTAAACAATTGATATTGTATATCATGAATTTATGGACTAAGTAAAAATGTTAGGAAATGATTTATTATATGTGTTTAAGGATATATTTATCATGATGTGTGTGATCATACATGACCATTACTATGATGTATGTTATTGACATATTGATGTGATGAAAGTGTTTTGTTACCTTTGGGGTTTTCACTTGATTATAATATATTATCATTGTATTGTCATATTATTATGATTTTAATTATGGTTATCTTTATTATCATAAAATATACTGATTTGTGTTCAAGTTTTGTGGTTGCAAGATGGGGCATGAGTTTTTATTAGTGTTTTGGTGAGTATGATGCATATTGTTATGTTATTGCTATTATGCAGAGATTTACTTGGATAACTGAGTGATACAGTAGTATGTTTGTTAGGATAAGTGGAAAGGGCGGCATCGTACCATTGGACGTATGAGAGACATATGGGAATGAGATACGATTGCTAGAGCCTCTTTCCTAGTGCTTCGGCTATTATGCACATGTGCTCTAATTTATATGTTTAAGTGAATAGGTACTAGGCTACGTTTCTACCTAAATTAGCAGGTCTGAGCGTGCCTCTAATCCCAATGGTGGTTGAGGAGATAACATCTAGGCCCAAATTATAACCTAACCCTAGCCATTGTTCTCAATTAGAGACAATTGATGAAGAATGTGTTAACTTTTTTTTTGGGTTGTCATGAGACAATGTCCGATCTCCTTTACCCTATGTTTGGAGTGTTGCATTTATTCGATTGTTTCTTATGCGATATGTGATTGTTTGATTTTGTTGTCTAATCTTAGTTTTGGATCCCAATCTGTTGGTGTTAAACCCTGTGGTTAGTTGTGTTGTTATGATTGTGATTAGTGTTATTTATCTTTTGATATGAATGTTGCTCTTTTATGTGAAGTTATTTTATGATTTATATTTTACCTTAGTTTGTGAGTTATTTGAGTGAAGTTAGATATTGAATCTATTATATTTATTGTTATGATTTTTATTAATGTGTTTGAGGTGTGATATAATATTATCTATAAGTGACATTTATTTATATTATGTTTTATTATGTTATTATTTTGAGGAATAATTATTTAATTATTGTTTATTATTATCATTATTTGGTATTTGATTATTATTATTGAGTAATATTTGTTTTACTTTTGTTTGGATGTAATTTTTGCATTATTAGTCTCTTGATTCATTTTATTAAAATGGTCACTTAATTTATATTTTATGAAGTCTTTATGTGGTTTTAATGATTTAAAATGTTACCTATGTGATAACTTTATGGGTGAGAGGTATTTTTATTTTATAAAATTATGTTTTGAGAGTCCATAACCCACCCTAATTACTCCATTATGAAAAGTGACGAAAATGGAAGTTAAAAGGTTGGCTGGGAGGTTGTCTTTTGGTCTTTTGGGTTCTGGAAGTGTTCTTTTTATTTGGGGAGGAGAAAAAAATAGTTTCTCTCTGTTGGGTTATTCTATTTTGGCGTGCATGTTGAATTTGGATTTGGATTCTTTTTTCGGGAGAGATTTTTCTATGCTTGCAAAGAGGAAGGAGCAATGAGAAATTTGTGGCAATTTGAGGTTTTTGAAAGTTGAAAACTTTGGAGCTCAGCATCAAATTTCTGTCATTCCCAAGCGTTGGATCCAGGTTGGATTTTCAGATCTTGTGTTAAAATTTTCTTTTGTATGTATGAATGATTTGATTGATTTCTTTCTTTTGATTTTTTTGAAAATAAATATTGGATAGTTTTATTTCTGTGTGTGAATGAAACATTTATTTATTTTACAATAAAAATCAATACATATTTGTTGTTCTTATTCTTTACCAGTAAAAGGGTCTGATTGCGTTGCCCATAAATCTAAATTTACAAACTAGGTTGGTGAGATTTTTAAAGGGTTTTTTCATCTTGTTTTTTAAATTTTGTCCAAAAATCTCAGAAACCTATATCGCAGTTTGTGAGATATGGTTGAAACACGAGACTGCTGTCAAGTTGCTCCTCTATGATTGAAAATATTTTTATTTCTCCCTGTAACCAGCCAAAGGAAGATTGAGATTTTAAATTTATAGGGGTCTGAAATAGCTTAAATTAATTTATATATATATATATTTATATTTTATTTTGGATAAAATCTAGTTGTTAAGTTACTCATTTTGTCATTTGACTGTAATCGAGTATTGCTGAAAAGAGGGTTTTATGGAATCCGTCAGTTGTTTTGAATTTTATAATATTATTATTTATTTTTAGTCAATTTCTTTCGTGTTGCTGAGTAGTCATCGACTAAATCTAAAATGGGTATTTTACATATTTTGATTTCAAGTTGATATGACTATTTTATGGCTGTTTTATTGTTAATAGATTTGACTGTTGTCAAGTGAGAATTAGTTTAGTTTTAAAAGTTGTATTTGAGGGTATAACTATATTCTTTGATCTGTATTGTGTTGTACCATTTTTATTTAATTATGTTTACTATTTTCATGTTATAAATCCCTTCATATTTGTGAGATCTTGTATTGAAGCTTTTGTATTTGTAAAGATCAATTATGTCAGGGATGTGCATTGTTGGTCTTGATTGTGAATTACTAAACTAAAGTGAGTTATTATGTTATAAGATTATGAGATTGATGTAATATACTTTATTGTAGTGTTGTGGTTTGATGATAAGCTTTTTAGTTTTCTATCCATTTGTGTTATGTGAATGGGTCTATAGAAGTACCTAGAAGTATTTGTGAAGTTATTGTAATTTTCAATTGATTCTTATTTTGGTAGTCTTCTTGAATGTTTAGTGTTAGCCACTTGTAGTTTCTGTTCTATTGTTTGCTTGTTTGTGGGGCCTAGTGTTGTCTCCTAGCACAGAGGGAGTGGGCCTCAGGGTTCCACGTGGTAGGGTGGTATTTTCGAACCATCCATTGGGATTTAGGTGGTGCAATTCGTGCGCAACATAGACAGTCTTTCTTTTCGCTTCATTCTATAGTTGAATTTATGTGCAAGTGATATTTTCATTAAAAAAATTATGTTTAGTGTATCTTATACATATGTACCTCTTAGATTTATGAATCGTATTCATAGTAGCATTCTTGTATAAGAAAAGTGAGTGAATTGTTACAATCTTGATTATACACATTTTTACTATTGTTTAGTATGTAATAGATAGGTTTAGTGTAGAAATGTTGTATTTATAATGCATGAGTTTAATTAAGTAGTAGATATGATATATCTTTATGTACTTACTTTATAACATTGATTAAGAATAGATTTATATTGGCATAGTGTTAGATGTGGTTTGAAGATAATTTTGATATGTTATCATATGTAATTTGATGCATGAGATTAATTTACATTCAAGTGTTAGTAAAATATGGTCATAGTATATCAAATATGTTCTTTAGGCTTAATTAGTGTAGGTGTATCTTAGTAGCGACGTTAGGGGACCATGGTGGATAGGTGTGCAAGTGGGTTATGTTCAATATTACTTTTAGGTTATAATGTGATTATAATATCATGTTAATGTAATGATGTCATTCATATTAATTGGTTGAGTTGCATTAGTTAGTGTTACTTTAGTTTCTTTAAAAAAATAATTAAAAAAAATTGGCTTGGTGTTGATGGTCTTTTGTGTTAATCCTCTTGGTCCCTTAGCGGGGCGTTACATTCCCATGTAGTAACACAAAACTCATTCTTTCACTCTCATTTTGCAAGTTCTTGGATTCTAACACTTCATTCTCTTGCTCTCAATCTACTCTCTTACTCTTTTCTTCTCAATCTTGCTTCTACAACAAAGCTCTACCAGACTGAGGTCCCTCCAATAACTAAAGCTCTCTTGCAAGCGCTCAACGATGTGTCTATCTAGCCAAGAGGGAGCCACAAACTATTGGTTAGGTTGTCTTTCTTCTCGTCTATTTGTGAATACATCATTTATTACATCTTTATCTCATGATATAGGTTCTCCTTGAGTGGGGTTTTCTTTTATCACCTTGTGTTTATTTACTTTGTGTCTATTTCTCTCTATCTATCTATTTTTCCATGGAGGTGGGAACACCAAAATGAGGTTTTGACAATGACAAGTCCCAAAATAGCCCCAAAATTTTCTCTCATTCATCTTATGTGTAGGTTGTCTGTGTGAAGCTTAGAGAAAGGTTCCAAATGCAAGACATCTTGTAAGTGGGTTCTCTACCTTGTGTATTTTCAATATTTCTTACTTTCTGTCAATTTAGCTAGATAAATAGACCTCAGATATGAGCTAGTTAGTAGGCCTCTAGTATTTCTATCTAGAGGTTTAGGGCTCCATCCATGTAGGATTATAGCGCACCTCTAGGACTTCAATGCATCGTGCTAGCATCTTGCTCTTGCACTACCATCCTTTGGTTGAGAGTTACTCCTATGACAAAGATCTTAGTATCCTACTCTTTCAACCCCCGAAGTAGTCTATTTGAATGTCATTTTTGATATTTTTCCTTTAGGTTGTTCTTTGCAATTTATTCATTCTACCTTCTAGTTCAATTAATTAAAACTTGAGGTAGTTTATGGTAATTTGTTCCTTGGGATTCTCTTGAAAAGCAAGAGACTTGTGAGTAGTGAATCCCCCTACTCTATAGAATGTTAAAATTCCACCAACAACTCAAATTAAAATTTGGTTCCTAGCTAAGAAGGATGACCCATACACCCATGGGTCTATGGGTCCTAATCCAAATTTGTAGGACACACTTGATTTGAGGAAAAGTAACAATTGGTTGCATTTATTCAATACTTGCAATTTTCTAGAAAACACTAAAAAATAGGCCTCAAAATGCATAATAAAGGGAATTAGGGCCTATTTAGGAGGTTTTGAAAATGCATGAATGCAAGGGTCACTAAAATAGGTCCAAACCAAGCATGAAATTGTACTATCACCTACAAGGGAGTACAATTTTCTACACTACAATTTTACCTTTCAATTGAGTCAACACACTTATGTAATTCACGAACTTGATGAATAATATCTTCAAAGACCACCTAGACAAGTTTGTACTTGTATTCTTAGATGATATTTTAATATATTTTAAGAACAAAGAAGAGCATATGCAAAATTTGACATTTTTCCTACAACGATTAAGGTAACATAACTTTTTTGGTAAGTTATCAAAATATACCTTCTTCAAAGAAGACATGCAATATCTAGGTCATATTTTTTCTTCCAAAGGAATTGCAACTTAGATCCTTCAACTATTAAGGTTGTATTGGAATGGCATGCACCTAAGAATGTGCATGAAGTACATAGTTTTAAGGGATTGGTTGGATATTAGAGGAAGTCTATTTTGAACTTTTTGAATGGTCAAAAAAGTGCGAAGAGGTCTTCCACAGTTTTAAAGATAAATTGATTTCTACACCAATCATTATAATACTAGACCTTGAAGGTTATTTTATAGTCATCACTTCTCTCTAAAGGAAAGTGAAATGGATTGAATGGTTAAAAGTGTGTGAAGAGGTCTTCCGTAGTCTTAATGATAAGTTAGGTTATGCACCAATCATTAGATTACCAAATCTTGAAGGTTGTTTTATAGTCATCATAGATGCTTTTGGTGAAGGTTTGGGTGGTGTAATTATGCAAGATGAACAAGAGTTTCCTATGGGTTCACAAATTTGCAACCATATGAGTAGAATTATGCTTCAGATTATTTAGAGTTGGTATCAATTATGTGCATACTCTATAAGTGTGGAGACATTATTTTTTTGGAAATAAATATGAGCTTAAATCAAATAATTAGGGCCTCAAGTATATTTCCACCCAACCAAATATCAATTCTTGACAAAGATAATGGTTAGAAGTTCTACTATTAGATTATTAATTTGAAATAGTATAAAAGGGAAGGAAAATAAAGTTGTGGATGTGTTAATTCACAAAGACACATTATGAAAATGGTCCCAATTCAATCTAATTTGTGAGATCAGGTAGTAAGGAATTTGTCAAAAGATGAAATCTATAAGAAATTCAAGAAATAATTATTGCAAGGTGTGCACCCTTGGTATCCTTGTATTGTGTAGAGAAGTTCTCAAGTTTGTGACATGTGGCTTAACCACCTCTCATGGATTCATTAACTCTAGAAGTTGTATCAAGCATTAACAGGTCAATCTTTTGGTGCAACAACAACCATCTTTTCAACAATTGGTATCAGATCTTGGATCACGAGTTTGAACCTCTCACTTGCATTGTGGGGATTGTTGCAAGGTGTGTTCCCTTGGTTTCCTTGTGTCGTGCAACACAACACTTGATTTTGTGACATGGATTAACTGCCTCTTATGGATTCATTAACTCTAGCGATTGTATTAGGCATTAAAAATTCAATCTTTTGGTGCAACAACAACCCTCTTTGCAACAATAACTATCAGAGAAACCCTATGATGTTAGGCATGATGGATATCTTTTTGAATTTGATGGATTATTAAGATTCAAAGATTGAATCTATGCTACAGATTAGAATGATCTAATAAATTTTTTGCTAATGGAAGCACATTGTGCTCCATATTTTGGTCATGTAGGAGTAACAAAATTATTATCTAATGTGAAACTTCTTTACTTTTAGTAAGGAATAAAACAAGATGTTGCAAGATTTTTGGAAATATGTCTAGAATCTTAGCAAGTCAAGGTTGAACACCAACATTTATCAAGATTATTGTACCCCCTATAAAGTCTCCAAATGGAAATAGAAAGTGATTAGAATGGAATTTTTCCAAGGCTTACCGACCATGTCGAGAAATCAGCATAACCAAATTCTGGTGGTAGTAAAAAATCTCACCAAGGTAACTAAAAAAATATCTTAGATGGAAATGTGTAGATGACTTCAAGGTTTTGGAAAACCTTGTTTTCAATGATAAAAACTCAATTACACATAAGTTTTGGTTATCATCCAAAGATAAAATGTCAAATGGTATGATTAAATCAAGTACTGAATGTTTTTTTCAGGATGTACTACATGGATCAACAATATAAGTGGGATGAGTACCTATCATTGGTTGACTAAATTTATTATTAAAACTTCTATTATTCTATAATAAAAATGGATCCTTTTGAAGCATTGTATGGTAGGAAGTGTCAAACTCCTATTAGTTGGGATAAACTAGAAGATAGGATTAGCCTTAAGCATGTGAGAGAAAATCAAGCTAATAAAAAATAGATTAGAAAAATAAAATTATAGGTAAAAAATTGTGTTGATGCCAAGTGTACTCCACGATTATTCTCAATAGAAGAGAGTAATCTTAAGATTCAAACCCCAAAAGAGATTGATAAAGTTTGGAAAGTCTTCCAAATTAGTACCAAGATATATGTGGGTCCATTCAAGGTCCTAGAAGTACAATCAATCTAGTTTCTTACAAAATGGTTATATCCTGCCATATCTTTTACATTCAGGATCTAGGAGTGGTCACATCAAGCCTCTCAAAGTACTCGAGGTTTGCAATCTTTTCTTCTGTAACAAAGAGATTACTCAATGCTAGGTCTAGTGGCAACAATATTATGAAGACAATGCCATTTGGGAGGACTATGAAGAGGGTAAGTGCAAGAAGTTGGGTCCACTTTTAGGAGAAGTATCAGGCTTCAAAAATATCTCGATAGAAACAGATAATCATTTTATAAAAATGAGTATTTATTTAGGATGGGACTCTTGAACCTAAATTTATACCTATATGAAACATGTACTCACTTTAATTTTTAAAATAGGTTCCCATTTTGTTATTTAAAATGAGTGCATGATCTAAAATGGGCACCCAACTTGTTATTTAAAACAAGTACCTATTCTAGAAAATGGGTACCCATTTTAGAATGGTCACTCATTTCATTTTAAAATGGGTGTCCATTTCTAAATACATCATATTCCCACTCCTTTTTAGAATGGGCACACGTTTTAGAATGGGTACGCATTTCATAAAATTTGAAATTTGAAACCCATGGCTTTGTTTTTTTCTTTAGGCTTGGAAATCCAACCCTTAGCCTTGGAAGTTTGCAAGTACAATGCCATGAAAACAAGAGAAAAACTAACTTTAGCAATATGGTTGATGAATTTAAAAAAAATGATGAAATTAAAATCCTTTATAGATGACAATATCTAGTTTTCAAATATGTATTTTTTATAATTGGACTTATTTTTCTATTTATTATTTAATTTATGAGGAAACTGGTCCTTAAACTTGAAATTTCAGGTATTAATTTTTTAATATATTTTATTTTATTTTTGTAAATAAAAAAATATCATTAATCTAGACACAATTCCTTACACAATGAAAAATAATAATGATTAGTTTAGCTCAAATTATGTATGTCTTACACAAGGGGTTTTCAAAAATAGCAATCAAGGCTAATAAAAATAAATGAAAAATGTATGTTTTAAAAACATTATAAAAAATCCACATCAAACTTCACTATAATAAACATATTTTCCCAAAATGAATTAGGAAAAATATGTTCTTTAGGTCAAATTATGTGTCATACACGTGCATGTTATGGCCCTTAAAAAGTGATTTTTAGAAAGTGATTTTGTGCATCCTATATACAAAATTAACTTGTGTCATCTAGGTATTAGAATAAATTATATATTTGAAATCTAGAATCAAAATCCTACATTTCATATTATTATACTTAATATTTTATTTGTAATACTCCAAATTTTTACTCTAAGTATGAAAAAATTCGATTTTTAGGAAAAACACTTTCAATTTTTTACCAAAAAGTGGACCCAACTTCTTGCACTTACCCAAGAATTTCATCATAAATTTCTACAATTGTTTAATTAAGATGCTTTCATAGAAATGAAACATTTTAATTCATATTTTACTTCATGTTTAAACTAAATCATTGGGATGATGATATTTAATGAGGAAGAGATGTCACATCCCATTTTTTAGCCCTTTGAATTATGCTATATTTTATTTTATATTTTGATTATGATGTCAAAAGTTGTTTTATGAAAATTATACTATGGGATGATTCAACTTTATACTAGTTTGATATTGTTTATAATTGATGTGCATGTGAATATTACTAGCATAAAACGTTAATGAATGATTTATATTATGTTTTAATGATATGATTTTTTAGACTAATTACCCCTTTGGTTTGATGAGGTCGATGTAGGAAATAGTTTCCCCCCTCCCAAACAAGGAGGAGAACATCATTAGAGAGAGGGAATAAGATCTAGAAGAAAAGACAAGATCATTGTGAGATTTAGAACACACATAGTTTATTGCATGGTTGTAATGAATATGGATGTCTCCTTGACTTGTTTTATTGTTGTGTGTTTGGATATTTTTATTGTGAGCTGCATGATCATTAAATGTTGCATGAATTGTTCCTTATTCATAATTATTGTCTTGTGTGTTCATTATTGTTAGAATAATATCATGAAAAGGGTAAGTGTAGTTGTTGATTAAAGAATTGGAATGTTATTTTCATGCAAGTAAAATGTCTTCTTGTGTTTGATTTATGTATATTTATATACGTATATAAATGAAAAAATATTTATAAACTAATATATATGTGTGTGTGTGTGTTTGTAATTATAGATATTTCTATTTAAGGATTTATTTATTTTGATTTGAGATTAAAAAATTGATTGAGATAATAAGGAAACAAGGGTAGTAGTTGATTTATCCATAGATTTGGCATTAATTTCATGATTAGCTTCATCTTATTCTCCATCTCATTCATTTTAGCTTTAAAATTCATGACCTCCTTTGTCATCTAGGAACAAGACACACATAGTTGTTGATATGTGGTAGGAGTATTGATGTCCATCATAATGTTTAGAGTATTGTGGGAGGTATTAAAAGAGTCTTGAATCGTTTCTATGTGAGAAGTATCATGAATCCCCTCAATTTCAATCTCAACATTTCCAACCATCCCAAAGTCAATATATAGAGCATTCATTTTGTCAAAAAGTCTATTTCCTTCTAAGAAAGGGGGAGAGGGCTCAAGAAAATAATCCTCAGTATCAAAATATTTTGTTGCAAGTACGAGAAGTTGGTGTTATCAACAAGCTTTGGTGTTGTCATTGATGTCAACTGTATGAGAATAATTTTGTTGCAAGGGTGTGAGAAGTTGGTACTGAGTTTTTTTTTCTTTAATGATGTTTTGATTAGTTGCATTATGTTGTCATTAGTAAGCTATTGATGTCAACCTTAGTGTTGATTTGATAATCTTTTGTCTATGGATATATGGTTGAGTTGATTTGTTGTAGTTGGCTTGGTGATGATGAGGAAGTGTTGAAGATGTTGATGATATGTTAAGGAGTTTGTTGCAAGGGTGTGAGAAGTTGGTATTGAGTTGTTGTCTCTGATGATGCTTTGATTAGTTGCATTATGTTGTCATTAATGGGCTACTGATGTCAACCTCTAGTGTTTCTTTGATAAGATTTTGTTTATGGATACACATGGTTGAGTTGATTTGTTACAGTTGGCTTGGTGATGATGAGAAAGTGCTAAAGATGTTGATGATATGTTTTTGGTGCTTTTTTTCCAAGTGCTTTTGAGAAAATTGAATAAAAAGGGGAAACAATGTGTTGTAGTGGTGTTCTGTATTGTAGAGTAGCATTCTGGTTTGGCTCCACATTTCTTCCATGGTGAATATTTTCTTGTGCAATTTGGATATGTTGATCAGAGGTGTTTACAGGTGTTGCATTCAAAATTTAGTGTGCTAGATCATTGTGCCAATGAAGTTGTGTTCACCAGTGTGTGAACTATGTGTTGCAGAGGTGTCTAGGAGAAATGTTCTTGCTCTGTATTTATCCATAGAGTGGTTTCAGGTCTTACAGATCTAGAAGGGTACTAATAATGTGTGAATCTCTCTTTAGATGAGTTTGTTCATGGTTTGGTGCTTCAAGAGTCAGTTTCTTGAGTTGCAGTGTATGGAAAAACTAATTGAGTGTATGAGGTGTTTACATTCTATTGCAAGATGGTGTGTCCCTTGGTCTTCCTTGTGTAATGTGGCGCTTGGGTTCATGACATGGTTTAATCACCTCCTATGGATCTTGTATAAATCTGGTAGCTGTATCGGGCATTAATAGGTCAATTTTTTGGTGCAACGACGACCACTAATGTAACAATTGGTATCAAAGTAGAGGTCATAGGTTTGAACCCCTTGCTTGCACTAGGGGGATTGTTTCAATATGGTGTTTCCCTTGGTCTTCCTTGTGCAGTGTAGCACTTGGGTTCATGACATGACTTAACCACCTCCTGTGGATCTTGTATAAATCTAGTGGTTGTATCGAACATTAATAGGTAGATCTTTTGGTGCAATGACAACCACCAATGTAACACATTCTTCAAGTGAAAGTTGTTGTGAAGGAATTTGTTGGATTTCAAGGTTTTTGTGGAATATTCTAGATCATGTTCAAGAGTTATGTGGTGTCTGCAAGTCATCTTTGGATTTGAGGAAGTGTGTGCTTAATTGCTTAATGGTATTAACATAGGTTTGCATGACCTTAGTGTTTGTGGATGTGTGGCATGGCATGTATGAGTGGATTTAGGTCCTAGCTAAGGTGTGTTGTGGTCTGCCTTCATTGCTTTCTGCCACGAGAATATTTTGGTGTTGACCTAATTATTTGAATTTGTGTGGTTGAGGTGCATAGTGAACCTTTTGGAATGTTTTCAAAGTTGAAGATGATATAAATAAGTGTTGAGTTGTTGAAGGATGATGAGATAGATGAGTATAATGTGAGTGATGTGAATTGAAAATTTGTAGGGTGCAAACTTGTGAAGTGCAGTGTGAGCTTTCATCTATTAGATTATTGAATGGAGTGAGAAGAAGGTGTCAATAATTCTTCAAAAAGACTGCAAAGGTGTTGGTGATGCTGTGGTGGATTTTTTCATTACATTGAGATGGAATTCTCATTGTAACACTCTTCTCTATCTTCTTTTCTATTCTGGCAGTGAGCCTTTCTTTATTTTGGGCAGTAAGCCCTATTATATTTGGTGTTGATATTGCTTTTATATTGTGAGCTAATCCTCGCTGTGATTTTTTCCATCTTTGGTTTTCCACGTAATCTGGTGTTTCTTTGTGTATGGTGTTGATTTGGTTATGTTTCTTTTATCTTCTTTCATGATTAATCATTCTAACAGATTAAGGGTAAAATGAATTAATGTGGATTTGAATGTTTGTTAGGGTTTTGAATTTTTAAGGTACAACTGATTCACCCCCCTCTTAGTTTTATTATGCATTCAACAATTGGTATCAGAGCAAGGTTCCTTGGAAGAAAGCTTAACCACTTGAGGTATATCTAGGATGATGCACAAGAAGGATGTTCTTGTGTTTGATGGATCAAATTATGCATTCTAGAAGACAAGGATGGAAGGTTTTTTTGTTTCTCTTGGATTTGAAATCTAAAATTATATTGAAAGAGGATATCCTATACCTTCAAATGGTCTAAGAATTGTTGATGAGATCAAGGTCTATGAAAACAATGGTAAAGAAAGGTATGCTCTCTTAAGTGGTCTTGCTAATTCTGAATTAGTTAAAGTTATGAATTTGAAAACTGCTAGAGAAATTTGGGTTAAGTTAGAAAGAATTTATGAAGGAGATGATAAGATCAAGCAAGCTAAGATGTAGAATTTGAAGATCATGTTTGAGTCCCTACGAATGTATGAAGATGAAAACATTATGTAGAAGCTACTTGTAGAAGGTGGATGAATTTTTCAACAACATTAGAATTATTGGTGGAGAATTGAAATAAGAAGTGGGAAGGAAGGTACTTAGAACTCTTCCTAAAGATCATACTCATAAAGTTTCTACTATTGAAGAGTTACAAGATTTACAAGCTACTTGCAGAAGGCGGATGAAGTTGTCAATGATATTAGAATTCTTGTTGATGATGAGACTCTATGTACAAGCTACTTGCAGAAGGTGGATGAAGTTGTCAATGGTATTAGAATTCTTGGTGGAGAACTAAAAGAAGTGGTAAAGAAGGTACTCATAACTCTTCCTAAAGCTTATACTCATAAATTTTCTTCTATTGAAGAATTACAAAATTTGAATCAAGATACCAAAGATCAGTTGTATGGTTCTTTAACTACTTTTGAGATGAGAGAATTTGGTAGAAGTAATGCAAAATTTGAGACTGCTTTTAAGTTGTCAATGGTATTAGAATTCTTGGTGGAGAACTAAAAGAAGAAGTGGTAAAGAAGGTACTCATAACTCTTCCTAAAGCTTATACTCATAAATTTTCTTCTATTGAAGAATTACAAAATTTGAATCAATATACCAAAGATCAGTTGTATGGTTCTTTAACTACTTTTGAGATGAGAGAATTTGGTAGAAGTAATGCAAAATTTGAGACTGCTTTTAAGGCTAGCAAATCAAAGAAGACTATGAAATTAGATCAAGAAGATCTTGATGATGTGGAAGCTAACTTTGTAAGGATAATGAAAAAGGGTACTAGAAATTATAGAGGTAAGTTACTTTTCATTTTTTTTTAGTTGTGGAAAGATAGGTCATTATGCTTCAAGATGTCCAAACAAAGCTTTGAATGAAAAAATAAGGGAGAACAAAAGTAAGATGATTAAGAAAAGTTATTATGTTAGAGAAGATGCAAGTATATCTGACAATGAATCTGATTATAGAGATGATAAGGATGGTGAATTCTTGTTCATTGCTTTAAAATATGAAACTAATTCCATCAACTCTAAGAGATGTATAAAGGAAAGGGCTTCAAAAGCAAGTACTAATATTGGAGGTACTTTGGTATCTGCGTTTCATGATAGATAGGAGAAGAACTAATAGATCATTGATAGTGGAAGCTCTAATAATATAACTAGTGATAAGAGTAAGTTTGTTAAACTTGTATAATATGGAGGACCTGTTAGGTTTGGTGATGATACATCTGCTAAGATATGTGGAAAAGGTTCAATCAATTTTGATAGAAATCATAGTTCACTGATGATGTTCTTTATGTTAAGGGTTTAATACATAACCTCTTGAGTGTTTGAAAGATGTGTAGCAAAGGATACAATCTTATGTTTCAAGATGATGGCTGTGAGATCATAAAAGGTCTCAAAACTGTGATTGTTGCTAGAAAAACATATGGAAATGTCTATCAGCTCAAAGGTGTTGATGGTTATTGTTTCATGACTCAAATCAATGAGATTTGTCTATGGCATAGAATAATTTATCACATCAATTTTGATAGCCTAGTGAGAATAAGTTGAATTCAAGTTGTGAGATATCCGCCAAAGATTACAAAGCCTATCAATGATGTATGTAAGGAGTGTCAAGTTGGAAATCAATCAAGGAAAATTTTCAAAGTCAAAGAAAAAAATTCTATTGGACCATTGGAATTGGTGCATACAAATACTTGTGGTCCTACTAGAGTAAGAAGTATTCAAGGTGATAGGTATTTCATACTATTAATTGATAATTATTTTACAATGACATGGGTTACTTTTCTCAAAGAAAAATAAGAAGATGTAGATAAGTTTAGAACCCTCAAAGTTATGGTTGAGAATGAAATGGATATGAAAATAAAATGTTTGAGGTATAACAGAGGTGGAGAGTTTACCTCCAGTGAGTTTAACATCTTTTTCGAGAATCATGGAATAAAGAGGTATTTATCTACCTCGAGAACTCCTCAGCATAATAGAATGGTTGAAAGAAAGAATAAGAATGTTCAAGAAGCTGCAAGGAAAATGATGTAAGAAATAAATCTACCAGAAGTTTACTGGAGAGAAGCAATTCATACTAATGTTTATATACTTAACAGAGTACAAGCAAGAGAAAATGACACAAAGACTCCTTATGAGCTATGGTATTGAAGGATTCCTACTGTTAAATACTTCAGAGTGTTTGGAAGCAAATTATATACCAAAAGGGATGAAGAAAATTTGGGAAAGTTTGATGCAAGGTCTAATGAAGGTATCTTCCTTGGATATTAGATACTAAAAGAAAACCTTATTGATGCTACAACAAGGGGCTAAGAAAGATTTTTGAGAGTGCAAGTGTCAAAGTTGACAAAGATTTATAGAATAATTTAGTGGTGATAGATGGATATGAATCAGATGATTCTTTCTACAGAGAGGAAGAAAAAGATAAGGGAAAAGAAGTGTAGATTGAAGAGGAAGAAGCTCTAGAAAATATTCCTAAAATTCCTAAGTATGTGCAAAAGAATCATTCTGAAGAATAGGTCATTGGTGATAAGAGAAAAGGTGTACTGACAAGAAGGAAAGTTGTTGAAGAATAGGTAAATCTATGTTTACTTTCTAAAGTTGAACCCAAAACAGTGATTGAAGCATGCAAGGATGATTATTGGATCAAGGATATGGAAGAACTAATGCATATTGAGAAGAATCAAATTATGAAACTTCTCCCAAGACCAACAAATAGGAATGTAATTGGAACTAAGTGGGTATTTAAGAACAAACTGAATGAGAGTGGAGAAGTGGTAAGAAACAAGGCAAGACTTGTGTGTAAAGGCTACTCAAAATTAGAAGGAAAAGACTTTGAGGAAACATTTTCTCTAATGGCAAGAATGGAAGATATTAGGATGTTTTTGGCTTTTGTAACGCATAAGTATTTCAAATTTTATCAAATGAATGTGAATTTTTCTTTCTTGAATGGAGAATTGGAAGAAGTATACATAGAACAACTTGAATAATTTCAGCTATTAGATAAACTGGATATGGTTTTCAGATTGAATAAGGCATTATATGGGTTGAAGTAAGCTCCCAGGGCTTGGTATGAAAGGTCAGACATGTACTTGTTAAAGATATGATTCAATAAAGGTACCGCATATAGTAACCTCTATTTCAAAGTTGAAAAAGATCAAATCTTAATTATGGATGTGTATGTTGATGAAATAATTTTTAGAGGAAATGAAGTTATGTGTAAGAAATTTGCAAAGGAGATGTAGAAAGAATTTGAAATGTCAATGTTTGGGGGAATGAATTTCTTCCTTGGGCTACAAATCAATCAAAGAGATAAAGGTATTTTCATATCACAATCAAAGTATGTCAAGGAAATGTTGAAGAAGTTTGATGCAAGGTCTAAGGAAGGTATCTTCCTTGGAGGACTACTATATCTAACTGCTACTAGATCAAATATCATGCATGCAGTTTGTCTTGTGGATAGATTTCAAAAAGATCCTAAAGAGTCACATGTTGTAGTAGCGAAGAGTATATTTAGATACTTGAAAGGCGCTCTAGATAATGGCTAGTGGTATCCAAAGGATACTGACTTTACTCTGAGTGCTTACACGAATGCAGATTGGGTTAGTTGTGTAGATGAGAAGAAAAGTAGAAGTGGTGGTGCATTATTTCTTAGATACAGATTGGTGTCATGGATAAGTAAGAAACAAGATTCAGTGTCTTTATCTATTACAGAGGCATAATATATTGCAACAACATCTTGTTGCACACAAGTGTTATGGATGAGGCAAACATTGAAGGATATCAAAGTGGTATATGATGCACCAATTTCTATTTTCTATGATAATACAAGTGTTATTAATATATCAAAGAATCTAATAATGCATTCAAGGAGAAAACATATCTCAATCTAGTATCACTTTTTGAGAGAGAAGGTTGTAGAGAATGAAGTGAAGCTTGAATATGTGCCTACAAAGGATCAAGTTGCTGATATATTTTCTAAGGCTCTTCCTAAGGATACTTTTGAGTATCTATGAGAGAAGTTGGTGGTTATTTCCCCTCCTTTGAACTAGATGTATAAGGAGATACAACAATCCAATGGATCTCAAGATTCATTCTTTGTTTTGGACTAATGTTGGTGGCTACCTCTCAGGGGGAGTAGATAGTGGAATTATTGGTTATTGTAATCAAGATGAGTGAGAGTTGTCATTTTGCAATGGTTGTTGATTGATGTAGTTTGGTGTGTGCTCCTAAGGGGGAGTATGCAGAGCATTAAAGGAAAGGGATTTGTAGAGAAGTGGTAAACAATATGATTAGTGTCAAAGGGGAGAATGAATAATGTAAATATTTTTTCCCTTTGCCATTGATGTCAAAGGGGGAGAGAGTAATGTAAAACATATCTGTGGGGGAGAGAACAATATGAAAAAGAAAAGTGTTAGTTATCAAAGGGGAGAAAGAGCAATGTGAAAAATGTTCAAGGAAGAGAGAAAGTAATGAGTTAATTGTGTAAGGGGGAGAAAGTGAATAAATAAATAATTAGTTGGTATGGAACAAAGTATTGAGGATCAAAGTTATGTTTTTTGTTGATGGTTTTTCACATCATGTGTTTCCATCAATGAAAAAGGGGGAGATTGTTGCAAGTATGAGTAGTTAGTATTGTCATTGATGTCAACAAGCTTAGGTGTTGTCATTGATGTTAACTATATGAGAAGTTTGTTGCAAGGGTGTGAGCATTTGGTATTGAGTTGTTGTTGTCTTTTATGATGCTTTGAGTAGTTGCATTATGTTGTCATTATTAAGCTACTGATGTCAACCTCTAGTTTTTCTTTGATAAGCTTCTATCTATGGATGTATGATTGAGTTGCTTTGTTGCAGTTGACTTGTGATGAGGAGGAAGTGTTGAAGATGTTGATGATATGTTAACGAATTTGTTGCAAGGTTGTGAGTAGTTGGTATTGAGTTGTTGTCTCTGATGATGATTTGATTAGTTGCATTATGTTGTCATTAGTAAGCTATTGATGTCAACCTCTAGTGTTGATTTGATAAGATTTTGTCTATGGATGTATGGTTGAGTTTATTTTTTCTAGTTGGCTTTGTGATGATGAGGAAGTGTTGAAGATGTTGATGATATGTTTTTGGTTCTTTCTTTCCAAGTTCTTTTGATAAATAAAAAGAGGAAATAGTTTGTTGCAGTGGTGTTCTGTGTTGTAGAGTAGTGTTATGGTTTGGCTCCACATTTCTTCCATGGTGAAGATTTGTTTGTGCAGTTTGGATATGTTGATAAGAGGTGTTCAAAGGTGTTGCATTCATAATTTGGTGCATTGGATCATTGTGCAGAGGAAGTTATGTTCACCAGTGTGTGAACTATGCATTGTAGAGGTGTCTAGGAGAAATGATCTACCTTTGCATTTCTCCATAGAGTGGTTTCAGGTCTTGTGGATCTAGAATAGTGTCGATAATGTGTGTATCTTTCTTTAGATGAAGTTGTTCATGGTTTGGTGCTTCTAAAGTCAGTTTCTTGAGTTGTAGTGTATGGAAAAATTAATTGACTGTATTGGGTGTGTACATTCTTCAAGTGAAAGTTGTTGCGAAGGAATTTTTTAGATTTTAGGGTGTTTTTGGAATATTCTAGATCATTTTCAAGTGTTATGTGGTGTTCACAAGTCATCTTTGGATTCAAGGAAGTATGTACTTAATTTTTTAATGTTGTTAACACAAGTTCGACCAACCTTTGATGTTTACACTAATTACAAAGTTGCCTTGGTGTTTGCGGAAGTGTGGCATGGAATGTATGAGTGGATTTAGGTCCTAGCTAGAAGGTGTGTTGTGTTCCACCTTCATTCCTTTCCACCATGGGAATTTTTTGGTTTTGACCTAATTTGAATTTGCATAATTGAGGTGTATAGTTGATCTTGGGGAATGTTTTCAAGGTTGAAGATGGTACACATAAGTGTTGAGTTGTCGAGGGATGATGAGATAGATGAGTATGATGTGAATTATAGATTTTTAGGGTGTGAATTTTTGAAGTGTAATGCAAGATTTCATTTGTTAGATTACTAAATGTAGTGAGAAAAAGGTGTCTACAATTCTTTAGAAAGACTGCAAATGTGTTGGTTGATGTTGTGGTTGATTTTTTGTTGCATTGAGATGGATTTCTCATTGTAACACTCTTAGATCTATCTTATGTTCTATTATGGTAGTGAGCCTTTCTTTATTTTGGGTAGAGAGCCCTTCGGTAGTGAGCCCTATTATATTTGGTGTTGATATTACTTTATATTGTGAGCTAATCGTCACTATGGTTTTTCCCATGTTGGGTTTTCCATGTAAATCTAGTGTTTCTTTTATCTTCTTTCATGATTAATCATTCTAACAGATTAAGGGTAAATTGAATTAATGTGTATCTAAATGTTTGTGAGGGTTTTGAAGTTTTAAGGTACAATTGATTCATCCCCCCTCTTAGTTGTCTTATGCATTCAACATCTTCCTCAAGAGCATCTTTCTCATACTCAAATTCACTAGAAATTTCCACTTTTTTGGGAGGGTTTTTTGACAACAACCAATCAGATGGATCTATGAACAATTGTTCTTTCAAGATCCTACTTGGTGGCCTTGTTTTTTTTCTTATGGTTGATAGTTTGTTGTTTATCAACAATTGAGAGTGGGAGGGGAGTAATGGAGGTCTAGGCTAAGTTCTCTTAGGATTTTTTACCCTTTAGGATTAGGGGACCCTTAGCATTCTTACCTTTCTACTTGGTCAATTTCTCTTCCTTCTTTTTCTTTGCAAGAGCCACTTTAGTATCCATGTTGGTAGGGGTTTTTCTTTAAGGAACTAAGATTGGTAGCAACATCTTCTTTGGTTTCACTTTTAGCTAAGAGGCAGACTTGCATGGGAGTAACTACGACAAGATTGGTGGAAGCATTCTTCTCCATTTTATTATTATTAAGGGTGATGATAAATTAAGAGTACTTCAAAATTTATAGTGAGGTTAAGTAAACCATTAACTCAACGAAGTGGAAAGTGAAGGTGGATCCAATGAACATTAACTTCACTTTAAGTGAAGTAAAGAGTAGTCTTTAATACTCGTAAAAGCAATGCATAGAGGGGAGGTTTTTGGAGAACATATAGAAAATGACCTAGAGAAATTGCAAGGTTTTTGGGGAGAGATAAACCAAGAGACAAGAGAGGAGAAAAGGGTTAGTAGAGAGAAGAATTTTTGGGAGAGTTCTTGGTGAAGACACATAGAAATCTCAAAATTTTGGTATGTAACATGCCTTATTTGCACAATATGTTAATATATGTAAGATTAATGTGTTTGAAAGATGTTTTTATCAAGTAAATTTGGAAATTATCCATTTTTTATAATACTTCATGGTTTAACTGTAATTTAGCTAATACTATTTTGAGTAAGGGTTTAACTCCACCTAACAGGAACCTTTTTCTTTGAGTTTATTAACTTTATTTTAAGTCTTTCAACTTGATCATTGATTAGTGACCATGATAAGTTGTTTATAAGCCTCTCATCTTGACTTTGTTTAATGTTTGTGTTATTTTGTTGAGAAGCCTTTCGACTTGGTCAATGATTATATGACCATGTTAAGTTTTGATAAAATTCTTTTATGCTTTGTCACTTATTTGTGATTATGTTGGTTATGTTTATGATCCTTTTGAATTTGTCATTTATTTTTATTATGTTGGCTTTTTTTTTTATGATCCTTTCAAATTTTTAATTCATTTGTGACTAGGTTGGCTTTAATTCATAAGCCTTTTTAGCTATGTCATTAATATATGATTATGTACAGTCATAACCTTTTTGTTCTATGCATTGGTAAATGATTGTGTACTCATTCATTTGTGTTCCTTAGCCTTTTGAATTGATCAATATTATTGAATATATTGATCAACCATATAAATATTATGATTGTTCCATAGGTCTCATGAGATGCAAATGTCTATGTCTATATCAAGGTCAAAGAAGTTTTTTTCTCTTAAAACCTACTCTGTTTATATAAGAAAGACTTCAAAGGAGTCTTTTTAATTGTGTTCCTTGGTTTATTTTGCGGTTGGTTGAGTCTCTATTGTGTATACATATTATGGTTTACTCTAAAGCCAAAAAGGTTAATAGTGAAGATGCATTGTGTGGTTTTCTTTATGTTCAATTGTGTCACTATTATAATATATTCAAATAATTTTATGGTTGAATAGGCCAATATTGTAAGAAAAAATTGTGGTAGAATAGGATAAGCAAATTTTTTTCATTCTAGGAAATATCTTGTGACCAATTGGTCACTATTTTTTATTAGATTGATGAAAAGAATACATGACCACCTATGATTACATTGTAAACCCCAATCTGTGAAGATAAATAGAAATGTAAAATGAATTTATATCATTATTTTATACATTGTAATCATCAACCATTGAACTCTATGCATGTGTATACTATATTTTTTGGGTTTTATGGTCAACGATAAAATAATAAAGGTCAAAGGCCTAAATATGCGCTTTTTCTTCTAAATGACAATGTGTTCATTATATTGTATTTTAATTTTATTTATGAAAATTAATAAGAAGAAATTTTTTTACTTATATGAGTACATATGTATAGAGAAAGTATATGGATATACTAATATGAGTACTACTATTTAAAATTATTATCCTTTAAGGAAAATGTATAAGATTTATATGTATATATGTATCTATGAGTGTATGTATGTATGTATGTATGTATGTATGTATGTGTGTTTGTGTATGTATGTATGTATGTATGTATGTATGTATGTATGTATGTATGTATGTATGTATGTATGTATGTATGTATGTATGTATGTACGTATGTATGTATGTATGTATGAACATATTCTTATAAAAACTCATGTCCTTTTTTACATGAAAAATAAAAGTTGGGGCATAATAATTAGGAAAAAAATATCCACCAATGAGAGTTTAGATTATAGATTGGATTTGGTTTACTTGAGAACTAAGTGGTTGAAGCATGATTTTGGTGAATGCTAAGGATAGATCATGATTTCATATAAAAATATTTCTTGACGTTTAGTCTAATTTTATAAAATTAAATGTGAATCCAATTTTGTTGATAAACCAATTTGAGAAAGAGATGTGTATGAACATACAACACACATTATCTTATGAAACATGCTTATTTTATTATTAAATATCTAGATAAAGTAAAGTAAAATCACAACTTGCATTGTCAATTCATAGTGTCTATTGCTACAAATCAATTAGATATGCCATACTTAGCTGGAGGGTATCTAGATTTGTACATGACAAATTGTTTATATTTAATAGACATCACTAGTTTTTAAATGGTGTGATGATCTTGGAGTTTTCCTAGATCTAGTACTCTTATGAAGGGTAGGGCCAATTCTAGATGAAAGGTGTGCAAGGGAGTGTCAATCTATGGTTGGAGAAAAAATGCTCAGATGATTCTCTCCCTCTTGCAGGTGAGATATTAAAGACTTGGTTTATCAAGGATAATACATTGATCTTTCATATAGCATTGTATCATTATTTACTTCACATCTATGATATTACATTTGTAAAATGTTATATTGATCCAATCTTGAAAGATGTAATACTTGATGAAAATTTTTGTACTCTTGATATAAAGGAATGATGCTATGATTTAAATAAAAACTCATTCAATGTTTTTATCTTATCAAAGAAATGAGTAAAATGATTTTTGGTATATTTCAATGATAGAATATTCAGTCTTCTACCTTTTTATGCTAAATGGAAAATCCATCTTCCATATGTTGATATGTTTTTCAAATAACTTAGTATGTTCTTTTTGTTAAAATAAAGAAAGTTAAAGTGTTTTTCTAGTTAATGAACTAGTAGATTCACTACAAGGAGACAATGAGTAATAAGATATCTATATCATGTGTCAAAGAGAAGTTACATGTTTGTAAGATAAATTATAATCTAGAAGAAAGAGAGATCTAAAGGGAAATACATGGTTTGGTCTAAGATGGATTAAAAAGGCCTTGGATGTACAAAAATATCTTAAAGAAAAGGGTGTGACAAGTGGATTCTCATCCAATCTACCAAAATATAAGTAGAAGAACTTGGAGGTGTAAAAATATATTTACATAGAGGTATGACTGAAAGAAATGAAAGCATTGAAAAGAGGCCCTCACTACAACTTAAACATAATTGTTATTTATTATTCATTCAATTAAACACTTAAATTAATTGTAAGTTATCTTTATTTTCTTAAAAATGGACTAAGACATTAATTTCTAGTCCAAATGTAATAGCATTTGAAGATAAAAGAGGTTATAAATATGGTACCATTATTAAATATTTTAATAAAAAATAGAATAATACTATTAGTAATTTGAATCTAAAAGAAAAAGTGTAACATTTGAAGATAAAAGAGGTTGTAAGGAAGTATAGTACCATTACTAAAGATTTAAATAGAAAAATGGGTAACATTATTAATCATTTTAATTTTGAAAATTAGAATATCATTATTAAAGTTTAATTAAAATTTTATAATTAAAATGTATTTGAATTAAGAGTAACATTAAGATGGGTGATTATTAGAGAAGTTCTTTCACGCGCTTACGTTGTCAATGCTAACGTGGATTTTAGACCAGGCCATTCCCGTACTAGTTTTATGTGTTGGTCTTTTGATAGGTTTTGTGTGGATCATATCTTAAGCGCTTGATATTAAGATTACATATTTGTGGATGTCCTCTTACGAGATGATACACGGCAAAAAGTCTTTGGCATCTTTACCGTGAAGTCTTTGGATTCAAAACACGCGGTTGAATCCTGTAAATAGTCAAGCTTTGAATTAGAAGTGAAATCAACGCTCAGTGCCCACAATTTTTTTTCTCCAGTTATTGAATTGGCGCATAAGCTGGAAAGCTAAGGACGTGTAGAATTCAAATATGGTAAGGCGTTGTATATTAGTGAAAGCCTCTGTCAAGTACGTGTAGAATTCAAAGATGTCACTCCCTAGAAAGAGAGTGATAGGAGTAAGGAACCTCAATGCACTACTTGATAAGAGGATTCCCTTTCATATGGCTCTCTCAAGGATCAAGGTAGGGAGGAATATATCTACAAGAGCTATGATAGCAATAATGTTTTAAGGATAGTGTGCTAGATAATACCTCTTAGGATATCTATCTTATGCACAAGGATATCACTATTTAGGGGTGATGATCAACTTGGTAGTCCTCCTAAAGGTCTCTACTCACCCTTATTATTGTGTAATCATGGATCGAGTAGGTGGTGTGGTTGGGAGCATTGTGTGAGAATTATAATCCATATGTGTGTCTCTAAATGAGAGAGTATTTTTTCCTTTCTTGAAAAGTGAAAAAATTCATATATTGAGGAGAGAGACCTAATCTTGGTGTTGATCATGTGTGATAGAGATATTGATATATTGACTTCGGGGATATCTTTGTCACATGATGGAAAATTTTTATAGTCTCCTCTAAGAGGTCATTTACTATAGTAATCAGAAGTATGAGGTAATATTCTATGATTGCATGTATTTCTTCCATATTTTCCTTCAAATAGTTGATATCATTGAAGAGTAGAGATTGATTAACAATTTTACGATTGAGGTTTGGTCCACTCACTATGAGATGAGTAATGTTATATGAATAGAAAGGAGACTAAAGTCATGTTTTTTAAGAGATATCTCACTTTTTTTCGAAGTGGATAAAATGGGGCATAAAATGTCCACAAGACTCATGTCATCCATTATTCTCAACCTTCACTCCTGGGTATCTATGTTGTTCTAGGGCAAGGGTCATTTCTTCTAAGGCTATGTTGAATTTTCATTGTGAAGGTGGTATGAATAACATTCAAAGGGAGGGAGGAACTCCATTTGTGTCATGGAAATTCATGAAAATATGCAAAAAGGAGATAGTTTTTAGTTAGTTAATAGATAAAGGAGAAAAATTTCAAGAATAAGATGGAGAGGACGGGAGCAAAAAATCAAAAGGTTAGATATAATAAGGACACCATAAATAACAAGATAAATCTATAACTTGTGTTGAAGAGAAGTTACATTTTTGTAAGGTAACTTATACTTTAGAAGAAAGAGAGACCACAAGTATGTAGGGAAAGACATGGTTTGGTCTAAGATCAACTAGCAAGGCCTTGGATTAACAAAAACAACTTAAATAAAAGGGTGTGACAAGTGGAACCCCATCCAATCTATCAAAATGTAGGTAGAGGAACGTGGAGGTGTAAAATATCTTTGCATGGGTGGGCTAACTAAATGAAATGAAAGCATTGGAAAGGGTCCTCACTACAACCTTAGAGCAACTTGGAATAATTTATATGGGTGCATTCATAAGAGTTGATATTTTCATGGAACCTGCATGGTATAGATAAATAAGAAGTTGTAAAATATTATATGTAATAACATATCTCAATTAAGAAGGAAATGTAAAAATATAATAAGGATTGAGATATATTAATGGGTGGAAGTTCATAATTGTGTCCCACATTTAGAAAATAAATGGCCAACATGGATCCAACTTTTTAACTTGAATCACTAGAAAGTGACATATATGTTTTGAATTTTCAAATAATGTTAACCAATAAACTATAATTTTTTAGTGTATTTATGTTTAAAAATTTTAAAATAAGAGAAAAATTATTTGAATGAAGATTTTTGTAAAACTAACACCATAATTTAGTTATTGATAAAAAAAAATTAAATATAGTTAAGTGAGATGCAACTATTTATATAATAAATCGGATTCTTTTCCTTCAATTTTTTATTAATAATATGAGACTTTAGTGCATGGATTAGATTTACAACACTTTTTTTAGATTAAAGGAAAAAAATCCTGAACTATTAATATTAATAGAAAGTGAAAATACATAAGAGTATCATAGAAGCTAATAGCATAAGTGTAGCCAAGGGATCAAAGCACATACAAAATGTCCCATGTAATCGAGAGACATAGAGAGGCCAAAAAGAGCATAAACCTCAAAAGGTATAGTAAAGAACAAAAATATAGAGATGATATATTTTGAGTAAGAGATTAATTGAAACCCTCACACAACATTAGGGGAGGCATCAAAAATCCATTATCCAGACTGGAGATTAGTCATAGGCTCTAGGTTGTTAACTTTCTATAGGAAACCACACCCCATGCTCACTGCTTCTCTATGTTGTGCTAATGTGACCATGTGAAAATTATCTAGGAAAGGAAGCCATTCAACCCCATCAGATTTTGCATTCCCATGTTGGAGAGAATGTGGCCTCGGGACACCAACTCCAAGCCTTACAAAAGCCATGGTTTCATCTAGCCCTTTGAGGTTATATTTTTTGAACAATTTAGAGGCTAGTTCCTTCACCATTTACTTTTTCTCACCTAGATCAAGCAAGGAATTTACAAAGCATGAAGTGATGTCCATCTTTACCCTATACCACTCAGTAGACCTAATGAAATTGATGCCTAGGATCATCTTCACGGCTTTTAAATACCTTTCAATGGAATGCTTCATTATAACCTTCAGGCACTAGTCTGTTGTGACTCTTTCAAAGGCAATCTAGTGGCATGAGCATGAAAGATGGATACTAGTGTCCATTTTTAGCGTGCACACCAAAAAAATTTGTGAAAAAAAAGATAACAAAGGTATAACCCAATTGCTATAAATATATTTTCAAATAAGTCAAACAAATCTTTTATACCATTTTGATAAATATATATTTTTGAATAAATCTTAAAATTTGTATGTACTAAAAACAATTTTTTGGATACGGTTAATTATTTATTGAAAATAAAATATTATATCATCTTGACATAGAATCTCTCATCTAGTGCATCATATTCTTTTCAAAATTTTAATTAAATTTTTAATATATTTTCTTGAATAGAAAATCAACCTTTATTTTGGTGTTGATATTATGCTTTTGGTATGTTAATACACACACATTAAAATATTTAATAAAATACACTTATAGGTCTAGACAAGGGTATTTCAAATAATTTTAAATGTTATTTATGTGAGGAGTTATGAGAACAACATTTTTTTTAAATAATTTTTTTTTTAGTAAATTGTCCCGACAGTAATGATACATAAGTATTTAGTGGACACTTCTAGTTGAAAAAGTTGTGCCTTAGATCTAATCTAGCTAGAATGAACCTAGCTAGAGCATAGGTTTTACAAAAATAAAACTTTTGGTTGAAAATGCTAAACTTAATTTGTGCTCATAAGTTGACCTAAAGTAGGACACAAATTTAAAATTTCATTCCAGTTCTCATGGGTGCACATTGAGGTAGCAATCCTCTAATAGAGAAACAACTCAAATATAATACATTCAAGATTCATAGTGATTGGGCTACGAAATCTATAATTTAAATTACATAATCTAATAGCTAGAATAGGATCCACAATCAAAGTCAGGATTTTGATGGATTGGTCAAGTCCTCACCTATCAAGATTAGATTTGTTTGCTTCCCAAATTATTATTCAAGCCTTATTTACTAATGGAATTTCACTCCTCCCCTACTACAAGACTCTATTTTTTGAAAAATATAGAAACAATTGAAGAAGGATTTCTTCAAGGATAACCTAAGCAAGATGTTAAAGAATTTATAGTTAAATGTGAAATGTTTCAAAGGAATAAATTAAAACCAACCAATTACTCTCAGGATATGTTCTATTTTTTGTCCCATATAACTTTCTTCCATTTTGATGAAGGTTTAGGAACTAGTCCATAGATATATGGAAAAATATTAATCCACCTTGTTATCATGGAATCTAGCAGTGCTTAGTTCATGAATAACCCCCTATGAAACTTGTATGTTTCATAGTTTCATGATGTTCAAGCACGCAACGAAAGGAAAATTTCAATCCACCTCAATGTGTGGTCCAAAATCTCAAACAATCTGTTTGAGTGTCCTCCCCCATCCATCTTTTGAAGAGCTTCAAAATGAGCATCTTCACAAACTCTCAACCTTTGGGAGTTTGCAAAATTGCCAAACATGTCAGAGTGCTGAAAAATAGTGCTCCTACATGTTTCCTTAGTCATTTTTCACTTTAGGTGTAGGAGCACTGATTTTCAGTGCTCCTACTTGTTGTTGTCTTTGCAAAAAATGCACAAGTAGTGAAAATACCGCTTGTGCACTTTTTGTCCATACTTAGACTTTTTTATGCATGGGTAGTGATTTTCACTGCCAATGCATATTTCATAATTTTTCCTTCCAAAGTTCGCACCTTCATTAATGAGCAACTTAAGTTCATTTATGGAAATTTTTAATTGACTTTTAAGTCATTTTAAGCTAATCATTCTTCATTTCAACTTGCCATTTCTCCTCCTCTGCGTTGGACACTCTCTAAACTCTTGCAAACCTACGTCTGAAGATTTTTCAACTGATTCAAGCTAGGGTTTTGAGTTTTCACAGGTACGCCATTAGTTTTCTCTCCTTCATCATTTTATTTCTTCCTCTTTTCTTTTGATAAGCTCTATAAATTTTGATTCAAACTTGTCATTACATTTTATGTGGTTAGATTTTGGTTTTTTGTGTTTGTTGAATTCATTTTCTTATTTCCATATCGCCTGCTCTTTATAGTTTTGTTAGGGTTTTTCGTATTCATTTTGCAAATGTGTCCTAAGTAAAATTCTCCCAATGCATTTCCTTCACCCTCTTTGTCTCTTTTTATCTTCAAGTGTCTCATTGCACAAGTAGTGAAATTTTAAGTCCACACATTAAAAAATGATAGAGCTTCATAGCATTTGAAAGACCATCACTCTTAATGTTCAAGCGGTGATTTTCACCACTTGAACACAAAATCTTCCAAGTCATTCAAATGACATAGCTATGAAAATTACTGCCTTTACACCAAAGCATTTTCACAACTCTATGTAGGAGTGGTGAAAATCACTGTTCCTACATGGAGTGACTTTTCCTATCAATGTCCAAGCACTGAAATAGCCCACCTCTACACTTCAACCTTTTTTCCAAGTAAGATAATATGCTAAGATGTTGATTTTCAGTGCCTTGACACATTTGGAAATTTACATGCAGAACATGTAAGGGCACTACTTTTCAGTGCCCTTACATATAAAATCATCTTTCCATGTGTAGGAGCACTGATTTTCAACACTGCTACATGTTTGGCATTTTTTCTTTCTAACACTCTATAATCACTATGTTTTTGCTCTAAACCCTGTTTCTTTGCACATGCTTTGTTTTCTATGCCAAACTACTCAGTTCATGCTTTCTCCACATTGTTTGCTTGTCTCATGCTTCCCAATGTTGTAGTTTCACCTAATGTCTGTTGATTCACCATACTTGCAGTTTCTCTCCATATCTCGTCACGTGATCTTGAAAGTAATATCCTTTGATCCTGATTCTTCTAGATGACATCTCTGCAAAGAAGTCTCCATTGTCTTCTAAGAAAGAGGGAAATATGAAATATAAATACCAAGCTGTCTATCTACCTACAGTGGTGATCTCGAAGGTGGATGAAATAAAGGACACTGAGGTTGGTCATCAAGACCTTGTAGACTTTGTTAAAAGAACTGAACAAAAGCCCTTGGAAGATAGTTTGAGAGCTATTGTACATACCAATTTGCATCTGGTGTCCACATTCTCAACATCTACTCATCATACAAAGTTTGTTCTCTAGGTTGCATCCCACTACATCCGAGAGAGCATAAGTGTAATAGATTCCTTCGAACAAGTGATGATGAGGCTAAACCCTGAATTATTTGACATTATTTTCAGAGTTCCACACATGGAAAGATACACCAATATTTCAATGCAACAAGCGTAGGAAGTTTATAACACAGATCCAACCAAGGCTAAAAATTTGATCAACATCCAATGGTTAAAAGCACCTAGGCCTACTATCTCAAGATGGTCGATGGGGCTTCCACGAAGTGACTTCAAAGAAGATATCAAGGACATGATTACACTCCTGAGAAGGGTTAAAGGATTGCCTGAATCATCTCATTTTCAGGAGTGGATGTATGAATACATTTAGATCATAAGAAGACAGAAAGCTCACATTGATTGGGAACACAAAACAATGATGGAATTCATGAACAACTGATAAATGTGCCAACCACTTTGAAGTCCTATATGAATTCTTATTTGGTGTATGTTGCAACCATGATGAGGAAATTCCTAGGGTTATCTACAAAGGGAAACCAAAACTCAGTACCTGTGTACAAGTATTTGTATCAATTGAAGCTAAAGGAAATTCTTCATCATTTTAGGAAGGTCACAGATGCCTTCTTTGCACCTCTCCTTTTTAGTTTTGACCCAAATCTTGAAAAGAAGAGAGTATCTAACGAGGCCTACAAAGTGGTGAGTAAGGTTTGTGAATATTCTTGTAATTTCCAACTTTCACTTACATTAGTGTAGGTTGCTATACTGAGTGCCCTTACATGTTGCATAGGTATCCCTCAGATAAGTGGATACTCATGAAGTTGTGTAGATAACTTATCATAGTTCACAAAGAATGAATGAGGATTCATAAATCGGGTTTCAAATCTCCACTAACGATTGGTAGATATACCATTCAGAGTGTACAAAAGGCCAAATCAGTATATGTAGAAATTCAAGTTATGATAATAAGGACATACAAATACAGATTTGACTTAGATTACCGGAATGAGAATAGGAAATTGAAGAAGTATCACAGCTACAAGTACTGCTTCGAAGACATATGGGTTGAATGCAGAGATGAAGAGGATATCCGCAAAATGGATTATTGTAGGATAACTGTAAAACAGATTAGGGATCTTGGTGTTGCTGACCTACCAGTGGGTTTCAAAGATCCTGGTGACATCATGAACACTGCCTATGATGAAATTGAAATTTCTAAGAGACCTTTGCCTGCAATACAATGGTCAAAGAAGGAAAGTGTTTCCATCAGAGAAAGGCTTGCTCCCATATTGTCCAACACAACAAAATGGCTACACAAGTTACATGGTTTCTAGATGAAAGCTTTCAGGACAGAGTCGAAAGTAGAAGAACCTGGAGCAGAAGCCAACCAACAACAGGAACTCCACACAAAAGAAAAGCATGCGGCTATTCTCTCTTCTTCTTGAAGAGGTCCTAGAATTAAGTTCACTGTTGGCTTGAGAAGGATACGTGGGAAGTTCAAGAAGAAGAGGCCACATAATATGAACCATCTCATTCAAAAGGAAAAGGGCCTACTTCTGAAGACGTAGATTTCAAAGAAGAAGGAAATGAAAGTGAGGAATCTGTTGAAGAAAAAGATACTAAAGAAGTAGATCCCGATGACGAAGAATATTCTGTAGAAGAACAAGAGTCCAAAGAAGAAGGTGAACAAGAAGGTGATAAACAGGAACTTAGGCATGATGAAGAACAAAAGCTATCTCCACATGAGAATGTTGTCAAATATCTTCCCCAAAGGTCATCCCCCGTAACTTCAAATGTTTCTCATACACCTCCTAATCCTAACACTCCTCCACCTGCTCTTCCTACATCACCCCCTCCGACATCTACCATACATGTAGTGGACATTTCTCACCCCCTGCAACATCAACTGTGCTTGCCACTTCTCATATAGTTTCAAATACACAAACTGTTGATATTTTGTCAAGATCTCCATCATCCATCCCTAGTTTGTCATCTCTGTCTTATGACATCACTTTTGAAGCTAAGTTCAATAGATTTATGATTGAATCTTTGCAAATTCAACTTGGTGTGCAATCTACAAGAGTAGTCATGACATATAATACCCTAATTGTCACCATACCAGTCATTTCTATAGAAACGGTTGTGACACAAGAGTCGATGATCAGTCAAGAAGCGTATACTTTCTCTCTTCAGCCATGGTTGGTATCTCAAGTATCAAAGAAAAAGAAACAGATGATCTCTCCAGAAGAGCTCGATCTTGAAGAGATATCCCCTCCAAAATCCAAGGGGAAGAAAAGGTCAAAGTACATTCAAGGCTTCATGTTGATAAGACTGGTCATAAGTTTGTGGAGATTGGTATACTGCCACAAGAGGAAGGAGATGTAAACATGGAGGACTACACTATCACTAGGGTCCAGCTCGACAAAGTGACAAATGAAAGTGTCAAAGCAAATGCATAAGTAGTCCTAGATGTGTTGGCAGGAAGGCTTGATAAAATGGAACAAGCCTGAGATATGTACAAGCAGAAGGTCGAACGCTATGCAGTTGTTTTCAGAAGACTTGTAGGATCTTCAGGAAATGTACAAGCTCTGACTATGATAAGCACTGAGGACCCAGGTGTGAAAAAGGCAGAGAATTTTTCAGGCTCTAAAGGTAAAGTGTTATATGATTTCATTGATGAAATAATAGAACATGGTTCTCAGGTCACAGTTGTTGTAGACGAGAAAGCTACCCAGATAGCCAAGCTCAAATCAAAGCTTGATAATTAGTAAGTATTATTTCCCAAGAGCAAAAAAAATGGAAAAATGCCTATCATTTTGGTCACAAATGAAACAAGCAAATCTTAGTAAGCTGGTGGAAGATAGGGTAATTCCTGACAAGGAGAAATATGTGGAGGTAAGAGAATCACTCAAGCACCACATTCAAGTGATCAAGTCTCTGATTGAAGATCTCCACCAAGTGCAAGAAGATGTTGAAGGACATCGTACTATCCTTGAAAATGGAATTAAGGAGTTAAGATCATATTTTACTCTTGGCCAATGAACTTTCCCATACCTACAACGAAGTTGTCATGAAGCAAGTGGAGAATGCAAACTTTTCAAAGACCTCCATGCATGTTATTTGTGATATGTGGCTAACTCTTACTAATCTCAAGATGCATCTTAACAAATGCAAAAATATTCACTCGTCCATTAAAAGGTCAATCACCAGAATTCACACCATTGTGGATTACACTGTTGGTCTAGATGATACATTCATACTGGAAATAAAGAAGAGATATGAAGACTTCCGCGCCTGAAGCAAGGAACCATGAAGGCTTCTTTTCTTCCAGTTTTGAATATTTTTATGCATTTTGTAAATAGTTTTCAACATCTTAAATTTCTTTTGAGAAAATGTAATTACATGTAAAATCTAAGATGTTTTCCCAAAAAGATGGACAACATTTTTGACTAAATCAAAGTAAGGTGAGATTTTCCTAATTTAGCTCACCTAACTTTCCTAATTTTGCTCATCTAATTTCCTATATTTACTCTTCCCTCTCTTTTATAAATAGGAGGGATTTCTATTGTAATCTTTATCTTTTATCTCTTACAATGAAGTGTTGCTCATTTTGCAACAAATATATGAAACTTTGTTTTTAACTTTGTGAATCTAAATTTGATCAATAAAGAAGAAAGTTGTATACCAGACTTTGTATTGGAATTGATTCTCTTATGGTTTGATCAAATTGGTGGTGATTAGTGTATGAGATCTAAGGGTTTTGAATAAATCTGTGTAGACTTTGTGTTACACTCTTTATTTAGATTTGTGTTTATGTTTGGATAACTATTGGTGGATAATCTACAAGACTTTGTGCTTTAATTTTTCATGTTGTTCGTGGAATTTTTGTATCTAAGAATACTTTTTGCTTCTAATACGACAAATGTTACATCTCACAGGATCCATTGATGAAAAGCTACAGAATGAATTTGTGCCTTCATGAGCTTTCCTTCTTTTTTTTATTGTTTATTATTATCATACCTTGTATCTCTAAGCTTTGCTTTGACAAGATAGAGATATTGGAATTATTGCTTTGTTTTTAGTTTAAAGTTGTATCGAATCCAAACTATCAACCATGAAGCATTGTAAAACATATTCTTTAAAAAAAGAGAGAAGTATGAATGCGACACACCCCCCATCTCATATTTTTAGTGTACATTTTGTGAATACTTAATTAGTTTTACTTTAGTTTTAGTTAGTAGTAAGAAGGGTGCCTCCCTTTCTGAGAGGAGAGATCATATCTCACATAGTTGTGGTTGAAACCTAGGTTGTAAAATCTATTGAAAAGTTGATTACATAATTTTTACCTAACACACCTATAATATGTTAGGATTCCATCTCACCAAGACTTAAAGTTCCATTGATTTAACCTTATGATAGTAGGATGCATTTTGAGACCCGTGATATTAAACTCCTCAATTTTAGTCACACAATAGACCAATCAAGAGACATGATCCAACAAAAGAAAAAGATTACCCACCCCCAAATTAACCAATCATGAAACCCCCCAAAAATAAATAATTTGGCACTTTATATTTAATGTGATTAAAGGTGCCACTTATGAACAACAATGTAGTGGACTTGATCTTAGTGCTTATAGATTCCAAATTTGGCCACAAGCTCAAGTAAAAAATTTACACAAGATGAGAAAAATCTAATCCCACCACTAGAAATTAACAAAAAAATATGCGAGCTTTGAAAATATTCACCCAAAAATGTTACCGTAGGAGCAAGAACGGAGCCCCAAAAGTTCTAAAAATGACAATGACTCAACAACACCTATGATAATTTATAGTTTCTAAAAAAGTAAAAAACCAACTACACCACTATGTAGAGCATGGAATTCTACCCTAAATAAAAAAAAGTTGTGCTAAAAGAGGGGTTCGTATGATCAAGTTATGGACGTTTGAAAATGGCCCTCCAAAATGAAAATGTCAATGGAGAGGAGGGAGAAATTTTCAATGGAAGTTAGTGATGTCACTACTAACATAGTATTGATGTCAGCAGTTGGCATGATTAAAATTGATGGCCAAGGGGCCGTCAAAATAAAACATTTTCTTCTAAATGGAATATGTTATCCAACAAAATATGCTTGTAGAATCTTTGGTATGACAGGAGAATCAACGATGAAAAATATTTGATGCTCTGGAATATGTTGTTCTTCAGGAAGGAATTAAGTGGGGTTGTGAGTAGTTGTACTACAAAAAATGAGGGGATGTGTGACCACCCTACAGGTGGGGTGTACCCTGCCATGGGTATGCGATACCCTACATAAGCAGGGTACAACCTGCGAAAGAAAAAATTTCATCCTGTGTGATTGAGCCATATGACTATACAATTGATGATATGATCAAATTGGAGAAATTTTTTCTCTAAGCCCGAGGGAAAGTGCTTTGATTTTGGAAAATTGACAATCAATCCTAGGGTTTTTGGGCCTTCCAAACACAACAGCAGGGGTGATTTTGACCCAAAGTGCTCTAAAAATTTAGTTACTTCTTGGATATGATAATCCTTTCCTAATAAAACCCTCATAAATCATACAATATATGAAACCATTACCCTAGATTCAATGGAATGGTTCTTGAAACTCGAACTCACACCTAGCAAAAAGTTTGCACCAAGATTAGTCCCTCAAATCTGGGAAGAAATCTGCAGCACTAAAGCTCTAATACCATGTAGGAGTTTATGGTAAACTCCCCAACACTCAAGGATAACTTGCAAGATAAAATAACATCCACAAGAGAGATGATAGAAATATTATGCTATGATTATGGATGAAATATTTTTATAATGAACTTGATTGTTGTTTAAATATGATATTACAATGTACATATGATGCCTTTCTTATATATAGGCAAGGTCTAATGATGTACCATCATTAAATGAGTGTGTCATAATTAAATGACATGACTCAACATTAAATGACCTAGGACACATGCATTAAATGAAAGCCAACTAGATAAGATATGATAAGATATTATCTAGACAACTAAGACTTTTAGAAAAAGCAACTAGGACCTAAGTGGACTTAACAATGTAAATAGGACCTAGATAGGTAAAATACCTAGATTTACACCAACATTTTTGTGTAGCTTCCACTCTTAGGTGGTAAACATGTCATTTTGGTGCTTCTTGAATAAAAATTCTCATTTTTGTACATTATCTCACCCTTACACTACTCTTGTGGTTGTTCAACACTTTTTGGTTTTATCTTCAAACTACATGGGATACCCTACTCTATTGTTAATGATTATAATATATATTTTACAAATAAATACTATCAATAATTATTTAATTTGTGCAGAATTACCTTAAATATGATTTTAGGTTATTACCACAAATTCATGGTAAAATTGATATACTAAAAAATGTGGAGACAAATTGTTTTATGTTTAAGCAATTGGGATAATTTCAAGTGGTAGTATACTAACACTAATAATAGTGCTTCCATAATGACCCCTTATGAGGTTCTTTATGGTACACCCCACCATATTTATTGACTTATGTTTTAAGATATTATAAGGTTGTAACAATTGACATCACTATGGCTGAGTGTGAATAAATCTCTCAACTACTTAAGGCTAAATTTTTTATGTCTCTAGTCTTATAATCAACTTTCATTAGAAGAAAGTTATGGTCATAATTTTGGGTCCCATTTTTAATGGTCCTTATGAAGTGATCCAATAGATTGGTGATGTGGCATACAACTTATTTCTCCCACCTTATTTTTAGACCCAATTAATTTTTCATGTCTCTTTTATTGAGAAAGTGATTGGGATTGCACTTCACAATCTGACATAACTACTTGGATTTGGATGAGAATGGAAGGTGTGTATAATCAAATTTAAATTCCAATATTAGGAGTGATATACAAATAACATTAAATTAGATTTTAAAAAATATGAAGGTAGAAAAAAATATTCATAAATAAATAAATGATATAATCAATGTATTGATTGATGAGAAAATATTTTGAGAGAAAAATCCCACAATCTAAAACTTTCATAATGTATTGTAAAATCTAAAAAAGTTTACAACACACTTAAAGTACAAGTATTTATAGGAGTATTTTCCTAGCAATTAAACTTGAAAGAATTTTGGTAACATTCCAATAACGCAAGTATGTACATGCAAACTCTTATACTCAGACTACTCCCTCTAGCACCATTTTATCAAATATTTAAATGAATGAAATGACTAATCAAAATCTAAAACTATAAGATAAAACCAATATCGAATGTGGTGCCCAAATTAGGTAGAAAAATTCAATGCCCAAGTCAAGGGGAATCAAACCTATTGTAAAATAATAAATTCCTAACACCTACCCAATGTCATCATAAACTCCCCAAATATAGAACTCTATTTTTGGCTTCACAATCTCCTCAAATCTTGATTATTACATTTGTTATAGTCATAGTCAAGATTCCCAATAACTCCCTCTATTATTGGCTCTTATACATCAAAGCAATCAACTATAGACTATCATAAATCCCACAAAAGAGGGTCACTCCAAATTTACTAAATATATTAATTTTATGTAACCTCCTACAATTTCAATAAAGTATTGGCACATGACACATATTGTGATAAATAAATCCGCAACCCATTTTGGTGTCTAGCATAATATTAAATAATCAAAAACTTAAAAAAATTCAAGGTTGAGACACATTAACTTCCAACAATTAGAATTGAGATTACTTTGGAAAAATGCATCAAGCACCATCATAGTAGTTCTATTAAGTATTTCTTAGTCTAGTGGAAGGACCTCCAAGTTAAATTTGTGATATGGGAACTCACTAACATTCTCTCTAGGTTTCTTCATCTCAACCTTTGAGGAAAAATATTTTCAAATGGGGAGGCAATATTATGAACCCCATTCTACTACTTGTTAGCTAGTATTGGCTAGGTGCACATGCTTTTTCAATATCTCTTAGATATTATTAAGTAAAGGAGGGTGCATATACTTTATAATTCATTCCACTAGTTGTTACAATGGAGTATTTGTACCACATGCATATGATGGTAGTAGTTATCTTTGCTAACATTCTATATGTTCTATTAAATTTTGAAATGAAACGCGTCTTGAATATTTATAATTTGGAGTGTATGTTGTATTTTGAGGCTACCCCTTTGAAGTGACATTGCAAAGGTAATAAAAATATTATATTTTCTTCTTCTATCAATTCACATTTTTTATCTTGCAAGTTCATTACATGTTAGGTGAACTAGCTCACATAGTGAAAAAAATCCTTGGACTAGAATGCAGTTGTAACTCAAACCTATTTAATTAAGATATTAGTCCAAATGACATGATAAGCTTCATAATTCAAATCAATTTTCAGTCTTAATTTTGATCGCCTATCATAATTAAACAAAAATATTTTTATCATTGACATTAGCAAATTGAGGAAAAAAACCTTTTAAATACATTTTATAACATATTTTTCTACATCTAATTGTTATTTAGTAATCATCAAATTAAACACTTAAATTAATTGTTATTAACCATTCAATTAAACACTTGAATTAATTGTAAGTTATCTTTATTTTCTTTGAAATAGACTAAAACATTATTTTATAATCTAAATGGAAAAGTATAGCATTTGAAGATAAAGGAAGTTGTAAATATAGTATCATAACTAAGGTTTTTAATAGAAAAATAAGATGAAGTTCTATTAATAATTTTAATCTAAATGAAAACGTATAGTAACATTTGAAAATAAAGGAGATGTAAGAAGTATAGTGCTATTACTAAAGATTTTAATAGGAAAATTGGATGACTTTATTAATTATTTTAATTTAAATAATTAAGATATGATTATTAAAGAGTTTAACAGAAATTTGATAATTAAGTATATTTGAGTTAGAGGAATATTAATCATTGAGAAGTTCTAATATTAGTTGAATTCTTATATACAGTGCAGTTAATGGATAAAATCAAAGAAGACAATCCGATTCTCGTTTTGTTTTCTTTCACGCACTTACATTGTCGTCAATAGAAATGTGTGTTTTAGACCAGGCCTTGCCAGGGTCGTTGGTGGATGTATTTTTTGTTTCCGTAGTGTGGGTTTTTTGTGCTGGTCTTTTGACAGGTCTTGTGTGGGTAATCTATTAAGCCCTTGATATTACGATTACATGTTGGTGGATGTCCTTTTAGCAGATGATATACGGCAGAAAGTCTCTGGTATCCGGTACTAACTTCAAGATTTTTGACATCTCCACAGCTCTAGCGTTTTATTCAAAGCACGCGGTTGGATCCTGGTAAAAGGTCAAGCTTTGAATTCGGTAAGCGACTACGTTCTTCTCTCTTAGGCTTGCCTACTTAAATCAGCAATTAGAATCAACACTCAGTGCCCAAGATTTTTTTGCTCCAGTTATCGAACTACATAAGCTGGAAAGCTAAGGACGTGTAGAATTCAAAGATGGGAGGGCGCCATATATTAGTGAAAACCTGTGTCAAGTACTTGGCGTTTGCTATGTTTTTCTTACTGCAAAGATGTCACTCCCTGGAAAGAGATACCCTTCCGTTGGGCGCTTCTCTTGCTAGGAAGGAGACCCTCATTTCAAAGAATGGCATGTTCGCGTTGGGATTTTTCAGTCCCAACGGAACAAATAGGTGGTACGTCGGCATCTGGTTTCCCCAGATCCCCGAGAAGACGGTGGTTTGGGTGGCTAACAGGGAGACCCCTATCGTAAATACGCCTGGCGTCCTTAACTTTTCGAGAGACGGTCGTCTCAGGCTGTTTGATTTAAATGGGCGATCGATTTGGTCATCCAACAACAGCTTGAGAGCGTCCCGCGCATTGATGCTGGACAATGGTAATCTAATTATGTTGGGTGCTCAAAACGGGTCCGAGATCGTTTGGGAGAGTTTCAGATATCCAGGAGACACACTATTGCCCGGGATGAAGATGTGGAAAGGCATGAAATTGACTTCTTGGAAGAGCTCTACGGATCCTGCCCCCGGGCCATTCTCTTATGGAATGGATCCATCCCCCGGGAGGACCTAGTTTCTGTTGCTCTCCAACAGTGTTCAGTACTGGTCTACAGGAGAGTGGAGTGGCGGGCACTTCAGAAACATGCCAGGGTATGCTGGACTGGAGTTCGTAACGCTTTCCCCTTCACTAATGTACTGTTTGTTGATTCCCACAGGTATGATAATGAGTAGGGTAGTCATGGGAGAGAACGGCGAAATAGGAAGATACTTTCTGGGGGAAAAGGGTGGATGGAATCTGAATGGCTTCACACCCAGAGATCAATGCAATGTGTATAACGTGTGTGGAGCCTATGCAGCATGCAATGCGTATGCAAAATCCAATGGGTACAGCACAAGCAATGCGTACGATGCGTGCAGATGTCTGGAGGGGTTCAGGCCAAGGGACAATCGTGCCTGGGATTCAAAACAATGGTGGTCAAGCGGTTGTGTCAGGAGGAGACCATTGCAATGCTCTACCTCAAATGGCACAACTGACGGTTTCCGGGAAGTGACGGACACTTATTTGGACGATAATCAAGCGGTTTCCTACACCACGATGCAAACGCTGCAAGGATGCCGGCTTGCATGTCTCAGAAATTGCTCCTGCATGGCCTTTGTTGTGACTAATTCTACCATACCCATTTGCCGTTTGTGGTTTGGGGACTTGTTAAATGTGCGAGACACCTCTGACGGCCAATCAGTTTTCATTCGTGTGGCCGCTTCTGAGCTGCTAGACAGGTCCGAATCCAAACAGAGAAGAAGAAGTAAATCCGTCATGCTTCGTATTTTAGTTCCTGCGACCGCCGGAGCCCTTGCGCTTGCTTTTGCTCTACTGTTCGCGTGGTTTATTCTGCGGAAGCGTCAGAAGAAGGCAACGGCGGCGGAGGAAGAGGAGGATGTTCCAGCGTCCCTCAAGATGTTCACTTTCTCAGAGTTGCGGTTTGCAACTAAGAATTTCAAGCATAAGTTGGGGAGCGGAGCATTCGGGTCTGTGTTCAAAGGAACTCTGCCAGACAACACCCAAGTCGCTGTAAAAAAGTTAGAGCGCTCGGCACAAGCAGAAAAGCAATTCCGTGCCGAAATATGCACCATTGGCAACATTCAGCATGTGAATCTGGTCGTGCTTCGGGGATTCTGTGCAGAGGGTTCTCGAAGGCTGTTGGTGTATGAGTATATGCCCAACGGCTCTCTAAACTCTCTGCTATTTCGCAACAAGGGAGGAGAAGAAGGAAAGGTGTTGAACTGGAAGACCAGATTCGCGATTGCGTTGGGCACTGCTCGAGGATTAGTTTATCTACACCAGGAATGCAGAGACCGTATCATTCACTGCGATATTAAGCCCGAAAACATTCTCCTTGATGGCGACTTGTCCCCAAAGATTGCTGATTTTGGGCTGGCAAAGCTTGTGGGCAGAGATTTCAGCCGCGTTCTGACCACCACAAGAGGAACACGTGGGTATTTGGCTCCAGAATGGATCTCCGGGCTGCCCATCACTCCCAAGGCAGACGTCTATAGTTTTGGTATGACGCTGCTGGAAATAATATCAGGGCGCAGAAATATCGACTTGACAGTGCAGGAATCAAGTACATATTTCTTCCCTCCCTGGGCTGCAACTCAAATCCACAAGGGAAACCTCATGGCTGTTGTTGATGAGAAGATATCAAAAGAGGCAGATGGAGAAGAGGTCAGAAGAGCTGTTATGGCAAGTATGTTATGCATTCAGGAGGATGAGAATGCCAGGCCAAGCATGGCTCAAGTTGTGCAGTTGTTGGAAGGGATAGCCGAGGCAAATGCACAACAAATTCAAGCGTCGGTGGAAATGCTGCGGGACCATGAAAGAGAAGCGGAAGATGGCGATAGTTTTGTTTGACCTTCTAGTCGGTTTATTTGTTTGACCTATATTTTATCATATTTTGAATCTGTTTTGTTTTTTCCAATTGTGGTAAATCTCTATTGATGAGTGAGATCACAAATAAAGGATTTTATCTTTAATAAGAATATTTCTTAGTGAGTGACACTTCAATAGGGATTTTGAAATTTTTTTTTTAATTGAAGTAAAAAAAATTATGGGAGTTTTAAATCACTGAGGTCACAAATGAGAGATTTTATCTTCTATAAGAACACTCGTAATAACACTTCAATAGGAGTTCAAATTTTGGTGGCAAAAAATACAAGACCACGATTTAAGAGAGTTTAAATAGTTATCCAACAAATAAATATTAGTAAATAATGATTAGTTTTTTGTTGTTGTAATTTATTTGATTAAAATGTGTCATTAATTTGATTGATTTGAATTTTTTTAAATATTTGTTTTAAAATTTGAATAGTAACTCTAATGTCTATATGATTTTCTTTTAACCTAAAAATTACTTCTTTTTATTTCAACTAACACTTAAACTAGCATACCTATATTAATTAATAATATATGTAAAACACGCCGAGAGTTATCTTTATCGAGATGCCTATTTTTTTGAAAAAAAATGCTTACATTTTCATTAATATGAATTTGAAAATACATCAATTTGATTTCATTATTGTTTGTGTCATTGTTTATTTCAATTCCTATATATAAGGGTAGACATTAAAATTTGAAATTATACCAACTTGTATATAACAATAATCAATAGAGAACAATAGATTTTAAATAAAAAATGTTCATGAATCATTAGATTTACTATTGACAGCATCAAAGAAGTATATCACGACGACAAAATGGCATTCACTAACTTATATATATCCACTGTTTTTTTTTTTCAAATGTTTGAATACATTGTTAACAATATATACATTCAAGCATTTGAATATTATGAAATCTATAGCTTTGCAATTGAGTCTAATAAAGCTTTGCTTTCAGATGAATAATCAAACTTGGTTGTTTTTATGACTGTGCATTTAATCCTTTCTTCATCATTATAAGTCTCTTTTCTCACTTGAAGTTTAAATATGTATCTGTTGAAAATGACCTTTTGTATAATGTGTGAGAACTTAATATCATCTTGTTTTTCATGCTTCAAAATGTTCAATTCTTTTGTTGTAACACCCATAATTTCTTCTGCCGCTTCTTCAAAAGCTATAATCCAAGTGAATGAAGTATGGTCTTGCACTTTGCATTGAAGTATATATTTATAATCACATTCAAGGAAAGTTTTATCACATCTTCCACAATACCACTAACTATTTTCATTAGTGTTTACCTTCTTTTTGCAGTACCTATCTCCAATTTTCAAGGGGCATGCTGTATAAAAAAAATTGTCTACCTTAATGAAAGATAAGGTAGCTTTTATCACTATCCAATAAGGTTTACCAGAGCTGGCAAGGTCCTGATCTTGTATTTGTGAGATACTTTTTAACTTTTTTTCTTCAATTGCAGATGAGATTTCCTTTGTAATAGAATGAGAATGGACATTTTCCCCTTCTGTATCAAACCACAATCTCAATTGGTGTGAGAGAGGAAAATCTGGATTTATAAGGAGCTCGGTTGTAGTAATTATTCCCACTGATTTCCCACCAAAATCACTAATTTGTCCAGCCTTTATTGCAAGAATCGGGAAGGTTCCTGCATTGCACATTTCTTGGAGTTGTTGACCTTATTGCAGAAATCACCCCACAATGTTAATTCCACCATACAACCGGACATGTCTTTCATTTGAAGGGTTCTTTTTTGAGTTTGTGTGGCATTCTTTTTGAATATGGTGTTTGGTGTGTCGATTAAGAGAACAACACCAATCATATCAACCAAAGAATTGCTTTTCATGTTCTCAATTTCTCTTATCAATGTAAAATGGAATTGTTGTTTTGGTATAGAACTATCCTCCTCCAAACACAACTCAACAGTCGAATTTGTTTCTAATAAGATTTCCCATTCATTTTTTATTTGGTTAAAATTCTTTTGTGCAGGTTTGAGTCTCCCTTTTGAGATAAGATACACTTTTCTAGTTTCAATACGATCATAAAACTTTTCTACAACTGCATTAAAACATGTTACTCTAATTTCACCACCATCTGAATCAACCAAGTCAAAAGTAAACACTTTTCCATGTCCTTTTGCATTGTTAAAATGACAAAGTTGACCCTTTCTAATGACTCTTGCCTTTATTGACCATCTATTCTGGTATGGATTGAGTGTTGCAATAGAAATGGTTCTTGTTTGAGGTTCATTTTTTGTAGCAATTGGGTGCTTATATGGATTGTTGATAGGATCCATGCCTGCATCATCATCATATAAGGACAATAGTATTCAATAGATTTCAAACATGACAAAAAACATGGAAGAGTAACTGAAAGCATTGATAATTTGTTGATTTTTTATATAGCATAAGAATTGAATGTAGCATAAAACTAAATATCATACACATATATTACATTTTGGAATTTGAGAATCATGAAATCAACATTCAAGAACATATGTATGTTACATCAAGTATCTTCTACTAAATATCATACACATATATTACATTTTGGAATTTGAGACTAATGAAATCAACATTGAAGAACATATGCATGTTACATCAAGTATCTTCTAATATTTTCAATCTATCATATAAATGTTACATCAAGTATCTTCTAATATTTTCAATCTATTTTCCTTGGCCTTTCTCTTGGCAAGTTGTCTACCATTTTTCATTTTTTCATAACAGTCATAACTGAACGGTGGCATAATTCTTAATCCTTCGATGCATTTTACACGGGATATAGCTACAAATGTCAATCCCATTCTTTCTCTTGGTCCTATATCAATAGTAGCTTTTGATAGAGTTAAACCCTATGATTTGTGAATTGTCAATGCCCAAGCCAATCTTAACGGAATTTGGATTGTCCTGCTCCTTTGTATTGGTGTAATTGGAATTATCTTTGGGTTACAATCATCAAATGATATTCCTGAATAGCTGTCAAATGAAACCATGACATATGTTGGTGGTTCTAGTGGTCTGGTTCCAGGCTTGTAGACAATGTTTTGTATATATCCTAAAGCTCCATTGACAAGGCCTGCTTGTATGAGTAGATTTGAGGTTAACATAACCCTGACATCTTTACATATCAATAATTCTAGATCAAGCTCATCATCTGAGCATTCTTCTCCTGCATTGCCACTTCTTGATTTTATTGCAACACTACGTGCAACAGGATGCTTCAATGAGTATAACATTTTCTTGTTCATATAGCTATTAACATTTTCATTTGTAGAGAATAAATGCACACCAGTATCAAACTCCTGGTTATTTGTTGCATCTAATGTAAGAGTGGTTCTTGTCATAAGGAGTTTCCAATCATCAATTGTAGGGTTTGCATCTCTCAAATTTGTCAATAGTTGACGAAATCTTTGTTGATGGATGTTGTCTCCATCTTGTCTGAATATTTTATCAAGAGTAACTAGAGTTTTGAATTCTTCCCATAGCAACTTAGCTCGTGTGTTGTTGTCATATGGTGGTCTATCATTAACAAGGGGCAACTGACCCAAATCTCCAACAAAAATGATATATATGCCTGATAAAAAATTGATAACAATTATTGTGAGTACTATAGAATGTTATCGTTAAACAATTTTCATTTATATGATTTTTTTATTTCCATATAACATAATTAATTGGGTTAATCAAATAGATATCTACCTCCAAAGTTGTGGTTTGCATTTTGTGGGACTGCTTATAGTCAGAGCCAAGAATCCATGTTTTCTAGCAAGTTTTAACCAGTGAAACTCATTTCATCAATTAGAATGTACTTGATATTTGTCATTTCTTCTTGAAAACTTGTGAGCCTCGCTCCTTCCAATTGGCAAAAATCTCTGATTGGGATTCAAAGTTTTGAATGAACTGTGGATGCTCTTATGTTGAATGCTGCAACTCCAGTTGGTGCTAGTAATAGAAGAGGAGAAGGACCAGGATATGCTACATTTTTAAGAACTTGACTAATAGCACCAATTAGATATGACTTTCCTATCCTTGCTATTCCTTGAATTATCATCAACAAGGGCGATGCATTTTCATTATTATGGTAGTGTCTCATGATTATGTTCAGTGCCTTTTTTTGTTTGTCACTAAGGGTTGTGTAGTTCATAGGCTGTGGTATTTCATCATGTATGAGACATCCATGTTCTCTTATGCTACTAATGAACTTGATTGCTTGATTCGTATAGATTTCACCACGATATTCATTACACCAATCTGCTTGTCGATCAAAATCTCTCCTTCCTAACATATCTATTTCAGAAACTTGTATATTTTGACCATGATGTAGTCCAGATAGTATTTCCCATTCATGCTCAGTAGTATTTCTTTGAAGAGTTTCATTGTCTTCAATTTCAGCATCACTGATGTTTTGATCATGTTCTTCAATTGCTATTCGTTCCACGTGCTAAGGGATATAATGGAATGACTCCCAGTTTTGTCTTATTGAATCATCATCATGACCAATATCTCTATCCACATCACGAAAAGGTTTGTACAACAATAATTCTAAATAACAAAAATTGATTCATTTATCTGACTCACATGGAGGAATCGATAAAAAGTGTGGGCATACTCTAACAATAGCTATTTTTTGTCTTGGCTCCCATTTGTTATCTCTCTTTCTTTTAGGATTATATATCCATGATCTGGCTACATCAATTAGGCTAAAACTTTCCATAGACAAAGGCCTTATTTTATATCCATGGATGAAAGATGTTGTTTGTTCTTCATTATTTTCTGCTTCATTTACACGTACAGGTTTAAACACCTCACGTGACACCTTTAGATCGATAAACCTCCTACTGCTCTCTACCAATGGAAGTTCAAGTAGCATGTGGCACATTTCTTGAGCTCCAATGTCTCTTTCTATGACAGTCTCAGTCAAAAGTCTTCTATATGCTTTTTCTGCTAAATCATCTAGATTTTCCATGTTTGCAAGTCGCATTAACATCTATTGGTATGTTTGTGAACTTTTTTCTGCTTTTGCTGCATACTTTGCAATATATTTTATTACAACATGTTTGGAAAGAACATGTTGCCAATCTATATTTGCTCTCCATAATTGCAATATGTAACGATTGTGTTTGTTTACTCTATCATCATTCCTCACTGGCTCAAATTTCTTTTCACCTGTTTCTATGTCTTCATGTAATTTGGGTCCCTCCAAATTCAATTGCCAAGGAGCATTATACCTATTATGAATATGAATAAGTAATGTATGTTTGTAGTTTAGAATTATGTTAAATTTGATTTGAATATAAATTTTTTTACGAATGAAAGTTGTTACTTGCAAACCATTGTTCCTCCTTTTTTTCGTAGGCATGCACCCTCCCTACAGACTGTGTGTCTCTCTACAAAATTTAGTAGCTCTTCATAGTCATGATCAACATTGATCTCTGCAAGTTGTCTTGTATTTTTTAGACATGGTTCTTGAGGAAAATTTTGGAATGTCTACAATATGACATACAAATAAATTGATTAGTTATGTGATAAACTACAAATAGTTTATGACATATATGATATGCGTATGTTGTAAGCTATTTTGAACATGCCTGGATGTTTTGTTGATGTGGATCTTGTCTAGGATTACATGCTTGAACAATAGAATGGAAATATCTTTCTGCACTTTTTCATTGCTCTTGATTTGACCAATCCAAGTTGTCCATATTTGGTGCTCCATCTATCCAAATGAATCCATGCACATGTGGTGAGCCCCTATGTTGCCATGCATATCTAGACCAAAAATCATGAATTTTCATTCCTTTTTCTAGTATTTATGTTCTGAACATTGAATGTCTTAAATGCATGTATTGTGTGACTATATGAGGATAGTCAATAAAAAAATTTTTTTGCCATATTTGAGCCTCTCGTGGAGTTGTTGGCAATGTTCCTGACATTAGTGCATGCAAATCAGGCCAATATAGATATGTTGCACTCAAAGTGAAGAATATTGTAGGAGAGCCTATTTGATGAAGCATGTCAATCAATTCTGCACGACATTGTGTCCTATATGACCGTGTACCCCTCAATGTTGTTCCAAATCGCATTAACCTGTCAGCTAGATGGGATTCTGGCATGTTTTGCATATGTTGACGCAACTCGTTGATGGTAATTGGCATGGCTTGAAAGCTTCTTTTAACAAATACCGCTGAAGAATTTTGTGCACGGTGTCTCATTATCATGTTCATCATAAAATATCAAAATATTGGATGTCGACCAAAATGGTGGTCCCTATAACACAATAAATGCTTAACAAATTCATGCAGATGCACTCTTCTCATTCGTGGTTCTAACCAATCACATTTACCATCAGGGAACAATGTCGGGAATGCCATATCAAGTAATCCTAGAGTGACATATTCATTGATTGGAGATGAACCAATTTTTGGCCAATCAATCAATGTTGGTGAATTTGCATTAGGGTTATTAACCCATGCCTGAATCAATTCCATTTCTCTTTGAGCATTAGGTGGCATAGAAGCCATTGATGTAGTGTGCTCAATTATATTTCCTTGATCCATTTCCATGATTGGACCCACAAATACAATTTCATTTGAATCATAATCAAATTTCATATGCACCATTTGTAATTTGTTGAATATGTTTTCATCATAATTTCCTATGAGATCATTTAGAGCATTGTCATTGATTTTGACATCTGAATAAAACTTGTCATACTCTACTTTGTATTTTAATGCCTTATACATGCGATCCCTATTGACTGTGAAGTTATAATTTGTGCCACGTTGATCCCTTCTTTGAACAATGATGATTGGAAACTCTCTTATTGAATGTGGCAAAACATTTGAAACATATTCCACATTTTTTGGAAAACTTATTGTGTGTCCTCTGTATTTATACTAACCACCGACTACATGGGTAACTTGTAATATTGGGTTAACATGAGCAATTAACATTTCTTCTACTTGAGTCAATTTTGCAAGCTCCTCTGGTTGTGGCCCAGGGTCCATATTATTTAAAGCTGAAAATATATGATTCCCTTTCTCTTAATGACATCTATTACAAACAATACCTTCAGAGGTGTGAAATACTTTCATTCCTGGGTAGTACTCTTGACAGATATCACACATTCCTTGTGTTGTCAAGTTATCTAATTGATGTCGAAATTGTACTTGGAATTTTTTGAAATCATTGTGAAGCATTTCAGTTGGGTTTTGTATGTTTCCTTATACATCTACATTTATCTCATCTTGTACTATGACTTCTTCCCTTTGTCTAACATAGCTTGCTCTTTTAACTTCATTGTGTCTTTTTCTTTGCTCTTCCCTTTCAACATCTATCATTTGTTCTCGTCGTCGTCTTCTATATTCTCTTTGATATTGTTTCCTTTGCTCCTCTGATTCAAAATTCAATCTCGGTCGCACCATATCTAGAAAATAATTCAAGTTTGATTTGTAAAGATGTTTTTTTTCAATGGTAAGTCTAATTTTCTTTGAAATGAATTTCATTTAATATCAAGGACTATTGGAATCAAATTTTTTTCAATAGAATACAAATTTTCATGACTATTAAATAAGAAGTATAGTTGAAGCATAATTTGACAAAGAAATTTCATCACAAAGAAGGAAAATGAAACCTTAATTGTGTTTTGGATATTGGTCCTTGCATAAATGCATTCATCATTATCATCTTGTGACTCTTTATATATCAAGTAGGGCATGTACATCCAAAATATATCAGCAATCTTTTGCAAAAGTAGACATCAAATTCTTTATGAAAATATTCTTCATAATAATAAGTCAATCATGGTTGCTACCTACATACAACACGTATGAACAATTTTTTTACAAAATAGACATGAAAGTCTACATCAAAAATCTTGTTCATAAGAGTGAGATAACCATGGAACAACCCTCTATATGCTACACACGTGTTTACTCTAATTATCATACAAGTACAAAATAAATTCGTCAATAGCACTTTTTGCAACTCTTGGTTCCTCGTATTGCTCGGCATAATGAATTTCTCTTAAAAATCCAGAGAATCCTGCAACTTTCTTGCATGTTGCATGTAATTTACGAGCAATTTCTTCCATGTCATCAATCTCTTGTCGTTCTATTCCTTGTGCGATAAGTGCAACATCATGGAGTTCCCTAATGATTTTTTTTGAGTGGTCTTCAATTGAGGTGTACAACTTGTCTATTGGACTTGGCACATATGTGTTGGAATTTGTTGACTCCTCATGGACTTCTAGCTATTGGATTGATGGTTCGCTGACAAGAGATTCATTTTGGGTAGCCACTATCTAAACCATAGATGAAACTCATCAATAAGTAACAGGTTATAAAGATAGGTATGATTCTAAGTTGTAGAATCGTACACATGATTTTCAATACAATTTTCAAAGCCAACAAGACTATAAAGAGAAGGGTAAGAAAGTTGTTGGTATCAAATTTCTTTTAATGTAGGAGGTTCGTGAGTTATGGATAGAGATGGTAGTGGTGGTAATAATGTCATGAAAGCTTCATAAGCTAATTATTATTCAAAAAATTTAAACAAAATTGCAATGTCAACATAGTCTTACCACTTAAATTGCAATTTATAAGTATTTCTCAACACAAAAGTGTTCATTCCAACAACATTTACATAATGTTTTATTTATTTGCCACATCAAGGAATACATTACATATATAAATTAGGTTTCACTCATTCAAGGTGCCAGAGGAGTATTATCCTCAGACTCATCAGAACTTATCACAATTATTTCATGGGGAGGTTGCATTGGCATATGCTCATTATTGTTTTGTTTCTTAGGAGGATTATTAGAACTATTTTCACTTGGTACACAATGGTTAGGGGGTAAATTCTTGTCCAAATCTTCTTGGACAGAAGCTACTGCTTTCTCTGACCATTTCATTTCTGCCCTCACATCACGAATTCTCTCCATTGCATGGGAGAATGTCTCTTCATCCTTCAGCCAACCTTCACCTTCTACATTTGTTCCTTCTATGGTTTTAGTCAATGCATCTCACTCCTTTTTACATTGTAGATAATGAGCATTTCCAGCTATAGACTTACATGCAGTCTGCTTAAAGCGCACCATGTCTAGCACAAAAAGATTCACGTTAGTTACACAAGCACAATTCTATTTGCATAGTGAACTCATAGTGGACCCATAGGCCTTAGCATTCGTGTTAGAGTTAGGGTTGCAATAAGAGTTCATGAACACTTTTTATAACCCTAATTGATTTATTTATCTTACAACCCTAATTGAACTCTAATTATTATTGAATCATAACACTAATTGGTTGTTAATCTTAGAGTTAAATGTAACCCTAATTCTAATTCTAACTGTAGACTTAATTCTAAATCTATTCATGATGATAATTTTCATACTAACCTTAATTTTAATGACGAGCGTAATTGTAACTATAATAGTAATTGAACGCTAAGCCTAATTCGTATTAGAACTCAACCCTTATGAACCATTATCGTATCCTAAAATTAATCCTAGCCCTACTCCTAATTGTCTCTAACCCTATTTTAAACCTAACCCTAACTCTAATTGAATCATAACACTAATTGGTTGTTAATCTTATCCTTAAATGTAACCCTAATTCTAATTCTAATAGTAAATCATAACACTAAGTGATAATTGAATAATCATAATAGTAAATCCTAATGTTTTTTTTTTCATATGATAAACTTATGTGTAAATGTACTTCTTAATCACATTATATTTTTAATATCAATTTATTATATTTTTTTTGTATTCAATTTTATAATTTTAAATTGATTTTAGATGTACATTTATTGTAACAACTTTATCTATTTAAGTTGTTATACGTTAATCATAACCATAATTGCAATTGAACCATAACCATGCTTGACTTTTAATATTAGCCTTAAATCTAACCCTAACTCTAATTCTCATCATACCCTTAATGTGAATTCTATTCATTATTCTAATTCTCACCTTACTTTTAATGACGAGCCTAATTCTAATTTCTCTATTTATTGTAGAACCTGCCCTAATTCAAACTCTCTTAATGATTATGATTTAAATACCAACGTTAATTCTAATGATGAGCCTAATTCTAATTGATCTATTTATCTTACAACCCTAAGTGAACTCTAATTCTCCTTGAACCATAACCCTAATTGAACCGTAATTCAAATTGAACACTCACAATAACCCTAATTGATCTATTTATCTTACAACCCTAATTTAACTCTCATTCTAATTGAATCATAACCTTAATTGTATTTTAATCTTAGCATGAAATGTAACCCTAATTCCAATTATATTCCTAGATTTAATTCTAACTCTATTCATGATGATAATTGTTATACTAACCTTAATTCTAATGATAAGCCTAATTGTCACTGTAATACTAATTGAACCCTAAGCCTAACCCTTATTAGAACCCAACCCTTATGAACCCTTATTGTATCCTAAATTTCATCCTATCCCTAATCCTAATTGTCTCTAATCCTAATTGAAACCTAACCCTAACTCTAGTTGTATCCTAACCCTAACCCCAACTTAAATCCTAACTTCTTTTTATTTCCTTTGGTGAAACTTCAAATGACCAATTATGTGGCCATTTAACATACATTGTTTGATGTGAGTAGGAACATTATGAACCAACTCATTACAACTGCACTATGGACACTATCTATTTAATTTGTAATCAACTATTATATTCTATGTTACCTCTCAATTGAGGTTCATAGTTCACACATAACAAAATTCAGCAAAATTGTGCATAATTGATATCTTTTATTATTGTTATCTTTGACTTTATTATCTCAATATAGAAAATTTTCAATATATATATATGGTTTTTTAATAAGTTTATATTCTATGCTGAAAATGTAAAATATAAAACGTTTCATTAGAAAGTAGTTGATAGTGTAAATTTGTTTTTCAAATTTGAACGAATAATAAATCCAGTGAAAAATAATTTCTCATAATAAATTTTACAATATCATATATTAATATTTCATTTGTATTTATTTGTATAAAGAAAAGAAATTTATATAAACTTACCTGTGTTTGATGTATATCTAGAGATCTAGCTGGTTCAAATATTTGTGGATGACTTCCTCCAATTATCCCCTCTGCAAAATCAACCATACGTTATTTTTGATTAAATCTGAATTAATATAAAATATAAATTGTTTCAATATAAAATGTTTCATTAGAAAGTAGTTGATAATGTAAATTTGTTTTACAAATTTGAATGAATAATAAATTGAGTCAAAAATACTTTCACATAATCAATTTTAAAATATCATATATTCATATTTAATTTATATTTATTTGTATAAAGAAAAGAAATTTATATAAAATTACTTGTGTTTGATGTATATCTAAAGATCTAGCTAGTTCAAGTATTTGTCGACAACTTCCTCCGGTTGAAGTAAAAATTAATTATCCCCTATGCAAAATCAACCATACGTGATCAATGTATTTAAATCAAGAATCCACATATGATTTGTATAAATTATAATATATGAACCAATCAAGATTCAACTTTACATGTACTTTTACATATACAATGGATTCTCTACACTAAGTGATAATTGAATAATCATAATAGTAAATCCTAATGTTATTTTTTTTTTCATATGATAAAGTTATGTGTAAATGTGCTTCTTAATCACATTATTTTTTTAATATCAATTTTTTTTTTTTTTTGTATTCAATTTTATAATTTTAAATTGATTTTAGATGTGCATTTATTATAATAGCTTTATCTATTTAAGTTGCTATATGTTAATCATAACCATAATTGCAATTGAACCATAACCGTGCTTGACTTTTAATCTTAGCCTTAAATCTAACCCTAACTCTAATTCTCATCAAACCCTTAATGTGAATTCTATTCATTATTCTAATTCAAAGCTACACCTAGCATTGGATTAAATCTGGTAACACTCCTATTAGTGGGCCCCAATGGAGCTAAACAAATTTATGTGCAGCCTATCTTAAGATACACTCAATAGGCCACAATAACTAAACAATCCATAATTGGCCCTTTTTTTCCAAAGCAGATAGAAAAGTCCTTATCAAGCAAATTTGTCAGATCAAAGATGACATAGGATTACAAATGAATGGTCTATTCGATGGGAATGCTGCCACATCTCATTTGATTCAGATATAGCAACTTGTCAGTGAAAAGCAATGTTCCTCAAGTTCTCATTAGTTCTTGAAAATATTTTCTAAGCACAAATATCAAGCTCAAAGAAGTTGTTGCAACTGTTGACTCTCCCTTTGAGATCTTGTACTTCCTTCATTTGTTCTGCCTGTTTTGACAACTATGACTGTAGTTGTACGTGATATTGGAGTAGCAATTCCAGATGGGAGATTTGCATATCTTCACAAATAGCTTTCTAAATTTAATAGTTATCCCAATTTAAATAATTCATAACTAAGAGGTTTGGCATTAAAATCTTTTACAGAATTGCAAATAATACTCAATTCTCTTGAAATTCATTGGCTATAAAATATTTTAGCAAGGATATGTAATAGTTACATGCTATGTCGAGTGCCAACAAATGACACAATAATAATAAAATCAAATAGACAACAGGATTTTCAGCACTAAAAACAATGCACACAAATTGTATACAAAATGCCTCAATGAGATGGATTTGAAAACATGAATGATAAAAGGATTGCAAAAAAGGGATTTGTTTAAAAAGGTTTTAGAACATTCATTGAAATGTGATTAACAGACGTAGAAACCAATCAATGAGGCACCTTCCCTTCCTGTGTCAAAATCTGAACTGGGAAACAATATATGGACATCTATAAAAGCATAAATGATAGAGGTATTTGACAAATGCTATAGTTACATCCACTCTGGTAGACATGAATGCAAAAACGTGTAAGTAAAATAAAGCATTACAAGTAATAAAAATAAATAAATTCGTAAATGATAGAGGAATTTGTGAAAGGTTATAATTACATCTACTATGGTAGACATGAATGCAAAAATGTGAAAGTAAAGTGAAAAAATTATAGGAGGACGAAAGAAAATATCAACACTTACCCTCACAACTTCATGCATTTATGAATAATGTGGACACATAGAGAAAGCGTAACAAAGTTTTCATGCATTTGGAGAAGCTACAAAATTGAAACTATTTGTGACAAAATATAACTATGCATGTATACTAAAAGAAAGAACCGATTCTTGCAACTTTTAAAGAAAGAAAATATTGTTTTGTTGTTTGATATAGGAAAGTTGGGTCTGTGAAAAAAAATAGAAAAACTGTTTGAATCTTTTCGACGGATTTGCACAATCTTATCGGAATGGGATTAGCATAGGTACTTCTTGTTTTTATGCACACAACTTCTGCAACCCCATATTCCCATTGATAATTAAAAAAAAAAGAACAATCAGATGTGTCATCTTCAGAGATTCAATGAAAGGTTTATAAAGAAACATTTCAAAAAATGGATAAGATCTGCACGATCATCATTTTAAAAGTCTGATCCAAACAACAGTCATATTAATAACAAAATAGAAGGACAAAGACCAAGATCCTCGTGCATGAAAGGAAAAAAAGCGTACTAACCTCAGCAACACCATGATATTAAAAGTCTGATCTTATGAAATCATATTCGTAGTTTAATTTGCACGTTCTAAACAGCAACACCATGATTCCAAGAAAACTCCAACACCCACTTCCAACAATGACATCTACAGATATCAATATAGATGGAAATAATCTCGACAAATCGTCAGAGATAAACAGTAGATGTCAATGTAAAAGGAAGAACTCAACAATTAATTTGATTGATTGATTTGAATTTTTTTAAATATTTATTTTAAAATTTGAATAGCAACTCTAATGTCTATATGATTTTCTTTTAACCTAAAAATTACTTCTTTTTATTTCAACTAACACTTAAATTATTAAGAAATTTAAAAGCGCAAGAGATTTGTTCACAAAAATTATCTACATAAATGAGAAATTAAATATCTACATATCAAAAAGAACAAAAAAATAACACTTTTCAACTACATATTTATAATTCTATGAAAAATATGAAAATCATTTTTTATAAAATAAGAAATTTGTTAACATTCTAAATAATTTTAAAGAAAAATCATCAAAATAATATCTACTCGTAAGCTCTATTTTAACTAACACCTACATTACTAAGAAACTTAAAAAGACAAGTTTTTCCCCATAAAAATATATACACATACAATTAAAAGTATTTTGATGCATTAAGAGTGAGACAAAAAAAAAATGTTTAAAACTTAAAATTTCAACAACAAAAAAAAAATCTACATTAAATGAGAAAATGAAGAGTCATATACAAGTTTATGAAAAATATACAAATAAAAAAATTATAAAATATGAAATTATTGAGATTCTAAATAATATTAAAGAAAAAATATCAAAATTATATATATACCTTTAGCTTCACATTAGGACGAAATAAAAGATAAGTGTGTTAAGTATTTAAAATGTTTACATTCTTTGCAATATGATAGGATAGTTTTTGTGTGTGCTTTATTTAAGGCTATGTTTTCACACTTCAAAATTGTTTTATTTGCAAATAAATTTGTTGTTTTAGAATGCAAAAAATTCATAAAAAATCAAACATATAATAAAAAGTGGTAATAATTTATGTTATTTTATAGTTCAAATGTTTGATTTGACTTAACGTATAGTCCAAATGTTTGATTTGACTTGTACTTCAAGTTTCTAGCTTAACTTGCACTGAAGTGTTTTACTTGACTTGCTCCAAGTTCATATCTTGGCTTGACATGAATTGTACTATATGCATGACTTGTACTCTTGACTTGAGCTCCAAGTTCATATCTTGGCTTGACATGAATTGTACTATATGCATGACTTGTACTCTTGACTTGAGCTCCAATTTTCTAACTTGGCTTAACATGACTTATACTCTTGACTTGTGCTTCAAATTTTGAACTTGGCATGACATGACTTGCACAATATTTCATCGTTAATATGTTTATACAAAGGAAAATTTAAACAGTAAACTTATATTATAAAATATTCCCTTAATCTTGACCCTAAATTACTATGTATTTTCTCTTAAATTAACTACTCAATATTTCCTTTCAATATTTCAAATTTTCTTTTGATAAGTCTTTTGTTAAAATGTCTATAATTTACTCCAATTTACAAAATTTTAATTTAATTTTGAATGCTATTTTTCTAAATTTCTTTATAGTGATATAAGAGAAGAGTGAGGGGTTGGAATTAGGATTTCCAATACCCTAAAAAAAAAGTTATTTTCCTTTAATTTTCTAGAACCATTTTCTCTAAAAATGGTTAAAGTGTTTTCTTTACATTTTTCGTAATTTTTTTCATTAACTTCCCTTAAATCCCACATCAACTCTATTATTGTTCTACTCAATTAAATATGTTATGTTATTCTAATTACTTAAATAAATATTAAAATGAGATTGTTGGTTCCACTACTAGACTTTCTTTAGGACTACCAATATTCTCTTGCACTTCTTTAATCCTAATATTTACAACAAATTTATTATCTTCTTTAGTATTATATAAAATCCTCATCAAATCATTTATCTCTACAAGATATATATGTATTTATAAGATTTGTATGTATGTATGTATGTATGTATGTATGTATGAACATATGCTTATGAAAACTCGTGTCCTTTTTTACATGGAAAATAAAAGTTGGGGCACAATAATTAGGACAAAAATATCCACCAATGAGAGTTTAGATTATAGATTGGATTTGGTTTACTTAATAATTAAGTGGTTGAAACATGTTTTTGGTGAATGTTAAGGATAGATCATGATTTCATATGAAAATATTTCTTGACATTTAGTCTATTTTTTTAAAATTGAATGTGAATACAATTTTGTTGATAACCAGTTTGAGAAAGAGATGTGTGGACATACAACACAAATATCTTATGTAACATGCTTATTTTATTATTAAATATCTAGAAAAAGTAATGCAAAATCACAACTTGCATTGTCGATTCATAGTGTCTAATGCTACATATCGATCAAATATGTCATACTTAGCTAGAGGGTATCTAGATTTGTATGAAAAATTGTTTTTATTTAATAGACGCCTCTAGTTTTTAGATGGCATGACGATCTTGGAGTTTCCTTGGATATGCTACTCCTATGAAAGGTAGGTCCACTTCCAAATGGAAGGTGTGCAAGGGACTATCAGTTTGTGGTTGGAGGAAAAACACTTGAGCGATTGTCTCCCTCTTTCAATTGAGATACAAGTGCTGCCACAATAGTGGTTTACACTTTATGGGAGATCTTGATTTTTGCTTAAATCACATATTTTTAGAAAATATAATGATTTAAGCCTTGAAAAGTTCCATTTAAAGGATTCCAATTGAAGAGGGTTTGATCAAACCACCTTAGACCAAGCCCCCTTGGATAGAACCCCGCTAGTTTTAAACCATACCTATAACAGAGTCTCCTTTACACCTATCAAAATGTTGATAAAAAACCACTTTTGATTTAATTTTTTTTGGTAAGTATGCAGTCCTTATTATAAGCTTCCAAAAAAGTATAATTTTAATTAAATTAAATTTGATTATTAAATTTATTTTTTATTTCTTGTAAATGTAGGTTTTTCACTAAAAAATCAAGCTCTATGTTCTGCACATGTGGAAAAATAGAAGATTATCAATTTTTTTTTGAAAAATATGAGTGCACTAAATATTTAAGTCCTTGATCCAACAAAAAAAAAAAATTCGATGCATATAAATTTTTTTGTGTTATACGGTCTGCCTATGTCTGAATTGTAATTGGTTTGACTTTGAAACTTGATTAAGGAAAAATATTCAATAAAACACTATGAAACCAATTGGAAGCACTAGATATCATAGTTACAAATCTAAATTCAAAAAATATATAATTTTATCCTTCATGGAATAAAAGTTATGTGTTATACGGTGAGCGTCACTCATTAAAAATGGTGTTTACTGAAGAAAAAAAGTAGTTTTCGAAGGAGATGGAAAAAGAAGTGCAATCTAATTCCAAAAAAAATGAAAAATATATATTTAGAATCTACAAATAATATTTCACAAATCACTAGTTTGCATCATCTTCAAATTCCTCACGGTTTAGCCGCTATAGGTGCCTGAAAGTGAAGATTTAGTTAGAAAAATTATTTAAGTGTCTAGTTTGGCCAAAAATTGTAAACCAGTATTGTGGGATCACCCATTATACCAAAGACTTGGTTTATCAAAGACATCACATTGATCTTTCATATAGCATTGTATTATTATTCTAATATATTGTACTTCACATCTATGATATGACATTTGTAAATTGATCCAATCTTGAAAGATGTAATACTTGATGAAATTTTTTGTACTTTTGATATAGAGGAATGATGTTATGATTTAAATAAAAACTTGTTCAATGTTCTTATCTTATCAAAGAAATGAGTAAAATATTCAATCTTCTATCTCTTTATGCTAAATGGAAAATCCATCTTCCATATTTTGATATGTTTTTCAAATAACTTAGTATGTTCTTTTTGTTAAAATAAAGAAAGTTAAAATGTTTTTCTAGTTAATAAACCACTAGATTCACTACAAGGAAACCATGAGTAATAAGATAAATCTATATCATGTGTCAAAGATAAGTACATGTTTGTAGGATAATTTATAATCTAGAATAAAGAGAGACCTAAAGTATTTAGGGAAATATATGGTTTGGTCTTGTAGTGTCAAAAAATGTCATCATGTACATTTTCACACTTAATTTAGGATTAATTAATGATAAATTGGACTTGATATCACCTTGATCTAATGTTGTGATGAGTTTTACACATCCACATTAGGTTTTGGGCCCTTTTAAGGCTAAATAAACCTAACCTTTCCTTAATTTAGTGTTGTAAAGTGTATTTATTTACACCTTCACATTAAATTTAGGAGGCTTGTAAACTAAGTGGACCTAATCTAGAGTAGTAATGTGTTTTATACATTCACATAGGATTTAGGGCCTTTCTAAGATAAATAGACCCAATTTGGCCTTAATTTAATGTTGTAAAGTATATTTATTTACACTTTCACTTTGGACTTTGGGCCCTATTGATGTAGGAGCATCCAGGTATAGACGCAATCAACATCACACAAAAAAAAATTGTTTCAGGAAATGGGTAAGCTTTCATGATGAATCCTTACATAGGAATATTTTTAAAAGCATCCTAGATTTAATGGTGAAGATTTTGCAGCCATATCTTGCATGGTTTGGGAGAATTTAATTTTCTCTATTCTCGGCTAGCGATTTTGAAGAAAATTATTTTTTGGAGTTTTATTAGTGTTGGGACAAAATGGCTTGGTGGAAAGCTTAGGAATGTTATTTTACACATCTTGAAAAAATTTCATGAAAAGAGGAGCTTTTGGAAAGAAGTTATGCAAAAAGTCATTTTTCAGCCTTTGGTGCACTTTGTTGCAATTGCATAAGAGAAATTTTTTTAAAAAAATTGTGTATGTAGAATCAAAGGTACTATTGGAGGGATTTTAATTTTTTTAATATTAATATTTTGAAATATCAATTTGGTTGGAGTCATTTTCATTCTAAGTGCTACATACAACAATAGAAATGAAAGGTTTTCAAAGACCCTTCAATGCCTCATGCGAGAATTTGAAAAGAATTTGCAATTGGAGAAGATAATAAAAAATAAAAAATTGCTACAGATTTGAGGTAGATTTCTCTTAGGGGAAATTGAGAGATCTCATCCCATGAGAGGGGCTTGTGAAGGAAATTTTTGTGAGAGTGTGAGAGAAAAGAGAGGAATTTTTTTTTGTAGAGTTTGAGAGGCCAAGTTTGTTGCAGATTTTTATGATGAGATATAATTGTATGTAATTTGTTGTTGATTTCAATAAAAGGAAGCATGTGGGTTATTTTGAATATGTTTGAAATCTATTTTTGTGAATTGTAAGTGTGTGTATCTAGCAGAGGGTGTCCCTACTATATCACCTACTACATTTATGACCTTTATATCATCATTAATAGGCACTTATTACCCTATATTGTGCATCCCAAGGAATATTTTGATCAAAAACTTGACAATATCAACATATAAACTTGATTTACACACTCCTCGACACTTTAGCAATCAAAATAGACCCTGTGGGACCCATTCGCCACTTTGGGTTCAAATGAGTCCCATCCAAGTGGGACCCATTCACCCAACTTGGCAAATGAGTCCCATTTGGCCTATTTTCAAGGTTTTAAGCGAGAAAAATTGGGTTTTAGCTTCAAATTTTATATATGTCAGACTTTGGGATCTAATACATGGGATATTAGATGGATTTCCTATATAAATGAGCTCTCAAATCACTATTTCACATAAGCCTTCATGATATCAAGTCAAGCACTCAAGAGTTAGGCATTATGAGACTTTACAAGATCATCAAGATAGCATTCAAGATCATTTTTAAGGAATTCAGGGATAGATTCTTCTCAATTTTTGTAGCAATTCAAGATCCATCATCATGCGAGTGACATCAAGCATCAAGCATGTTATTGAGCTAGTGTTGTGATGTAGCATTGAAGATCCAAGATCAAGCATTGTTCTACTCCTATTGTCAAGATCAAGATCTACATCCTTCATGGCCATTTCATGTTGAATTACAGATTTACAAGAAATCATCTACAAGGCATCAATAAAGGTATTATTGTCCATGATTCATGTTCTTTGTTTCATGTTTCATGCCTTCATTTCATTATCTCATCATTTGGTTTAATTACCTACAAGGGGTTTGACCAAGGCAAACCCTTATTCCCTAACAATCAACTCTCTCTCTCTCTCTCTATCTCTCTCTCTCTCTTTGTAATTGCAGATCTAGGTGCTTTGAAGACTTGAAGGATCATTGAAGATTAGGTTACAAGATTGGAGAAAGTTGTTGGAGTTGTCTCCCCATTTGCAAGGTTGTAATCTTCACCAAAAAGTCACCTATAGCCCCAAAATCAGGGTTTTAGATCCAAAAATAAAGAGGAATAGAAAGAGTAGACATTGAAGGCCAAATTTAGATTTTAAAGCTCCAAAAAACCCTAATTGGACTCATTCACCACTTCTGGTGAATTAGTCGCAGTTTAGATCAATTTTTAGATTTTTGTAGTTTTGGATACCCTTTTTCCCAAAATTTGTTCTTGTATAGAAACCCTAATCTAGGACTAATTCACCCAGATTGGAAAATGAGTCCTAGTAGGTCAAAAAGTTAGATTTTCTAGCATTTTAGAGCTTCAATAAGTTATCTTCAGACTTCCAGGTGCACATATCTCATCCTACAGTTTCTTATTCTAATTGTTTCATACATTTTTAGGTCATCTAGTGAAGTTTTGCATTGAACTAGGGTTTTGCATTATACCTTGCATTGAATTTGTCTTTCCAACTTCCTACTTGGTGGTGAACCCCTCATTAATTTACAATCATCCCCTAGGATAGGACCCCTTTTAGATCTCTTCCTCTCATCATCATAATTAGATTAAGATCTCTAGGGCATCCTTGAATGTTAGTTGGAGAAAAGTGGTTTTCTATGTCCTAAACCATAAAGCATCTATTTTTCAACTAAACAGGTCTAAGAGGGATTAAAAAGGCCTTGGATATAAACAAATAACTTAAAGAAAAGGGTGTGACAAATGGAGTCTCACTCATTATACCAAAATGTAAGTAGAAGAACTTGGAGGTGTAAAAGTATCTTTACATAGAGGCTTGACTAAATGAATTGAAAGCATTGAAAAGGGGTCCTCACTATAACTTAAATTAAATATAATTGTTATTTATTATTCATTCAATTAAACACTTAAATTAATTGTAATTCATATTTATTTTCTTAGTAGTGGACCAAGGCATTAATTTCTAATCTAAATGAAAAATGTAGTACATTTGAAGATTTAGGTTATAAGTATATAGTACCATTATTAAATATTTTAATAGAAAAATACGATAATACTATTAATAATTTGAATCTAAAAGAAAAAGAGTATCAACATTTGAAGATAAAGGAGGTTGTAAGGAAGTATATAGTACCATTACTAAAGATTTAAATAGAAAAATTAGATAATGTTATTAATCATTTTAATTTTAAAAATTAGAATATCATTATTAAATAATTTAATTGAAATTTAATAACTAAGCATATTTGAATTAAGAGTAATATTAAGATGGGTGATTATCTAGAAGTTCTAATATTCTATTCCTATAAATACAAGAATTATAAGTATATAATGCCCAATATTTTTATCAATATTGGACCAATAGTTGTGACTTTAAATTTGTTAGTGTTGATGATGACTACCCATAATTAAACAAAATGTATTCCTTTGATCTAAAAAGTAACCAATCATGTGATTCCACATTAACGCTCAATAAAACATGAACTGTGAATGCACAAGTATTGGTCTTACTTTTTTTTTGGGCCTTTTTGGACACCTTGACAAAAAGCATGCTCATGTGGCATCATATTTGATGATGTGGCCTTGAAACCTTAGTTATAAGAAAGGGACTTGCCAGGTAAGCTATTGTATAAAATTGGGAGTGATTTGAAATTTCCACGTAAGATAATTGGAAGCGTGAAATTAGGGTGCACAACTATTGGATCCTCTCCCCTAATAATAGTACAGAAATTAAATACCAAACAAATAAAATGAAAGACAATCTATTACTTTTTTTTTCTTTCATGCAATTACATTGTCAATGCTAGTGTGGGTTTTAGACTATGCCTTTCCAAGGTGGTTGGTGGATGTTTATTTTATTCCCATACTGGTTTTATATCCTGGTTTTTTGATAGGTTTTGTGTGGATCATATCTTAAGTCCATGATATTAAGATTACATGATAATGGATGTCCTCTTAGGAGATGATACACGATAGAAAGTCTTTGGCATCATTATCGTATGAACTTAACATTTTTATTATCCTAATATCTCTACAAAATGGACCAATGAGTTTTGATTCAAAACACGAGGTTGAATCCTAGTAAAAAGTCAAGCTTTGAATTAGCAAGTGAAATCAATGCTCAGTTCCCATGAATTTTTTTCTCCAATTATTGAACTGCATAAGCTGGAAAGCTGGGGATTTGTAGAATTTGAATATGGTAAGGCATTGTATATTAGCGAAAGCTTGTGTGAAGTACTTGGCGTTTGCTATGGTTTTCTTACAGCAAAGATATCACTCCCTGGAAAGAGAGTGTAAAGAACCTCAAGTGCACTACTTGATAAGGGGATTTACTTTAAGATGGCTCTCTCAAGGATCAAGGTAGGGAGGAATATCTCTACAAGAACTATGAAAACAATAATGTTTTCAAGGATTGTGTGCTAGAGATTACATCTTAGGATATCTATTAATGGTAAATCAGCTATCATTTGATAGTAAAATCTTTCAAAATATCATGTGAAAGCCTTCAAAATCTCAATGATCATGCAAAAGCACATATATATTGATTTTACAAGTAGATGGGAACATTATATTTTCATTCAAAGTGTTTTTTTCAATTTGATGTCAACTTTTCATTTTCATATGCATTTTGTTATGTTTTAAATTTGCATGCAAATATTTCAAAATCAAATAATTTATCCAATTTATTTAAGAAAAAATATAAATTTGTCTAAGTTTATTTCATTCTATTATTTAGCACTAATTATTAATTGTTTAATCCATACACACCCAGGCACAAACACGTAATTTCTAACATATTAAGATACATATAATTTTCTATCAACATAATCCTTGAACCTCCTTTAGATGCAAGTGCTAGTGAGGTAAATGTTTTTTGTAACGCCCTGACAGGGAACCCAAAAAAAAACACATATATAACAATATAACCGAACAATTTTATTTTTTTAAACATTTGATAACAACATAAGTACAAAAGTACATAAACACAAATGCTCTCAGGGTCCCATGACAACGTTACTTAAACAAATACAAGTAAACATCACATTACAAATCCATTAACATAAAACACAAAGATAAACTATATTCCAAATGAATGGTACAATTACAAATCATGATGGAATCAAGTTAAATTCCAAATACATCAAGCGAGATTATGATAAATCTTGTTACATCATAGTTACATTACAATAGATTCACTCTAGCATATCAAGATAGTATACAATATGAATGACGATCGTGTACAATCATTCATCTCATTCACAAGCATGCTCAGCATCCAACTCCATGAACAAAGTGAATCCAAGAACCTTTCAAGAATAATCTTGTCTCGAGCTACATAACCTGCAAGGGAACCCAATGGAGGAAAAAGCACATTCCTCCCAACCATGTGGTACCCTAAGGTCCACTCCCTTCGTGCTAGGAGATAATGATAGGTCCACCAATCAATCAAACAAATAAGAGAATAGTATATAACATCACATGGCTAGCAGTTACATAATGACATGACTGTATCTATATCACATTGGCATGCCCCATCATGTAACCTTAAGGAATGTTGCAATCACTATAGAAGTGTAATTTTTTTTTTTGAAGTGTATTATTACATGTTACATGAACATCATTAATGCATACATTCCCTAAGACATGCGACAACGCACTACATGCAAATCCCATAAACAAAAAAAGTAACTAAACATATAGCATGTGATTCACTTTCAAAAACTTTAAGAACAGACATGTTCCATAATAGAAAATTACATCACATTGGTATAAAGTACAATATCAATTCATTCTTACATTGCATTTGATATTACAATTACAATACTCATTTCCAAATGAGGTAGATCGTACAAAATTATGATAATTACAAGTTACAAGAATTCTCCTCATTTACAATTAAGGAGTGATGCATAAATAAGGTATCCAACTAATACAAATGAGACATAAGAGAAAGTACATATCCACACGTGAGCTCTCCAATCAAGAAGTACCCATTGTCACAAACAAGAACTGGGGACCCAATGGTGTAAGGTGCACGTTCCACCCAACCAAGTAGTACCCGTAGGTCCACCCCCCATGCTAGGAGATAGTAAAAATATTCCCTAGACAAAACCAACAACCACTAGACACAGGAAAACTCAAGACTAAACAATACAAGTACAAGACACAACGTAATAGTTACATTGCTTCCAGAATAAGAAAATCAAGTACATCCACTTGTACAAAACAACTAATTGTTGTCATAGGAAGAGTGTCACACATAATTTTCTATGAGTTACCCTGGTGCAACCTTCCTAGGCTACCGGACCCCCATCCTAGGTTACCCTAGATGCCTCTACTAGTTGTCGGACCCCCATACAAAATATGTTTCTCATCTCACCTCAAGCCTAAACAAGCGCATGAACTATGAGAGAGATTCATTCATTATCTTTATTAATATGTGAGTTCCCCATTAATTCTTTTAAGTTATCACTTGATTAAACCCTAGATGAGTTCCCTTGGCGCCCCTTTGTGTGTTGTACCCCCACAAAGAGCCACTCTCCTACTAACAACACTAGGGTCAAACTATAAACCATGTGTAGACAAGGTGCACAAAATTTGATAACAAATATCGACCATACTACAAAGGTCAACTCAACCCGTTCATAGTAACTGGGTGTTCAAACTAAATCATACATCCCATTCATAGTAACTGGGTGTTCAAATTGGACTACATCCACGTGCACTTCCCAAGGTAATTCATGGGCTAAACCATAACACAAACAAACCCACAAAAGTAATTTCATCTAGAAGACTTATAATCACAATAAACCCCAAATTTCCCATAAATGTGAACAGGAGAGAACACAACTTTAAAACAAATCAAGCAATTAAATGTTTTAATATTTAGATTTCCTAAATCCAATTAAAAATAGTAACACTATACTTGAAATTAATTAACTTAAATATAATTTCATTCTTAAACAATAAGGAAATTAAAACAATTAGTTTAACTCCAACTTCACAATAACACATAATAACAAACATCAATTTCTCTATTTAAAATATTAAATTGTAAATCAAATCAAATTCCTAATCCATGCATTTATCGCATTCATCATAATAAAATAATCATTTAAATGATTTTTTTTTAAATATTTATTTAAACATATATTGTTTAGTTTTATTATCAATTTCTCTACTTGTGCATTTAAACATTTTAATAACACAATATCTATTTAAATATAAATCAACTTTCTCTCTTAAATCATTTTATTTTAAAATTAACTACTCCATGCATTTGCATGCTTTTATTAAAATATACTTTTAAAATATATATATTAAATATATATATACAATTTTAAATATATTAAAATTTACATATAATTTCCAACATATACCGAAATATAAAAATATATTTAAATTACAATTTTTAATTAATTAAAAACAATCTCTTCTTTTTAAATTATATTATTTAAAATATCTACTTCATGAAAATTGCATGTATTTTCCACACGTAAAATTTAAAACACATATTATATATATATACATATATATATAAATGAGTGTTTATATTTATTAATAAATTTTTTTTATTAAAAACAAAATTGAAAGGCTTTTTTTTTCTACACTATATTCATAGTGCTTGGTGGGAAGGCTAAAGACAACCAATTTCCCCACATGGGGCGCGACCTGTGTGGCAGCATTAGCGCTGCCTCACAACCTGTTTCCCATTGTGGAGGACAGCTATGGGGTAGCCCCCATCGCCCTCCCTCACATATAAATTTCCTTTGTGTTTAAAGAACATTCATCGTACGAATAATGAAATTTTGTTTCAGCATAAATTTAAAATATAAATTTTATAAAACGTTTTCCTGTTATAAAATTTAAAATGAATTTCCTACAGGAAATTTCCCTAGAACAAAATAATAATATACATCTAATTTATATATATTATATATCAATTCAATATATATAAATTTATCAAAACAATTGTTCCATCGGGCATATTAATTTTCACAGAAGATTTTCTAAGAAAATATTTAGAAATTTTTTTTTACAGAGGTTTTCAATTTTCTCAGTTTAACTAGAGGATTTAATTTGCAAACCTACAGAGGTTTTCTATTGTTTTCTTTTGAAATTTTCTATTTTTTAACTATAATTTTCTATGAGGCTCTCTAATTTTACTGTAAGGTTTTCTACAGTAGCACAACATCTTCACAGTAATTTTACACACAGAGGTTATCAACAAGTTTTCTACAAGCATGTTTTCAACAAATTTTTCTACAAAGAAGTTTTCAATAAATTTTTCTATAAAAGCTTTAATCAAATTTTCTTCTTCAGGCAATCTTTCCATTTAACAATTTTAACAAAGCTTCTACTATATTGAATTTTTGTATAGGCAATCTTTTCAAATCAACAAAATAAATAAATAAATAACAAGGAACCTATTTTTCTAAAGCTTGAAGAATTAAAGGTTGGAGCAAAGCTTCACCTTTTGAGTTCAATTTCCAAAGGCCTTTCCAAAATCTCCACTTCCATAAAGATGCAAAATACTGAGCCAAAATATTCCCTGAGAACCTCTTCCAATTTTTAACCAATAAAACCCCAAAACCAATTTCCCTGCCAATTTCCTTTTTTTTCTTCGAGAATAATCTTTCAACAAGAGTGAATAATAAATTTTACTCACACACATGGCTATTCCAAAATATCTTTTAACTAACTTTTAGATATTTTCCCTTTTTGATAATTACAAAGAATTTGTGTTATTTTAATAATTTAAAATTCCATAATTTAATATTATATTCTATATGTAATTTAAAATTCAATTCCACATAATAATATATAAAATAAATTTAATCTAATAAATCTAATTACCTTATAAAATAAATTTAATCATAATAATTAAATTAATTTACAAAATAATTAAATTAAATTAATTAAATTAAATACAAGACTTCAAGCAATACTATTTAAAATTACTTAAATAACACTAAAATCATTAAAAGCATTAATTTAACATTAATTTTCATAAAATAAACCTTGAATAAATAAATAAAAATTGACAATGCAAACGTAGACATGACAACCAAACATACCGGACATAAACTGACGACACACTGTGACTAGGTTTTTGGCTAGACTAGGAAAAACCTTGTTACTATCTCTCAATCAACAATATTGTTGAGCCTAGACACACTCAAACCTATGAAGCCAGGTGGAGCCAATGTCCTATACCTGCAATCCTACAATCAAACATATGTCGTACATGTATATATATAATCCATGATTCAAACACATCGTGAAGAGAAAATCACGGAAATCACAGTGCACTCACAAGTGAGTGATGCAATACTGTTCTCTTCACCAATACAATGTCACATTGAACCGACGAAATAAATATCAATTAAACTACCATGAGCATATATAGCAATATCATCACAAATAAACATCTATGCTAACATAAAGCATGTCACAAATAATCACCATCCAAATAGTGTATCACCACATCATAAAATAAATCCACCATTGCTCTACTGTCAGCGATCAAATACATCAAAAACAAAGTATCAAGGTCTATCAAAGTAAAAACATATTGTCAGGAAACATAAGAAAAATGGAGGGGTACTACACACATGATCACTAACAAACTCCTAGAGGCAACAAAAAAACCAAAGGTGACTCTACGAAAGAGACCACAAACATGTATAAGGATAAGAGTGTCATCCCACAATTGTTCTAGGTTACTGTGGTGAATCTTCCTAGATTACTGGCCCTCATCCTGAGTTACCCTGGCAATCTCTGCCGATTCTTGATCCCTAGACGAACTCATGTGGTACCATAACACTTTTCGAGAGGACAAAGGGAACAACTAAGCCATTCTAGGCCATCTCAACCTAACCTTAGTCTTTGCAAGCACTAAGGTGATAGGCGAGGAAATCATTTATCTGAATTTATTTAATGAAGTACTACCCCACCCCTAATACATTAAATTAAAGTTTTCACTGGATTAACTACTTTCGATAGGTTACCCTAACAACCTACTAGGGTTTTTCCCCCTAACAAAAGCCACTCTTCCTATATACAAAACTTTTCTAGCTGACAACAATAGGGATAGCCATCATGAACAAAAAGTTTGAATCATGTTCACAACCCAATCATGAATTAAAACACTTTACTTCCAATCACCACATAGGTAACAAAACAACATGCATGGCTAGCCCCACAATAAATTAAATCAAATGAACTTCCCGACTCAAATAGATTAAACAATTTGATCAAGAATTCCCTAGCCTTTGGAAAACTTAAATCCCATAACACATATCAAATAAACTTTCACTTTGATGACTTCAAACAATCAAACTCTCAAGAACTTTCTTTAACACTAATCAATATTTAAAGAATAGTTCAAAGAATAATTTTGTTTATTCACAATTTAAATACCATATTCATTCAAAACAAAATCTTAAATATTATCTAATCATCAAAATAGATAACATGTTTTTTTTAATCAATAAGAAAAAAAACTTAATATAAATAGATTCATTCAAATATCATCTAAGAATTTTTATTGCAAGTAATTTTTTATTAATTCACAAAGAAACAAAGTCTATTTTTTACATAATTATTTTAAATATAAACATATAATTTTGTCTTACACTTATTCCTATGATTAACCTCATTGTCATCAACATAGAGATACATATTTTCATTATTAATTTATAAAATAAAACTTAATCTAATTACATTTTGCTAAAATATATAGATCTAACCATCTATTAATACGAATGCACAATTGGGGAAATACGGTTTCAAAACTAATGTTTACAAAAGAAAATCGAATGACTAAAGATGAGATTTGTTCATAGCTTGACTTAATAGTGAGATAACATCAATGATGCAATTCGATTATCATTTGAAAATGAGCCAAAACAAAATATTAGAATAAAATAATATAAAAGGTTGAGTTTCCAATAATCACATTTTTCCAAATCATTGAATGTTTTAGTGTGATCACACCAAAGAATACAGTTTATATCTGTCAATTTTTCTATATGCACAGAAATCACAGAGTTGCTGCTCTGTTTCCCCAAAACAAACCAAGGGAATACACAAATATGGAATAAACAAAACAAATCAAGGAGACAAATTTGGGCATGCAATATTTGCCTTTTGTATTCAATAAATTGGAAATGAACAATATAGGAAAGATTAAACATAAACTACTGAAAGAAAACTCTAAGCTATGAATTACTATCTGCTAGGAGCAATCAACCACTCAACCAAAACAAACAACTTCAGGAGCTATTAGGAGCTCACTGGGAGAAGCTATGTAGATCTCTTTAGGAGCAATCTTTGCTCACACACAAAAAAAACAACTGTTGTTGTTGAGAAGCTTTCATAAGCTCACACAAAAAACATTCTCTGAATCACACAGAGAACAAAGAACATTCCCTTCAAATTGTTGTTGCTCAAGAATTCAACTTCTCCCAGATTTGCAACTGACAGAATAATCTACCTTTAATTCTTTGTTGTCTTCAACAGAAATTCCCTCTCAAATTTGAAATCACCTACCAGCATTGAATTGGAATTCAAAATGAGCTACCATATTTACTTTAGTGTCTGTTAGGAGCTGTAAGGATAAAGATCCCAAAAAATGTCGTTTAAATTGGGGGATCTTGACAGGTAAGTGAAATAGGGGATCTGACGTGAGAGCAAGAGGCTCAGGAGCATTCAATTTTCCAACACTCCCCCTTGGTCCTAAGCCGACGAAACAAGATCAATCCTAATCCAAATCAACAATGCCCAATCTGCTCCTCAGGCGCTTGAAACTATCCTTGCTTGAAGGCTTGGTGAATATGTCTGCTAGCTACTGCTCAAACCTGCAAAATACCATTTTTATTTCACCATTCTCAACCAATTCTCTGATAAAAAGATACCTAATTTCAATGTGCTTGCTTCTTCCATGAAACACAAGATTTTTCATCAAGGCTATCGATGAAACATTGTAACAAAAGATTATTGTTTCATCTTCTTGTTCTTCCTTCAAATCTGCCAAGATTCTTCTTAGCTAAATAGCTTGACATTTGTTGCATTTGCTGCTATATACTCGACCTCTACTATAGATAGGGAAACTATAGGTTGTTTCTTGGAATCCCATGAAATGACTCCTGAATCCAAATGAAACACATAGCCCGATGTGCTCTTCCTATCTTCCAAACTTCCTACCCAATCACTGCCTGTGTATCCAACCAGCCCAAAAATATGTGTTGTTTTGTACAAAATGCCATATCCTTTGGCACCATTCACATACCTCATGATTATTTTACCCACTTGCCAATGGGTATCCCTTGGAGTCTCCATAAATCTAGAAATAAGACTCATGCATTAAATCAGTCCTAGTTGTTGTTAAAAATACATTAAACTTCTAAGAAAGCTCTTAAACATGGTCGGATCCACATTGCTACTGCAATCTTTCTTGCTCAACTTCATACCTATGGTTGTTGGAGTGGGGGAAAGCTTGCTTTCAAGCATCCTAAATCTCTTCAAAATCTCATTTGCATATTTTTCTTGAGAGATAAATATACCGTCATCCATTTTTTTTACTTCTATGCCTAGAAAAAGTCTCAAGAGACCTAATTCTATCATTTCAAACTCTCTTTTCATGGCCTCTTTAAAATCAGCAATGAGTAAATCATCATCCCCAATGAAAACTAAATCATCTACATACAAGACAACAATCAAAACCTTACCATTTGCTGCCTTGATGTAAAAAGTGGGCTCACCATCACTTTTTTCTAAATCCATTGCTCATCAAATATGATTCAATCCTATTGTACCATGCCTGTGGAGCTTGCTTCAACCCATAAAGAGCTTTCTTCAGCCTATACACTTTGTGTTCTTGACCCGAAACTTCATATCCGAAAGGTTGCTCCACATAAACCTCTTCTTTCAACACTTCATTAAGGCGGACTTTACATCCATTTGAAATACCTTCCACATGTGTTGGGATGCAATTGTTATGACTACCCACATGGTTTCCATCCTTGCAATAGGGGAAAATTTCTCATTATAATCTCTCCCAAACTGTTGTTTGTACCCCTTGACAACTAATCTTGCCTTGTGCCTTTCTATTCTTCCTTCGGCATTTCATTTGGTCTTGTAGACCCATTTCACTCTAATAACTTGCATGTTGGGAGGAAAATTTGTTAACTCCCATGTGTTGTTCCTCTCTATTGCATCTATCTCCTCATCCATGGCCTCACACCATTTCTCCTCTTTCACAGCTTCTTCAAAATAAACTAGATCACCATGAGAAAATAATACAAAATTCACTCTCATCAAATTCTTCATCATACCTTTCATTTTGGTAGATCTCCCTTATACTTTTGGTCTTCTTTGGCATTAGGGAGGCAAGAGGTGGTTTTGAAATTTCATTGTTGTTGTTGTTGTGTTGTATAGGCAGGTTCAGGAACTGTCAGGAGCTTTCAGGAGCTCTACTAGAGATTTCAGGAGCTTTCAGGAGCTCTTCGGGTGACTTTAGGAGCTCTTAGGAGCTCTTCAAGAGCTAATCTTTTGGTGCTTTCAGGAGTCAATCTTCTGGCTGTCTCTGGTTGCTTTCCTTTTTGTTTTCTCACTTTAGGAGCTGTCGGGAGCTTTCAGGAGCCAATCCTTTGGCTGAATATATTTGTCTTTTTGACTGTATTGTTAACTATCTTCCAGCTTTAGGAGCCATCAAGAGCCATCGGGAGCCTTCAAGAGCTCTTTTGGAGCTTTCAGGAGCTCAAACGACGCTTTTAGGAGCATCTGCAGACTCTTCTTATTGAAATTCATGTTCAGTTTCTGCTTCTTCAGGAGCTGTGAGGAGCAGTTCTGAGCTGTCAAAATCTACCACTTCATCCCATGACTCATCTTCTAGGAACTCCACGTCTCTACTAATCACTATCTTTTTGGTGACTAGATTGTATAGCCTATAGGCTTTGGACTCTTCATTGTAGCCTGTGAAAATTCATTTTTCACCCTTGTCATCCAATTTCTACCTCTTTTCTTTAGGCACGTGTGCATATGCTACACACCCAAACACTCTCAAGTGCTCAACTGTCCACTTGCATTTTGTCCATGCCTCTTGAGGTATCTTGTCACAGACCACATTTTTTGGACTTCTATTAATTAGATAAACAGTTGTTGCTACAACGTCTCCCCAATATTCAATAGGGAGTCCCTTTGCTTTCATCATGCTCCTTTCCATCTCCACGATGGTCCTATTCTTTCTCTCAACCACTCCATTTTGCTGTGAAGTATAAATAGCTATTAGCTCCTTCTTGATGCCATTTTTCTTGCAAAAATTCACAAAAAAATTAGAGGTATACTCTCCTCCTCGATCTAACCTTAGGACCTTGATAAAATGTCCACACTCCTTTTTAGCCTAGGCCTTAAACAACAAAAACTTATCAAAAGCTTCAGATTTATGTTGCAAAAAATAAACCCATGTCTTACGGTTGTAATCATCAATGAAGGTCATAAAAAATATGCTTTTACCAATGGAAATGATTTGCATAGGTCCTACCAAATTCGTATGCACCAGCTCCAATAGTGCTCTTACCCTTGTAGAGTTTCCCGATTGAAAGGGTTGCCTATGTTGCTTTCCCAAAATGCAAGCCTCACATCGAACATTAGGCACTACTATCCTTGGAAAACCATCAATCATTCTATTCTTGGAAAAAAAACTCAAACCAGCATAGCCTAAATTTCCATACCTGAGATTCCATAGCTTGGAGGGTTCTTGAATGGTGCTCTTAAGCGCTACATGATGTATTGTTGTACATTCTCCATTCTTGAGAGGTGCAACAATAGACTGAGATGAGAAACACGTCTCAATATTCAAAGGAAACATCTGGTTCTTTGTCATTTGGACTACTACAAACACCTTTGTCCTCTCATTCTTGTCATAAATGATGCATTGACCCTTCTCCATTAGCACTTTGTATCCATTTTGGATCAGCTGACCAACACTCATGAGGTTGTGTTTTAACCTAGGAGCAAGAAATACATTTTGTATCTCTTTCTTCTCACCTTTCTTGTTGCGGATCATAATAGATCCTCTTCCAACAACAGAAACTACTCCATTGTTCCCCATTCTAATTTCAGACTTTACATTTTTATCAATGAAATAAAAAAGACTTTCATTACCACTCATGTGGTTGTTGCAACTGCTATCCAAATACTAGACTTCGGGGTTGCCTTCTTCACCAATGTTGCACATGATGAATGTTGTGGACTGGTTTCCTTCAACCACATTTGAATTAGCCATATTTGCATTTTTTTTTGACTGATCATATTGCTTTTTCCAGCATTCACTTGTGTAATGGCCAAACTTATGACAGTAGTAGCATTCAACATTGCTCTTGTCATTCTTCATATTCAAACTATTGTTCTTATTTTCTCTTCGAGAGCTGGTATGAAAGTTGCTCACTCCCTCTTGGCTATTTGCTTGTGTCGAGATTTCTTCTCCAGCATTACCACATCCAGATATCCCTCTACCACGTCTGGAGTTATTTCTACCTCTCCCCCTACCTCTTGCATTCGACTGAGCTTTAAAAGCTTTCTCTTGGGAGGAACTTGCAGACCTATTTAGGCACTGCTCATGGGTTTGTAGAGAACCCGTTAGCTCATCAACAGACAATGTTGTGAGATCCTTTGCCTCTTCAATGGAAATCACCACTACATCAAACTTTGGGGGAAGGCTCTTGAGGATTTTCTCCACAATCCTCTAATCATCAATGATCTCAACATTCACTCTCAACTAGTTTATCAAACCCGAGAGTCTTGTGTGGACAACTGAGATGGACTCATTGTCCTTCATTTCAAGAGTCACAAACTCTCTTCGAAGCATCTAGAGCTTCACCAATCTAACCTTGTTAGTCCCTTTGTAGTTGGTTTGGATGATTTCCCAAACTTCCTTTGCATAGTTAGCTACTACTATTTTGGGAAAAATAGCCTCTATCAAGGCTACTTCTATCAAACTCAATGCCTTAGCATCTTTCCTCCTCAACTCCTTCAACCAGTTCTTCTGGTTGTTTGTGAGCACAACATATGCAGTTGGATCAGTTACATCATTGAATCCATTTACCACAAACTCCCACAAATCATTTCCGACCATTATGGTCTTCATCCTCTTTGTCCAAACATCATAGTTATGTCCATTAAAGGACAGTGGTTGTTGCTAGCTCTTTCCTTCATCTCCAGCCATGTCTCCTACACAATAAAAACTCAATACCCAAAATAAAATGCCCTAACTCATGAGGAAATTAGGCCTATGGCTCTAATACCATGTCAATTTTTCTATATGCATAGAAATCATAGAGTTGTTGCTTTGTTTCCCCAAAATAGACCAAGGGAGTACACAAATGTAGAATAAATAAAAAAAATCTAGGCATGCAATATTTTCCTTTTGTATTCAATAAATTGGAAATGAACAATACAAGCAAGATTAAACATAAACTACTGAAAGAAAACTCTAAGCTACAAATTACTATATGTTGGGAACAATCAATTGCTCAACCAAAACAGACAACTTCAGGAGCTACTAGGAGCTCACTGGCAGAAGCTACATAGATCTCTTCAAGAGGAATCTCTGCTCACACACAAAACAAATAGTTGTTGTTCAGGAGCTTTTTGAATCTCACACAGAAAACATTCTCTGAATCACATAGAGAACAAAGAACATTCCCTTCAGACTATTGTTGCTCAGGAATTCAACTTCTCCCAGATTTGCAACTGACAGAATAATCTTCCTTCTATTCTTTTTTGTCTTCAATAGACATTCCCTCTCAAATTCAAAATCACCTACCAACATGAATTGGAATTCAAAATGAGCTACCATATTTACTTCATTGTCTGTCAGGAGTATCAGGGATGAAGATCCCAAAAATTGTTGTTGAAATTGGGGGCTCCTAACAGGTAGGTGAAACAGGGGATTTGACATGAGAGCAAGAGGCTCAAGAGCATTCAATTTTCCAACAGTATTTGCATGCACACTGCTTAAAATTCACATTCATAAGTAAGGATAAAAGCTCTATAGTTTCCTATGTTCAAGTGTTGTCGCCGTGAGGTGTGAATAGAATCAAAAAGGTTATTTAAATCTATACGCCTTACCATTTTTTAGTGTTGTCGCTGTGATAGGTTACATATGGAAACAAGGAGCTTATTTAAAACTAAACACCCTACCATGTTCAAGTGTTTCCATTGTGACATGTAGCAAATGGAATCAAGAGGCTTATTTAAATATTTAAACTTCCTATTATGTTTTAAGTGTTGTAGCTGAGACTGGTTGAAAATGGTATCAAAGAGATTATTT
>VDFB02193867.1:774720449-774773400 GCA_007258455.2 Sequoia sempervirens | reverse complement strand
GTTATAAATTAACCATTCATCAAAATTTCAAATAGATTACATTTTAGAAGCTAGACTCCATTCTAAAAAATATTAAAAGCATTCGGTGGTTTAGGTGCAGAAGGGTATGGGCCGAATTCCTATTTTTGGAAGTGTCCACTTTGAAAATTAGTAAAAAAAAAAAATTCATTAAAAAATTATTAGAAATATCGTGCATCAACTACATACTGTTAGCTAATTTCTCACTGAAGCAATTTTAAAAATACTAAAAAAAAGTTCACCATGCTACGTTCCCACAAAAGTTGCTATGTTATGTTTTTCCAGACAAAAACAACACCAATTTCTATGGGTCCCTCTTTTGAACCCCTTAATCTCAACCATTTTCAAAATAAATTAGTAGTTTAGAAAGTAGACTCAGAGCAATATGATCCTTGTTTTTGTTGCATCTCAAAATTTTGAGTGTAACTATCCTCAATTTCATGTCCAAGGTCAATATTTCCTGATTTCAGAAAAAAATGACCACTTAAGCCCCCTTTTTGGCCCCCCATCTTTTTGCACTTACCCAGTTGTCAAGTAGGAACCATAAACCTTATAAAATCCATATGAGGATTTTTTTTTGGTGTGTAACGTGTACTACAAGGTCCAACACATGTGATGTATTATATCAAAATATCCCTATAGTTGTTGTAAAGAGAAAACTAGATTTAATATGTGTAATTGGTGTTGACCAGACTGTGGAAATGTTCTTGAAACATCTACTTTATTGGATTTTAACCTTAGGGTTAACTATTTGTAGTGATATAGAACAACATTTTGAATATCAATGCTAAAGAAGCATCACACTTGTGACAACCTTATATTTCTATATGGAAATCTATACAAATGGGTCCTAATATATTAGAACAATAAGAAAAATTAGGTTGTAGATGCATACCTCTTCAACCATAGGCAAAGATAGAATTACAAGGGCTTATTTTTTGTAAGATTCCTAAAAAACATATCATTTTAGTATGGTGATTTAGTTTTTGACATGCATGGAAGTATAATCATTGATTTTCTTTTTGTAGTTGGAATGCTTATTTTAAGGTCAACATCATTGCTTCTAGATCAAAGAAATTCATTCAAGCCATAAAGAATCTTATTTCATATTATTCAACATTTAACCATTAGGGTGTAAGTATGGTTGTATACAAAAAATAATTTTTTTTATAATGCTACATAGGTGTCTTACATAGTAAAGATGGTTGTTTTCTTTGGGTGCTCAATATTCAACACTTATAGCAATTGAAAATAACCTCGACAAGTACTTTCACCAAACCTTAGATAGCGAGTTATCTCTTTGTTACCAACTTTATGATTATAAGAAGTAAAAAGATATTCCTCACAAGGGTAATAGTCTACTAAGAAAGAAGAAAAGTATGTCACAAAACTAGGTGAATAGTCAACACCATTTGAGAACAACCATGTTGTCAACAATAAATGACATCATAAGACTATTACAATAATAAGATAGTATTAACCTAAGAAATAATGCAACACAATAGAAGTTAGTAGCCCATAAAGTTACCATCCAAAATAATTCTTCTTGTACAATAACACTATCAAACATAGACCAAGAAGATGTTATATAATGACTAACATAGAAAAAAGATGTTATATAGTGCCTATGGACTATAATCTTGCTTAGGCTATCCTAATAGCATCATGGGGGATGACACACCTTTATAATATTTTTTATGGTATCCATAGAGCCATAATTGACACGAAGAATTGTCAAGGAGTTAAAGACAACAAATAATCTACTATAAATAAGTAGATTTTATCATGGAAAGACATGAATACAAGCATGCATCACTTATATAGGTCTTATGCCTCTTATCAACATGAGTTATAATTATTTCATAGTAGCTAGTAGAAGTGCCAACGTTTCCATAAGATAACAATCATGCTAGTTTATTATCATAACTATGTTAGATGCTCACTTAATTTCTTATGTATTATCATTGTGTCATTATAGAGAACAACAATAGAAAAAAGGATACTCTCAAGAAATCATGAAATCCATAGACATTTAGTATACTCATGGTTATTAAGGATATTATAAATCTTATAGGATGGTCATATGCTTAGATAGTCTAATTAAGGTTATCATAATCAACAACCATAACAATAATAGATACTCTCAAGAAATCATGAAAGCCATAAACATTTAGTATACTCATGGTTATTAAGGATATTATAAATCTTATAGGATGGTCATGTGCTTAGATATTCTAATTAAGGTTATCATAATCAAAAACCACAACAATAATAGGTTATATCTAGGATTTCATTAGGTACTAATTTATGAACGTTTCCACATTGTTGTTAGGCATCAATTAAAATTCAACCATGGAAACTAAGAGAACTATCTCATCAAGAGTAAGAGTGTCATAAATGCTAGTATCAAGGCCAAAATTATTTCATGTAGAAGTCTACCATTTCACTCTTATAAGATAGTGATCACCAATTCGCTAGTCCTGTACATCACCTAAGAGGATTTTCATGATAATTTAACATCACTTAAAAGTTATGTACCACACACATATAGAGGAGATAGTCCCAAAATACATCTAGTATCGCTACTTGATAACCTTGTCATTCAGTCAAAATATTATCATGAATAACAAAAATGAAAAATGATTGTCCTTATATGATTTTATTGAGTGTAAAGTTAAAAACTAACTTTAATATTTTGGTTTCAATGATAAGGTCCTCGTGAAAGATGTCAAGTTAGTGTAATATTCATGATTGTTATGTACCTTAGAGCATAGACTCATAGTTCTGTAAGAGAGGGGGACCAACCACATTCAAGGCCCTAGGTCACGGAGAGCCAAGAGCGGAAGGTTGCCCTAACTTACTCAGCTAAAAGGGGTGCCAAGGATGAGGATGAGAATGATGAGGAATATAAAGTCTTGCAACCACTTTGCAATCCCAAGATTTAGAATAAGGCTAGGTGAGCTAGTTTTCGAGTTCAACACTGTATTTTAGGTAGCTCTCAGTCTAAGGACGAAAGCGTGGGTCTGGGACAACAACATGATGCACTGGTGTCTCTCAGGTGTGCTAGCATCCATACGACCAGAGGACCAAAAGCTCAGTGGGAACTACTAGAAAACAAGCTAGCATCCTAGCTAAGGACTTCTAAGAGAAAAAAAATTAATATAAAGTATGAGAAATACAAATGAATGTGATAAAGTAGATATACTAAAGCTAAGGTGATGAAGATGATTTCGTAGAAGAGCCTATTCGCCGCCTAGCCTAACAAAGCACGTTCTCCTGCACATAGAAAGAGGGAAATTTTTGGGGAGTTGTATAGGGGTCTACCTCAGTCAGACTCCTATTTTGGTGTTTCCACCTCCACGGACAACCAAGTTTGCAACGATAGGGAAAATATACAATAAAGAGGAAAATAAAGTAAAGAGCACAAAAGCAAGTTACAAAACAATGTTATGCTACTCAAACCAAATCATAGAGGAGAGGAGTGGAAAGCTTACCACCTCCTCCAAGAGCTCACTAGCTAATGGAGGAGAAAATGAGTGTACTCAAGCCTTTGCTGCAATGATGTTGGTTCCACACTTGCTCTACAGAGTTGATGGAGTGTTGGTGCTGCTGCTATGGAGTGTAGAGTACTGCTAGAAATCTTGAGAGTGCTGGGAGTGAATGAGTTGAATGTTTAGAAGATGGCTAGAAGATTAAATGAAAGAGTGAATAGTGAATTTTAAGGAGAGAATGAAGAAAACAACCATATTCAGGTCGGTTGGTTGAAGAGGGCGTTACAAATCGACCCCCAATGGGAAGTGTAACACCTTTGCAAGCTTCATACACTAGAATCTGCCAGGGACATAGGTGCACTACGTGGATGTTTACACACCACGTGAGCATCCTCGATAGTTATTCCTTTGTCGATGCACAAAATAAGCGCCAAATGGAATGAAGGCAGCAGGCTTAAGTGGAATTTTTCCTACGGATTTGGTTTTCTAAAGTGAAGAAGGGAAAGAGGGGAATTTTTGCAAGGGGTGAAAATTCACTCCTATAAATTTTTCCCTCACTTTAGCGAGCACAAATACTGATGAGTGCTTCAATTAAGTAGATCAAAGAAGTAGTAGGGTTAGAAATGTATACCTGGATAGTTGAGGAAGTAGACCATGATTTGGCGAACCTGAAGGTGTAGGATAAGCAAAGGACTTCATAGCCCTACATAAATATGAAGCTATAGAATGAAGGAATCTTACAAGCCCTCAGACTTGCAAGGAGGTGACCTCCAAGATCTCTCACATGAAAAAAGCCCCAAGAAGTAAGCACCTCATAGGATCTCATGCATGTAAGGAAGGTATCCTCTAAGATCTCTCACATGAAGGAAACCAAGAAAAAGTGCCTTATAGACATGTAGACCTATAAGGAGGCATCCCCTAAGATCTCACATGAAGGAAGCCAAGAAAGTTCCTTATAGACTCACAAACCTTCAAGGAGGATATCCTCCAAGATCTCTCGCATGAAGGATACCCAAAGAAAGCACCCTACAGACATGCAGACTTGCAGGGAAGGTGTCCTACAAGATATCTCACATGGAGGAAACTGAAAGAGAGCGGGCAGGTCGGGTGATCCCACAATATTGGTTTACAATTTTTGGCCAAACTGGATACTGAACTGATTTTTTCTAACTAAATCTTCACTTTTAGACACCTATAGTGGCTAAATCGTGAGGAATTTGAATATGATGCAAACTAGTCATTTGTGACATTTTGTTTGTAGATTCTAAATATATTTTTTTCAAAATTTTTGGAATCAGATTGCAGTTCTTTTTCCATCTCCTTCGAAAACTAGTTTTTTTTAGTAAACACCATTTTTAAGGAGTGACGCTCACCATATAACACATAATTTTTTCTCCATGAAGGATAAAATTCTATATTTTTTTAATTTAGATTTGTAACTATGATATATATTGCTTCCAATTGATTTCAAAGTGTTTTATTGGATATTTTTTCCTTAATCAAGTTTCAAAGTCAAGCCATTTACAATTCAGACATAAGCGAACCGTATAACACAATTTTTTTTGTATGAATCAAAATTCATTTTTTTTTGTTGGATTAAGGAATTCAATATCTAGTGCACTCATTTTTATTTATTTTTGATAATCCTCTATTTTTCCACATGTGCAGAACACAGAGCTTGATTTTCGGTGAAAAACGTACACTCACAAGAAATAAAAAATAAATATAATAATAAAATCTAATTTAATTAAAAATATACTTTTTTGGAAGCTTATAATAAGGAGTACATACATACAAAAAATAAATTTTAAATGAATTCATTTGATCCCCCAAAAGGTAAATCAAAAGTGGTTTCTTATCAGCATTTTGATAGGTGTAAAGGAGACTCCATTATAGGTATGGTTTAAAACTAGCGAGGTTCTATCTAAGGGGGCTTGGTATAAGGTGGTTTGATCAAACCCACTCAATTGGAATCTTTTAAATGGAACTTTTCAAGGCTTAAGTCATTATATTTTCTAAAAATATGTGATTTCAACAAAAATCGGGATCTCCCAAAAAGTGTAAACCACTATTGTGGCAGCACCTCCCTATAGACCTACAGACCTACAGGGGAGCAACCCCCAAGATCTCTCACATGGAGGAAGCTCAAAGGAAGTACCCTACAGATCCACAGACTTGCAAGGAGGTAACCCTCAAGATCTCTCACATGGAGGAAGGAAGCAGACTCCACAGAGTAAAAAAGCGGTGACATGTCTACCCGTAGATAGAACATGTCAAGAAGCAACCACATAGGCAAGTAGACAGACAATCATGCAGGTTGACAACAAGCTAGAAAAATTTCAAAGGGGTCCCTTGGGAACCCGACAAGAAGAAGGGGTCTACTCAAGGGACATGCTGCTTGAAAGTACAAAAAAAACTTTCTTTCTTGAATTGATTCATCATCAAGGGATCCTTTTGAAAGATGTTCACTTCCCCAAGGAATTCAAAAGGAAGAAAATGCCCCCAAGTGAAGGGAAGATCAGAGCTGCTCCCACCTCGAAGGAAAGGTCCTCAAGTCCTTTCTTTACGAACCCATGATGAAGGAAACACGTTTTGTTAGGGTTTCAAGTCAAGAATGCGATTCTTGATGAAAGGTTTGCGAAGATTCTCGAGAAAAGATCCATTTGAAACAAATACATTTTCTAAAAATATTAATGTTATATAAGTAGAGTTGTCACACATGGGTGCTACCACAGTAGTGTCTCTCACTTTTGGGACGTGCTGATTTTTGCTTGGAATCACTATTTTTAGAAAAAAACTAATGATTTTAGTCTTGAGAGGATTCATCTAAAAGGTTTTAATTGAAGATGGATAGATAAGACCCCCTTAGATCAAACCCCCTTGGATAAAACCCCTCTAGTATTAAATCATACCCACAATGGAGTCTCCTTTCTACCTATCAAAATGTTGGCAAAAAACCACTTTTTCTTTACCTTTTGAGGGATTAAATCACATCATATATTAAAAATTATATTTTGCAAGATTGTATCCCTCGAAACGAGCTTTCCAACAAGTATATTTTTGATATATTTTAATTTTATCATGTATTTAATTTTTATTTTTTTACTAAACATAGGTTTTTCTCTGAACATCAAGCTCTTTGTTTTACAGTGGTGGAAAAATAGTAAACCATTGTAAAAAAATTTCAAAAAATACTCATTCCCTAGGTATTGATTTCCTTGTTTCACCCCAAAATAAAAATTGGATTTAGATATATACACAACAAGTTAGCTTCTACGACACACATGTATGTCCAAATTATAGTTACAGTGACTTCAAAAATTAATTTAAAATAAAATATTTAACAAAAAATTATGAAAAAATATCCTTTCCCTAGATATTGATGTTGAGAATCTATATTTCAAAACTTAGAATTTAATCCTTTATATAAAAAAAGTTATGTTGTATGACACAAATGATACTTTATGAAAATGTTGTTTTTTGTTTAAAACCAATTATTAAAGGAGATGTCGAAAGATTCATTATTTATTTCAAAAAAAAATTTTAAAAAAAAAATAGAATCTATACTCAAATTGCTACAAATCACTAGTTCACATCATCTTCAAATTATTAATAGTTTAGCTACTATAGGTCTCAGAAGATGAAGATTCAGTTAAAAATATTGATGTAAATGTTCATCTTGGGAAAAAAGTGAGACACAGTATTGTGATTTCACCCACATGAAAGGGACAACCCAAGCAAAGAAGAGAGAAAGATAAAGGAAAAGATGAAAATAAACATTATGAACAAAGGGAACAAGGGTAGCTTGATATTTCGGGGTCAGAACTGCTCATAAATATATGTAGTATAATTATAGTATATAAATGATTTGTCATCAACCCCCTACTATATCATATCATGTGAGGAATGCACGAGAAGAAAAAAAATAAAAAAATTGGGTCAACATGGAAGGGGAGCCTAAATTCCCCCAACGCTTTGCATCATTCCCAATTTACCAAAAATCAATCACAAACATAAAAGAATGATGATACAAATAGAGGAAGGTTTACAACAAAAAAACCATGCATGTATCCAAGCATCAACAAGGGTGACAAGGGTCATCTAGGCACACGCAACATGATCACATGGAAACACATCACAACACACACACATATCTATTCTAAATATAAAGAAGGGGCCTCCCCCTAACACTGATTGATCAAGAGGTCATCCGCTTCCCACTCTAGATCATCGTAGGGGGAAGTAGGACGAGCCTACAATGGTCGAATGTTAAGGGGAGGTGCTTCCAAGCCTCCCAAAACAAGGGCTAAGGAAGAGGGCCCCGTGAGGTCCTCTCCACCGAGCTCTTGTGGAGCTAAGGTCACTAATTTTGCGAAGATCGGTGACAAGGCCAAAAATTTATCCATAGAGTTAAACATACACCTTATAGGAGTGACATGTTTAACTTCAATAGATGGGGAAGGATGTGCCTGAGATTCACCACTGGGTTCGCCGAATGACTCGAGAGTGGTGATGAATTCAGGGGAAGCCGAGACTGACTCTATCACTAGGATAGAACAAGTCAATGTGGGACCACCTTTTGAAGGTGGGCTCCTCCTACATCCTCCGTCGTTGGGAGGACCACTCTCCACCTTTCGCTCCACATGGGGACGTGAACTCCCCATAAACAAAGTGATAGGTGTAGAGGAAGAGGAGGAGAAAACCGTAGTAGAAACCATCGAGGTGTTCATCATATCTATGGGTTTAGGGAAAGGTGGGATGTTTGGAAGGGACATTAGCAAAGGTGGTTCTGCCGAAGGAGCAATAAACACCTGCACCTTTTTAAGGTCAGGAACATGCACAATAGTAACCAGAGGTAGGATATAGTTAGATTGAATGGGAACGTAGGGAAGGAGGGAGGAAGACACAATAGAAGGCTCAGGTATAGCGAAAGTCACTTCTTCTTCCTTCCTTTGTAAAGCAGCCTGCTCATCCTTGAGATCCTTTTGCCTGTGCTTGTGCTCGCATGCAAGGCAGTTTCTTTGACTCTTCGAACTGAAGGCTGGAGACTGTGAAGGAACATAAGGCTCCTGCTCAACCATGGGGACGTCCACTACAACTGTTTTCGGTGGAGGAACAAACTCCTAAATAGGAAAAGGAGGAGAAAGTTGAGAAGCAATAGGAGAAGTTGACTCAATATCCTTGGCAGCGGGCCTCTTTCTATTCACTGCTTTGGGAGTAGGAATGGTAGGAGGTTGTGGATCAAATTCCCTTCGAGAACCTTTCTTTCTATCATAAAAATAATACCATGGTGTGGGATACTCATTAGGGAGATTCAATATCCTAATCTTGGGCCTATGCCAAGGAGGTACCATTAGACTTAATGGATAACCGTCGGGCTTGCTCATCCAGTATTCTTCCCAAGAAAGGGGAGAAGACAAGGCAGCCTAAGGAGGGGCAACCTTCTCTTTTCCTTTATGAGAAGGAGAGGCAACTAGCACAAACTTCTCCTTCTCCTCTTGGGAGGAGGAGGAAGCTAGTGTGAGCTTCTCCATCCCCTCTCGGGAAGAGGACGCGATTGACTGCTGTACCATAGGAAGGGTTAGTTTTGGTTGTCCCTTGCCCCTAGTCTTATACTTCACATAATTCTTGTAAAGAAGGTTTGTTCTTGGAGGAAGTAGACTGATTGGGGTGGGCCAAAAGTGATCCAATGAATATCCACCACAGGACACCAAGGGCTGGTATCCAGTGTCATGCACTACATGTACGACACCTTCATGGGAAAACTTCAAACATTTGCTAACAACGAAGGTGATTCCATTCATGCAAGCTATCCAAGGTATGCCTAACTTCAGCCTAAATAAATCTAACTCTTAGATGACATCGAAAACCATGTCAACGACCAGGTCCTACTAGGACAAACAAGGTTATTGATTTGTACAGTTTAAGATAAATACCATCATACATGTGAATGGTGGGCTTTGTTTCTTCATACTCTTGCTTCTATAATGAATTTAATAATAATGTTTCTTTTGTAATAAAATTCAAACGAATCACAGGGTCCACTAAGACCCTTGTCACAATGTTACCATTGAGGTGAGCGGGAATGTAGAGGGGAGAGGGCTTGTTGTTTAAGGGAAAGTCTTGCGACATGAATGTTATATCCCGCGAATCGGGTGTAGGTTGCGTGGTAGAAGTCACTGTGACCATGTTAACATAGGCCTCGAGTTGACTAATAGAATCAATGGGATTGATAATCATGTTAGAAAAATATGACAAAAATAGGTCTGTGTATATCTAAAATTCACTATTAGCTTTCGCCATTGTTTATTAACATTTTGTGTACTCCCATCGAGATGAATAGTACCATCCTTGATGCGGTCCTGTATCTCATGACATAGGTGCATGCAATGTTGAATATCATATCCATTAACTCGATGGTACTACCAATAAGTTCTTCCATCATACCAATTAGGATAAGGATCCTTTAAAGGCTTAGGGTTCAACAAAGTCACGATCTTATCCTTCAAAAAAATTTGCAAGATAGAAGAATAAGATTATGACAACTTTGTGAACTTTTTGTTGACCCTGAGGTTGTTGTCATCAATAGCGGCTACTACATTCACAAATAATTTACCTTTCCTAGAGATTGATACAATGGACTTTCCTTGAGAGCGGGAGTGTGAGGAGGATCCCCTAAACTAAACTACTGTCTATTGGTACTCTTGTAGGGTTGCACACTGTTGGTTATTTTTCTAGAACCAAATTTAATCTCAATCCTAACCTATGAGCTTGCCATGACCCAATTATCAGCTAGGGTGAGGATTGGCCAAAACTTAAGAAGAGTAGTTACTACTTTACTTCTCTTTGGGCTCTATGAGACCCAAGGAGGGAAATCCCCTATATACTCATAATATTTTGCACTTGGTTAAGAGTATTTCCTCACACAAATGCAAAACTTCATGAAAATCACCTTATCAAAAGCTTGGAAAACCTTAGATAGAAGTGTTCCTTCATACTTAGAGTTGGGACATTGTAATTTAAAGTATTTTAAATCATTCATCTTAAATCCTAGGCCCAATTCAATACTGGCTCAACTGACCATAAAATAAACTAACCAGATAATCGTTGCTTTATCTAAGGAAAAAAATGAATTACAATTGGTAATGAATTAGTAACACAATCTTGATTGAAACTTAGAAATTAGTAACACAGATAATCATTGCTTTATCTAAGGAAAAAAATGAATTACAATTGGTAATGAATCAGTAACACAATCTTGATTGAAACTCAGAAATTAGTGGACCGTTAGAGTGTCACCTTGTAACATCTAACTCACTGTATCTACAAAATATCACTTCCTTACCAAATCCTATATGCTTTTCTCACAAACCAATGAGCTCATTTCAACATTTAATCAATTCATTGAATTGAAGCATAAAATAAATTCATACATTTTGTGCAAATGAAAAAAGACAAATGAAGCTATCATTAACAATATTCATTCATGACTTGGGAGAAAACATAGAGGAGAGTAAAATTCTAAAAACTCAAATTCTTCTTCATTTTTGATATTTCATTGTAAAACATATTCAAGATTTATATGTAGCATAACTTTTATCTTAGACTTGCTTCTGATATATCCACTAGAGTATCCATTTACATTCTATTCTACTACTAGAGCTTAGATATACTATGACCTTAATCTAGACTCAAAATTTTGAACTCTCTCTTTTTCAGCCATGAAATCCCCTTTATATAAATAGGGGAGAAACAAACGCCCGACTGAATTACAATTTCAATTTTATTTTGAGTTCATTTCAAAATCTAATTCCAACTAACAAACACCCGATTGAATTACAATTTCAATTTCATTTCAAAATATAATTCCAACTAACTCCTCGAAGGACTCCCCAGGCAGTTTTGTACGTAATCGTTTCAAAACAAAGGAGGCAAAAAAAATGTGTAGAATGCTAGTCGTCATTGTCACAACATTCGTTGTTGGGAACAAAAAGGATTCGGTTCATATCATCTAGAAAACCTAAACATTAGCAAGGGAGAGAAAAACTCAAAACATGGACACATGAAAACAAATACCTTCTATGCAACAACCATGGTGTCATCAAAAAATAAATTAGGAGGTGACCCTTATTCAGATTTGTCGGCATCCAAAAATTCCCAACCACTCCTAGTCCTTGTTGAAATTTGAGGTATTATCAACATGTCATCATCAGATCTATCATATGGTACTAGGGAGCAGATGTAATGGCCATAGTTTGAGTCTATCTCAGCTTCAACATCTAAAGGAGTTTCAAAAAGAACAATAAGAGAATTCTGCTTTCCCTGACTAGTTTGGTAGCTCTTTTTCTTCTTTCTAGACTTCTTCACTGGCAATGCCAATTCGGTGCCTTTGGGCTCAGCCGCTTCCCTTGGAAGGGTCCTAATTTTCAAGCGGTAAGTACTCTGCACAAGTGTCTTATTTTCATGGCCTCTAGCCCTCCCTTTTCCCTTTGCAATTTCATGGGAAACCATGGTTTCCTGTTTAGTTACCTCCTCATGGAATTTTGACATACTTAACCAACTGGACCTCCTAATAGGTGGAGTTGCCTCACTAGTTTTTCCCATCTTTTCAGAGCTTAACATGATGATAATTAAAAGGTCTTTTGGTTCAACACCCATAAGAAAAACACCCCTATCCCAGTGATAACAACCAATTCAAGCAATAAAAGTCCTAAGTAGACCAGAGAACTCAATTTCATACCAACCCAACCAGGATGAGAAAATTCTACCACAAATAGACCAAAACCCTTCACACATAGCCTAACATATACTACAGACTAAAAGATAATGAGAATAATCATCGATCATTCTGCATTAAATAGAGATTTCAAGCATGCAAAATTAATGATGTAGAATGCCTTGCGTAAGAGAACTGGTAGCCTATCAGTTTGGCTCTGAATTTGGATTGTTCATCAGAGAGCAATTAAAATTTCATCTAAGGTGGCCATGAGCGTCGTTTTTGGACTATTATCAACTTGCTTATTGAAAAGAACGATGTTATCTCAAATATTGACACGTTATTCCTTTACCTTGATTTAATCATAAATGTCCTGACAATTTTTCATGCATTTCCAACCTAATCCACACTCTTCATTAATTTCAGCGAAGTACATAAGGCCAGCTTAGAGAGAAACTTTCTTTGAATGCTTCATCGCTTCATCGCTAATCTTTCCCTAATCCTGAGGTGCTCATTAGTGATGAAATTACTCATGTGATGACTTCCTGTTTGTTGGATCTGCCTCCTTTAAATTTTTATCAATGGTCCTCCAATTCTTTTGTTGATCCCCTTTTTGCTTTGCATGAGATCCCCCAAGATGCTGCCACATTGCTCCTTTCATTAATGGTTATCACCTACCGTTGATTTATTTTACCATCACTTGGCTATATCAAAGATGAAAACATCTCTGTGATGGCATTTAAACCTTGATTTTATGGCCTGACTTCCAGTCACATATGTCCCTTCATCGTGCAATCGCCAATTCAAAATTTATCCCTAAGATCACATCAGTGATGAGTGACATTGTGAAAACACCAAATCTTGGACACGTGCACCTGCATAGAACAAATGGCGCCAAAGATATCACCAATAAGATTATATCAAAATTAGCGAAAGAAAAACCCTTTTAGAAGGTATTGATTGCTTATCACTAATTTAGAACTTAAGTTCTGAGATAAATCCAAGACGAGCGATAAGCCCTCCATTCATCACTGATTCTCCTCATATATTGTGCAAGCAATCAATGATGAATAGTTTACATTATTTATAGGGTTCATCACACATTGCTAATGTGGGAACTACCTTTTACAACATATTTGCAATTATACGGTGTGACAACATATCACTCATTGCTATTACAAATTTTCTCTTTAATGGTCATCCACAATGGGTGATAAGAGTATAAGACTAAGAACATCACTTATCACTATTACAAAGTTGAGGGATCAGATGCCATTGGTGATGAGCGATATCAAAGGAAAGTACTGCTCATCGCTCATCGCTATTTCATAGTGTAAACCTATGAATAAATCAGTGATGAGTGATATAGTTAAAAGGGACATTGGGACTTAAGTGAAAGTTATAGGAACGTGCTCATAGGTTGTTCTAAAAGAGGGGACTTCTCTAGGGTGACACGAGAACAATAGGCTCATAACATTGGAATCATTCAGAACAAAGGACGTAATGATCAAAAAAATCATTTCTCTAACCTTATAGAAATAGACGTTTCAGACCTACATAGGGGAAAAACTAGTCGCATGGTGGCAGTCACATGATGATGTAAATATGAGAATTCCCTCCCCTTATATGACCAACATTAGACACTATACAACCAAGAAAAAAATAGAATGCCAAGCAACTAAAAATAAACAAAACCCTAAACCTCATATAAGAACCCTACAACAGATGTAACAAACATCTTTAGGTTAAAATTCTTATGGTTTTAACATGAGCACGCCAAAATTTGCAATAATTTTGAAAATGCCATCAGTGGCTCTTTTTGGGGACGTCTGTTCCTTAGTGAATAGAGTGAGAATTCAAATCTTCTAGGAGAATCAAACCAAGTGCCTACTCCATTAGGCAACAGAGTCAAAAAGTCATCTTTGCTCCCAACTACTTTGGTTTGACAAGTCATACCATACCTGATGGACCAAGGCCACCAATAAAATGTAGGCTTACTCTTACTTCTATCATGAAAAAATTTCTCATCACACTTCACTTAATCCAATATGAAAACATCACTGCAATATGCCTGATTATCATGTGGAAATGACTCATAAGTTTTGTTATTCAAAATGTTTTAAAGTTGAAAATAACTTCTCTTGATGTTTTTCTCATTACCACACTGTAGCAAAAATTCATCTAGCTGCAAAAAATGGCACTCATACTCTGCCATATAGTTGGGATCATCAAGTTCAATCCGATTATTAGTTTTCATGTTAAAGGTGAAACAATCATGAGAACTAATCGAAAGATTATTTTCAACATGCAAACTACCTCCAAGTGTATGTAAAGAGATACACTTATACATTGGCACACACTATAACTGTGCCTTAATATGTAGGTGTAGAGAATAATTAATAATGTCTACCCTATCCTTATCTTTACTCACTTTGACATCCTCTAAACACAATATATCAACATCTTCAAAATCTAAAGCCTGTTCAAAAGTGAGTAGTTCTATTTCCAAAAGATAATCTGATTTCTCCTTTAAATAAGCCTCTATATCCATATGAAAAACTCATAACTAGGCTCATTTCAAATAGGAAAGAGATAAGTTCATTCAAATATGTATTGGTATTTTCATATTTTAGCTTATCAGATACATGAGCTTCATGGTTGTCTATTGTTCTCAACTCGTCAACACCAGTTTCTAAATTTGCATCACCCTGCTTACATTCATGCTCATCATACAATGCATCATTGAAATCAAATAGCTGTTTGTTATTACCCAAATTATCACCATGGTGACATGTCAAAATCAATATGGGTATTACACAACAACTGAGGGTTACTCATATGTGCATATTTCTGATATTCAATGGTTAGCAAACTTGAAATTTGTTCACTACTTAATAGACCACAATCCTGGCTAATTCTTTCAACCATTTCTTCCTCTTATTCTCTAGTAGAAAAACATGCCTTACCAAGTTGCAAATTAGGACAAATCAAGATATTACTACTATCAAAACTTAGAAACTTTATAGACTGAGTTTCATCATTGATTTGACCATTTATATCTTCATGAAAATAAAGAGAAACATTTTCATGATTAGGAGCACCAGTGGTTAACATGTAACACTCTTAACCTCTTCCTTTTCAAGGGTACACTTGTCTGTATTTGAGACTGAAGACATTTGATCATTTGTACCCACACAACTGTTCTTTTCATCAATATGTTTACCCACAACTGAAGATAGTAAACTTTGCATATATTCATTTCTTATTTTTTCCATATTGTCTAAACATGTGTAAGCCATTTGCATATTCAAAATTTTAAAATCCTTCAACAATGCACTAGATCCCTCCTCAAAAGCTTCAAAATACAAATGAATGCAATTTGATGTACTAGGTTTGAAACTTTCAAGGATTAGTGAAAGAGCAACAACAAACCTGTGACTGAAAGCAATGCTTGACTCTTCATCTTGTTTCTTGATCCGTTTTAACTTTGTGACAAGATCATAAGGTTCTTTTGCAAATTCTTCTCTATAAGCATCCACTAGTTTATCCCAGTAAGGAAAGGATTTCTCAGGAAAACTTAAGTACCAATCCTTAGCTTCAAAGGATCTAAAAAAAATCTCATCCACATATCCTGATATCGAAATGAATGTTTCACCATGAAATTATACAAATTTTGGACATGTACATCTCCTTCACATATATTATATCCATTAAACTCAGGCATCTTCTTATGGACTCGAGATGGCATACTTTTAACCTTATAATCAATCCATGACAATTATAGTTGGTCATATAATGAGTCAAAAGAATTGATAAAAGGTGTAACGACTTGACTAATAGGTCTAGTATGATTATCTCTTAATGAGGCTTGTATAGCAATCAGGTGCCTTTTGCTTAACTATCGAACTCCCTTTTTGAATACAACTTTCCATTCCAACATTATCCTAATCCTTGAGATATATTACTTCATTCTAAGCATCCATACTTGCTACTTTGTGAAGAAAACTTCAAGTGGAACAACAGTCGCACCCCCTATGAAAAGTTTAGTAAATGAGAATACGAAGAGAAATATGTATCTTCACACCTCAAGTTACTGCAACTTTGAATAGAGATTTTTTAGGTTACAAACAACAACCCTTCATGAGTAAAAATTGTAGAGAAGAGTTGCCACCTCTTCAACAAGAGGAAAACCTTTGAAGCAAGCATATCTTTATCTGAGTTCTTCTAGTAGAGTCACCACAGGGCCATAAAAACCACCTTGTAGATTTGAAACTTCCTTAATAATTGAACCAGATGTTCATTTTTTCTTGACTCTTTAAAATGGTCTTTGACATATTTGTATCAAGGATACAAAAGTGTCCCCAACAGAGTCACCATTTCTGTTGGTTATTTTCTTAGAACCAAACTTAATCTCAATCCTAACCTATGAGCTTTCCATGACCCAATTATCAACTAGGGTGAGGATTGGCCAACACTTAATTAGAGTAGTTAATACTTTACTTCTTCTCTTCGGGCTCTGTGAGACCCAGGGAGGGAAATCCCCTATGTACTCATAATATTTCACACTTGGTTAAGAGTATTTCCTCACACAGATGCACAACTTCATGAAAATCACCTTATCAAAAGCTCGAAAAACCTTAGATAGAAGTGTTATTTATTTTCAAGAAGTGTTCATACTTAGAGTTGGGACATTGTAATTAAAGTATTTCAAATCATTCTTCATCTTAAATCCTAGGCCCAATTCAATACTGGCTCAACTGACCATAAGATAAACTAACTAGATAATCGTTGCTTTATCTAAGGAAGAAAATGAATTACAACTAGTAATGAATCAGTAACACAATCTTGATAGAAAATTAGAAATTAGTGGACCGTTAGAGTGTCACCTTGTAACATCTAACTCATTGTATCTACAAAATATCACTTCCTTACTAAATCCTATATGCTTTTCTCACAAACCAATGAGCTCATTTCGGCATTTAATCAATTCATTGAATTGAAGCATAAAACAAATTCATACATTCTGTGCAAATGACAAAAGACAAATGAAGCTATCATTAACAATATTCATTCATAACTTGGGAGAAAACATAGAGGAGAGTAAAATTCTGAAAACTAAAATTCTTTTTCATTTCTGATATTTCATTATAAAACATATTCAAGATTTATATGCAACATAAATTCCATCTTAGACTTGCTTCTGCTTCTGATATATCTACTAGAGTATCTATTTACATTCTATTCTGCTACTAGAGCTTAGTACGTACTGTGACATTAATCTAGACTCAAAATTCTGAACTCTCTCTTTTTCAGCCATGAAATCCCCTTTATATAAACATGGGAGCAACAAGCACTCGAGTGAATTACAATTTCAATTTCATTTGGAGTTCATTTCAAAACCTAATTACAACTAACTCCTCAAAGGACTCCCCAAGCGGTTTCATACATAATCGTTTTAGAATAGGGGAAGAAAAAAAAGTGTAGAATGTTAGCTGTCATTGTCACAACATTCATTGTTGGGAACAAAAAGAATTCAGTTCATATCATTTGGAAAACCTCCACATCAACAAGGGAAATAAAAAGACAAACCATGGACACATGAAAACAAATACCTCCTATGCAATGCCATGGTATCATCAAAAACTAAATTAGGAGGTGACCCTTATTCAGAGTCATCAACATCCGAAAATGCCCAACCACTACTAGTCCTTGTTGCAATTGAAGGTATTATCAACATGTCGTCATTAGAGCTATCATATGGCACCAGGGAATGGATGTACTGGCCATAGTCTGAGTCTATCTTAGCTTCAACATCTGAAGGAGTGTCAGAAAGAATAATAAGAGAATTTTGCTTTCCCTGACTGGTTCGGTAGCTCTTTTCCTTCTTTTTGGCCTTCTTCACTGGCAACGCCAATTCCTTGCCTTTGGGCTTAGCTGCTTCCCCTGGAAGGGTCCTATTTCTCAAGTAGTAAGTACTCTGCACAATTGTCTTCTTTTTATGGCCTCTAGCCCTCCTTTTTCCCTTTGCAATTTCATGGGAAACCATGGTTTCTTGTTTAGTTAACTTCTCATGGAATTTTTACATACTTAACCGAGTAGACCTCTTAACAAGTGGAGTTTCCTCACCAATTTTTCTCATCTTGTTAGAGCTTACCAAAATGATAATCAAAAGGTCTTTTGGTTCAACACCCACAAGAAAAACACCTCAATCCTAGTGATAACAACCAATTCAAGCAATAAAAGTCCTAAGTAGACCAGAGAATTCAATTTCATACCAACCCAACCAGGACGAGAAAATTCTACCACAAATAGACTAACAACCCTTCACACTTAGCCTAACATATACTGCAAAATAAAAGATAATGAGAATAATAATCGATCATTCTGCATTAAATAAGGATTTTGAGCATGCAGAATTAATGATGTAGAACTCCTTGCATGAGCGAACTGGTAGCCTATCAGTTTTTCTCTGAATTTGGACCGTTCATCTGAGAGCAATTAAAATTTCATCTAAGGTGGCCATGAGCATCATGTTTTGACTATTATCAACTTGCTTCTTGAAAACAACGATGTTATCTCAAATATTGACACATTATTCCTTAACCTTGATTTAATCATAAATGTCCTGACAATTTGGCATGCATCACCAACCTAATTCGTGCTCTTCATTAATATCGATGAAGTACATAAGGCCAATTTAGAGAGAAACTTTCTTTGCACGCTTCATCGCTAATCTTTCCCTAATCTTGAGGTGCTCATTAGCAATGAAATTACTCATGTGATGAATTCCTATTCATTGGATCAAACTACTTTAAATTTTTATCAATGGTCCTCTAGTTCTTTCATTGATCCCCTTTTTTCTTTGCACGAGATCCCCCAGGATGCTACCACATTGCTCTGTTCATTAATGGTTATCGCCTGTCGTTGATTTAATTTTACCATCACTCAACTCTATCAACAATGAAAACATCTTTGTGATGGAATTTAACCCTTGATTTTATGGCCTTACTTCTGGTCACATCTGTCCTTTCATTGTGCAATCGCCAATTTAAGCTTTATCCCTAGGATCACATCAGCAATGAGAAACACTATGAAAACACTAGATCTTGGACATGTGCACCTGCATAGAACAAATGGTGCCAAAGATATCACCCATAAGATTATATCAAAATTAGTGAAAGAAAAACCCTTTTAGAAGGCACTAATCGCTTATCGCTAATTTAGAACTTAAGTTCTGAGATAAATCTACAATGAGCGATAAGGCTTCCGTTCATCACTAATTCTCCTCATATATTGTGCAAGAAATTAGTGATGAACGGTTTACATTATTTATAGGTTTCATTGCACATCGCTAATGTGGGAACTACCTTTTACAACATATCCGCGATCATACGATGTGACAACGTATCGTTCATCGCTATCATAAATTTTCTCTTTAATGGTCATCCACGATGGGTGATAAAAGTATAAGACTAAGAACATCGCTTATTGCTATTACAAAGTTGAGGGATCAGATGCCATTGGCGATGAGCGATATCAAAGGAAAGTGTCGCTCATCACTCATCGCTATTTCATAATGTAAACCTATGAATAAATCAACGATGAGCGATATAGTTACAAGGGACATTGAGACTTAAGTGAAGTAATAGACACATGCTCATAAGTTGTTCTAAAAGAGGGGAATTATTTAGGGCAACACTAGAGAAGTAGGCTCACAACTTTGGAATCATGTGGAACAAAGGACATAATGATAAAAAAAATCATTTCTCTAACCTTATAGAAACAAACGTTTCAGACCTACATAGGGGAAAAACCGGTCGCATGGTAGCAGTCACATGATGTAAATATGAGAATTCCCTCCCCTTATATGACCGCCATTAGACACTATACAATCAACAACAAAATAGAATGCCAAGCAACTAAAAATAAACAAAACCCTAAACCTCATATAAGAACCCTACAACAAATGTAACAAAGATTTTTAGGTTAAAATTCTTAGGGTTTTAACATGAGCATACCAAAATTTGCAATAATTTTGAATGTGCCATCACACACAAATGTGTGGAAGAAGGGTACTTCATAAGAGTTAACTCTTTCCAAGGCCTTTCTAAGTTCCTTATGAATACCTTCTACACTTTAGAATCAGGCAACTGATACAAGATTTGTGAAAGGAGCGCTTGATATCACGCTATCAAATTAGTGATTTTTTTGTTATCTCCTTGTTTGCATCGAACAAGATTCGAAAAGGTCATGTTCGGTCTGATGTTTTCTTGGAATTGTCATAGGAATTGATTCACAAGTTGTTCAAATGAGAAGATAAAATTATCAGGCAAGGAACAATACCGTTCGAGTGTTGTATCCTTGAGAGATCAAGGAAAAATATTCGCCATCAACACGTCATGATGGAAGAAATTTATACACAAGACGTTAAAGGCTGACACATGCATCAATGGATCCCATTTACCGCCATATTTTTCAAAATTAGGAATCTCCATTCCTTGAGGGAAGAGAGTGTTCAAGATTGCTTCAGACAATGGGATATGCCAAAAGAAGGGTTGAAAGATAGGCTAGGCAGAGGCTTGGGAGAGACTTGCCAAATGGCTCTACATTTTACCCATATTCTGAAGAAGAGTGTTCATAATAGGGTTATTAGAAGATATAGGGCCAGAGGAACCTCTTCTAGAACCATCGCTGGAGCCACCTTCAGAACCGCCATTGGTGTGACCACGGCCAAAACCACCACTAGGTCCATCGCCACCAGTAGGGCGTTTGCCAGAGCCATCTACGCTTCCAAAGCCACCACCATGGCCTCCACTAGAACCACCACCACTAATGCCACTTTTTCTACTAAAGCCACTACCGCTACCAAATCCTCCACCACCTATCCCACCAAAGCCTCTAGACGTGACATAAGGGGTAAAGCTAAAACCCAAGCATATTTTGTTTAGTTTGATAGTCTCATATTTTTTAGAGAAAGAAGGAATGTTGATCGAGGGGACCGCGCTGACCATGTAAACAGACGTGGGAGGCATCAAAACTTCTAACTGTCCCTCATGCTCTTCAAAAGTGGCTCCTTGTATAATGCTAGGATTTTTTGAAGGAGCACATGCTTCAACTAGACCAATGAGACTAGTCAGGAGTTCTACGCCTATTCAATCTTTACCTACCATATATTTTTATTCACTAATGACCTGAGCGGCTCTATCCATCTTCGGGTTTCTTTCTAAGTGATTTTCTAAGTCACAAAACCCTTTAGCAAGGGTAGAGACATAGTCTGAGGGAATCTGAATGACTTCATGCTCATCTATCGATGACGGTGTGTCGCGTCTTAATCCTGATGCTAGTTGCTTTTGGTTTTGTGTGGACTTGATACATGTTTTGATGTGTCTGGTAGAATAATAATTAATATGATGGTGTTTTGGTGTGGAGATAAATGAAAGTGTTTATTTAAATTATGAAAAGTTGAAAAGTATTGAATCTGTTTTATTTTGAAAATGAAGCAAAATAGAGTAGAAACATTTTAATTAATGTAATGTATTGCTTTATTTATATCTTAATGTGATACTAATTCAATTATTGTTGTGTGCCTGAGTGCACTTGAGTTGCAGGAAGTTGAAGACCAAGGGTGTGATTAAGGAGAGAAGGTTAGCTTCTTGACAGGGCAAAGCAGGAAGACCTCTCGATCACACACATGCACTTAGATTCATATAGATTGCATTTAGGAATGTCTAATTTTTGTGTGTTTGTTTTGAATTATTTTCAAATTAAATAATAAATAGTAAATTAAATAAATGATGAAATGAAAGCATGATAAAATAAAGGATTAAGTTTTAATTAAAGTTAATTATTGATTTTGATTTAAATACTTATGCATTCTATTCTTCTTTTAATTTGTGTTGGTCTTGGAGTTAATAAGTTAACCATTAGTTATAAGATATTTATTTAAATTATTGAATAAATATTTTTCAAATGGGGATTTACATGCAATTAAATTGAAAATTATTCTTATTTTTAAAATCCATTTCAAGATTAGGGTAGAAATGGAAAGGAAAAGAGCTGGTAAAGCAAAAAAGGAAAAGAGATTGTCTGAAGAGCATCTCCAAGTTTTCCATTCTTTTTCACAAATCTTGTTGAAATATGAAAATACTTCTGAAGAATTTGAATGTAAAGTATTTAAATTGTATGCAAAAACTGTGAAAATATGAGAAAATGTTTCATTCTTTGAGTGCATTGAAGGAATTTGCACAATTTTATTTCTTTTAGATTGGGGCTTTTCTCCTATGCTACTGTGGTTCATAGTTTTTTGTTTTGAATGATAAATCTTTTATGCTGAAATTTTGAATAAATATATGTATATACACTCCTATTTTTTTATGTGTACATATTATATATATATATTAATACATTCTCTGATATCTAAGCTTCTGGCTATACAGTCAAACTCTTGAAGTCTTTATTTGTTAAATTTATGAAAGAGTTATTGGGAATAAACCCCAACCCCGTCCATAGTGGAAGGGGTGGCCCTGTGAGAGGGCAGCGCCCTCCATAGGCCACGACTTGTGGAGGAGGCGCTGCCTCCTCATAGGCAACACCTTCCCCTATGGGGGGAGGCGTTAGCCCTCTAACATATGAAACTTTGGAACATAAATTTTGATTTCATTTTTTTATAATATGCGAATTCTTTTTTTTTGGCTTGTGCGTTGGAAGCACAGTATGCAATTTTTGTATGAATTATATATATATACACAAACATACAGTCTATGATTTTTATAAACTCAGTTTTCTTCCACATAAATATTGCTCATTGTCAATGGAATTGCACAGAAAACATAAATGAATAAATACATATTTATATATATATATATATATACACGCACAGGTATATATATATACATATACCTGGCACAAAAATCACTGTATTTGTACAAAAAAATTACCTTTTGGCATTGGTATTACACAAAAAACTCAACATTGTATCCAAGCTCCTTATGTGTAATATGTTATAAGTCTCTTATGTCTGTATATATACATGTAAATATTATATTCGTATATATATACATACAAACACAACAGATGTACATGCAAATTTGTACGATAAATTCATATATTTTAAGTTAAAACTCAAAAAATGTAGAATAAATTCATATTAATAACTCTGTGTTTAGTAGCAAACTTGTTTTTGTATACAAATCTGGTTATCTACTTCATTCATCCGTTCTCAAACTGTCCATATTTCTGAATATCGGTGCATTGTGTGAAACACCATATATCATATTAGAACTTAGTGAACACACATAAGACTATGTTAAAAGCTGAAGATGAAACTTTATAGCAAATGTAGGTTATTGAAAACACATTCAAAATTAGTGAATCTTCTGAAAAGAGTGGTTTTGTTTTTGATGAAACTATCAAAATTATTTATTGTGATCTAGAACATAGAATTGGGACTGAATTTATTTTGCATTGTAAACTCACTTGAAATTGTACAAGAAAACCTCATTTACTGAACGCATGCATGAAAGCTATTTTTTGACAATCTTTGTGAGAACATTGAAGAATGATGAAATTTCTTGGAAATTAGCAATGTGTAAAATGGAATGTGAATTTAGATGGAAAATGCATTATTTACTGTATTTTGAGATACTTCCGGGACAGGATGCCGAAGGTGGACCCACAAAGACGGTAGTTTTACATTTTCTAAAACTATCATTTATTTTATTTATGCTTAGCCAAGCACTTGCACCATTGAAATAGATGGAATTAAAAGCCTAGAATTAAATGAATATAGGTCTCTTCCACCTCCTGTTTGCAAGAATTATGTGATTCTCATGTTAGGAATGCATATAGGCATCAGACTTGCATTGAGAGTTTCCTCTTGCGTTGTTTTAGGTTGCTAGGCTCCTCATGCAGGGCCAGTGATTTCTTCAAATTAGGGAGAAACTCGGGGAAGTCATGTACTTCGTGGTTGGGCGGAAAATGCGCCTTAATCACACTCTTGGCCCTAGCTTGCAAGAAGACCAGTGGTGTCATGACAATTGAGGTTCAGAGATTTATGTGCTATAAATGTATTCATGTATTATTGTGGATGGCTTGCAAAGCCCACTTGTAAATGTAATTCTATTTGAAAGTTTTGATGTAACATTGAAATAGATGTATAAATTGAAAGTTAGTGATGTAATTAAAAACTTGAGTGAATTTACGGAAATTCATAGTTATACAAATGGAAATCATATATGTATCATTGCAATGATCCTTGTTGATAATTAAATTTATTTCTTTTGCATACATGAAATGAAATTTATTCTAATTTTTTTGGAAAATTATGTGGTTTAAAGAACGTCATCTATCAAGCATTACATGGTGTAGGAGACGCAGGAGGATTGGGGACGTGATCGATTTCGTCAAAGAATCCCATTTCATCCCTTAGCAACTGCTCTTGAGTTGCAAGGCCCAACATAAGTCCAAAGAAAAGGCTTATAGAGAAACTAGAGGTTACCTTCATCCTTTCCATCAGAAGGTGTCGTATACTTCTCCTAACAATATACCTAGAGGTTGTAGACTAGGTTATGATGCTCATAAACCTTCACAACACTCAGGAGTACAATGATCGCAGGATACAAGGGAGAGGCTTCAACACCAACGAATGAACAAATATTGGTTCATGTCGGGTTCACCAAAAATGTAAGAGAGGGGGACGAACCATGTTCAAGGCCCCAAGTCATGGAGAGCCAAGAGAAAAAGGCTGCCTTAACTTACCTCATCTAAAAGGGGTACCAAGGATGAGGATGAGAATGATGAGGACTATAAAGTCCTACAACCACTCTGCAATCCTGAGATTTAGTATAAGGTTAGGCGAGCTAGTTTTTGAGTTCAACATTGTATTTCAGGAAAGTCTCTGTCCGAGGACAAAAGTGTGGGTCTGGGATGATAGTGCAACACGTTAGCGTCTCTCAGGTGTGTTGGCATCCGTACGAATAGAGGACCGGAATTTTAGTGGGAACTGCAAAAAAATCAGCTAACAGCCTAGCTAAGGACTTCTAAGAGAATAAAATAGTAATATAAAGTATGAACTTCTAAATACAAAAGATGTGATAAAGTAGATGTACCAAAGCTAAGGTGACGAAGATGATTTCATAGAAGAGCCTATTCGCCAGCTAACCTGACAAAACACGTTCTCCTGCACACAAAAAGAGGGAAATTTTTGGGGGGCTGGGTAGGGGTCTACCTCAATTAGACCCCTATTTTGGTGTTTCCACCTCCATGGAAAACCAAGTTTGCAACAATAGGGAAAATATACGAGAAAGAGGAAAATAAAGTAAAGAGCACAAAAGCACAACAAAACAGTGTTATGCTACTCAAACCAAATTGTAGAGGAGAGGAGTGGAAAACTTACCACCTCCTCCAAGAGCTCACTAGCTAATGGATGAGAAAATGAGAGTACTTGAGCCTCTGCTGTAATGGTGTTGGTTCCACACTTGCTTTACGGAGTTGATGGAGTGTTGATGTTGTTGCTATGGAGTGTAGAGTGCTGCTAGAAAGCTTGAGAGTGCTGGGAGTGAATGAGTTGAATGTTTAGAAGATGGATAGAAGATGAAATGAAAGAGTGAATAGTGAATTTGAAGGAGAGAGTGAAGAAAATGACCATATTTAGGTTGGTTGGTCGAAGAGGGAGTTACAAATTGACCCCCAATGGGAAGTGTAACGCCTATATAGGCTTCAGACACAAGAATCTTCCAAGGACATAAGTGCGTTGCATGGATGTTTGCGCACTGCGCAGGCATCCTCAACAATTATTCCTCTACCAACTCACAAAATAAGTGCCAAGTGGAACGAAGGCAATGAGCTTAAGTGGAATTTTTCTTTCAGATTTGTTTTTCTAAAGTGAAGAAGGGAAAAAGGGGAATTTGCGCAAGGGGTGCAAATTCGCTCCTATACAAGTTCATTTTCTCATTGATTGATATAAAACCACCCAATATTATAAGAAAGGAAGGAAGTTGGGTTAACATTATAGTCCTATCCTTTAAGAAAGGCCTTGAGTCACATGGTACAATTGAAATATATAAGAAAATCATGATAAATTTTTGTAGACTCTTAAATGAAGAAGACATTCACATAAGTGATGAAAACCATACTAGTAGATTCAAGACAATTAAGGGACTCCATTCAAAAATTCTTAATTCCTTGTCCTTATGTAAACTACACTATATATTATCCCAAAGGCACCTACCACTTGTATTTGCTTGAAAGTTTCTAAAATATTTTCAACAAATCCACGTTGAGAATATCCTACAATCAGGGCATTCCATGAGGAAATTTCTTTGAGGCATTCCATCAAAGAGTTACTCTATGCTTCCACATTTTGGATACATGTCTACCATGGAAATTGCAACTACAACATCTGACAAAATTCCTCTATCCTTTAAGCTATGATGGGTGTGCACAGCTTGTTACAAAGCTTCTATTTCAACACAGGTAGGGACAATGCCGACAAGATTGAGGAGTCTGGCTTTACACCTGCAAATTACATTTGTTTGAAAGTTTCTAAAGAATTTTCAACAAACCCATTTTTTGCATATTCTGCAATCTTAACATTCCATAAGACCACATTTTTAAGCATTAGGTAAAACAGTTCGCATACCTTGTCTTTGCTTCTACATTTTGTATAAATGTCTACCAAAGCATTTCCAGCTACAATATCTGACGAAATTCCTATACACTCCATGCTTTTACGTTTTCTCTATTTGAAAGCTCCTATTTTGGCACAGGTAGGGACTACGCTAAATGGTGATAACACCCATGTCTTCAACCTTTTGTAGCGTGGTAACTTTAAGCTATGTGTGTGTGGGTGAGAGAAGCAGTTTAAAAAATTTAAATTTATGAGCACCTACCAAACATCCTCTGTTAAGAAACAGAAACGAGACGGTTTATGAATAGGCCCCACTTGAGCCACCTAAGCATGACAAACGCTTAGTGTGTGATGATTAAGCCCAACCCCTTTTCCATGTGAGAATTTAGCTGTAGCAGATAGCTTATCCCCTATGTCCATAAACCTACAACATTCTTTTCCCAACACACCTACAAACACCCAATTCCCCTCTCTCTATCAAATCTTTCGCAGGTGTTTTCCCCACCCACCTCCACCACCAAAATATATGTATTATTTGCGAATGAATTTACAAGGAAACATATGACGACCGCATCGGAAGAATGCATCTTTGCACCTTTTTCCTTCCACTTGGTTTTAGCTGACCACTTCAATACACGAACCATCCTAAGGGTGTGAAAGGAAATAGAATCCATAATTGATTCTACACCACCCACTACCCCTCCACATATGAACATCTCGCTTGGCCATTTCTACAACAAATTACTTCACTCAATAAAATTAACTACATACAATAATTTTTGTAATATAACCAACAGATTTTATTACCTTTATAGTCTAAATGCAGGGTTGAAGAGCTGATCTGTTCTCTGTTACCATTAACAATCTCTTCAATTTCTCCATGCCCTCCAAACTATGTATACCTTGGGACTTCCACCACGTCACTGCCTCCAACTTCTCCAGTGACCTCAAATTGTATAGCCCTTCGATTTTCTCAACTTTGTTGCAATCTCTTATAATGACCTCTTTGATGGAATGTAAATCTACAAAACTTGGGAACTCATTTAATTATGGACACTCATTTATGAACTGAAATTGAAGGTTTTCTAGACCACGAACACCCATTATCTTCTTCAACATTTTACAGTTACATATACTTAGAATCTACACTGATGTTGGCAGGGTTTGGATATTCACTAGATGATCATTGCTATTAAGTGTGAGAGTTTCAAGGCTGGGAAAGATATTCTCAGTTATTGATATAGTTGACACTAATGTGGATTCTATCTTTACACTCTTGAGCAAATTTAGAGGCCCCACGAAGTCTGGTAAAGAATTCAATATTTGACAACCCGCAAGAACTAGTTCAGTAAGGAAAGACAAGTTGTCAAGAGAGGACGACAAGCTTGCCAACAAGGGACTTGATATGTGGAGTTGAGATAAGCTTGACAGATTTCCAAGAGAGGACGACATGCTCGTCAACATTTTATAGTTATAAAAATACAGTCCAATTAAGTTGGGCAAGTTCCCAACGGAGGACGACAAGTTTGTCAACAAGGGACAATCTATATTGAGGTGAGTCAAGCTGGATAGATTTCCAAGAGAGGATATAAATCTTGTCAACAAGGTACTCGATATATGGAGTTGAGATAAGCTTGACAGATTTCCAAGAGAGGATGACAGGCTTCTCAACATTTTACAATTATAAAAATATAGTCCAATCAAGTTAGGAAAGTTCCCAACGGAGGATGGCAAGCTTGGCAACAAGGGGCAATCTATTTTGAGTTGAGTCAGGCTGGACATATTTCCAACAAAGGATGGAAAGTTGGCCAAGAATGGACTTCCTATCTACATGACTTCCAATTTTCTGAGCTCAACAATGTCATTAGGAAGCTCCCTTAAGCCTGTAGACTCAACACAAATCTCTCTCAAACACACTTGATCTATGATCTGATTTGGAAATTGTTGCAACTTCCTGCATCCTTTAATTTTCAAATACTCCAGGTTACTTATGTTTTCCAACATGTCAAATCTGAAAGTGATCTCCTCACAACCCTGCAGAGTGAGATGTGAAGGTGTCTTGGCTACTTAAATGAATCTGGCAACATCTGCAGCCTCTTACAATTACTCAAATCTATACGTCCAAAGTTTATCAGATCTCCCAAACGGCTAGGTAGTGTAGACAACATTGAACACTCTAATAATTCTAGCGACTCCAGTGATCAGAGACCATAGAACTCTTCTGGAAGATTCTTCAAAGCAACACACTGAGTAAGAACTATCCTTTTCAGTTCCTTCAGACATCCTATTAATGTTGGAATCCATTTTAATTTAAGGATGCTCTTAATACTTAGTTCTCTTAACTACAACGAAGGCTGTAGAGGGAGCAATTGTCAATTAGACAAAATATAGATTACAAAATTGCAAGATTGGAAGTGTAGTTCTAAGCAACCGATAAAGTGTTGGCAAACATCGAGATTCCTTCCCAATAGGGAGAGCTTGGAGAGCAAAAGTACCACTTGAATTGGTGCATCCTGATATTTGTGGTCCAATGCAGACATTGTTTCTTAATAAAAATAAATATTTTTAATCTTCGTAGATGATTTTAGTAGGACTTGGGTTTACTTTATCAGAGAAAAATTAGAAACTTTTAGCAAATTTCAGCAGTTCAAAGCTAATGTGGAAAAACAAATTGGTTGTCCTATTAAAATGCTACGTTCAAATAGAGGGGGAGAATTCAACTCTATTGAATTTCAAGATTTTTGTAAAAATAATAGAATTCAAAGACAATTGATTGTAAGTTATACTTCTCAGCAAAATGGAGTTGTTGAACGCAAAAAACCGCACCATTGTGGAAATGGCTAGAAGCATGCTTAAAGCCAAGGGTCTGCCAAATACTTTTTGGGCTGAAGTAGTTGCTATATCTGTATATTTGTTGAATAGATGTTCAACGAAAAGTGTAAAAATATGACACCTTATGAGACATGGTGTGGAAGAAAACCTAGTGTTGCACACTTGATATTTTTTGGATGTATTACTTATGCTCACATAGGTGAACAAAAAAGATAAAAGTTTGATGACAAAAGTGAGAAATGCATCTTCATTAGCTATACTGAGGAGACAAAGGGTTATCGTTTATATAATCTGATAAGTGAAAAATTAATTATTAGTAGAGATGTTACCTTTGCTAAAAATGAAGCTTGGAAATGTAATGAAAATTTGAATAAGGAAAAACAAAAAGTTATTGATTTAGAACTTGATGCTCCATCTTCTCATGGTTCAAGCAGTAGCTCAATTCCTATTGCATACTAAGTAATTTGGAGGTCAGTTAATATAACTTTTTCCTTTTCTCAACTTTGTCACAATCTCTTATAATGACATCTTTGATGGAATGTAAATCTGCAAAGCTTGGGAGCTCATTTAACTTTCGAAACTCATATGAAAAGAAATTGATGGTTTTCTAGACCACAAACACCTATTATCTTCTTCATCGTTTTATAGTTACATATACCTAGAATCTGTATTGATGTTGACAGGGTTTGGATATTCACTAGATGATCATTGTTATTAAGTGTGAGAGTTTCAAGGTTGGGACAACTGCCCTCAGTTATTGATATAGTTGACACTATTTTGGATTCTATCTTTACACTCTTGAGCATATTTAGAGGCCCTAGGAAGTCTGGTAAAGAATTCAACATTTGACAACCTACAAGAACTAGTTCTGTAAGGCAGGACAAGTTGTCAAAGAGGACGACAAGCTTGTCAAAAAAACTCGATATGTTAATAACTTTTTTCCAAGTTGGGAAAAGGCAAAAGTTTTTGAAAGATTGTACCATTTTAATAGGACTTGAGTTTCACTATATGCAAGTCTCAAAGGGAAAATCCTATTATGCAACATTTTTGTTCTTATCATAAATGACACTTCATTGTTGTCAAACATTATAAATATCCTTTTTCAACAAGTTGTCCTATGCTCAACATAAAGAAAATACTTACATCTCAATTATCCCATAATTCTCTTAAGAAGTGAGCATTGGTGAGCTCCAAAATTCTTAATTTTTTGAGTGAATGTGACAAAGGCTTTCTCCCCTTAAAATTATCCAAAGTAAGCCAGAGGAGGTCTTCCAATGGTGTGGCGAATTTTTTTTTTTGTTGTTGTATTGAGGGTGGCGAAATCTTTGATGAACTTTTCTTTTCTACTAGTAAAAAGTTGTAATCCTGGCAAGGAAGGTGGAGGGCGCCCAAAACATTTATTTGAGATTCCTATCACCTCAATGAAAATTTTGAGACTCTGTCAATGACGTAATGGACCGTCCGTAAATTCAAATTCAATAGCATCTATCCCCCTAATAGAACTTCCTCCTTGAATGAGAAAAACCAAGAGCATAAATTAAATGTAATGTGAGGACCAACAAGCACACAAACAAACAAAATATTCAAACAATGACGAATGATCATTGACAAGAGAAAATATTGAGGTGAAGCTCACCCTTGCTTGTTTTTGTATGTTAATTATTTGCTCTGGATGCCATACATGAGATGGTGAATGTCGACTTGCGAGATCCCTTCCCAAATGCCTCAGGTGGTCATGCATTTTTATACAATTATCTTTGTCAAGATTAACCAGACACTTGCTGACAAGCCTTTGCCATCCCTGCAAGCCACTCCACCCCGATCCATCCCATACTTCAATTTCCAAACTTTTCTTTCTTCCGACGAAGAAACAAGCTACATCCATATGAATATCTCTTTCTCTTCTTCGTCTAGTGCATTGTAGCTGACATTCAAACTCCCTTTAATATCTTCTGGCAACATTCTTGACAACTTATCTAGCTGGGATTCCCAGTAATCCTCGGACCTGCCATAAACTAATCCTCCAAAGACCTCAAGGAACAAAAAAGTTCCTTGGCATGCAAGGGATTCAATGCCTTCATTCTATATATAGTTGAGCTATATTTTGTAAGGAGTTGCAATTCGCGAGTTGTAACAATGAAAAGACTGTCGGATGCAAGGCAGTCTTTAATTGGTAGAAGAGCATCGAGTTGGCTTCCATGATCCACGTCATCCAAGATGATGAACGCACAAATCGATCTCAACCGATTTTCCAAAATAGATTTTCCTATTTCCATGTTATCGAATGATAAGCCTTTGACGCCAAGGTGCTCCAACAACCTTTTTTGCTTCTCATGCAAAACATTTGTGCTTGCATCATTTCATACATCAAATATAAAGGTGGAGCTTTGGAAGGATGAGGATTTCCTGTTATACAACTCTTTTTCCAGTGTGGTTCTACCCGCTCCACCCATTCCCACTATCCCCACAATTTGAACTTTGTGCTCACTCTTACCAGATTCAAATATATTTCTTGTAAAATCTTGTACAATATCTTCCAGTCCAACGGGTTTTTGGGCTACCAGAAAGGGCACCTTTTCCAATATCTTTGATACCATATTTAAAAAAACATCTCCTCATCTCTAAATATATGCAACGAATATTGAACAAACATAAGAACTAAACTGTAACAATGACACCAAAAGTCAAAATAACAGAAAGATCAGGTGAGGGTATTTGCTACTTATTATCCTTCACTACGCAGCCAGAATGAAGAGTAATATTCTCAAGTGCCATCTTCCACTCATCAAGCTTTTTCAAGAAGTGTCTGCCCTTCTCTTGATGTTGGGAGAATGCGCGAGCATAGATTCCTTATCCTTGAATACCCATCACAGATTAGAAGGGTCGACATGATAGAAGAGAGGGATGTTTTTGTTACCCATCTTGAGAATGGAGGACGACTCTACCAGACACCAAGGGGATTCAACATAGTTAACAGAGAAAATAGCAATATGAAGCGAGGCAGTTCACATGGCCTCTTGGATTTGTGTTGGAATGACATCACCTAGTTGAAGGGAATGGACATCAAGAAAGACTAAGAGTTCCAAAGCAATAAGTTTATTGTAGAAGTTGGTGGAGAGTGTGTTTTTGACATCAGCTCTGCAATGGTTGATGAAAACATCGAAATAAGTAGAAGGGAGAGGAGGGGCAAAAGAGGAAGTAGCAGATACCGATATCGACACAACCTCAGGCTCAAAAGGATTTACAATCTGGATGAATGAAGAGAAAGTAGTGGCCATGAAATCGATTCAACTGCACACAACTAACACTCCAAATTCAAAGGCTAAGAACACAAAAGAATCTGTAAACAAACAAGCAAACAAAAGTATGTGAAGAATGTGATCAACTCTGTGCGTGAAGTATTGTATTAAAAAGCTAAGAATTGGCGTCTCTGTAAAAACCGTGTTGAAAGGGTCACTAAAGTAAAAGATGTACAATAATTATGTGCCCCTAAAACCCCTTGTTCCTTATCTTCGAGCATAAAATTAAACCAGAGGCGTAAGGTATAGATTCATTTCGAGGAGTTTGGAGTGCATGTGAACAGTCTTGTAGAAAACAACTTACAAGAAATTAAAGTTGTGATATTGCTGTCACGATTTAATTGTGTAGTTTTACAAGTCAAATTCATTGATCCATGTTTCATGAATGGTCCAATTAACACTCATTGTGCATCTAGGTGATGCTCACAAAGATGAAGCACTAGGCCTTCCCGGGAGGTCACCCATCCCGATACTACTCCAGATCAAGTGTGCTTAATCATAGAGTTTTTCCCAAGGTTAAGCCCACATAGCTTGCAACCCTATTTGTTAAAACTTTGTGGTTAAGCACACTTGAGTTGGAGTAGTGCTGGGATAGGTGACCTCTCGAGAAGGTCTAATGCTTCACCTTTGTGAGCATCACCTAGATGCAATGAGTGTTAAGTAGACCATTCATTATCATGAGAGATGGGTTCTTGTGAACCACTACTCACGAAACATGGGTCACTAAGTTTGACTCGTAAAACTACACAGTTGAACCCTGATAACAATATCACAATTTGCACAATTTGACACGCTGTGGAAAATATCTCCTACTTATCAAAAAATTAAAGCCTCTTTTGGCAAGAAACATAAGGGCTAAGATCTATAGTCTCTTTAGACTACATGGTGACCTCCATTGTTAAAAACCACTTGTTAGACAATAAAATCTTGACCAATTCCCTAGACCTTTCAATTGTACACTAGTGGACATGAGAATCAATACAATTTTTTAGTCACACATTTACATTAAATACGCACCTGCACATCACGAAAAATTGTGAATTTTGTATTATATATTACAAACAAAGTCAATGAGACTATTAAATGGTTTCATATAAGAATAAGTTTAAACTAGCATTTTTCCCACATAAGTGTGGGATAGATTCTTGGGTGAGCATCTTAATCAAGATATCCTATTCTAAACATTATCTTATATATTTTATACGAACAATTTAGTCATGAGCATCACACGAAGCATCTCAAATTACATAAACTAATAATAATAAACAATCTTATTGAAAACTAGTAGGAAGAAGATGATTGATTAAATGGTTTGATTTTTTTTAGACTACAGGAATCAGGTAGCATGACCCCCTATAAACTACAGTGCGCCTGGTAAAATTTTTAATGTGACCAAAGGTGTTGGCGCGACACACCCTCTGGTACCATGGGGGTGGGGGAGACTAGACCTCATGACCAACCTCCTGCAATAGGAAAGATTTAACCAACCAAGCTAGGGCCCCAACCCCGATTAAATGGTTTGATTTGGGAAATATTTAAAAAAACCATTTAATTTATGGTATGCTCTTAAGTCACGAGCATCACAAGAAGCATCTCAAATTACATAAACTAATAATAATAAAAAATAATCTTATTGAAAACTAGTACGAGGAAGATGATTGATTAAATGGTTTGATTTGGGCATATTAAAATAAGAAAACATTTAATTTATGGTATGTTCTTGATTAATCCTTATTCATTCTTATCCAATGAACGATATAGGTGAATTTTGCCAATCTATTGGATTCATATCCAAAGTGCTCATTAGGCTTGGGTTCACTCTCAAGTACTTACCTCATTTTTAAGTATGGTTCTTTTAAATAAGTTTTGGAATGGAAAAAATAGCTAGCATTTTATTTTTTTATGAGAGAAAGTCATTGTCATCTTATTTCATTGATAGTTATTGTGGACATTTAAAATCTATCATCATCTAATAGTTTTTTAATATCAATTTGAATTCTTTTAACATTAATTATCTCTCACATTCTCATACATCAAATTAATTAAATAAATCACATTTAATTAATTAAGTTAATTTCCTATTGAAAAATAAGGTGAAATGATTATAATAAAACGCTTACAAATGTATGTAAATTTGAAATATAATGTCTTAAATCCAAGGATTATCATATGATGATTATGAGATTGCATAAACTCAGCAATAAGAATAAAATTAGTAAACATATATGCATGCGATACTCACATCAAGAAACCCTCTCAAAAAATATTCACGTGAAAAACAAAGGAAAATTATGTATTAATCTTCAAGAAAGAGATATATCCAACACACTAACATTTTCTTCACTCTTGCAGTGCTTATGGACCTATAAAGGACAATTATATGAAACCACTATTTCATATACCCCTATATATAGGTGTTAGTGCACAAAGTTGTGACACAAAAGGGGGTCTTAAGATGTCACTCTTTTTTTTCTTTTTGAAATTAGCAAAAGTACGAGAAAATGGTTCAGATAATTACACTCAAAATTTGAAGATGCAACATGAACAAGAGTTGTACTACTCTGAATCTACTTTCTAAACTACTTTGTTTTTAAACAGTGAAGATTGAGGGTTTGAAAAAGGGGGAGCACACAAAGTGGACATGTTTTGATCAAAAAATATAACATAGCATCTGTTGTGCTCCCCCTAAAATGTTAACTTTTTAAAAAAAAAAAATTCAAAAACTACTTCGGTGAGAACTCTCTCTACCTTGAGAACTGAACTAAAACATAGTGATACAAACTTCCAAATCACCAATATCAAGATAATAGATGCAAGCATGATATTGCAATCATACAACAATTATACACACACTTAACAAATAATAATGTATATTTCTTCATTTTGCATCCTAACAGTAAAATTATCGACACAAAACAAATTGAACTTTTGATATCAATGACATTACTAACAACCTTTGACATCAATGAAAACCTATGTTCAACAAAATTTAAAATATATCAATGATTTATTTACCTAAAAAATGAGTGTTGTCAACCAAATTGGAATGAATGGAAAAAATATTGATGATTAAAAAATAGTGGCCCAACGGTATTAAGGAGTCTATTAGGAATATTTGAAACCTTTATTATTGTTATCAAGGAATCAAAGGATCTTTCATAAAGTATCTTTGAATGAATTAATTGGTTCACTAAAAACTCATGAGCAAAGGCTAAAATTGATAGATAACAACTTTATAGTAAAATAATTCAAACCATGGGTATCATTGAAGGGTAGATCCAAAAGAGGATAATTCTAGCAAAGAGTATCTCTAGTCTTTGAAATATATGGAGGTAGAAAAAAAGTAGATGAGTAATATTTTATGCAAGAAGAGGAAGAGAATATTTTTTTATCAAGAAAGTAATTAAAGGAGCTATTCCAATTGCCATTAATGAAATAAAGAAGAAAGGAGTAGTACCAATAAATATGAACATCAAAGGTATGAAAAATATCATATTTAGTGTTATTATTGAAAGATAGATGAACATTATAGTTAAATGAGACTAAAAATGGACTATGAATAACTCATATGAAAATAAGCATAGGAGTGAATATAAAAATGATTAGAGTAATGAAGAAATACTCGAGGACAATATGTTGGAGTAAATGGTTTTTACCATTTACTCGCTTAAGATTACCTAGGTAGAATGATTTAATTAATTATTCTGAGTAGTTTTGTTTGCCATATCCGGAATTTTTATACCTGTTACTTTTTTTTGCCTTTAAAAGGCTGTACCATTATGTATTTTATGCATCTCAAATTTATTCACTCTTTTTTGGTGAAATAGAGTGTGCTTCTCTCATTGTTGTGAGGGTGTTTGTTTTTTTGTAGATTGTGCTCCCGGGAGGTGAATTTTCACCTACATGATATCAGAGCAAACTATCTGCAACTCCTTCCTTGAGAATTTTCATCAGGTGTTTTCTTGAGATCCATTGATATTCTTTTTTTTCAAATCAATGAAGGCGTTAAAATATATTCAAAAGAATGTTCATCAAGTTATCAATTCTGTTTTGGTTGTAATTATATGATTTTCCTCTTAAGGCGTTTCTTCATTGATATCATTGTTGATATCGATTGACCGAGTATTTGAAGGCTGCATTTGAATCCTTACTGGGCATGATTCCTATTGTTGAGGAGGCGTTTGATCATTTCTTAGGTAGATCGATTCTGTAGAGGGCAGATTTGGGGGGTGGACTTCATTTGGAGGCAACAATTTCAACCAGTGGAGGAGGCATTTTGTATTGAAGGCAACGATTTATTTTTCTGCTTGATTGTAGGTTCCATACAAGCTGTTATAGGCCGATAGCTCTTTCATTGCAGGGAATTTGTGATCTATTGGGAGGCGTTCTTTCTTTTGTTTGCAAAATTCACGATTTTTATTTTGAAGGCATTCAAACCCCCGCGCGCAGGCATGCAAATGGTTTCAAATTGAAGGGGCTGTGATTCTCTGATAATAGGATAGATTTTTTTGTGCTCTTGGGAGTGGTTGCAATTTGTTGACTGGAGTCTTTGATTTCCTTTGTTGAGGCTGACATTGATCTACATACTACAAGCCATCATTCTTTTTCAAACTTTATAAAGTTCCCCCTAAAATATTTAGGGTTCAAGTTACTCTCCAATCGAAGTAGAGATCGCCCCATTTGGAAGATTACGAAAGAATAATCCCACATTGATAGTGTGGGGTTATGTTTTTGCTTTTTGGAATAGCGTTGCAGTTTGAATGGCTTGCAATGCGGGAGCATCCATGGGCTCGAGCAATCTTGCATCAATCAATTTTTTTTTAAAATTTTTTGTTTGGTTTTCAATAAATGGTTGCCACAAATACTTGTAATTATCGGAATAATGTACTTTGAAATTAAATTAAATTATATTAAAATTTTACATTGAATAATTATGCTCGAAAAGATAGGTGTTGCAAAGGAAATGGAAGTGCAAAATTCAAAATTTGATTTTTTTGCAAGTTAAAGGAAATTCTTGAGATTTGAATTTGAAATCAAATTTCAACTACCACAAATCCCTAAAAAACATGGACTATCAAAATAGGCGCCCAAGTGATCAAATTGGCAACTTTGATGAGTGAGTTCAATTTTGGAAACTGTCGGTAAAGTGTGTGTGAGGCTGGTTGCTTGCACAAGTGAGAAGTTTGAATTTTTATTTTTTGAATTTCAATTTATAAATTCTCTCCTTTTGGGCATGGATTTTTGTGAAGGATGATTTTTTAGTTTGAAATGGAAATTAAATTGAATTTTATTTCATTCCGACATATTTGGAAAGTTGGTAATAAAAGATAATTCATTTGCATTTTGAAGTTAGTTTTCAAAGTGCAGGAAACTCACAACTTGGGTGTGGATTTTCTTTGACGAGAAATTGAAGCAAAATGTGAAGGATTCAATAAGTTTATTGCAACCATTGTTGAGGAGTGACAAAGTGTGCATGTGGGTTGGTTGTAGTGTTTGAGAAGCACATGAAATTTATGGAATGTTGTAGATTTTTGTAATGAATTCTATGATGTTGTAAGGGGCATATGTGGCGCCCATAGTCTCAATGAGATTTTATTAGTTTGTAATTATAGTTTGTTCATTTTAATGCAAGTTAGCATGTTGCAGTTTCTTTCATACTTGTGTTGAAATTCACAGTGAATTGAGAATTTGTGTTTGTGCTGAAATTAAGTCAGCGGAGAGGGTTTTGTGTCATCCCCTCCCTGCATCAGCTTGTGTGAGCAAGTCTCACAGATTGAGAAGAAGTTGTTGAGTTGTGGAGACTTGTGCCATACATTTGGATTTCCAGTGGTGCGAGAATCTGCTACGAACAAACATCAAGGTGCGTAATATTTTGCTCCAATTTTCCAGATTTAGTCCTTTTAATTTCTTGAGTAATATTTTTTGGAGATTTTTTTTGGAGAAGTTGCTTAGTTGATATTTTCTTAGAGGCTTTAGTTTGGTATATATTTTTATCTTTTGTTGCAATGGCTACTCTTGAGTCAATTGAATTGTTAACACCTCATAACTACCATACTTGGAAGATGAAAATGTGTATGTTGCTTTAGTCTAAGGGTTTGTGGTCCACACTGAGTGGTAACCAACCCACTCTTACCAAGGAATATGTAATATTTTCCCATATAAATGAGTTTGATGAAGCTATGGTTTTGATGAAATTGATAGTCCCCTTTTTCATATTGATGAGTGTGATACACTCAAGGAGATATGGGATAAGTTACATAACCTATTTGGTCAAGTTAGTGAATTTTGTGCCTTGCAACTAGAGGCCGAATGAATTTATAGTCAAGTTCAAATTTGTAAGGTCACAATTGGCAGGATGTGGGAAGAGAAAAACTAATAAGGAGTCCATCTTTTTTATTCTGTCTAAACTAAGATTCCCATTTGCAGTCTTTTCTTCCACCTTTTACTCCACCATGGATGCTTCGGGCAACACATTCCAAATGCCTTCTTTTGAAACTTTATGTGACTAGTTGACAAGGGAGCAAGCCAAAATTGTCCAATTAGAGGGGGTCCCTATAAATCATGCTTTGGTTGCACAAGGATCTAAGAGCAACGGGAAGAATAAATGAAAACCTAAGACATAGTCAAATGAGACTTTCACCTCTTCAAAAGAGGACAAGCCTAAGAAAGAGAAATTTAGTTGTGTATATTGCAAGAAGAATGGGCACGACGAACACCATTGTTATATGAAGAAGATTGATGAGAGATCTCACATCTTCTTCAGAAAAAAAATATTCCATTTCCCTCATTTGTGACTCCTCCTTCTATAGCCTCTACATCTCCATCATCATCCAACCCTACACAGTCAGGGAATGCAGGATTTGAAAGTGGAAAAAAAGATAAACACTACATGGGTAAAGGACATGCACTAGTGACTTCTGCAGCTCATTCTAGTCATGATAGATGGTTCTTAGATTCAGGAGCATCTCACCACATGGGTTTTACTCCCTATCCTTTTTTGGGTCTTCATCATGTTGACACTTCCAAGATTTTTTTGGGAGATAATAAGCTTTTGGATGTTGCAGGGATAGGCAATGCCAAAATTGGCAATGGTTGTTTCTGAGATGTACTGTGTATACCTAATTTGCACAAAAATATTCTATATTTCTACCAGATCACTCATGGTGAGGTACCAAAGACTGGAGAGTTCACTACAATTTCTCTTTTCATCAAAGAGGCTAATACTGGAAAAGTTATTACAGTTGGTAATGTTGATCATGGGTGTCATCTGTATACCTTCTCTCATTTTTTTGATGATGATGACTATGTTCCTTGCACACCTCTTGCTAGTGTTGACAACAATTCCTTAGGAGAGATTGGTCATCTGAACTTTGGAGTTCTTCAGACTAGTCATGTTGATACATCTCCTATTGCTTCAGAGGTTGATCCTTCAGCATAGCAGGATATTTTTGATCCCTCGGATCTTGTTTTATTGGATGAGTATTTAGCAGGCATCTCATATTTTTTTGTGGAGTCTCATCTTGCAGATTTGGGAGATATACTTGAGGGGATTTCTCTCCTCTTTGATGACAGTTTCAACATGACAGTTGATACATCTAGATTGTCTTTGGAGGTTGACATTGTTGAGCCTTTACTTTCACTTGATTCATCACATTTCTTGGTTGCTTTTTATCATGATTATGTGGTGGATTATTTATTTGGAGACTTCCTTCCCCTATTCAGTTGGTCATGGAGTGGCTTCTTCATTACCCGGCAGACTTGTTTCTTCCTAAGGGGAGAGGAGTTGCTTGTAGGCATTATACCATCTTTTGTTTTCAAGCATATTTCACGGGCATTGGAGCTTCTTCATGTTATGGGGGGATATAATATCTCCAATTTTCATTCCTATGGGGGGATCATTGATTTTATATACATGATTTATGTAGTCCTTAGGGGATGCGATTGATTCCTCCATCCATGTATCATTTTTTATTTTATTTGTCTATCTTTTGGAGAGGGGTTTTTTCCCACAGGGATTTTCTCCTCTTCTTCAATTGTGATCTAGATTGCATTGTAAATGGGTACCTAACATGGTTGTGTAGCTGGGACCAATATTGCATCTTCATTTTTGCATAATAATTCTCCCTAAGTTGCACTTAAGAGGGGGTGTTGGAGTAAATGAGTTTTACCATTTACCCACTTAAGCTTACTTAGGTAGAATAGTTTAATTAATTAATCTGGGTAGTTTTGTTTCCCGTGTCGGGAAGTTTTATACCTGTTACCTATTTTCCTGCCTTTAAAAGGTTGTACCATTATGTATTTTATGCATCTCAAATTTATTCACTCTTTTTTGGTGAAATAGTGTGTGCTTCTCTCGTTCTTGTGAGGGTGTTTGTTCTTTGTAGATTGTGCTCCTAGGAGGTAAATTTTCACCTACATAATAGTTACTTAATAGTGAGTTTAGTTTGTTTGTAAAAATTTGTGATTTAAAAAAGACTAAGGCAAAGATTGGAAATGCTAGGGTCATTGGAAAAATGATAAATCAAGATTTATAATATTGTATATTTTGGAGAAGTTGTAGCATAGTAACAACCAACATGCTTGGATTTGAATTTTTTTGTTGTACTTTCCAAAAGTAGCACTTTAAATTTGATCAACAATTTTGGTTTATTACTTTTATCAATGTTATTTCTCAATGAAAGTGCAAGGTTTCTTCAATTTCAATAAATAAATTGGATAAATGATTTGAAAAGGATCTTATATATTACTAAAGAAGATAATAAATTTGTTGTAAATCTTACAATCAAAGAAGTGCAAGAGAATATTGGTAATCTTAAAGAAAGTAAGTCTAGTATTGGAACCAACAATCACATTTTAATATTTATTTCGTTATTTAAAATAACATAAAATATTTAATTGAGTAGAACAAAAACTAGGAAAATGAAAAAGAAAACACTTTAACCATTTTTAGAGAAAATGGTTCTAGAATTTTTTATTTTTTTTTGGAGGGTGTTGAAAATCCTAATTCCAACCCCTCAATCTTCTCTCATATCACTATAATGAAAATTAGAAAAAATAGCATTCAAAATTAAATTAAAATTTTGCAAATTGAAGGAGTAATTTGTAGAAATTTTAACAAAAGGCTTATCAAAAGAAAATTTTGAAATATTGAAAGAAAATATTGAGTAGTTAATTTGAGATAAGGGTCAAGACTAAAGGAGGGTTTTAGAAATATAATTTTACCCTTCAAAATTTCCTTGTACAAATATATTAATGATGAAATATTATGCAACTCATGTCATGCCAAGTTCAAAATTTGAAGCACAAGTCAAGAGTATAAGTCATGTGTGTTAAGCCAAGTTAGAAACTTAGAGCTAAGTCAAGAGTACAATTCATGCATATAGTATAATCATGTGAAGCCAAGATATGAACTTGGAGTATATGTAAAATACTTGGAGTGCAAGTTAATCTAGAAACTTGAAGTACAAGTCAAATCAAACATTTGAACTATACATTAAGTTAGAAATTTGAAGTATAAGTTGTGTATACTCCATACATCATGTATACATCATTTAAGACACAAAAGAAGATGATGAATATATAATTAAAGAAGATATGCATACATTGAAATACAAAGAAGATTAATAAACTAAATTATTTCCATTTTATATATATATTCGTATTTTTTTTATGAATGTTTTGCATTCTAAAACAACAAATTTATTTGTAAATAATTTTTTTTTGAAGTGTGAAAAACACAACCTTAAATATTTAAAGTGCACGTGCAAAACTTATCCTATCATATTGTAAAGAATGTAAACATTTTAAACATTTAACACATTTATCTTTTATTTCATCCTAATGTGAAGCTAAAGTTCTATATATAATTTTGATGTTTTTCTTTAATATTATTTTAGAATCTTAACAATTTCATATTTTATATATTTTTAATTTCTATATTTTTCATAGATTTGTTCTTAAGTGATTTAAAATAATTTATTTTTCTACTCTTTTTAATATGTGAATATTCATTTTTCCCATTTAATGTAGATATATTTTTTTGTGAAATTTTAAGTTTTAAACTAAAAAATGTTCTCACTCTTAATGCATCAAAATACTTTTAATTGTATGTGTATATTTTTTAAGGGGAAATCCTTTACTCTTTTAAGTTTCTTAGCAATGCGGGTATTAGTTAAAATAGAGCTTACAACATAAACTATAGATATTATTTTTATATTTTTTCTTTAAAATTATTAAGAATCTTAATAAATTTCTTAATTTATAAAAATTGATTTTCATATTTTTCATAGAATTATAAATGTGTAGTTGAAAAGTGTTATTTTTTCTTTTTTTTGATATGCAAATATTTAATTTCCTACATATGTAGATAATCTTTGTGGACAAATCTCTTGCACATTTAAATTTATTAATATTTTAAGTGTTAATTGAAATAAAAAAGAAATAATTTAAATTAGGTTAAAATAAAATCATATAGACATGTTGGAGTCGCTACTCAAATTTTAAAACAAATCTTAAAAAACATTTAAATTAACCAAATTAATGACATATTTTAATCAAATAAATTATAACAACAAAAACTAATCATTATTTAGTAACATTTATTTTTTGAATAATTATTTAAACAATAGAATCAAAATATGATAGTTGGTAATGACATAATGTAATGATTAAATCATGGTGTTGTATTTTTTCCACCAAAGTTCAAATCCCTATTGAAGTGTTATTGTAGAGTGTTCTTATAAAAGATAAGATCCCTCATTTATAATCTCATTGATTCATAACTCCAGTAAAAAATGTAGTGTCCCTCTAGTTGCTACTATGTGTTTCAGTTTGCTTATGTTTGTTTGCTAGTCGTTTATCTATTTTGGATACTATATTACATTTCTTTTACTTACTACACAGATGTTATGTTTGTTGTTATACTCTATGGATGATACATTTGACATCGTGATCATTTGGTTATGTTCGTTTGATGACATTATTATTGACATGTGTGCTATGGTTTATGTTGTTTCTGAATTTTAATAAGGTAATTGTTGTTTATGATATAATGATGTTTGCTTGTCTTGGTGAAGGAGACAGTGTAGCATAACTCACTCGTGAGTACCCTACTACACTGTGACTCTTCTTGATGGTGTGTTTTTCGATATATGATGATATGTTTAATAGTGAACTGTTTGATGCAGCTTACAAGTACCAGACATCGTCTTCACCTGCTTGTCGGGTTTGAGCATGCCCTAACCCAATGGAAATATGTGGTTTCAGAGATAGTGTCAGGTCCATCATTAGCCATCATTCTTCATTAAACGAGTATCCATTTGTCACCCATCATTGTTGTTTTGTCATTTGGTTCGGACGTCATGTCCTTGTTTTCGTCGTGAATGGAAATTGATTGATTAATTAGTTTAATGATTTATTGATTAGTCACTGATTTAATTGATAATGTCGAAATGTTATTTGAATTAATTGATACGTAGATAATTTGATAATTGAATTGTAATGTGTCTTTAAAGAGGTTTAATTAATTAAATTAATTAAATGATATGTTTATTTTAATGTAATTGTTGGTTTTGCATAAGTGAATATTTATTTATTTATTTAATGTGCAAATTTAAATGTTTGAAAAAGTAGATAACATTGAGTTGTTGTTTCAACTGAGGATGTGAAAATATCTCAAAACTTGACTTTAAGTTAGAAATGTTATCTTGAGTGTTTATTTAGTTAGAACTGATTGATCAATTGGATTTGCATACTGAATTTGAGTTAAGTTTGTTAATTGTGAGTTAATTAAAGAAGGGAATTAAAAATATTTGCATGTGTAGATATCTTTCATGACAGTTGTTTTGGAAAAAGTAATTTTATTTTTTTTTTGCGGTATTTTGGTTTTGGAAAAGCTTTGGGTTGGAAATTGCTGAATTCTTCATCAAATTCTTGAGTGATTCGAATGGGATTAATAGGTTCTTCACTTTTCAATTTATATTTTATTTCAAAAGAAATAAAAAAATTTCATGATTATGTTTGAATGCTATTGTTTAAACAAAATTAGTTAGTCTACGAAATTTGATTGATCTTCTTGAACCTGCAAAGAACAAGATGAATTAGTTACTAAGATTTCTTAAAATAGAATCTTGAATTCAACAAGTAAATCAAAACTAGAATTTATATGTATATATACATATATGAAACATAAACTATATTAAAAAATAAAAGAAGACGTGTCTTTGTATTATCTTATCATTCGCTATTGAAAACAAATATATAAAATATGAAGATTTGCAACCAATGTTGCCAAACAATAAATCGTATCTGATTTAAATAATGGAAATGATTCACATCTCTCAGGGCAATTTCTCTAGCTTTGAAGCTAGCATTGATTTCTTAATCGATTTCTAATTTTTGGGACATTGATTTTCTTAAGTTATCTGGTGCACCATCATTTACATTGCCTTGGATTTCATTTAATATTCTAATGCTTCATGCATCGATGGTATTGAGACTCAGGTTGATTTGTGTTTAGTAAATTCTTTTTTTTTACTGTAGTCAAAGCTCAACTTTAGCCACCTGTGTTTATTGGAATTTAGATCTTCCTTGATTCAATTAGCAACCTATCCTACCTGCAACACTCAAAAATAGAAGGGTACAGATGTTTAAATAAGTTCCTTGATTCATTGGCAACCTGTAACAACTAAAGCGCTAGAACATAATAGAAAATTTTAAAAGTTTAAATAACCTCCCCGATTCTTTGGAACCTCTCGCAGTTGCAATGTTCACTTGCACATAAAAGTCTATAGAGGTTTAAAATACTTGTTTGATTCCTTTGGAAACTTGTCACGTCTGCAGCCCTTAAAAATATAATGTTGTAAAGGGGTATGTGCAGGATCATGGTATGCCAAAAAGTGGCAATGGAGAAAAAATTACATGTTTCATCGACTCAAAAACGCGAAAATGTCGAGTTGACTTTATGTGGCTTGGGTGTCAGTACACACTACCGAAGCAAATTCCAAACCTATATTTCCATATTGGATATTTGATTTGGATTGGATATCCGATCCAAATCAGATATCTGATTTGCAACACACACATATATTTCATTTTGGCCTGATTAAAACTCATTTCACATTTGTTTAACCACAGGCGCATAGTGAAAATTTCATTCCACAAATTAGATATCCAATTTCACACAAATCCATCTTCAAAAGGTTAGATTCTTGGTTTTTCTTTGCTCTAATCAAAATTTCAATTAGATTTGTGTAATTTTAGTTAATTTTTTATAGATTTTTTTCAAAATAGGGTTTTTGATAGATTTTTTATGAAAAAATTGAGTTTAGTATGGATTTTGATGAAAATTGAATGTTTGTAATGGATTTTGATTTAAAAATAGTGTTTTTATGTATTTGGATTAAAAATTAGAGAATTTTATAGATTTTTGTTAAAAACTAGGGTTTTGTTGGATTTTTTTAAAACTAGGGTATTTTTATAATATTTTCATTTATATTGTCTAATTTTAATTAGATTAATTTGTTTTTAACTTTAATTAGGCATTATGGCTGCTGACAATGAAAATGAACAAATGCCAAATGCTCCACCACCTCCACAGCCATCAATGGAAGAATTAATTTGTGAAAAATTGCAACAATTAAGGGGCATTTCTGAAGTTTATACGAGAGTCCCTCGATTATCTGCGATGTCAAACACAATGAAAGAAATAATTAAAAACATAGAAACCCTCTCCTCACAACATAATGCCTTTCATTGTGGCGAGCAGACATGAGAGAATATTATGCATGTAGATTGTCCTATGATGATGTGAAAGATCTTGGAATAACCAAAGCCCAAATAGCCTTTTTATTTGTTAACCCCCGCACTGGTTTGCCGGTTAATGTTAATAAACCAAAACTTTCTATAAAATGGTGCACTCATAGAGACATTGTAGAAAACTTTTGGGATTGTTGGTGTATGGTTTTTTTGAAACCACCGAATAAAAATTGTGATATATCATTTTACTTTATAAAAAAATATTATGCTGAGTTTGTGTTAGGGCATTATGTCAATTACTTTGACATTAAACCCTTCCAGGACGTTGGTGGAGGTATGCCCCAGGATAGACCAGGGGTAGTTAGAGTAATACCCTGCCCATATGTTCCCCCTCCTCCCCTTCCTCTGCCACCTTCAGTATACCATCGAGATATTATGCAGGATGCGGCCACACAGACTATCCATGCTATTCACTCTTTGAGTGGTCTTTTGGTTTCGCATGCTTCTGTAGTAGCTCAACCACATTTTGGTGATGTTGGTGATGGCTCGAGTGTTGCTGCATCATCCTCGTTAGGTCCACATATTTGTGTACCGCATACTTGCTCCATGTGCTGCTAGATATGCTTGGGTCCTCTTGTATAGCCTGCCGAGCATCCCTTGGACACTTCCGATTATGACTTCCATGATGTGGACATTATAGATTAGACGCAGGGGAGTGGATCACACCGTACAAAGTCCTCTCCTGCTAGAGAGGGGGACATTGGAATAGTGACAAGTAAAATTTAAGTTGTGAATTCATAACTTGCATTTGTTTTTAAATGAATATTAATAAGAGATAGTATAATGTACTAATATTTATTTACATGGTCTATTTAACAGTTGATGTCTGAGGAGGAGCTGACACAAGTGACGGATAGCAGCTTGAGGGCCATTTCATTTGGCCTCGACACACACAAGTATATATTTTTCACTCACTCATTTACATTTATTTATTATATACTTTCTTGTCATTTGAATTGTCATTAATGAACTTATATAATAACTTATATGTTTATCTTATTTTCCTCTTGTAGGAAATACCTAGTGTGAGCGAGGTGTAGTCTTGTCCAGATTATGGAAGTGCAATGTTGGATAAGGGGAAGGTAATTGAACTTAAATTTGATTGAATTAAGAATTTTAAGATCTTATATTGATTATACATACATCGACATAGATTGGTAGTTTCATATGTACTTGTCATTTTTATGTGCAGGGAATTATGAGCTATACGTCCTTGTTGACAAGTGCCACAACGCCCAAAGTAGTACGTATTGGAACACTTGAAGGAGTAGGTGTTGAAGCACCTCAAGGAGGAGGTGTCAAAACACCTAAAGAAGATAAAGAAAAAGATCAACCTAAAGAAGTATGTGTTCATTTTATTTTGTATTTGGTATTTATATGTTCCTATTACTGACAATTGTATGCTAACTTGGATCATTTTTATGTTTTTGTTCACCTATATAGATTGAAATTACAAAAGATGGTTTGGTCGGTTCTTTGAGAGGGGCATATTCTAGGACTCCTACCCTTTGAAGAGATAGATATTTCAGGTAATCAAGATTACAATTTTAGAGTTCAATTATAATTTAATGTATATTGATTTTGATGTTAATTATTCGATTTTAAATTATATAGTATAACTAATCTCAATTGTGGTTTGACTTTTTCTTGTGCGCTACTTTGAGGCAATGAGTCTTCAAAGAGGCTCCATTTTGATGATCCACTAGTAGTTTAGGATGAGATAGACATTTTGGCATGTAAATATTGAATAGATACCGAGATGGCATATGCCACATATTGTAAAATTTTGTTTGAGTTGGTGTTGATGCCATTTTTGTATATGGACATACACTTGATTATTGGATAATTTGATATATAGAAGTTGACAATCAAAATTTAATTGCCTCCTCATGTGCATAATTAGACTCTTTGAAAATTTAATCAAGTGAGCAATGGTTAAATATCTTGATGTACAATAGCATAAAAAGAATGGTTATATTATGTAGTTTATTCATATTGCTGATTACATTGCATTGCACATATTTCAAACTCAAAGCATTACTTCACATTGCATAAGTAACAACTAGATGATGATAGATGAAAAAATTTCAATTACAATATAGTTTTTACAAAGTCAACCTAAGCAGTTATGCAATTACTTCACATTACATAACTAATAATTAAAAATTTATTCACATTATTGATTACATTGCATTGCACATCTTTCAAACTCAAAGCATTACTTCACATTGCATAAGTAACAACTAGATGCTGATAGATGAAAATATTTCAATTACAGGCCTACTGCCCCCTCATTCCACACACTATGCAACCATTTACTTGTGGTGTGGGGGCCGAACAATGGAGAAAACATGTAAAAATAATATATATATATGCAACCTAGAAGTGTGAATTAGTACCAATATTAATGCATCACCATTGATTACCTTGAAGTAGAGATTTGAATCAGCATCATTCTTCAAGAAGCCCAAACTAGATAGGTACCGATCAATCCTTTCATACCATGCATGAGGAGCATGCTTAAGACCATACAAGGCCTTCTTCAGCTTACACACATGTGAATCCTTCCCATGAACTCCAAAACCATCAGGTTGCTTGACGTAAACTTCTTCCTCAATCACGCCATTGAGAAAAATTGTCTTCACGTCCATTTGATGAATCTTCCATCCTCTTGATGCAACAAGGGCAATGATAGTTCTGACAGAAGTGTAACGAGCAATAGGAGCAAATGTTTCTTCATAATCAACTCCCTCTTTATGAGAAAACCACTGTCGATCAACCAAGTGTTGGTGTCAGTGGGTACATTTCTTGACAATGCTGAGCAAAACAAATATTCATTCTTCTGTGGAGAAACATCATCTACATCTGCAACGGAGGCTTGATGCTTAGGTTTATCTGAACAATGTTTGGAAAAGTGACCAAACTTATCACACCTAAAGCATTGAATCTTCAACAAGTCTCACTTCTTCTTGGAAGGGGGAGCACCATCATTTCCTTTGTCTCGATTCCTCTTGAAGAATCCCTTCTTTCCACTTCTTTCTTTCTTCTTCGAAGGTTGGGCGGAAAGAACATGAATCTCTTCATTAGTAGAATTTTGGCCAACGCCTTTAACCATCAATCTTGATGCATAATGAATGCAATCGGCCCTCAAATGATCAAACTTTAGGAGTTTGGACCTTGCACTAATTCCTTGAATATAGGACTCCTAAGACAATGACAAACTGTTGAGGGAAAGCATTGTCAAATCCTTATCTTTAACCTGTTGATGCGTGTTTTATGACACACTCATACATTAGAATAAAAATGCCCAGACATATCCTCTCTTGAAAAGCCACACCGTATGCTAAGATTGCAAGAAGATCATATGGCGATTCCAAGGTTTCTTATGTCAGGTATTGACGTGTGGTAAGCTCAATGGTTGTTGTGATTTGCTAGTAATCACAAGGGGACTTATGCTGGATTTTTTCAATTCAAAATGAAGGTCTAGACAGTGAAGCTCTTTTATTTGGGTTGCAGATCAAACAAACTAAAAAAGGAGACAAGGGGTTAGAAGTTCTAATCTACTTCCTAAGAATTCAAGAGATAGTATTGACTTGGTGAAACGAAACCAAACTTTGTTTCGCCACGCAGGAATCGCGCCAACTACGCAAATCCATTGCAATCTTCAAGGAAATGTGCTTATGGTTTTCATATCATGAATAACTACCTTCCAATCAAACAATATTTATCCAGACAGAAGTTAAGAAACCACAGAGTAAGCTCAAGCTAACTTTATGCATTGAACGAAATTCATCCGTTCAAAGAAAGTATGAGAAAAAGTTCCACCATAAATCAATGCTTATCAAATCTTGCATTCATCTAACAAAATTTCAAAGCAAATTTTATTCCAAGTGTAATCTAATTCTAATCTATCTCCAATCTATGGTGGAAGAAGTTATGCAAACATGCACACTATTTGACAATAAAAGTGGTTCAAATCAAATCATGCATAAGATCTTTTATTATCATCTAAATAGTCTATCACAAAAATTCTATACACTATCTCCACCCTTTACAAATGAGGGGCGAGCTCAATTTCACTTTAAGGCTGGCAGACTTGCTCTTTTCTCTTGCCATTTCAGACTTAACATGCTGAGCGAACTTCACTCATTCACTTTCCATGTTCATATTCTTCTAAGTGCAGACACTCATTATCCTCTTGAAGTGAATTTGGAAATATTCCATCTTTTATGCCATGTCACTCTTTGGTAAGCGCAAACCTTGTCAAGTTTCATGGCCAAGACATGTGGCCGACTTCAATCATGTTTGACACATCATTTTCTTAACATGGGTGGGCTTTGCTGAGTGTTTGTGCCAAGAAACAAGGGCGGACTTTCCTTTATGTATTACTACCAGAATTTGCTTTATACCAAGCCATTGATTATTTCCTTGGAGTGGACTTGGCTATATTGTATGCAACTTTTGTATGGCTGGGCGGGCCTAGTCTTAGCAAGTGCCATGTTTTACTCTTGAAGCAGACTCTACTCTCCTCTTTGCTAGCGAACTTCCTTCTCTCTTTTCCAAGCTTTGTCATGTGCTAGAATGGCTGCAAGAGATCGATGAAGCTGCTAACATCAACAGAATTGTGGTAGCTTGATATACAGAGTCTATTAATGCCAGGGTTCAATTTGTATGATATTGAGAGTGGTAGCTTAATATAGGTCCACAATACCTTTTTGTAATATCATAGAATAGGACTCATAGACTGACCTCTAGTCAAAATGTCTCTCAAATGCACAAAAAAGAATGAAATTACTTCAAACCAAGTTTGTGAAGAAGTTAACTCTGTTGCCCACTAGTTTCCCTTAAGAGTCCAAAGTGCTAAAAGGCAACAAGAGTCCAAAGTGCTAAAAGGCAACAATTTTTGAAGGGATATTTCTTCGTGAGGCATACAGATTCTCGTGAAGGCTATGGGATTGTGTTGGGACCATCTACAAAAACCTCTCTCGGTTTTTGGTTTTTGCTATCTCAGAGGTGTTTTCCTGTGGTGATGACTTTTCAATGGAGGGAAAAGTTGCCAGATGCAACCAGTGTAAAGTTGCAAAGTGGTGCAACTTTCATTCCGCAACTCGTACGACCAAACAGACTGTTCCAATACATCCATATGGGTACATTTACGCTAGAGATGGTCCTCTTTTGCACCCAAATACGCCGAATCACTCTGAGCTACATTGGACCGGCGATTTCCCTTAAGAGTCCAAAGTGCTAAAAGGCAACAATTTTTGAAGGGCTATTTCTTGGAGACCGTGGGGCATACAGACTCTCCGTCGGAGGCTACGGGATCGTGTTGGGACCATCTACAAAAACCTCTCTCGGTTTTTGCTATCTTGGAGGCGTTTTCCTATGGTGATGAATTTTCAGTGGAGGGAAAAGTTGCTAGATGCAAGCAGTGTAAAGTTGCAAAGTGGTGCAACTTTCATTCCGCAACTCGTACGACCAAACAGACTGTTCCAACATGTTCGTATGGGTACATTTACACTAGGGATGGTCCTCTTTTGCACCCAAATACACCGAATCACTCCAATCTACATTGGACCAACAATTTCCCTTAAGAGTCCAAAGTGCTAAAAGGCAGCAATATTTGAAGGGCTATTTCTCGGAGACCATGGGGCATACAAACTCTCCGTCAGAGGCTACGAGACGTGTTGGGACCATCTACAAAAATCTCTCTCAGTTTTTGCTATCTCAGAGGCGTTTTCCTATGGTGATGACTTTTAAGTGGAGGGAAAAGTTGCCAGATGCAAGCAGTGTAAAGTTGCAAAGTGGTGCAACTTTCATTCCGCAACTCTTCGACCAAACAGACTATTCCAACATGTTTGTATGGGTATGTTTACGCTAGGGATGGTCCTCTTTTGCACCCAAATACACCGAATCACTTTGAGCTACATTGGACTGGCGATTTCCCTTAAGAGTCCAAAGTGCTAAAAGGCAGAAATATTTGAAGGGCTATTTCTCAGAGACCGTGGGGCATACAGACTCTCAGTCAGAGGCTACGAGATTGTGATGGGACCATCTACAAAAACCTCTCTTTATTTTTTCTATATGGAGGCGTTTTCCTATGGTGATGACTTTTCAATGGAGGGAAAAGTTGCCATATGCAAGTAGTGTAAAGTTG
>VDFB02193867.1:774481720-774710682 GCA_007258455.2 Sequoia sempervirens | reverse complement strand
TTTAAAAATCATATATAAACCAAATCGTATATTCTAAACTAAATATATTAAAATAAACTATAAGCTACAAACGAGATATATTGCATATGTTAAATCATATGTTATAAAGTCTTGACATTTTTTAAAATGCTATATAAACAAATTGGATATCGGATATAGATTGGATATCTGATTCAAATCGGATATCCAATTTAAATCCGATATCCGATATGTCTGACAAAAAATTCATTACCTAGGGAATAGGCTCAGGTTTGCTTTGGTATTTGGTTAGGAGATTCCAATCCTAAAAAGTCAACACAAAAAGCGTGTTTAACAACTTACCTTATTTTTTCGGACTTCACCCATGTGGCTGACGACTTTATTTTTAGCCAAAATTGATAAAATGAAAATGGTTTGTAGAGGAGATTCTCAACTTTTTTCCAATATAAATTATGCTTTATTTTGAATTTAATAGATTATTATTATTCATTTTCTATTAGAATTATGACTAAAGTCCTGATTGATAGGCTGATTGTAAAACATCTATAAATTTCAAGCAATTATCATATTTTTTTAATCGAGCATACGTCACATTCTGCTTGCATACTATAGGATTAAAATGGGAATTAATTTCATGAAGTTTTGACCAAGTTAAGGTGAGTGAGGACATACAAGTTTTATATTTTAAAAGTTGCTTAATAAAATTCATTATTAATTATTTACTTGGAAAAATTATAAAAAAATATGCTTCACATCCAGACATGAGTCCTCTACTTATATCTAAAATCTCATAAAAATATATTATCATTTTATTATGGTTAGGGTGGTCAGACAGACACCTACTTATTTTTTTCCTAAAATTTAAGTAATATTGCATTGAAATTTCAAATTTTCACCAAATAGATTTTGTTTAAAAAAAAATAAACCTAGTAGTTTAGAAACTACATTCAATTTCCCACAGATTCTATTCTTACATGTTTTTGAAATAATATAGATAACTTATTCAAATTTTTACGTCAAGCTGCCTAACTTTGATTTTTCTGAATTTTCATTGCCACTTAAGGGCCTGTTTGGCCCATCATGATCCTGCACATACCCAAAGGTTTAAATAATCTCTTTGATACCATTTTCAACCAGTCTCAGCTGCAACACTTAAAATATAATAGGAAGTTTAAAGATTTAAATAATCCTCTTGATTCCATTCGCTACCAGTCACAATGGAAACACTTGAACATGGTAGGGTGTTTAATTTTAAATAAGCTCCTTGTTTCCTTATGTAACCTATCACAGCAACAACACTAAAAAATGGTAAGGTGTATAGATTTAAATAACCTTTTTGATTCTATTCACACCTCATGATGACAACACTTGAACATAGGAGACTATAGAGCTTTTATCCTTACTTATGAATGTGAATTTTAAGCAGTGTGCATGCAGATACTGTTGGAAAATTGAATGCTCTTGAGCCTCTTGCTCTCACGTCAAATCCCCTGTTTCACCTACCTGTTAGGAGCCCCTAATTTCAACAATAGTTTTTGGGATCTTCATCCCTGCTACTCCTGATAGACATTGAAGTAAATATGGTAGCTCATTTTGAATTCCAATTCATGTTGGTAGGTGATTTTGAATTTGAGAGGGAATGTCTGTTGAAGACAAAAAAGAATAGAAGGAAGATTATTTTGACAGTTGCAAATCTGGGAGAAGTTGAATTCCTGAGCAACAATAGTCTGAAGGGAATGTTCTTTGTTCTCTATGTGATTCAGAGAATGTTTTTTGTGTGAGATTCAAAAAGCTCTTGAACAACAACAACTGTTTGTTTTGTGTGTGAGCAGAGATTCCTCTTGAAGAGATCTATGTAGCTTCTGCCAGTGAGCTCCTAGTAGCTCCTAAAGTTGTCTGTTTTGGTTGAGCAATTGATTGTTCCCAACATATAGTAATTTGTAGCTTAGAGTTTGCTTTCAGTAGTTTATGTTTAATCTTGCTTGTATTGTTCATTTCCAATTTATTGAATACAAAAGGAAAATATTGCATACCTAGATTTGTTTTATTTATTCTACATTTGTGTATTCCCCTGGTCTATTTTGGGGAAACAAAGCAACAACTTTGTGATTTCTATGCATATAGAAAAATTGACATGGTATCAGAGCCATAGGCCCAATTTCCTCATGAGTTACGACATTTTATTTTGGGTATTGAGTTTTTATTGTGTAGGAGACATGGCTGGAGATGAAGGAAAGAGCTAGCAACAACCACTATCCTTTAATGGACATAACTATGATGTTTGGACAAAAAGGATGAAGACCATAATGGTTGGAAATGATTTGTGGGAGTTTGTGGTAAATGGATTCAATGATGTAACTGATCCAGCTGCATATGTTGTGCTCACAAACAACCTGAAGAATTGGTTGAAGGAGTTGAGGAGGAAAGATGCTAAGGCATTGAGTTTGATAGAAGTAGCCTTGATAGAGGCTATTTTTTCCAAAATAGTAGTAGCTAACTATGCAAAGGAAGCTTGGGAAATCGTCTAGACGAAATACAAAGGGACTGACAAGGTTAGATTGGTGAAGCTCTAGATGCTTCGAAGAGAGTTTGTGACTCTTGAAATGAAGGACAATGAGTCCATCTCAGTTCTCCACATAAGACTCTCGGGTTTGATAAACCAGTTGAGAGTGAATGCTGAGATCATTGATGATCAGAGGATTGTGGAGAAAATCCTCAAGAGCCTTCCCCCAAAGTTTGATGCAGTGGTGATTTCCTTTGAAGAGGCAAAGGATCTCACAACATTGTCTGTTGATGAGCTGACGGGTTCTCTACAAACCCATGAGCAGTGCCTAAATAGGTCTACAAGTTCCTCCCAAGAGAAAGCTTTTAAAGCTCAGTCGAATGCAAGAGGCAGGGGGAGAGGTAGAAACAATTCCAGACGTGGTAGAGGAATATCTGGATGTGGTAATGCTGGAGAAGAAATCTTGATACGAGCAAATAGCCAAGAGGGAGTGAGCAACTCTCATACCAGCTCTCGAAGAGAAAAGAAGAACAATAGTTCGAATATGAAGAATGAAAAGAGCAATGTTGAATGCTACTACTGTCATAAGTTTGGCCATTACACAAGTGAATGCTGGAAAAAGCAATATGATCAGTCAAAACAAAACGCAAATATGGCTAATTCAAATGTGGTTGAAGGAAACCAGTCCACAACCTTCATCATGTGCAACATTGGTGAAGAAGGCAACCCCGAAGTCTGGTATTTGGATAGCAGTTGTAACAACCACATGAGTGGTAATAAAAGTCTTTTTTATTTCATTAATAAAAATATAAAGTCTGAAATTAGAATGGGGAACAATGGAGTAGTTTCTATTGTTGGAAGAGGATCTATTATGATCCGCAACAAGAAAGGTGAGAAGAAAGAGATACAAAATGTATTTCTTGCTCCTAGGTTAAAACACAACCTCATGAGTGTTGGTCAGCTGATCCAAAATGGATACAAAGTGCTAATGGAGAAGGGTCAATGCATCATTTATGACAAGAATGAGAGGACAAAGGTGTTTGTAGTAGTCCAAATGACAAAGAACCAGATGTTTCCTTTGAATATTGAGACGTGTTTCTCATCTCAGTCTATTGTTGCACCTCTCAAGAATGGAGAATGTACAACAATACATCATGTAGCGCTTAAGAGCACCATTCAAGACCCCTCCAAGCTATGGAATCTCAGGTATGGAAATTTAGGCTATGCTGGTTTGAGTCTTTTTTCCAAGAATAGAATGATTGATGGTTTTCCAAGGATAGTAGTGCCTAATGTTAGATGTGAGGCTTGCATTTTGGGAAAGCAACATAGGCAACCCTTTCAATTGGGAAACTCTACAAGGGCAAGAGCACTATTGGAGCTGGTGCATACGAATTTGGTAGGACCTATGCAAATCATTTCCATTGGTAAAAGCATATTTTTTATGACCTTCATTGATGATTACAACCATAAGACATGGGTTTATTTTTTGCAACATAAATCTGAAGCTTTTGATAAGTTTTTGTTGTTTAAGGCCTAGGCTAAAAAGGAGTGTGGACATTTTATCAAGGTCCTAAGGTTAGATCGAGGAGGAGAGTATACCTCTAATTTTTTTGTGAATTTTTGCAAGAAAAATGGCATCAAGAAGGAGCTAATAGCTAGTTATACTTCACAGCAAAATGGAGTGGTTGAGAGAAAGAATAGGACCATCGTGGAGATGGAAAGGAGCATGATGAAAGCAAAGGGACTCCCTATTAAATATTGGGGAGAGGCTGTAGCAACAACTGTTTATCTAATTAATAGAAGTCCAAAAAATGTGGTCTATGACAAGATACCTCAAGAGGCATGGACAAAATGCAAGTGGATAGTTGAGCACTTGAGATTGTTTGGGTGTGTAGCATATGCACACGTGCCTAAAGAAAAGAGGTAGAAATTGGATGACAAGGGTGAAATATGAATTTTCATGGGCTATAGTGAAGAGTCCAAAGCCTATAGGCTATACAATCTAGTCACCAAAAAGATAGTGATTAGTAGGGATGTGGAGTTCCTAGAAGATGAGTCATGGGATGAAGTGGTAGATTTTGACAGCTCAGAACTGCTCCTCACAGCTCCTGAAGAAGCAGAAATTGAACATGAATTTCAACAAGAAGAGTCTATAGATGCTCTTGAAAGCGTCGGTTGAGCTCCTGAAAGCTCCAAAAGAGCTCTTGAAGGCTCCCGACGGCTCTTGATGGCTCCTAAACTTGGAAGATAGTTGACAAGATAGTCAAAAAGAAAAATATAGTCAGCCAAAGGATTGGCTCCTGAAGCTATCAGTTGAGCTCCTGAAAGCTCCCGACAACTCCTAAAGTGAGCAGATAGAAAGGAAAGCAACCAGAGACAGCCAGAAGATTGAATCCTAAAAGCGCCAAAAGATTGGCTCTTGAAGAGCTCCTAAGAGCTCCTAAAGTCACCCGAAGAGCTCCTGAAAGCTCCAGAAAAGCTTCTGAAATCTCTAGTAGAGCTCCTAAAAGCTCCTGACAGCTCCTGAACCTGCCTATACAACACAACAACAACAATAATGAAATTTCAAAACCACCTCTTGCCTCCCTAATGCCAAAGAAGACCAAAAGTATAAGGGAGATCTACCAAAATGAAAGGTATGATTAAGAATTTGATGAGAGTGAATTTTGTATTATTTTCTCATGGTGATCTAGTTTATTTTGAAGAAGCTATGAAAGAGGAGAAATGGTGTGAGGCCATGGATGAGGAAATAGATGCAATAGAAAGGAACAACACATGCAAGTTAACAAATTTTCCTCCCAACATGCAAATTATTAGAGTGAAATGGGTCTACAAGACCAAATGAAATGCCGAAGGAAGAATAGAAAGGCACAAGGCAAGATTAGTTGTCAAGGGGTACAAATAACAGTTTGGGAGAGATTATAATGAGAAATTTTCCCCTATTGCAAGGATGGAAACCATGTGGGTAGTCATATCAATTGCATCCCAACACATGTGGAAGGTATTTCAAATGGATGTGAAGTCCGCCTTCCTTAATGAAGTGTTGAAAGAAGAGGTTTATGTGGAGCAACCTTTCGGATATGAAGTTTTGGGTCAAGAACACAAAGTGTATAGGCTGAAGAAAGCTCTTTATGGGTTGAAGCAAGCTCCACAGGCATGGTACAATAGGATTGACTCATATTTGATGAGCAATGGATTTAGAAAAAATGATGGTGAGCCAACTTTTTACATCAAGGTAGCAAATGGTAAGGTTTTGATTGTTGTCTTGTATGTAGATGATTTAGTTTTCACTGGGGATGATGATTTATTCATTGTTTATTTTAAAGAGGCCATGAAAAGAGAGTTTGAAATGACAGAATTAGGTCTCTTGAGACTTTTTCTAGGCATAGAAGTAAAAAAAAATGGATGATGGTATATTTATCTCTCAAGAAAAATATGCAAATGAGATTTTGAAGAGATTTAGGATGCTTGAAAGCAAGATTTCCCCCACTCCAACAACCATAGGTATGAAGTTGAGCAAGAAAGATTGCAGTAGCAATGTGGATCCAACCATGTTTAAGAGTTTTCTTAGAAGTTTAATGTATTTTTAACAACAATTAGGACTGATTTAATGCACAGTGTGAGTCTTATTTCTAGATTTATGGAGACTCCAAGGGATACCCATTGGCAAGTGGGTAAAATAATCATGAGGTATGTGAATGGCACCAAAGGATATGGCATTTTGTACACAACAACACATATTTTTGGGCTGGTTGGATACACAGGCAGTGATTGGGCAGGAAGTTTGGAAGATAAGAAGAGCACATCAGGCTATGTGTTTCATTTGGGTTTAGGAGTCATTTCATGGGATTCTAAGAAACAACCTATAGTTTCCCTATCTATAGTAGAGGCCAAGTATATAGTAGAAAATGCAACAAATGTCAAGCTATTTAGCTAAGAAGAATCTTGGCAGATTTGAAGGAAGAACAAGAAGATGAAACAATAATCTTTTGTGACAATGTTTCATCGATAGACTTGATGAAAAATCTTGTGTTTCATGGAAGAAGCAAGCACATTGAAATCAGGTATCTTTTTATTAGAGAATTGGTTGAGAATGGTGAAATTAAAATGGTATTTTGCAGGTCTGAGTAGTAGCTAGCAGACATATTCACCAAGCCTTTGAGCAAGGATAGTTTCAAGTGCCTGAGGAGTAGATTGGGCATTGTTGATTTGGATTAGGATTGATCTTGTTTCGTCGGCTTAGGACCAATGGGGAGTGTTGGAAAATTGAATGCTCCTGAGCCTCTTGCTCTCACGTCAGATCCCCTATTTCACTTACCTGTCAAGATCCCCCAATTTCAACGACATTTTTTGGGATCTTTATCCTTACAGCTCCTAACAGACACTGAAGTAAATATGGTAGCTCATTTTGAATTCCAATTCAATGCTGGTAGGTGATTTCAAATTTTAGAGGGAATGTCTATTGAAGACAACAAAGAATTAAAGGTAGATTATTCTGTCAGTTGCAAATCTGGGAGAAGTTGAATTCTTGAGCAACAACAGTCAGAAGGGAATGTTCTTTGTTCTCTGTGTGATTCAGAGAATGTTTTCTGTGTGAGCTTATGAAAGCTTCTGAACAACAACAGTTGTTTGTTTTGTGTGTGAGCAAAGATTGCTCCTAAAGAGCTCTACATAGCTTCTCCCAGTGAGCTCCTAATAGCTCCTGAAGTTGTCTGTTTTGGTTGAGTAGTTGATTGCTCCTAGCAGATAGTAATTCATAGCTTAGAGTTTTCTTTCAGTAGTTTATGTTTAATCTTTCCTATATTGTTCATTTCCAATTTATTGAATACAAAAGGCAAATATTGCATGCCCAAATTTGTCTCCTTGATTTGTTTTGTTTATTCCATATTTGTGTATTCCCTTGGTTTGTTTTGGGGAAATAGAGCAGCAACTCTGTGATTTCTGTGCATATAGAAAAATTGACAGATATAAACTGTATTCTTTGGTGTGATCAGACTAAAACATTCAATGATTTGGAAAAATGTGATTATTGGAAACTCAACCTTTTATATTATTTTATTCTAATATTTTGTTTTGGCTTATTTGCAAATGATAATCGAATTGCATCATTGATGTTATCTCACTATTAAGTCAAGCTATGAACAAATCTCATCTTTAGTCATTCGATTTTCTTTTGTAAACATTAGTTTTGAAACCGTATTTCCCCAATTGTGCATGCGTAGTAATAGATGGTTAGATCTATATATTTTAGAAAAATGTAATTAGATTAAGTTTTATTTTATAAATTAATAATGAAAATATGTATCTCTATGTTGATGACAATGAGGTTAATCATAGGAATAAGTGTAAGACAAAATTATATGTTTATATTTAAAAGAATTATGTAAAAAATAGACTTTGTTTCTTTGTGAATTAATAAACAATTACTTGCAATAAAAATTCTTAGATGATATTTGAATGACTCTATTTATATTAAGTTTATTTTCTTATTGATTAAAAAAAACATGTTATCTATTTTTATGATTAGATAATATTTAAGATTTTGTTTTGAATGAATATGGTATTTAAATTGTGAATAAACAAAATTATTCTTTGAACTATTCTTTAAATATTGATTAGTGTTAAAGAAAGTTCTTGAGAGTTTGATTGTTTGAAGTCATCAAAGTGAAATTTTATTTGATATGTGTTATGGGATTTAAGTTTTCCAAAGCCTAGGGAATTCTTGATTGAATTGTTTAATCTATTTGAGTCAGGAAGTTCATTTGATTTAATTTATTATGGGGCTAGCCATGCATGTTGTTTTGTTACCTATGTGGTGATTGGAAGTAAAGTGTTTTAATTCATGATTGGTTTGTGAACATGATTCAAATTGTTTGTTCATGATGGCTATCCCTATTGTTGTCAGCTAGAAAAGTTTTGTATATAGGAAGAGTGGCTTTTGTTAGGGGCCAAAACCCTAAGAGGTTGTTAGGGTAACCTATCGAAAGTAGTTAATCCAATGAAAAATTTAATTTAATGTATTAGGGGTGGGGTAGTACTTCATTAAATAAATTCAGATAAATGATTTCCTCGCCTATCACCTTAGTGCTTGCAAAGACTAAGGTTAGGTTGAGATGGCCTAGAATGGCTTAGTCATTCCCTTTGTCCTCTCAAAAAGTGTTATGGTACCACATGAGTTCGTCTAGGGATCGGGAATCGGTAGAGATTGCCAGGGTAACTCAGGATGAGGGCCAGTAATCTAGGAAGATTCACCACGGTAACCTAGAACAACTGTGGGATGACACTCTTATCCTTATACATGTTTGTGGTCTCTTTCGTAGAGTCACCTTTGGTTTTGTTGTTGCCTCTAGGAGTTTGTTAGTGATCATGTGTGTAGTACCCCTCCATTTTGCTTATGTTTCTTGACAATATGTTTTTACTTTGATAGACCTTGATACTTTGTTTTTGATGTATTTGATTGCTGACAGTAGAGAAATGGTGGATTTATTTTATGATGTGGTGATACACTATTTGGATGGTGATTATTTGTGACATGCTTTATGTTAGCATAGATGTTTATTTGTGATGATATTGCTATATATGCTCATGGTAGTTCAATTGATATTTATTTCGTCGGTTCAATGTGACATTGTATTGGTGAAGAGAACGGTATTGCATCACTCACTTGCGAGTGCCCTGTGATTTCTGTGATTTTCTCTTCACGATGTGTTTGAATCATGGATTATATATATACATGTACGACATATGTTTGATTGTAGGATTGCAGGTATAGGACATTGGCTCCACCTGGCTTCATAGGTTTGAGTGTGTCTAGGCTCAACAATATTGTTGATTGAGAGATAGTAACAAGGTTTTTCCTAGTCTAGCCAAAAACCTAGTCACAGTGTGTCATCAGTTTATGTCCAATATGTTTGGTTGTCATGTCTACATTTGCGTTGTCAATTTTTATTTATTTATTCAAGGTTTATTTTATGAAAATTAATGTTAAATTAATGCTTTTAATGATTTTAGTGTTATTTAAGTAATTTTAAATAGTATTGCTTGAAGTCTTGTATTTAATTTAATTAATTTAATTTAATTATTTTGTAAAGTAATTTAATTCTTATGATTAAATTTATTTTATAAGGTAATTAGATTTATTAGATTAAATTTATTTTAGATATTATTATGTGGAATTGAATTTTAAATTACATATAGAATATAATACTAAATTGTGGAATTTTAAATTATTAAAATAACACAAATTATTTGTAATTATCAAAAGGGAAAATATCTAAAAGTTAGTTAAAAGATATTTTGGAATAGCCATGTGTGTGAGTAAAATTTATTATTCACTCTTGTTGAAAGATTATTCTCGAAGAGAATATTTGCAGCAAGAAGTCATTTCAAGGAAGAAAAAAAAGGAAATTGGCAGGGAAATTGTTTTTGGGGTTTTATTGGTTAAAAATTGGAAGAGGTTCTCAGGGAATATTTTGGCTCAGTATTTTGCATCTTTATGGAAGTGGAGATTTTGGAAAGGGCTTTGGAAATTGAACTCAAAAGGCGAAGCTTTGCTCCAACCTTCAATTCTTCAAGCTTCAGAAAAATAGGTTCCTTGTTATTTATTTATTTATTTTGTTGATTTGAAAAGATTGCCTGTACAAAAATTCAATATAGTAGAAGCTTTGTTAAAATTGTTAAATGGAAAGATTGCCTGAAGAAGAAAATTTGATTAAAGCTTTTATAGAAAAATTTATTGAAAACTTCTTTGTAGAAAAATTTGTTGAAAACATGCTTGTAGAAAACTTGTTGATAGCCTCTGTGTGTAAAATTACTATGAAGATGTTGTGCTACTCTAGAAAACCTTACAGTAAAATCAGAGAGCCTCATAGAAAATTATAGTTAAACAATAGAAAATTTCAAAAGAAAACAATAGAAAACCTCTGTAGGTTTGCAAATGAAATCCTCTAGTTAAACTGAGAAAATTGAAAACCTCTGTAAAAAAAATTTTCTAAATATTTTCTTAGAAAATCTTCTGTGAAAATTAATATGCCCGATGGAACAATTGTTTTGATAAATTTATATATATTGAATTGATATATAATATATATAAATTAGATGTATATTATTATTTTGTTCTAGGGAAATTTCCTGTAGGAAATTCATTTTAAATTTTATAACAGGAAAACGTTTTATAAAATTTATATTTTAAATTTATGCTGAAACAAAATTTCATTATTCGTACGATGAATGTTCTTTAAACACAAAGGAAATTTATATGTGAGGGAGGGCGATGGGGGCTACCCCATAGCTGTCCTCCACAATGGGAAACAGGTTGTGAGGCAGCGCTAATGCTGCCACACAGGTCGCGCCCCATGTGGGGAAATTGGTTGTCTTTAGCCTTCCCACCAAGCACTATGAATATAGTGTAGAAAAAAAAAGCCTTTCAATTTTGTTTTTAATAAAAAAAATTTATTAATAAATATAAACACTCATTTATATATATATGTATATATATATAATATGTGTTTTAAATTTTACGTGTGGAAAATACATGCAATTTTCATGAAGTAGATATTTTAAATAATATAATTTAAAAAGAAGAGATTGTTTTTAATTAATTAAAAATTGTAATTTAAATATATTTTTATATTTCGGTATATGTTGGAAATTATATGTAAATTTTAATATATTTAAAATTGTATATATATATTTAATATATATATTTTAAAAGTATATTTTAATAAAAGCATGCAAATGCATGGAGTAGTTAATTTTAAAATAAAATGATTTAAGAGAGAAAGTTGATTTATATTTAAATAGATATTGTGTTATTAAAATGTTTAAATGCACAAGTAGAGAAATTGATAATAAAACTAAACAATATATGTTTAAATAAATATTTAAAAAAAAATCATTTAAATGATTATTTTATTATGATGAATGCGATAAATGCATGGATTAGGAATTTGATTTGATTTACAATTTAATATTTTAAATAGAGAAATTGATGTTTGTTATTATGTGTTATTGTGAAGTTGGAGTTAAACTAATTGTTTTAATTTCCTTATTGTTTAAGAATGAAATTATATTTAAGTTAATTAATTTCAAGTATAGTGTTACTATTTTTAATTGGATTTAGGAAATCTAAATATTAAAACATTTAATTGCTTGATTTGTTTTAAAGTTGTGTTCTCTCCTGTTCACATTTATGGGAAATTTGGGGTTTATTGTGATTATAAGTCTTCTAGATGAAATTACTTTTGTGGGTTTGTTTGTGTTATGGTTTAGCCCATGAATTACCTTGGGAAGTGCACGTGGATGTAGTCCAATTTGAACACCCAGTTACTATGAATGGGATGTATGATTTAGTTTGAACACCCAGTTACTATGAACGGGTTGAGTTGACCTTTGTAGTATGGTCGATATTTGTTATCAAATTTTGTGCACCTTGTCTACACATGGTTTATAGTTTGACCCTAGTGTTGTTAGTAGGAGAGTGGCTCTTTGTGGGGGTACAACACACAAAGGGGCGCCAAGGGAACTCATCTAGGGTTTAATCAAGTGATAACTTAAAAGAATTAATGGGGAACTCACATATTAATAAAGATAATGAATGAATCTCTCTCATAGTTCATGCGCTTGTTTAGGCTTGAGGTGAGATGAGAAACATATTTTGTATGGGGGTCCGACAACTAGTAGAGGCATCTAGGGTAACCTAGGATGGGGGTCCGGTAGCCTAGGAAGGTTGCACCAGGGTAACTCATAGAAAATTATGTGTGACACTCTTCCTATGACAACAATTAGTTGTTTTGTACAAGTGGATGTACTTGATTTTCTTATTCTGGAAGCAATGTAACTATTACGTTGTGTCTTGTACTTGTATTGTTTAGTCTTGAGTTTTCCTGTGTCTAGTGGTTGTTGGTTTTGTCTAGGGAATATTTTTACTATCTCCTAGCATGGGGGGTGGACCTACGGGTACTACTTGGTTGGGTGGAACGTGCACCTTACACCATTGGGTCCCCAGTTCTTGTTTGTGACAATGGGTACTTCTTGATTGGAGAGCTCACGTGTGGATATGTACTTTCTCTTATGTCTCATTTGTATTAGTTGGATACCTTATTTATGCATCACTCCTTAATTGTAAATGAGGAGAATTCTTGTAACTTGTAATTATCATAATTTTGTACGATCTACCTCATTTGGAAATGAGTATTGTAATTGTAATATCAAATGCAATGTAAGAATGAATTGATATTGTACTTTATACCAATGTGATGTAATTTTCTATTATGGAACATGTCTGTTCTTAAAGTTTTTGAAAGTGAATCACATGCTATATGTTTAGTTACTTTTTTTGTTTATGGGATTTGCATGTAGTGCGTTGTCGCATGTCTTAGGGAATGTATGCATTAATGATGTTCATGTAACATGTAATAATACACTTCAAAAAAAAAAATTACACTTCTATAGTGATTGCAACATTCCTTAAGGTTACATGATGGGGCATGCCAATGTGATATAGATACAGTCATGTCATTATGTAACTGCTAGCCATGTGATGTTATATACTATTCTCTTATTTGTTTGATTGATTGGTGGACCTATCATTATCTCCTAGCACGAAGGGAGTGGACCTTAGGGTACCACATGGTTGGGAGGAATGTGCTTTTTCCTCCATTGGGTTCCCTTGCAGGTTATGTAGCTCGAGACAAGATTATTCTTGAAAGGTTCTTGGATTCACTTTGTTCATGGAGTTGGATGCTGAGCATGCTTGTGAATGAGATGAATGATTGTACACGATCGTCATTCATATTGTATACTATCTTGATATGCTAGAGTGAATCTATTGTAATGTAACTATGATGTAACAAGATTTATCATAATCTCGCTTGATGTATTTGGAATTTAACTTGATTCCATCATGATTTGTAATTGTACCATTCATTTGGAATATAGTTTATCTTTGTGTTTTATGTTAATGGATTTGTAATGTGATGTTTACTTGTATTTGTTTAAGTAACGTTGTCATGGGACCCTGAGAGCATTTGTGTTTATGTACTTTTGTACTTATGTTGTTATCAAATGTTTAAAAAAATAAAATTGTTCGGTTATATTGTTATATATGTGTTTTTTTTTGGGTTCCCTGTCAGGGCGTTACAAAAAACATTTACCTCACTAGCACTTGCATCTAAAGGAGGTTCAAGGATTATGTTGATAGAAAATTATATGTATCTTAATATGTTAGAAATTACGTGTTTGTGCCTGGGTGTGTATGGATTAAACAATTAATAATTAGTGCTAAATAATAGAATGAAATAAACTTAGACAAATTTATATTTTTTCTTAAATAAATTGGATAAATTATTTGATTTTGAAATATTTGCATGCAAATTTAAAACATAACAAAATGCATATGAAAATGAAAAGTTGACATCAAATTGAAAAAAACACTTTGAATGAAAATATAATGTTCCCATCTACTTGTAAAATCAATATATATGTGCTTTTGCATGATCATTGAGATTTTGAAGGCTTTCACATGATATTTTGAAAGATTTTACTATCAAATGATAGCTGATTTACCATTAATAGATATCCTAAGATGTAATCTCTAGCACACAATCCTTGAAAACATTATTGTTTTCATAGTTCTTGTAGAGATATTCCTCCCTACCTTGATCCTTGAGAGAGCCATCTTAAAGTAAATCCCCTTATCAAGTAGTGCACTTGAGGTTCTTTACACTCTCTTTCCAGGGAGTGATATCTTTGCTGTAAGAAAACCATAGCAAACGCCAAGTACTTCACACAAGCTTTCGCTAATATACAATGCCTTACCATATTCAAATTCTACAAATCCCCAGCTTTCCAGCTTATGCAGTTCAATAATTGGAGAAAAAAATTCATGGGAACTGAGCATTGATTTCACTTGCTAATTCAAAGCTTGACTTTTTACTAGGATTCAACCTCGTGTTTTGAATCAAAACTCATTGGTCCATTTTGTAGAGATATTAGGATAATAAAAATGTTAAGTTCATACGATAATGATGCCAAAGACTTTCTATCGTGTATCATCTCCTAAGAGGACATCCATTATCATGTAATCTTAATATCATGGACTTAAGATATGATCCACACAAAACCTATCAAAAAACCAGGATATAAAACCAGTATGGGAATAAAATAAACATCCACCAACCACCTTGGAAAGGCATAGTCTAAAACCCACACTAGCATTGACAATGTAATTGCATGAAAGAAAAAAAAAGTAATAGATTGTCTTTCATTTTATTTGTTTGGTATTTAATTTCTGTACTATTATTAGGGGAGAGGATCCAATAGTTGTGCACCCTAATTTCACGCTTCCAATTATCTTACGTGGAAATTTCAAATCACTCCCAATTTTATACAATAGCTTACCTGGCAAGTCCCTTTCTTATAACTAAGGTTTCAAGGCCACATCATCAAATATGATGCCACATGAGCATGCTTTTTGTCAAGGTGTCCAAAAAGGCCCAAAAAAAAAGTAAGACCAATACTTGTGCATTCACAGTTCATGTTTTATTGAGCGTTAATGTGGAATCACATGATTGGTTACTTTTTAGATCAAAGGAATACATTTTGTTTAATTATGGGTAGTCATCATCAACACTAACAAATTTAAAGTCACAACTATTGGTCCAATATTGATAAAAATATTGGGCATTATATACTTATAATTCTTGTATTTATAGGAATAGAATATTAGAACTTCTAGATAATCACCCATCTTAATATTACTCTTAATTCAAATATGCTTAGTTATTAAATTTCAATTAAATTATTTAATAATGATATTCTAATTTTTAAAATTAAAATGATTAATAACATTATCTAATTTTTCTATTTAAATCTTTAGTAATGGTACTATATACTTCCTTACAACCTCCTTTATCTTCAAATGTTGATACTCTTTTTCTTTTAGATTCAAATTATTAATAGTATTATCGTATTTTTCTATTAAAATATTTAATAATGGTACTATATACTTATAACCTAAATCTTCAAATGTACTACATTTTTCATTTAGATTAGAAATTAATGCCTTGGTCCACTACTAAGAAAATAAATATGAATTACAATTAATTTAAGTGTTTAATTGAATGAATAATAAATAACAATTATATTTAATTTAAGTTATAGTGAGGACCCCTTTTCAATGCTTTCAATTCATTTAGTCAAGCCTCTATGTAAAGATACTTTTACACCTCCAAGTTCTTCTACTTACATTTTGGTATAATGAGTGAGACTCCATTTGTCACACCCTTTTCTTTAAGTTATTTGTTTATATCCAAGGCCTTTTTAATCCCTCTTAGACCTGTTTAGTTGAAAAATAGATGCTTTATGGTTTAGGACATAGAAAACCACTTTTCTCCAACTAACATTCAAGGATGCCCTAGAGATCTTAATCTAATTATGATGATGAGAGGAAGAGATCTAAAAGGGGTCCTATCCTAGGGGATGATTGTAAATTAATGAGGGGTTCACCACCAAGTAGGAAGTTGGAAAGACAAATTCAATGCAAGGTATAATGCAAAACCCTAGTTCAATGCAAAACTTCACTAGATGACCTAAAAATGTATGAAACAATTAGAATAAGAAACTGTAGGATGAGATATGTGCACCTGGAAGTCTGAAGATAACTTATTGAAGCTCTAAAATGCTAGAAAATCTAACTTTTTGACCTACTAGGACTCATTTTCCAATCTGGGTGAATTAGTCCTAGATTAGGGTTTCTATACAAGAACAAATTTTGGGAAAAAGGGTATCCAAAACTACAAAAATCTAAAAATTGATCTAAACTGCGACTAATTCACCAGAAGTGGTGAATGAGTCCAATTAGGGTTTTTTGGAGCTTTAAAATCTAAATTTGGCCTTCAATGTCTACTCTTTCTATTCCTCTTTATTTTTGGATCTAAAACCCTGATTTTGGGGCTATAGGTGACTTTTTGGTGAAGATTACAACCTTGCAAATGGGGAGACAACTCCAACAACTTTCTCCAATCTTGTAACCTAATCTTCAATGATCCTTCAAGTCTTCAAAGCACCTAGATCTGCAATTACAAAGAGAGAGAGAGAGATAGAGAGAGAGAGAGAGAGTTGATTGTTAGGGAATAAGGGTTTGCCTTGGTCAAACCCCTTGTAGGTAATTAAACCAAATGATGAGATAATGAAATGAAGGCATGAAACATGAAACAAAGAACATGAATCATGGACAATAATACCTTTATTGATGCCTTGTAGATGATTTCTTGTAAATCTGTAATTCAACATGAAATGGCCATGAAGGATGTAGATCTTGATCTTGACAATAGGAGTAGAACAATGCTTGATCTTGGATCTTCAATGCTACATCACAACACTAGCTCAATAACATGCTTGATGCTTGATGTCACTCGCATGATGATGGATCTTGAATTGCTACAAAAATTGAGAAGAATCTATCCCTGAATTCCTTAAAAATGATCTTGAATGCTATCTTGATGATCTTGTAAAGTCTCATAATGCCTAACTCTTGAGTGCTTGACTTGATATCATGAAGGCTTATGTGAAATAGTGATTTGAGAGCTCATTTATATAGGAAATCCATCTAATATCCCATGTATTAGATCCCAAAGTCTGACATATATAAAATTTGAAGCTAAAACCCAATTTTTCTCGCTTAAAACCTTGAAAATAGGCCAAATGGGACTCATTTGCCAAGTTGGGTGAATGGGTCCCACTTGGATGGGACTCATTTGAACCCAAAGTGGCGAATGGGTCCCACAGGGTCTATTTTGATTGCTAAAGTGTCGAGGAGTGTGTAAATCAAGTTTATATGTTGATATTGTCAAGTTTTTGATCAAAATATTCCTTGGGATGCACAATATAGGGTAATAAGTGCCTATTAATGATGATATAAAGGTCATAAATGTAGTAGGTGATATAGTAGGGACACCCTCTGCTAGATACACACACTTACAATTCACAAAAATAGATTTCAAACATATTCAAAATAACCCACATGCTTCCTTTTATTGAAATCAACAACAAATTACATACAATTATATCTCATCATAAAAATCTGCAACAAACTTGGCCTCTCAAACTCTACAAAAAAAAATTCCTCTCTTTTCTCTCACACTCTCACAAAAATTTCCTTCACAAGCCCCTCTCATGGGATGAGATCTCTCAATTTCCCCTAAGAGAAATCTACCTCAAATCTGTAGCAATTTTTTATTTTTTATTATCTTCTCCAATTGCAAATTCTTTTCAAATTCTCGCATGAGGCATTGAAGGGTCTTTGAAAACCTTTCATTTCTATTGTTGTATGTAGCACTTAGAATGAAAATGACTCCAACCAAATTGATATTTCAAAATATTAATATTAAAAAAATTAAAATCCCTCCAATAGTACCTTTGATTCTACATACACAATTTTTTTAAAAAAATTTCTCTTATGCAATTGCAACAAAGTGCACCAAAGGCTGAAAAATGACTTTTTGCATAACTTCTTTCCAAAAGCTCCTCTTTTCATGAAATTTTTTCAAGATGTGTAAAATAACATTCCTAAGCTTTCCACCAAGCCATTTTGTCCCAACACTAATAAAACTCCAAAAAATAATTTTCTTCAAAATCGCTAGCCGAGAATAGAGAAAATTAAATTCTCCCAAACCATGCAAGATATGGCTGCAAAATCTTCACCATTAAATCTAGGATGCTTTTAAAAATATTCCTATGTAAGGATTCATCATGAAAGCTTACCCATTTCCTGAAACAATTTTTTTTTGTGTGATGTTGATTGCGTCTATACCTGGATGCTCCTACATCAATAGGGCCCAAAGTCCAAAGTGAAAGTGTAAATAAATATACTTTACAACATTAAATTAAGGCCAAATTGGGTCTATTTATCTTAGAAAGGCCCTAAATCCTATGTGAATGTATAAAACACATTACTACTCTAGATTAGGTCCACTTAGTTTACAAGCCTCCTAAATTTAATGTGAAGGTGTAAATAAATACACTTTACAACACTAAATTAAGGAAAGGTTAGGTTTATTTAGCCTTAAAAGGGCCCAAAACCTAATGTGGATGTGTAAAACTCATCACAACATTAGATCAAGGTGATATCAAGTCCAATTTATCATTAATTAATCCTAAATTAAGTGTGAAAATGTACATGATGACATTTTTTGACACTACAAGACCAAACCATATATTTCCCTAAATACTTTAGGTCTCTCTTTATTCTAGATTATAAATTATCCTACAAACATGTACTTATCTTTGACACATGATATAGATTTATCTTATTACTCATGGTTTCCTTGTAGTGAATCTAGTGGTTTATTAACTAGAAAAACATTTTAACTTTCTTTATTTTAACAAAAAGAACATACTAAGTTATTTGAAAAACATATCAAAATATGGAAGATGGATTTTCCATTTAGCATAAAGAGATAGAAGATTGAATATTTTACTCATTTCTTTGATAAGATAAGAACATTGAACAAGTTTTTATTTAAATCATAACATCATTCCTCTATATCAAAAGTACAAAAATTTTCATCAAGTATTACATCTTTCAAGATTGGATCAATTTACAAATGTCATATCATAGATGTGAAGTACAATATATTAGAATAATAATACAATGCTATATGAAAGATCAATGTGATGTCTTTGATAAACCAAGTCTTTGGTATAATGGGTGATCCCACAATACTAGTTTACAATTTTTGGCCAAACTAGACACTGAAATAATTTTTTCTAACTAAATCTTCACTTTCAGGCACTTATAGCGGCTAAACCGTGAGGAATTTGAAGATGATGCAAAATAGTGATTTGTGAAATATTATTTGTAGATTCAATTTTTTTTTTTTCAATTTTTTTGGAATTAGATTGCACTTCTTTTTCCATCTCCTTCGAAAACTACTTTTTTTCTTCAGTAAACACCATTTTTAACGAGTGACGCTCACTGTATAACACATAAATTTTATTCCATGAAGGATAAAATTATATATTTTTTGAATTTATATTTGTAACTATGATATCTAGTGCTTCCAATTGGTTTCATAGTGTTTTATTGAATATTTTTCCTTAATCAAGTTTCGAAGTCAAACCAATTACAATTCAGACATAGGCAGACCGTATAACACAAATTTTTTTATATGCATCGAAATTATTATTTTTTTGTTGGATCAAGGACTTAAATATTTGGTGCACTCATATTTTTCAAAAAAAAATTTGATAATCTTCTATTTTCCACATGTGCAGAACATAGAGCTTTATTTTTCAGTGAAAAACCTACATTCACAAGAAATAAAAAATAAATATAATAATCAAATTAAATTTAATTAAAATTATACTTTTTTGGAAGCTTATAATAAGGATTGCATACTTACCAAAAAAAAATTAAATCAAAAGTAAATCAAAAGTGGTTTTTTATCAACATTTTGATAGGTGTAAAGGAGACTCTGTTATAGGTATGGTTTAAAACTAGCGGGGTTCTATCCAAGGGGGCTTGGTCTAAGGTGGTTTGATCAAACCCTCTTCAATTGGAATCCTTTAAATGGAACTTTTCAAGGTTTAAATCATTATATTTTCTAAAAATATGTGATTTAAGCAAAAATCAAGATCTCCCATAAAGTGTAAACCACTATTGTAGCAGCACCTGTATCTCAATTGAAAGAGGGAGACAATCGCTCAAGTGTTTTTCCTCCAACCACAAACTGATAGTCCCTTGCACACCTTCCATTTGGAAGTGGACCTACCCTTCATAGGAGTAGCATATCCAAGGAAACTCCAAGATCGTCATGCCATCTGAAAACTAGAGGCGTCTATTAAATAAAAACAAATTTTCATACAAATCTAGATACCCTCTAGCTAAGTATGACATATTTGATCGATTTGTAGCATTAGACACTATGAATCGACAATGCAAGTTGTGATTTTGCATTACTTTGTCTAGATATTTAATAATAAAACAAGCATGTTACATAAGATATTTGTGTTGTATGTCCACACATCTCTTTCTCAAACTGGTTATCAACAAATTGTATTCACATTCAATTTTAAAAAATTAGACTAAATGTCAAGAAATATTTTCATATGAAGTCATGATCTATCCTTAACATTCACCAAAAACATGTTTCAACCACTTAATTATTAAGTAAACCAAATCCAATCTATAATCTAAACTCTCATTGGTGGATATTTTTGTCCTAATTATTGTGCCCCAACTTTTATTTTTGATGTAAAAAAGGACACGAGTTTTCATAAGCATATGTTCATACATACATACATACATGTACAAATCTTATAAATACATATATATATATCTTATAGAGATAAATGATTTGATGAAGATTTTATATAATACTAAAGAAGATAATAAATTTGTTGTAAATATTAGGATTAAAGAAGTGCAAGAGAATATTGGTAGTCCTAAAGAAAGTCTAGTAGTGGAACCAACAATCTCATTTTAATATTTATTTAAGTAATTAGAATAACATAACATATTTAATTGAGTAGAACAATAATAGAGTTGATGTGGGATTTAAGGGAAGTTAATGAAAAAAATTACGAAAATGAAAAGAAAACACTTTAACCATTTTTAGAGAAAATGGTTCTAGAAAATTAAAGGAAAATAACTTTTTTTTTAGGGTATTGGAAATCCTAATTTCAACCCCTCACTCTTCTCTTATATCACTATAAAGAAATTTAGAAAAATAGCATTCAAAATTAAATTAAAATTTTGTAAATTGGAGTAAATTATAGACATTTAACAAAAGACTTATCAAAAGAAAATTTGAAATATTGAAAGGAAATATTGAGTAGTTAATTTAAGAGAAAATACATAGTAATTTTAGGGTCAAGATTAAGGGAATATTTTATAATATAATTTTACTGTTTAAATTTTCCTTTGTATAAACATATTAACGATGAAATATTATGCAAGTCATGTCATGCCAAGTTCAAAATTTGAAGCACAAGTCAAGAGTATAAGTCATGTTAAGCCAAGTTAGAAACTTGGAGCTCAAGTCAAGAGTACAAGTCATGCATATAGTACAATTCATGTCAAGCCAAGATATGAACTTGGAGCTCAAGTCAAGAGTACAAGTCATGCATATAGTACAATTCATGTCAAGCCAAGATATGAACTTGGAGCAAGTCAAGTAAAACACTTCAGTGCAAGTTAAGCTAGAAACTTGAAGTACAAGTCAAATCAAACATTTGGACTATACGTTAAGTCAAATCAAACATTTGAACTATAAAATAACATAAATTATTACCACTTTTTATTATATATTTGATTTTTTATGAATTTTTTGCATTCTAAAACAACAAATTTATTTGCAAATAAAACAATTTTGAAGTGTGAAAACATAGCCTTAAATAAAGCGCACACAAAAACTATCCTATCATATTGCAAAGAATGTAAATATTTTAAATACTTAACACATTTATCTTTTATTTTGTCCTAATGTGAAGCTAAAGGTATATATATAATTTTGATATTTTTTCTTTAATATTATTTAGAATCTCAATAATTTCATATTTTATAATTTTTTTATTTGTATATTTTTCATAGACTTGTATATGACTCTTCATTTTCTCATTTAATGTAGATTTTTTTTTTTTGTTGTTGAAATTTTAAGTTTTAAACAATTTTTTTTTGTCTCACTCTTAATGCATCAAAATACTTTTAATTGTATGTGTATATATTTTTATGGGGAAAAACTTGTCTTTTTAAGTTTCTTAGCAATGTAGGTGTTAGTTAAAATAGAGCTTACGCGTAGATATTATTTTGATGATTTTTCTTTAAAATTATTTAGAATGTTAACAAATTTCTTATTTTATAAAAAAATGATTTTCATATTTTTCGTAGAATTATAAATATGTAGTTGAAAAGTGTTATTTTTTTGTTCTTTTTGATATGTAGATATTTAATTTCTCATTTATGTAGATAATTTTTGTGAACAAATCTCTTGCACTTTTAAATTTCTTAATAATTTAAGTGTTAGTTGAAATAAAAAGAAGTAATTTTTAGGTTAAAAGAAAATCATATAGACATTAGAGTTGCTATTCAAATTTTAAAACAAATATTTAAAAAAATTCAAATCAATCAAATTAATGACACATTTTAATCAAATAAATTACAACAACAAAAAACTAATCATTATTTACTAATATTTATTTTTTGGATAACTATTTAAACTCTCTTAAATCACGGTCTTGTATTTTTTGCCACCAAAATTTGAACTCCTATTGAAGTGTTATTACGAGTGTTCTTATAGAAGATAAAATCTCTCATTTGTAACCTCAGTGATTTAAAACTCCCATAATTTTTTTTACTTCAATTAAAAAAAAAATTTCAAAATCCCTATTGAAGTGTCAAGTAAGAAATATTCTTATAAAAGATAAAATCCTTTATTTGTGATCTCACTCATCAATAGAGATTTACCACAATTGGAAAAAACAAAACAGATTCAAAATATGATAAAATATAGGTCAAACAAATAAACCGACTAGAAGGTCAAACAAAACTATCGCCATCTTCCGCTTCTCTTTCATGGTCCCGCAGCATTTCCACCGACGCTTGAATTTGTTGTGCATTTGCCTCGGCTATCCCTTCCAACAACTGCACAACTTGAGCCATGCTTGGCCTGGCATTCTCATCCTCCTGAATGCATAACATACTTGCCATAACAGCTCTTCTGACCTCTTCTCCATCTGCCTCTTTTGATATCTTCTCATCAACAACAGCCATGAGGTTTCCCTTGTGGATTTGAGTTGCAGCCCAGGGAGGGAAGAAATATGTACTTGATTCCTGCACTGTCAAGTCGATATTTCTGCGCCCTGATATTATTTCCAGCAGCGTCATACCAAAACTATAGACGTCTGCCTTGGGAGTGATGGGCAGCCCGGAGATCCATTCTGGAGCCAAATACCCACGCGTTCCTCTTGTGGTGGTCAGAACGCGGCTGAAATCTCTGCCCACAAGCTTTGCCAGCCCAAAATCAGCAATCTTTGGGGACAAGTCGCCATCAAGGAGAATGTTTTCGGGCTTAATATCGCAGTGAATGATACGGTCTCTGCATTCCTGGTGTAGATAAACTAATCCTCGAGCAGTGCCCAATGCAATCGCGAATCTGGTCTTCCAGTTCAACACCTTTCCTTCTTCTCCTCCCTTGTTGCGAAATAGCAGAGAGTTTAGAGAGCCGTTGGGCATATACTCATACACCAACAGCCTTCGAGAACCCTCTGCACAGAATCCCCGAAGCACCACCAGATTCACATGCTGAATGTTGCCAATGGTGCATATTTCGGCACGGAATTGCTTTTCTGCTTGTGCCGAGCGCTCTAACTTTTTTACAGCGACTTGGGTGTTGTCTGGCAGAGTTCCTTTGAACACAGACCCGAATGCTCCGCTCCCCAACTTATGCTTGAAATTCTTAGTTGCAAACCGCAACTCTGAGAAAGTGAACATCTTGAGGGACGCTGGAACATCCTCCTCTTCCTCCGCCGCCGTTGCCTTCTTCTGACGCTTCCGCAGAATAAACCACGCGAACAGTAGAGCAAAAGCAAGCGCAAGGGCTCCGGCGGTCGCAGGAACTAAAATACGAAGCATGACGGATTTACTTCTTCTTCTCTGTTTGGATTCGGACCTGTCTAGCAGCTCAGAAGCGGCCACACGAATGAAAACTGATTGGCCGTCAGAGGTGTCTCGCACATTTAACAAGTCCCCAAACCACAAACGGCAAATGGGTATGGTAGAATTAGTCACAACAAAGGCCATGCAGGAGCAATTTCTGAGACATGCAAGCCGGCATCCTTGCAGCGTTTGCATCGTGGTGTAGGAAACCGCTTGATTATCGTCCAAATAAGTGTCCGTCACTTCCCGGAAACCGTCAGTTGTGCCATTTGAGGTAGAGCATTGCAATGGTCTCCTCCTGACACAACCGCTTGACCACCATTGTTTTGAATCCCAGGCACGATTGTCCCTTGGCCTGAACCCCTCCAGACATCTGCACGCATCGTACGCATTGCTTGTGCTGTACCCATTGGACTTTGCATACGCATTACATGCTGCATAGGCTCCACACACGTTATACACATTGCATTGATCTCTGGGTGTGAAGCCATTCAGATTCCATCCACCCTTTTCCCCCAGAAAGTATCTTCCTATTTCGCCGTTCTCTCCCATGACTACCCTACTCATTATCATACCTGAGGGAATCAACAAACAGTACATTAGTGAAGGGGAAAGCGTTACGAACTCCAGTCCAGCATACCCTGGCATGTTTCTGAAGTGCCCGCCACTCCACTCTCCTGTAGACCAGTACTGAACACTGTTGGAGAGCAACAGAAACTGGGTCCTCCCGGGGGATGGATCCATTCCATAAGAGAATGGCCCGGGGGCAGGATCCGTAGAGCTCTTCCAAGAAGTCAATTTCATGCCTTTCCACATCTTCATCCCGGGCAATAGTGTGTCTCCTGGATATCTGAAACTCTCCCAGACGATCTCGGACCCGTTTTGAGCACCCAACATAATTAGATTACCATTGTCCAGCATCAATGCGCGGGACGCTCTCAAGCTGTTGTTGGATGACCAAATCGATTGCCCATTTAAATCAAACAGCCTGAGACGACCGTCTCTCGAAAAGTTAAGGACGCCAGGCGTATTTACGATAGGGGTCTCCCTGTTAGCCACCCAAACCACCGTCTTCTCGGCGATCTGGGGAAACCAGATGCCGACGTACCACCTATTTGTTCCGTTGGGACTGAAAAATCCCAACGCGAACATGCCATTCTTTGAAATGAGGGTCTCCTTCCTAGCAAGAGAGGCGCCCAACGGAAGGGTATCTCTTTCCAGGGAGTGACATCTTTGCAGTAAGAAAACCATAGCAAACGCCAAGTACTTGACACAGGTTTTCACTAATATAAGGCGCCCTCCCATCTTTGAATTCTACACGTCCTTAGCTTTCCAGCTTATGTAGTTCGATAACTGGAGCGAAAAAATCTTGGGCACTGAGTGTTGATTCTAATTGCTGATTTAAGTAGGCAAGCCTAAGAGAGAAGAACGTAGTCGCTCACCGAATTCAAAGCTTGACCTTTTACCAGGATCCAACCGCGTGCTTTGAATCAAACGCTAGAGCTGTGGAGATGTCAAAAATCTTGAAGTTAGTACCGGATACCAGAGACTTTCTGCCGTATATAATCTGCTAAAAGGACATCCACCAACATGTAATCGTAATATCAAGGGCTTAATAAATTACCCACACAAGACCTGTCAAAAGACCAGCACAAAAAACCCACACTACGGAAACGAAAAAGACATCCACCAACGACCCTGGCAAGGCCTGGTCTAAAACACACATTTCTATTGACGACAATGTAAGTGCGTGAAAGAAAACAAAACGAGAATCGGATTGTCTTCTTTGATTTTATCCATTAACTGCATAAGAATTCAATTTTATCCATTAACTGCACTGTATATAAGAATTCAACTAATATTGGAACTTCTCAATGATTAATATTCCTCTAACTCAAATATACTTAATTATCAAATTTTTGTTAAACTCTTTAATAATCATATCTTAATTATTTAAATTAAAATAATTAATAAAGTCGTCCATTTTTCCTATTAAAATCTTTAGTAATAGCACTATACTTGCTTACAACCTCCTTTATTTTCAAATGTTACTATACGTTTTCATTTAGATTAAAATTATAAATAGAACTTCATCCTATTTTTCTATTAAAAACCTTAGTTATGATACTATATTTACAACTTCCTTTATCTTCAAATCCTATACTTTTCCATTTAGATTATAAAATAATGTTTTAGTCCATTTCAAAGAAAATAAAGATAACTTACAATTAATTCAAGTGTTTAATTGAATGGTTAATAACAATTAATTTAAGTGTTTAATTTGATGATTACTAAATAACAATTAGATGTAGAAAAATATGTTAAAAAATGTATTTAAAAGTTTTTTTTCCTCAATTTGCTAATGTCAATGATAAAAATATTTTTGTTTAATTATGATAGGCGATCAAAATTAAGACTGAAAATTGATTTGTATTATGAAGCTTATCATGTCATTTGGACTAATATCTTAATTAAATAGGTTTGAGTTACAACTGCATTCTAGTCCAAGAATTTTTTTTACTATGTGAGCTAGTTCACCTAACATGTAATGAACTTGCAAGATAAAAAATGTGAATTGATAGAAGAAGAAAATATAATATTTTTATTACCTTTGCAATGTCACTTCAAAGGGGTAGCCTCAAAATACAACATACACTCCAAATTATAAATATTCAAGACGCGTTTCATTTCAAAATTTAATAGAACATATAGAATGTTACCAAAGATAACTACTACCATCATATGCATGTGGTACAAATACTCCATTGTAACAACTAGTGGAATGAATTATAAAGTATATGCACCCTCCTTTACTTAATAATATCTAAGAGATATTGAAAAAGCATGTGCACCTAGCCAATACTAGCTAACAAATAGTAGAATGGGGTTCATAATATTGCCTCCCCATTTGAAAATATTTTTCCTCAAAGGTTGAGATGAAGAAACCTAGAGAGAATGCTAGTGAGTTCCCATATCACAAAGTTAACTTGGAGGTCCTTCCACTAGACTAAGAAATACTTAATAGAACTACTATGATGGTGCTTGATGCATTTTTCCAAAGTAATCTCAATTCTAATTGTTGGAAATTAATGTGTCTCAACCTTAATTTTTTTTAAGTTTTTGATTATTTAATATTATGCTAGACACCAAAATGGGTTGTGGATTTATTTATCACAATATGTGTCATGTGCCAATACTTTATTGAAATTGTAGGAGGTTACATAAAATTAATATATTTAGTAAATTTGGAGTGACCCTCTTTTGTGGGATTTATGATAGTCTATAGTTGATTGCTATGATGTATAAGAGCCAATAATAGAGGGAGTTATTGGGAATCTTGACTACAACTATAACAAATGCAATAATCAAGATTTGAGGAGATTGTGAAGCCAAAAATAGAGTTCTATATTTGGGGAGTTTATGATGACATAGGGTAGGTGTTAGGAATTTATTATTTTACAATAGGTTTGATTCCCCTTGACTTGGGCATTGAATTTTTCTACCTAATTTGGGCACCACATTCGATATTGGTTTTATCTTATAGTTTTAGATTTTGATTAGTCATTTCATTCATTTAAATATTTGATAAAATGGTGCTAGAGAGAGTAGTCTGAGTATAAGAGTTTGCATGTATATACTTGTGTTATTGGAATGTTACCAAAATTCTTTCAAGTTTAATTGCTAGGAAAATACTCCTATAAATACTTGCACTTTAAGTGTGTTGTAAACTTTTTTAGATTTTACAATACATTATGAAAGTTTTAGATTGTGGGATTTTTCTCTCAAAATATTTTCTCATCAATCAATACATTGATTATATCATTTATTTATTTATGAATATTTTTCTCTACCTTCATATTTTTTTAAATCTAATTTAATGTTATTTGTATATCACTCCTAATATTGGAATTTAAATTTGATTATGCACACCTTCCATTCTCATCCAAATCCAAGTAGTTATGTTAGATTGTGAAGTGCAATCCCAATCACTTTCTCAATAAAAGAGACATGAAAAATTAATTGGGTCTAAAAATAAGGTGGGAGAAATAAGTTGTATACCACATCACCAATCTATTGGATCACTTGATAAGGACCATTAAAAATGGGACCCAAAATTATGACCATAACTTTCTTCTAATGAAAGTTGATTATAAGACTAGAGACATAAAAAATTTAGCCTTAAGTAGTTGAGAGATTTATTCACACTCGGCCATAGTGATGTCAATTGTTACAACCTTATAATATCTTAAAACATAAGTCAATAAATATGGTGGGGTGTACCATAAAGAACCTCATAAGGGGTCATTATGGAAGTACTATTATTAGTGTTAGTATACTACCACTTGAAATTATCCCAATTGCTTAAACATAAAATAATTTGTCTCCACATTTTTGAGTATATCAATTTTACCATGAATTTGTGGTAATAACCTAAAATCATATTTAAGGTAATTCTGCACAAATTAAATAATTATTGATAGTATTTATTTGTAAAATATAGATTATAATCATTAACAATAGAGTAGGGTATCCCATGTAGTTTGAAGATAAAACCAAAAAGTGTTGAACAACCACAAGAGTAGTGTAAGGGTGAGATAATGTACAAAAATGAGAATTTTTATTCAAGAAGCACCAAAATGACATGTTTACCACCTAAGAGTGGAAGCTACACAAAAATGTTGGTGTAAATCTAGGTATTTTACCTATCTAGGTCCTATTTACATTGTTCAGTCCACTTAGGTCCTAGTTGCTTTTTCTAAAAGTCTTAGTTGTCCAGATAATATCTTATCATATCTTATCTAGTTGTCTTTCATTTAATGAATGTGTCCTAGGTCATTTAATGTTGAGTCATGTCATTTAATTATGACACACTCATTTAATGATGGTACATCATTAGACCTTGCCTATATATAAGAAAGACATCATATGTACATTGTAATATCATATTTAAACAACAATCAAGTTCATTATAAAAATATTTCATCCACAATCATAGCATAATATTTCTATCATCTCTCTTGTGGTTGTTATTTTATCTTGCAAGTGATCCTTGAGTGTTGAGGAGTTTACCATAAACTCCTACATGGTATTAGAGCTTTAGTGCCGCAGATTTCTTCCCAGATTTGAGGGACTAATCTTGGTGCAAAATTTTTGCTAGGTGTGAGTTAGAGTTTCAAGAACCATTCTATTGAATCTAGGGTAATGGTTTCATATATTGTCTGATTTATGAGGGTTTTATTAGGAAAGGATTATCATATCCAAGAAGTAACTAAATTTTTAGAGCACTTTGGGTCAAAATCACCCCTGCTATTGTGTTTGGAAGGCCAAAAAACCCTAGGATTGATTGTCAATTTTCCAAAATCAGAGCACTTGCCCTCGGGCTTAGAGGAAAAAATTTCTCCAATTTGATCATATAATCAATTGTACAGTCATATGGCTCAATCACACAGGATGAAATTTTTTCTTTTGCAGGTTGTACCCTGCTTATGTAGGGTACACCCTACTTGTAGGGTGGTCACATATCCCCTCATTTTTTGTAGTACAACTACTCACAACCCCACTTAATTCCTGCCTGAAGAACAACATATTCCAAAGCATCAAATATTTTTCATCGTTGATTCTCTTGTCATACCAAAGATTCTACAAGCATATTTTGTTGGATAGAATATTCCATTTAGAAGAAAATAGTTTATTTTGACGTCCCCTTGGCCGTCAATTTTAATCATGCCAACTGCTGACATCAATACTACGTTAGTAGTGACATCACTAACTTCCATTGAAAATTTCTCCCTCCTCTCCATTGACATTTTCATTTTGGAGGGCCATTTTCAAACGTCCATAACTTGATCATACAAACCCTTCTTTTAGCACAACTTTTTTTTATTTAGGGTAGAATTCCATGCTCTACATAGTGGTGTAGTTCTTTTTTTACTTTTTTAGAAACTATAAATTATCATAGGTGTTGCTGAGTCATTGTCATTTTTAGAACTTTTGGGGCTCTGTTCTTGCTCCTACGGTAACATTTTTGGGTGAATATTTTCAAAGCTTGCATAATTTTTTGTTAATTTCTAGCGGTGGGATTAGATTTTTCTCATCTTGCGTAAATTTTTTTACTTGAGCTTGTGGCCAAATTTGGCATCTATAAGCACTAAGATCAAGTCCACTACATTGTTGTTCACAAGTGGCACCTGTAATCACATTAAATATAAAGTGCCAAATTGTTTATTTTTGGGGGGTTTCATGATTGGTTAATTTAGGGGTGGGTAATCTTTTTCTTTTGCTGGATCATGTCTCTTGATTGGTGTATAGTGAGACTAAAATTGAGGATTTTAATATCATGGGTCTCAAAATGCATCCTACTATAATAAGGTTAAATCAATGGAACTTTAAGTCTTGGTGAGATGGAATCCTAACATATTATAGGTGTGTTAGGTAAAAATTATGTAATCACCTTTTCAATAGATTTCGCAACCTAGATTTCAACCACAACTATGTGAGATATGATCTTTCCTCTCAGAAAGGGAGGCACCCTTCTTACTACTAACTAAAACTAAAGTAAAACTAATTAAGTATTCACAAAATGTACACTACAAATATGAGATGGGGGGTGTGTCGCATTCATACTTCTCTCTTTTTTCAAAGAATATGTTTTACAATGCTTCATGGTTGATAGTTTGGATTCGATACAAATTTAAACTAAAAACAAAGCAATAATTCCAATATCTCTATCTTGTCAAAGCAAAGCTTAGAGATACAAGGTATGATAATAATAAACAATAAAACAAAGAAGAAAAGCTCATGAAGGCACAAATTCATTTCGTAGCTTTTCACCGATGGATCCTGTGAGATGTAACATTTGTCGTATTAGAAGCAAAAATTATTCTTAGATACAACAATTCCACGAACAACATGAACAATTACAAGCACAAAGTCTTGTAGATTATCCACCAATAGTTATCCAAACATAAACACAAATCTAAATAAAGAGTGTAACACAAAGTCTACACAGATTTATTCAAATCCCTTAGATCTCATACACTAATCACCACCAATTTGATAAAACCATAAGAGAATCAATTCCAATACAAAGTCTGGTATGCAACTTTCTTCTTTATTGATAAAATTTAGATTCACAAAGTTAAAAACAAAGTTTCATATATTTGTTGCAAAATGAGCAACACTTCATTGTAAGAGATAAAAGATAAAGATTACAATAGAAATCCCTCCTATTTATAAAAGAGAGGGAAGAGTAAATATAGGAAATTAGATGAGCAAAATTACTAAAGTTAGGTGAGCTAAATTAGGAAAATCTCACCTTACATTGATTTAGTCAAAAATGTTGTCCATCTTTTTGGGAAAACATCTCAGATTTTACATGTAATTACATTTTCTCAAAAGAAATTTAAGATGTTGAAAAATATTTACAAAATGCATAAAAATATTCAAAACTGGAAGAAAAGAAACCTTCATGGTTCCTTGCTTTGGGCGCGGAAGTCTTCATATCTCTTCTTTGTTTCCAGTATGAATGTATCATCTAGACCAATAGTGTAACCCACAATGGTGTGAATTTTGGTGATTGATCTTTTAATAGATGAGTGAATATTTTTGCATCTGTTAAGATGCATCTTGAGATTAGTAAGAGTTAGACACATATCACAAATAACATGCATGGAGGTCTTTGAAAAGTTTGCATCCTCCACTTGCTTCATGACAACTTCGTTGTAGATATGGGAAAGTTCATTGGCCAAGAGGAAAATATGATCTTCATCAAGGAGCTTACCTTGTAACTCCTTAATTCCATTTTCAAGGATAGTGCGATGTCCTTCAACATCTTCTTGCACTTGGTGGAGATCTTCAATCAAAGACTTGATCACTTGAATGTGGTGCTTGAGTGATTCTCTTACCTCCACATATTTCTCCTTGTGAGGAATTACCCCATCTTCCACCAACTTACTAAGCTTTGTGTTGTACAGTTTTTGCACACACGCCCCACTTGTAGTAGGGACCCTCTTTTAGGATGTATTTTGACTTTTGGTTTTATTGGACTTATCATTTCGAGGTCTTGACATTTTGGTCTTGCTAGCTTTGACCTTGCCTTGAGGCTTGAATGGGCTAAAATTAAGTTTTAGAAAAAATCCGGGTTTTCACCTAAGTCCGAGATTTTCCGGCTCCGGCGGATTTTCCCGGGCTCTGGCTCACTGTCTGTTTATCGCTGCATTTTCTAAAAACCGGGTTTCTGCTTGACCTCGGGATTTTCCGGTTCTGGCGGATTTTCTCAGTCTGCACCAAAATCCCAAACTTTGTTATGTTCCTGGTTTCTGCATTTCCGCGAAATCTGTGTCCATTCGGATTTCCGCGTATCTTAGGATTTTCCAAAATTTTGTTTTGGGCTTGGGTTTCCGGATTTGTCAGAAGTGTCTTGTCGTTCATTAATGACCGAGGTACCTTTGCTCAGGTGAGTATATGGGTGGATTTGAAACCTTTTAAACATCATTTTGATTTCATCTATTCACTTGCTTTTGCTCTGGCGATTAAGAATTTTCATTTGGGCTTTGAAGATTGATCCTAAACCATTTGTGTGTGGATTGTTGGGCATTGGTGTTTGGATTTTTGTTGCTCGGGCGTATTCGTTTTGCAGTCATTTTTTTTCGAGCTCGAGTTTCCTCTGGATTGATCCATGGTAGGTTGCCGATGGCCTTCTCATTTGTTTATGCAATGATTAAGTTCTTTAGGCTGACTTATGGTCATTTTGGGTTGGCCTTTGCTTATTGGTGGTTTCATATTTATCGAGCTAGGGTTTAACCTTACCCCTTCACCGGGATTTATCATCTCTGCTATACATGTTTGTTCATCTATTGAGTTACCTCTGAGTAGGATTTGGCCCCTTAGGCGTGACGTTTGTTATATCTTGTGAAGATTAGGGTTTCAGTTCATTTTGCCCAAGTTAGCCGACTTCCAGTAGGGTTATTGCAATTTCATGATTTATATTTGGCCCAGTCTGCTCGTACCTTGAAGAGATCCTTGTGTCCATTGGTTAACCGCCCAAATGATAGTTTTCTGTGAAACTTTAAGCTTATTTGGGCATTAATGGCGGGGGTCTGGTTATTGAAATTAGGGCATCGTTGTTTTGCCAAGATGACTCACCATTTGGGAGCTTTGGGAACTTGAAGTCATTTACATTCATAGTCCTGTTGGTTAGCATCAATTTTGGGACTATTCGAATCCAAATAGAAAGATTGCATGATCGTTCGGTCGTTGGTTCGCGTATCGTCATTTATCGGGTTTTCGAGGTTCTCGCAGAATTCCTTCGCACTCGAATTTTCTCGGTTTTGGTTGATTCCGCAAGGAATAACGATTTTCGGTGTTCCTTGAACTGTCTACGGAAATCCGTCCCATCCGGACTTTTCTGATTTTCCTGTTTGGTTACGCTTCTTCCAATTTTCTAAGGATAGGATTAACAGAGTAAAAGTTAAATGCTAATTTCTTGTTGCCAATGAATGAATTTCATGATAATCTAATATTCTTTTGGCTAAACTAACGATTTATGTGACTAATGATGTTTTGGCAGCAAGAATCCGTTTGGGTCAGATTTCTCCGAAATTCCACCCCGACTGGATTTTCCCGGCCTACACTGTTTTCTCGGACTGTCTCATTTTTCTGGATCTTCAAGGATTGGCGATTTCTGATAGATTTCAATTGCTTTGTAGGATTTTATGTTGATCTCTTGATTGGAATATGCATGATAATTGAGTACTAATTATGTCCTTTGTGAATGTAGGCCGAATCAAGTAAGGTTGCTGCCAGAAAATCTAAGGGTGACACGGAGGGGTCTTCCATCTTAGAGGTAGAAAGGCTAAGATTAGACATCAAAAGTCAGCTCCCCGAAAGCAAGGTATCTTCTGTGTGGGCCGAGGTGTCTGACACCAATGTTGGGGCCTGGAGATATGAAGAATTCAAGCAAAGGATAGCTGAGAAGGATCTGTTTGCCCTAAGGAACGGAATGATGAAATCTAGATTGGTGCATGTGGCAGGGTTTCCTCCTGCAATCCAGTGCTACGAGCTTATATTAGAATGTGTCAGGCAGTATGATTTTGATACACAAAGGGTGGTCAGCACTGAAGGGAGAGTCTTGGCTAATTTCAGCCCAGTCTCTATTGCACAAGCTTTTGATATGCCAGATTTTCCTTTTGTGTGTGCATTGAACATGGACTTGGCTAGGACGTATTATGAGAATGAGCCCATCAAATCTCAACAGATAATCAATTCTTGGTTAAAGAAGCCAAAGTCGCACCACTCTAAACTCCCCAAGCAGTTGCATAGGATCAAATTCAGATCAGACATCTATGATGCTATAACGTTCCTGAGCAGGGTAGCGAGACTGAAGACTACTGGTGTGTTAGAGATTTGGACGGTCCATGTGATCACCAAGATCGAGCAAGGAACCAACTACCATTGGGCAGGGCTTATTAGCTCTGAAATCGACAAGCAGCTGAGGAACATCCTAGAAACTAAGAAATTCACCATGTCCTCCTATGTCATGTACGTGCTTGCCAGATTATACCCATCTAGGGGTTTGAATCCACGAGGGACATTGGGATAGGACATAATCTATGAGATCTATTTGGAGCTGCACTTGGGACACTGAGACTATAGAAGGGCCAATGATGCATTCACAATGCATATCACCCAGATGCTTCAAAATGCAGAACATATGAGGCTGTCGGATGGAGCCAAAGGGCTGATAAAGAACTATGGGGCCTAGTTTATTCAATTTCCCACCTTCACTTACCTCAGGATTGATGGATGCCCGGTCACTCCATACAGGTTACCTCGGTATCCCACAGATCACATTGTGTTGCTAGAGGTTGTGAGGCAGATTTGTGAATTTGATGCTATTGTGAAGAAGGAGAAGCATAAGACAGGCTTCGATGGTGATTTCCCTCTTGGAATTGGTGTGGCAGAAGTATGCCCTTCCATCCAATCAGCACATACTACAGGAGAAGAATTGGCAGCATATGGTTTCTCCTTCCACTCCAAAAGGATGAACTTTGATATCACAGGAGAGGCACAAAAGAAGGCCATTAGGGAATACCAGCATAAAAGTGACCTAGAAGACTATTGGGTCAACATTAAGGATGATTTTGAAGCGAGAAAGAAGAGGTATTCCAGGCTTCTTGTTGATGCAATCAGACAGTATAATGTCAAGTTGATCCCAAACCAACTGGAAGATGATGGAAACCTGGTGCAGGATCATGCCTATGAAGCTGTGAAGGACAGGTCCATCGGGGAAATCAATTGGAATGAGGATGAGGTCACGGAATTGGAGGACCTAATGGCCCCGGTCATGAAATTTACCTCTTCCTGGTTAAAGCATAAAATTTGGGAGTTAGAAAGTGAGAAGGTAACTTGTACCTTCAATTTGATGGGAGATCTTAACCCCATGTCCACTTCAGAGGAATATGAGGATGATGACCCCAAAGGGAAAACCAAAAAGAGCTCTCCTTTCAAGATAAAGATTAGGGGCCCCAAGGAAGGTAAGCCCGAAACAAAAAGGAATCCAACAGGAAAGAGGAGATGGCGGACTTTGAAGATTAGTCAGTCCTCTAATAAGGAAGAGATGGAAAAGGCAGAAGAAGAGAGTGCTCCTCCACCACTAAAGAAGACAAGAACAACTAGGGCTTCAAAGAAGAAGGTCCAAGACACCTCAAAGGATGAGCCTCTGATTGTTGATGTGGAGAGTTCAGGAGGAGAAAAGACAAAGGTTTATATGAGAAGATCAAGGACTCCTTCTCCTAAGGAGCCAATGCAAAAGAAAGACCTTCCTCTGGAGATGATAACTGTAGGGCCATCTAAGGCTGCTTCCCCACCACCAAGCATACCTGAGCTGGAAATTCCAGAGGAGCATGAAACTAGTGGAGAGGCGGAGCCATTCAAGGAAGGGACATTCTTTGGCGAAGCAGCCGAGCTTGAAGTTGAAGAAGAAGAAAGGCATACTTCTCCTCTAGTAATGTATGAGGATTCCCCAGAGATTGGCAGAGAAAGCAGATCACCTGAACAGCAGGAGGAGGACATTCTAGTTAGAACCCCATCACCGGTGCAGCAAGAGGTTGAACCTGAGTCAGGTGATCAAGGTGAGCAGCTCTCTGGGAGGGAGGAGGATAAAATAACTGAGAAGGAAGAAGAGAAAATAACAGAACATCCAGAAGAAACAAGAATTGAGGAAATCCGGGTAGAACCTGCAGCCCCGGATTGGCTTGAAAAGGAAATTGCAAGGAAGAAGCAGGTGATAGTTGAGGATACTCCCTTGGATTGGGATGAGATGCTATCAAAAATTGGCAAAGGGAAGAAAAGGAAGGCAACCAAGGTAGTCTCAAAGGTGGAAAGGGATGAAGCAAACAACAGGGTTATCCATATTGCCACCCCTGCCGTGGAAAAAACTAGGGAGGAAGTCGCTGGTCAGGATTATAATGTGCAAACTATCAACCTTGGACCAGCATCCATGGAATAGGATATAGAGGAATATGAAGGGTCTAGTGCTGTGATCATTGGGAGATTGAGAAAGGAGACCCAGACCAAGCATGAGCTGAAAAAGGAGAATGAAAGACTTAGGAAATGCTTGGAGGAAGTGATGAAACCCCTGCAGTCTCTCCATCCTTCTTCTTCTGCCACTCCTGGTTTCATACCCAAGGAAACCATCTCTAAAATTGAGAGGATGAAAGCCTCTGTTCAAATTGCAACGGATTGGCTAAAGGATGTGCAAATGAAAGGAGATAGTGCAATCAAGGAAATCTTATTAGTTGGGAAAGATGCAGTCCGAGCCAAGGAATTATTGGAGCATGTGCTGTCACAGGACAAGGAAGACATGGACCTCTTGTTGCAGAAATCTAGGGTCATCATGGGGCATGGTAAAGAACAACTGGCTATAGATGGGATTCTTCCTTCTTTCATGTTGGATGAACCCTGGGAATGGTTCGAGGCTCTACAAATCCGGCATAAGGCCATGAAAAAGATTCATAAACATAACAAGAAAATTGATGGTGATCTTACAGGGGTCTATGAGGGCTGCATTGCATTTTTTGAGGTTATGACCGGAAGGAGGAAGATTGCCCTGAAATACCTAAGTCTAGAGCAGCTCAGGGAATGGTGGCATGAGGTTTATGCCCCGGATTCTGAGAGTGTTATAACCGGCCACCAGCTTGATGATGCGGCCACTTACTTGGTAGTAATGGATAAGTACCAAGTGTATAGGGAGGATTGGTATAAGATTGTTGAGCAGTCAAAGGAAGAAATTGATTCCATTAAATGCAAACTTAAGATCTTACCTTTGCCACCTGTTGCTGAGCTGGATGGGGTGTTTTTGAGGGTTCAAGGATCGTTAGCCCAGAGCAAGGATAAAGGAGGTGGTATCTAATGCCATTTTGAGATTTGTGCTTCCCTATTATCATAGGGCATGCATTGGACTGGACTACATCGGGGACTGTGTCTAGGCTGACCTGGATGATATATGGCATTTAATGTGTGCCTTCTTTTGATTTCCTAAGGCCGACCTATTTTGGCGGTTATTCTTATTTTGTAAAAATGTTTGGCTGGGCTGACATACCTTGAGATTTGCTATAAAAGGGCATTCTTGCCTCATTGTAAGGGGTTAGCTACATGGTAATAGAGATAAGCGAGAGCAAGAGCTAGAGTATTTTGTAGTAAAAGTAGTATTCAGTTTCTTGAAGCAAACATTATAACAGAACAGTGGAATTGTTGCAATCTTTGATGATTTAATGCAATTGAGGACATTGTGGTTTTCTGGTGGAATCTCTTGTGTTATCTTATCTTGCATGGTTATTATTGTTCTATCTTTCAAATTGCTTGAAGATTTAGGGTCCAATATTTAGAATTAAGTTAATTTTAGTTTGATGAATGGTGTTTATGACTTCATATTTGGAATGTTTGTAGCAATCTCTGGTCTATACTCCCGGTAACTATCTGATTGTAGTAGGCTGGTGAAGTCAACCTGGACCATATATTTGCATGTGCTTAAGTTCGATTGTGGATGAATGTCTATGATTTGAAAATCTGTGTACCTTAGAAGATTGCACCTTTTATGTGATACTGCATTGTGGGTTAAGCAGGAATTGGTTGTTTGAGGTTGGTCCATTCCAGATATTTGTCATTCACATTATTCATTCTAGGGATAGTTTAGATCTTAACATATTCTTGCGCCCTTATCTTTTGCTGCTTCTTTATTATCTAGTCAGATTTAGGATTAAAGATCATTATATTGCAGGATCTGATAAATTGAAAGATACAGTTTGCTTGTAGTAAGGTCCCTTTGTGATTACCAGCATTTTCACATATTATCTGAGTTGTTTATGCATTGTCATGACCTGACACCCGAGAGACCTTGGGGTGATTTTCAGTAATTTGCTGTTGAGAATTACCTTTCAAGAGAGATAGAATATTGCATTCTGTTTGAGTTGTTGCTGTGCAGAAAACACCATCAACAGATTGGTGCTAGAAGGAGGGCTTGAATGAGCACACTGGATCATTTCTTAAACGCCATCTCTCATAAAAGATATAGGAGGAATACCAGATCTACCATAGGAGAGGAGGACTTACAAGAATTATAGTTCCCCAATAGGTCAAGGACTTGAGAAAGGGGAGAATCATCATCACCCATTCCTTCACCAACATCATCCACATCTTCACATCCTGAGGTTGAGGCTATACCCATCCCTGAGGCCGTTCCCGTTCAACAGCCCCAACCTGTCATTAATCAACCACCACCCCCGCTCTTACCAATGGCTTTCCTTGCTAATAATCCACCACCCTTGTCCTTCTGTGCCTACAATGCCATGCCCAAAAACCCTGAGCATTTCTGTTCAAAGTTCCATGCTAATGACCCGAATAGAACTGCAGAAGAACACATAAGGATTTTCCAAACCTGTCTTAAAGATAGAGGGATAGTTCATGAGGATGTTTCCTGTAGGTTGTTTCCTTATTCACTAGGAGAGGAGGCCTTTTACTGGTACAATCATCTCCCTGCTGGTTCAATTCTTAATTGGAATGATCTTGAAAAGGCCTTTTTATAGAAGTTCAGAATACCCATCAGTGCCAATGAGTTATATCTGTAATTCATCAAAGTTAAGAGAGATGTTAATGAACCAATATCCAGTTTCAATAATAGGTTCCACCGTGCATACACCAGACTTCAAGATCCATATGTTTTAGATGATAACACAACCCTGGGAGTCTATTATGAGGCTCTAGATAGTCTCACAACAACCTTCCTGAAATGGAGACCAAATCCTCCAGGTACCTTAACTGATGCCTACACAAAGGTTGTTAAGTTTAGTACAGATTTAAGACAACACTTGACTGGACCATTTCCTTCTCTAGGACCAGTTGCGCATCCCAACCAGGTTTAGGCAGTAAACCATACACTTGCTAGTCACACTCCAATCATGAATTATGTTCCTCAATTACCTTTGGTGCCACACCCTGGTCATCCCATGAACCAGGCTTCCCCAATGACGAACTTCCCTCAACAGCAGGTTAACCAGCTTATGTATCCATCACAGGTGAATAGTTTCCCTGCTTATTTGCATAATTCTGAGGTGTTGCATCAATCTATGGAATCTGCTACAATGCCTGTCCCTCCTCAGAATAACCAAAACCAGATCCCTTACTGAGATCCAAATAGGGAGAAGATTGATGAAATGGTTGAATAGATAAAGAAGCTAAATCTGGAAGTGACTTACCTAAGAAATTAGAATAGTCAACTACAAGCTACTCAGAAGAGTATGCAATCCAATCAGAATAGAGAGTTTCCACAAGGGAAAAATTTTGACAGAGGGCAGCGTAATGAAAGAGGATTCCATAATGATAGAGGATATAAACAGGACAGAGGTTTCAATAATGACAGAGGATTCAACAATGAAAGGAGACAAAACTTTGATAGAGGCCAAGGTAGTGGATCAGGATTTGATAAAAGGACATCATAAGGACAAGGCAGAACTTGGAATACAGGCCCCAATAATGGAGGATTTCCTACCCCATTAGACCAACCTGCTAATCAAATTGTCAATCAATCTGCAAATCAACCAGTCAGTCAAGACAAGCCTCCTAGTGGTGTATATCTGGCTGAAGCAGCCTTATCAGGATGGTGCGGGCTTCATAAGACAAGTCAACATTCAGAGTTGGAGTGTCCAGAATTCCAAACTGCTGCCTCTATCTTCTAGTATGAGGTAGAAAATAATGCAAATGGACAAGAGATTGTTCCCTCCACACCATATGACTCTTCTGTGTTGGTGTTAAATCATGCCCATTTCCCAATAAGTAAGGAAAATGTGCCAGAAAAAGAACCTGATTCTCAAGAAGAAAGGGTAGACCAAATATGCAATGGAGATGAAGTTGCTCGATTATTCACTGAGGAAGAAATGAATGATAATGGTCCCCTTGATCAGGAAGAAAATTATGTTGAAGAAGTACAGATGTTTTAGAGACAGGGTCTGAGGGATATGCCTCATAGGCATCCACAGCCTGGGGGACCTTTTACCACTTCTATTCCTCCCAACAATTTTAGTACCCCTCCAAATCCTAATACTAACAATAATCCGTCTTATCCACATGTTTCCAGACAATACCTTTAGAAGGAAGGACAAGCTCAAACTGACCAACAGAAGGAAAATACTGTTCAAATTGGCAAGGACAAGGTAGATGAACCTTCTAGAGAAGCCTCCACTGACATGAATGAGGAGCAAATGGCTTCCTATGTTGCTGAAGAATTCAAGAAACTAAAGGTAAATCTTTCAGCATTTGAATTACTAAGGTTCCCTGCAATTAGGAAGGCAGTTGTAGGTACCTATGATGCACATCTAGTGTTATTGGATAAATCTTCAAAGGAGGATATCAGAAAGACTTCTAGTTCTCAGTCTGAGAAGACGCAAAATTAGGCCCATAACCAAACTAACATGACTCTTGGAGATAAAGGAAAGGAAAAGGACAAGACTCAAGTGGCCCAGGTAGATACTCAGCTAGCTTTGTTCCAAGGGAAGACAGAAACTCCACCATTTCTAATTTATGTACCCATATTCGGTAAGAATTTACACAATTGTTTATTAGATTCTGGTGCTTCCACCAATGTGATGCCATTTGGGGTGTGTAGAGTTTTAGGAATTACACCTACTGACTCTCAGAAGAAGGTAACTCAGTTGGATAGAACTGAAGTAAATGTGGTGGGAGAATTAAATATGATTCATACGCAGATAGCTTTTGACCCAAGGATTCAACAGGTTATCAATATTCAAGTAGCTGATATCCCTGATGCATATGGTCTAATTCTAGGAAGAGATTTCACTAAGACTCTCAATGGATATGTGTCTACTAATCACTCTCACATGTGGCTTCCCTGGAAAGGGGTGCCAAATCAGATCAGAATTGAAAGAGAACCCAAAATGAAATACATGATTACAGAATACCAAAAGACTTCAACCGAGGTTCTGATATCAGAAGTTGGAATGGGAAACTACATGCTATCAACTCAGTATGAAGATTCAGATTCAGAGGAGGTGTTGATGCTACATACGATGCCTATTGATGTTGAGACAGGGTCCAACCATGTTGAAGTTTTGATAGAATCAGTTCAGGAAGAAGAAGAAGAACCTGAAGATAATCATATCAGCCTATTAAGTAGTTTCCAGGAGTTCATCAAGCAGTGCGTTGAGAATCAAACTCACCTGGGCAGGAAGACAAGCTTTGAGGAATTACTCTTACCTAACTGGTGTAGAGTTCATAATGCTTCCCATTCAGAGTTGGAGTGTTGCTTGTGCCAGACAACAGTAGAATAAGTACAAAAATGCCTGAATCTAGTTCAAGTTGTGGAGAAAAAAGTGCACAATCCTCAGGGAAAAGGAGAAAAACCTATGGTGACCAAGGAATCTACTAACACTGATAAGCCGAAGGATATGATAAATAAGACTACTACTACTGAGTGTTGGACTCTCAAATTTGATGGATCAAAATCCAAGCATGGAGCTGGAGTAGGGTTTGAACTGGTCAGTCTGAAAGGTAAGAATTTCTTTGCTGCCCATAGGCTTCAGTTTCATTGCACCAATAATGTAGCCGAGTATGAAGCATTAATTCATGGACTTCTTATGGCACTTAAGAAAAAGGTTAAGATTCTGCAAGTTTTTGGGGATTCTGAGTTAGTAGTCAAGCAAGTAAGAAAGCAATATTCATGTCACGATAGGAGAATGACAAATTATAGGCATAGAATGTGGGACCTCATTGAGGGATTTGATGCCTTTAATATTCAACTCATACCACGACAGAAGAATCAAACTGTTGATTCTCTGGCTCAAGTAGCAAGCACTCTGTAGCCTTTATCTCTGTCAGGATTAAAAAAATTCACTATAGAACTAACTCATGTGCCATCCGTCCCAGACAATGTCACTAATTTTTAGGTTTTTGAGGATAACAAGCATATCCTCGATTTTATCACAAATATAGATGTATTTGCTTCCCAAATCATTGATGAAGCAGAACCACAGGAAGTAGAACTGGATTTAGAAGGTGTGTTGAATCTGAAGTCTAACACTATTCCAAGAGGAATGGTACAGTTGGAACGAATTTTTGACATGGATAAGATCAGAGACCAGGAACAAGATTCGAAGAAAGAATCAATTAGTGGACAGTGTGACACTCACAATATGGAGACTAAGGATAATGCCAAGAACATTTTCATTGGTAAGGTGTGCACTCCAGAAGAAAGACAAGGGATAATTGAAGCCTTACACAGTTTTCTAGATATAGTAGCCTGGGGTTATGAATATTTGAATACTTATGATACATCCATCATAACTCATACTATACCCCTGAAGCCAGGTGCTAAGCCTTTTAGACAGAGACAGAGACCTATTAATGCATTGTTGGAACCACTCATACAGAAATAAGTTTAGAAGTTATTGTCTACCAGAATCATATTTCTTGTTAGGAATTCAACATGGGTGGCAAACCTGGTTCGAGTAAGAAAAAAGAATGAAGAAATTAGGCTCTGTGTCGATTTTAGGAATCTAAACAGATCATCAGAAAAGGATAACTATCCAGTTCCTTCGTTAGATGAAGTACTTCAAGTGGTTAATGGATCTCAGATGATGTCCTTTCTGGATGGTTATTCAGGGTATAATCAAGTAATGGTCCAGTATGAGGACAGACACAAGACTGCTTTCACAACTAAGTGGGGTACATTCGCCTATAGGAGGATGCCATTTGGACTCATTAATGCAGGAGCCACATTCCAACGAGCAATGAATATTGCCTTTAAAGATATCATAGGTAAATGCATCATCATTTATATGGACGACCTGACTATTTTTTCAAAGAACAGAGGGGATCACATCTCAGATTTGCGTAAAGTATTTCTAAAGTGCAGAGAATTTGGCATATCCCTGAATCCCAAGAAGTGTATTTTCAGAGTAACAGAGGGAAAGCTGTTAGGACATGTTATATCAGAAAAAGGAATTGCTATTGATCCAGAGAGAGTGGAGGCCATATTGAAGAGTCAACTACCTGCTAGAAAAAAGGAGATGAAGTCTTTTTTTGGTAAGATCAACTTCATCAGAAAATTCATTACTAGATTTGCTGAAATTGTTAAACCATTAAATGCAATGTTGAAAGAAGATGCCAAGATCGAATGGACTACAGAAGCAAAGGAAGCTTTTGCAGAGATCAAAAGGGCCATTGTTGATGCTCCAGTATTGGTAAGTCCTGATTACAGCAAATCCTTCTACATCTATTCATTTGCTTCAGACCATTCATGTGCTGGGATGCTAACTCAAAAGTCTAATGAGGGAAATGAGCATCCTATCGCTTTTATGAGTGCACCATTAAAAGATGCTGAGCTAAAATACCCAAGCGTGGAAAAGCAGGTGTATGCTTTAGTCAGAGCAGTGAAGAAATTCAGGCATTATATCCTCAGAAATAAGGTGTATGCAATTGTCCCTGATTCTGCCATTAAGTTACTTCTGATGCAGAATGAATTAGGTGAGCACAGAGCTAAATGGGTGACCATGCTACAAGAGTATGACATTGAGATTCAGCCCATGAAGCTGGTAAGAGGATAGGGACTGACTCAGACTATGGCTGAGATAGGTCCTGAATTGACTGTTTAGAATTATAATATTGAAGGAGTTTCTCCAGATGGTTGGTACGATGACCTAGTATATTATCTGCTGAATCAATGACCTCCGGGTCATCTTAATGCAGTTTAAATGCGAGCTCTACGGTTAAAAAGTGATGGTTTCATGTTGAAAGGAGCTGTCCTATATAAGAAAAATCATGAAGGCATTTATTTAAGATGTCTTGGGAAACAGGAAGCTAAAAGAGTGATGAATGAATTTCATGAGAAATATTGTATTGGTCATGGGTCTGCAATTTCCATAGAAAACCAGATCTTGAGGGCAGGGTATTACTGGCCTACACTGTTTAAAGATGTTCACCATCATGTACGGACTTGTCACACTTGCCAGACTTTAGCAACAAGAGAAAGGTGTGCAGCACTCCCGCTCCAATCGGTTACTGAGGTAAGACCTTTTGCTCAGTGGGGTATGGATTTCATAGGCCCCATCAACCCACCATCTTCTGCGGGACACAGGTACATTCTCACTATTACTAATTATTTTACAAGATGGACCGAAGCTTTTTCTTGTAGGCAATGTACCTCAGATGTAGTGATTGATTTTTTAGAATCAGCCATTCTTAACTGATTTGGGTGTCCCATTGCTGTTGTCTGTGATAATGGACCTGCCTTTGCATCTTTGAAATTCTCAAATTAGGTTTTTGATCATGGCATTATTGTGAAGTTTGCATCTAATTATTACCCCCAAGGTAATGGCCTAGCAGAGTCCTCTAATAAGAACCTATTGACTGTTATCCGTAAGCTGTTAGAGAGGAATCCAAAAGACTGGCACACCCAGCTTCGGTTTGCCTTTGGGCAGATCACACCAGACTTAAGTCTTCCATTGGAACATCTCCTTATCACTTAGTCTATGGTCTGGAACTAGTATTCCCTATTCAACTCAAGATCCCAACTTTACAATTTATAAATCAGTTTTATGATGAAGGGGACAGAACGGAGGCTAGGCTAACAGAATTATTACACCTTGAGGAGAAACGAGACAATTCCCTTGAGAATTTTGCCAAACATCAGGGGGTAGTTAAGAGATGGTTTGATAGGAGGGCTAGAGTCAAAGCCTTCAGGATTTCTAACCTTGTCCTATACTGGGATAAACCTCATGATCAGAAAGGGAACCATGGGAAGTTTGATAAATTGTGGCTTGGCCCATATCAGATTGTTGAAATACTTGGGGATAATGCCTTTCATCTGAAGACTCTCACGGGAGAAGATATCCCACTGCCTGTCAATGGGCAGTATTTGAAACATTATTTCCAGTCCTGAGCTGTTTTCAGCTCCCTGCTTTGTAAATAGTTAGTTTGGGTTGCTTTGCTTGTTTTGTTTGGTTAGAGTAGGTTCTCCTTTGGGTTTGCTTGTGTGCTTTGGGTAGAGTAGGTTTGCTTCGATTTGTTTGTTTTGGTTTGCATTTCTCTTGCTCTTAGTTCTTTCTCTTTTGGGGATCCTTGGGTGCACCTGCATGGCAGTGGTGACAGAGTGGGTCTGATGTTCTTGGTATTTCCCTTACAAACTTTAATCATCCTTCCAGGGCACCATGGTACGGACCCTCTATTCAATGTTACTTATCCTTATGCTGAGGCAAAGAGTTTTCTAGTCAGTTTAGACAGGAATATATTAGGGTCTCATACTTTTAATTATTTAATATACCTGAAGTTGCAGAAGGTCCTAATAAGGTCTGAACAGGTGAAAAAATCTTTTTCTGCTTTAGTGCCACTGTGGTTCTCAGCCCTGAGTGTGGACTTCACTGTTCACAGGTTGAATGTAATGAGTAAAAGAAAAGATATGTCAAAAAAAAAGAGAAAAAGGAGAAAATATTGAAAATCAAAAGGTGTGCCTTCAACTTATCAGGGGGATCTGAATATCTCTACCGGGGCTATGGACGCCTGGCTGGCAGTAGAGCTATGTTCAGGGGGATCACAACGATAACCTCGTCGGGGCTGTGAATGCCTGTCTAGCAGCGAGGCTCTATCCAGGTTACTTTTAGAGTATGAATCTTTATGTAGCTTGTTCATACCGAGTTAGGTTCCTGTTGCAACTAAGGAGGGAAATGAATGCATGTGCACACACTTGGACCCTGGTATAGGAAAGTTTGAATGAATAGGGGTTTCTTTGTTTAAGCATGAGGGTGTTCGCTGGATATCTGAGTCAAAACCATAAGTTCTGGGTTCTTGATTCTAGTTTGTCATCGAAATGCTTAAGAGCATTTCCCTAGCAGAGTCGCCATTTGTTGTGCAATTTTTGCACACACGCCCCACTTGGAGTAGGGACCCTCTTATTGGATGTCTTTTGACCTTTGGTTTTATTGGACTTATCATTTTGAGGTCTTGACATGTTGGTCTTGCTAGCTTTGACCTTGCCTTGAGGCTTGAATGGGCTAAAATTAAGTTTTAGACAAAATCCGGGTTTTCACCTAAGTCCGGGATTTTCCGGCTCTGGCAGATTTTCCCGGGCTCTGGCTCACTGTCTGTTTATCGCTGCATTTTCTGAAAACTGAGTTTCTGCTTGACCCCGGGATTTTCCAGTTCTAGCGGATTTTCCCGGTCTACACTAAAATCCTGAACTTTTTTATGTTCCTGGTTTCTGCATTTCCGCGAAATCTATGTCCATCCAGATTTCCATGTATCTTAGGATTTTTCAAATTTTCGTTTTGGGCTCGGGTTTCTGGATTTGTCAGAAGTGTCTTGTCGTTCATTAATGACCGAGGTACCTTTGCTCAGGCGAGTATATGGGCAGATTTGAAACCTTTTAAACATCATTTTGATTTCATGTATTCACTTGCTTTTGCTCTAGCGATTAAGAATTTTCATTTGGGCTTTGAAGATTGATCCTAAACTATTTGCGTGTGGATTGTTGGGCATCGGTGTCTGGATTTTTATTGCTCGGGCATATTCGTTTTGCAGTCATTATTTTTTTGAGCTTGAGTTTCCTCTGGATTGATCCATGGTAGGTTGTCGATGGCCTTCTCATTTGTTTATGCAATGATTAAGTTCTTTAGGCTGACTTATGGTCATTTTGGGTTGGCCTTTGCTTGTTGGTGGTTTCATATTTATCGAGCTAGGGTTTAACCTTACCCCTTCACAAGGATTTATCATCTCTGCTATACATGTTTTTTCATCTATTGAGTTACCTCTGAGTAGGATTTGGCCCCTTAGGCATGACGTTTGCTATATCTTGTGAAGATTAGGGTTTCAGTTCATTTTTCCCAAGTTAGCCGACTTCCAGTAGGGTTATTGCGATTTCATGATTTATATTTGGCCCAGTCTGCTCGTACCTTGAAGAGATCCTTATGTCCATTGGTTAACCGCCCAAATGATAGTTTTCCGTGAAACTTTAAGCTTATTTGGGCTTTAATGGCGGGGGTCTGGTTATCAAAATTAGGGCATCGTTGTTTTTCCAAGATGACTCACCATTTGGGAGCTTTGGAAACTTGAAGTCATTTACATTCATAGTCTTGTTGGTTAGCATCAATTTTGGGACTATTCGAATCCAAATAGAAAGATTGCATGATTGTTCGGTCGTTGGTTCGCGTATCATCATTTATTGGGTTTTCAAGGTTCTCGCAGAATTCCTTCGCACTCAAATTTTCTCGGTTTTGGTTGATAGCTTTTGTTCTTAATCATGCCCGAGTTCCTGTTTATCACCTTCTTGTTCACCTTCTTCTTTGGACTCTTGTTCTTCTGCAGAATATTCTTCATCATCGGGATCTACTTCTTTAGAATCTTTTTCTTCAACAGATTCCTCACTTTCATTTCCTTCTTCTTCGAAATCTACATCTTCAGAAGTAGGCCCTTTTCCTTTTGAATGAGATGGTTCATATTATGTGGCCTCTTCTTCTTGAACTTCCCACGTATCGTTATCAAGCCAATAGTGAACTTAATTCTAGGACCTCTTCAGGAAGAAGAGGGAATAGCCGCATGCTTTTCTTTTGTGTGGAGTTCTTGTTGTTGGTTGGCTTCTACTCCAGGTTCTACTACTTCTGACTCTGTCCTGAAAGCTTTCATCTAGAAACCATGTAACTTTTGTAGCCATTTTGTTGTGTTGGACAATATGGGAGCAAGCCTTTCTCTGATGGAAACACTTTCCTTCTTTGACCATTGTATTGCAGGCAAAGGTCTCTTAGAAATTTCATTTTCATCATAGGCAGTGTTCATGATGTCACCAGGATCTTTGAAACCATCTGGTAGGTCAGCAACACCAAGATCCCTGATCTGTTCTACAATTAACCTACAATAATCCATTTTACAAGTATCCTCTCCATCTCTGCATTCAACCCATATGTCTTCAAAGTAGTACTTGTAGTTGTGATACTTCTTCAATTTCCTATTCTCATTCTGGTAATCTAAGTCAAATCTGTATTTGTATGTCCTTATTATCATGACCTGAATTTCTACATATACTGATTTGGCCTTTTGTACACTCTGAATGGTATATCTACCAATCGTTAGTGGAGATTTGAAACCTGATTTATGAATCCTCATTCATTCTTTGTGAACTATGATAAGTTGTTTGCACAACTTCATGAGTATCCACTTATCTAAGGGATACCTATGCAACATGTAAGGGCACCTAGTATAGCAACCTACACTCATGTAAGTGAAAGTTGGAAATTGCAAGAATATTCACAAACCTTACTCACCACTTTGTAGGCCTCGTTAGATACTCTCTTCTTTTTGAGAGTTGGGTCAAAACTAAAAAGGAGAGGTGCAAAGAAGGCATCTGTGACCTTCCTAAAATGATGAAGACTTTCCTTTAGCTCCAGTTGATAGAAATACTTGTACATAGGTACTAAGTTTTGGTTTCCCTTTGTAGATAACCCTAGGAATTTCCTCATCATGGTTGCAACATACACCAAATAAGAAGTCATATGGAACTTCAAAGTGGTTGGCACATTTATCATTTGTTCATGAATTTCATCATTGATTTGTGTTCCCAATCAATGTGAGCTTTCTGTCTTCTTATGATCTAAATGTATTCATACATCCACTCCTGAAAATGAGATGTTTCAGGAAATCCTTTAACCCTTCTAAGGAGTGTAATCATGTCCTTGATATCTTCTTTGAAGTCACTTCGTGGAAGCCCCTTCGACCATCTTGAGATAGTAGGCCTAGGTGTTTTTAACCATTGGATGTTGATCAAATTTTTAGCCTTGGTTGGATCTGTGTTATAAAATTCCTACGCTTGTTGGGTTGAAATATTGGTGTATCTTTCCATGTGTGGAACTCTAAAAATAATGTCAAAGAATTCAGAGTCTAACCTCATCATCACTTGTTCGAAGGAATCTATTCCACTTTTTCTCTCTCGGATGTAGTGGGATGCAACCTAGAGAACAAACTTTGTATGATGAGTAGATGTTGAGAATGTGTACACCAGATGCAAATTGGTATGTACAATAGCTCTCAAACTATCTTCCAAGGGATTTTGTTCAGTTCTTTTAACAAAGTCTACAAGGTCTTGATGACCAACCTCAGTGTCCTTTATTTCGTTCACCTTTGAGATCACCACTGTAGGAAGATAGACACCTTGGTATTTATATTTCATCTTTCCCTCTTTCTTAGAAGACAATGGAGACTTCTTTGCAGAGCTGTCATCTAGAAGAATCAGGATCAAAGGATATTACTTTCAAGATCACTTGACGAGATCTGGAGAGAAACTGCAAGTATGGTGAATCAACATACATTAGGTGAAACTACAAAATTGGGAAGCGTGAGACAAGCAAACAATGTGGAGCAAGCATGAACTGAGTAGTTTGGCATAGAAAACAAAGCATGTGCAAAGAAACAGGGTTTAGAGCAAAAACATAGCGATTATAGAGTGTTAGAAAGAAAAAATGCCAAACATGTAGCAGCGTTGAAAATCAGTGCTCCTACACATGGAAAGATGATTTTATATGTAAGGGCACTAAAAATTAGCACCCTTACATGTTCTGCATGTAAATTTCCAAATGTGTCAAGGCACTAAAAATCAACGTCTTAGCATATTATCTTACTTGGAAAAAAAGTTGAAGTGTAGAGGTGGGCTATTTCAGTGCTTGGACATTGATAGGAAAAGTCACTCCATGTAGGAACGGTGATTTTCACCGCTCCTACATAGAGTTGTGAAAATTCTTTGGTGTAAAGGTGGTAATTTTCATAGCTATGTCATTTGAATGACTTGGAAGATTTTGTGTTTGAGTGGTGAAAATCACCGCTTGAACATTAAGAGTGATGGTCTTTCAAATGCTATGAAGCTCTATCATTTTTTAATGTGTGGACTCAAAATTTCACTACTTGTGCAATGAGACACTTGAAGATAAAAAGAGACAAAGAGGGTGAAGGAAATGCATTGGGAGAATTTGACTTAGGACACATTTGCAAAATGAATACGAAAAACCCTAACAAAACTGTAAAGAGCAGGCGATATGGAAATAAGAAAATGAATTCGACAAACACAAAAAACCAAAATCTAAACACATAAAATGTAATGACAAGTTTGAATCAAAATTTATAGAGCTTATCAAAAGAAAAGAGGAAGAAATAAAATGATGAAGGAGAGAAAACTAATGGCGTACCTATGAAAACTCGAAACTCTAGCTTGAATCAGTTGAAAAATCTTTAGACGCAGGTTTGCAAGAGTTTAGAGAGTGTCCAACACAAAGGAGGAGAAATGGCAAGTTGAAATGAAGAATGATTAGCTTAAAATGACTTAAAAGTCAATTAAAAAGTGCCATAAATGAACTTAAGTCTCGCATTAATGAAGGTGTGAACTTTGGAAGGAAAAATTGTGAAATATGCATTGGTAGTGAAAATCACTGCCCATGCATAAAAATGTCTAAGTATGGACAAAAGTGCACAAGTGGTATTTTCACTACTTGTGCATTTTTTGCAAAGGCAACAACAAGTAGGAGCACTGAAAATCAGTGCTCCTACACCTGAAGTGAAAAATGACTCAGGAAACATGTAGGAGCACTATTTTTCAGCACTCTGACATGTTTGGCAATTTTGCAAACTCCCAAAGGTTGAGAGTTCGTGAAGATGCTCATTTTGAAGCTCTTCAAAAGATGGATGGGGGAGGATACTCAAATAGATTGTTTGATATTTTGGACCACACATTGAGGTGGATTAAAATTTTCCTTGCTTTGCATGCTTGAACATCATGAAACTATGAAACATACAAGTTTCATAGGGGGCTATTCGTGAACTAAGCACTGCTAGATTCCATGATAACAAGGTGGATTAATGTTTTTCCATGTATCTATGGACTAGTTCCTAAACCTTCATCAAAATGGAAGAAAGTTATATGGGACAAAAAATAGAAAATATCTTGAGAGTAATTGGTTGGTTTTAATTTATTCCTTTGATACATTTCACATTTAACTATAAATTCTTTAACATCTTGCTTAGGTTATCCTTGAAGAAATCCTTCTTCACTTGTTTCTATATTTTTCAAAAAATAGAGTCTTGTGGTAGGGGAGGAGTGAAATTCCATTAGTAAATAAGGCTTGAATAATAATTTGGGAAGCAAACAAATCTAATCTTGATAGGTGAGGAATTGACCAATCCATCAAAGTCCTGACTTTGATTGTGGATCCTATTCTAGCTATTAGATTATGTAATTTAAATTATAGATTTTGTAGCCCAATCACTATGAATCTTGAATGTATTATATTTGAGTTGTTTCTCTATTAGAGGATTGCTACCTCAATGTGCACCCATGAGAATTGGAGTGAAATTTTAAATTTGTGTCCTACTTTAGGTCAACTTATGAGCACAAATTAAGTTTAGCATTTTCAACCAAAAGTTTTATTTTTGTAAAACCTATGCTCTAGGTAGGTTCATTCTAGCTAGATTAGATCTAAGGCACAACTTTTTCAACTAGAAGTGTCCACTAAATACTTATGTATCATTACTCTTGGGACAATTTACTAAAAAAAAAATTATTTAAAAAAATTGTTGTTCTCATAACTCACATAAATAACATTTAAAATTATTTGAAATACCCTTGTCTAGACCTATAAGTGTATTTTTTATTAAATATTTTAATGTGTGTGTATGAACATACCAAAAGCCTAATATCAACACCAAAATAAAGGTTGATTTTCTATTCAAGAAAATATATTAAAAATTTAATTAAAATTTTGAAAAGAATATGATGCACTAGATGAGAGATTCTATGTCAAGATGATATAATATTTTATTTTCAATAAATAATTAACCGTAACCAAAAAATTGTTTTTAGTACATACAAATTTTAAGATTTATTCAAAAATATATATTTATCAAAATGGTGTAAAAGATTTGTTTGACTTATTTGAAAATATATTTATAGCAATTGGGTTATACCTTTGTTATCTTTTTTCACAATTTTTTTTGGTGTGCACGCTAAAAATGGACACTAGTATCCATCTTTCATGCTCATGCCACTAGATGGCCTTTGAAAGAGTCACAACAAACTAGTGCCTAAAGGTTATAATGAAGCATTCCATTGAAAGGGATTTAAAAGCCGTGAAGATGATCCTAGGCATCAATTTCATTAGGTCTACTAAGTGGTATAGGGTAAAGATGGACATCACTTCATGCTTTGTAAATTCCTTGCTTGATCTAGGTGAGAAAAAGTAAATGGTGAAGGAACTAGCCTCTAAATTGTTCAAAAAATATAACCTCAAAGGGCTAGATGAAACCATGGCTTTTGTAAGGCTTGGAGTTGGTGTCCCGAGGCCACGTTCTCTCCAACATGGGAATGCAAAATCTGATGGGGTTGAATGGCTTCCTTTCCTAGATAATTTTCACATGGTCACATTAGCACAACATAGAGAAGCAGTGAGCATGGGGTGTGGTTTCCTATAGAAAGTTAACAACCTAGAGCCTATGACTAATCTCCAGTCTGGATAATGGATTTTTGATGCCTCCCCTGATGTTGTGTGAGGGTTTCAATTAATCTCTTACTCAAAATCTATCGTCTCTATGTTTTTGTTCTTTACTATACCTTTTGAGGTTTATGCTCTTTTTGGCCTCTCTATGTCTCTCGATTACATGGGACATTTTGTATGTGCTTTGATCCCTTGGCTACACTTATGCTATTAGCTTCTATGATACTCTTATGTATTTTCACTTTCTATTAATATTAATATTTCAGGATTTTTTTCCTTTAATCTAAAAAAAGTGTTGTAAATCTAATCCATGCACTAAAGTCTCATATTATTAATAAAATATTGAAGGAAAAGAATCGGATTTATTATATAAATAGTTGCATCTCACTTAACTATATTTAATTTTTTTTTATCAATAACTAAATTATGGTGTTAGTTTTACAAAAATCTTCATTCAAATAATTTTTCTCTTATTTTAAAAATTTTAAACATAAATACACTAAAAAATTATAGTTTATTGGTTAACATTATTTGAAAATTCAAAACATATATGTCACTTTCTAGTGATTCAAGTTAAAAAGTTGGATCCATGTTGGCCATTTATTTTCTAAATGTGGGACACAATTATGAACTTCCACCCATTAATATATCTCAATCCTTATTATATTTTTACATTTCCTTCTTAATTGAGATATGTTATTACATATAATATTTTACAACTTCTTATTTATCTATACCATGCAGATTCCATGAAAATATCAACTCTTATGAATGCACCCATATAAATTATTCCAAGTTGCTCTAAGGTTGTAGTGAGGACCCTTTCCAATGCTTTCATTTCATTTAGTTAGCCCCCCCATGCAAAGATATTTTACACCTCCACATTCCTCTACCTACATTTTGATAGATTGGATGGGGTTCCACTTGTCACACCCTTTTATATAAGTTGTTTTTGTTGATCCAAGGCCTTGCTAGTTGATCTTAGACCAAACCATGTCTTTCCCTACATACTTGTGGTCTCTCTTTCTTCTAAAGTATAAGTTACCTTACAAAAATGTAACTTCTCTTCAACACAAGTTATATATTTATCTTGTTATTTATGGTGTCCTTATTATATCTAACCTTTTGATATTTTGCTCCCGTCCTCTCCATCTTATTTTTGAAATCTTTCTCCTTTATCTATTAACTAACTAAAAATATCTCCTTTTAGCATATTTTCATGAATTTCCATGACACAAATGGAGTTCCTCCCTCCCTTTGAATGTTATTCATACCACCTTCACAATGAAAATTCAACATAGCCTTAGAAGAAATGACCCTTGCCCTAGAACAACATAGATACCCAGGAGTGAAGGTTGAGAATAATGGATGACATGAGTCTTGTGGACATTTTATGCCCCATTTTATCCACTTCGAAAAAAAGTGAGATATCTCTTAAAAAACATGACTTTAGTCTCCTTTCTATTCATATAACATTACTCATCTCATAGTGAGTGGACCAAACCTCAATCTTAAAATTGTTAATCAATCTCTACTCTTCAATGATATCAACTATTTGAAGGAAAATATGGAAGAAATACATGCAATCATAGAATATTACCTCATACTTCTGATTACTATAGTAAATGACCTCTTAGAGGAGACTATAAAATTTTTCCATCATGTGACAAAGATATCCCCGAAGTCAATATATCAATATCTCTATCACACATGATCAACACCAAGATTAGGTCTCTCTCCTCAATATATGAATTTTTTCACTTTTCAAGAAAGGAAAAAATACTCTCTCATTTAGAGACACACATATGGATCATAATTCTCACACAATGCTCCCAACCACACCACCTACTCGATCCATGATTACACAATAATGAGGGTGAGTAGAGACCTTTAGGAGGACTACCAAGTTGATCATCACCCCTAAATAGTGATATCCTTGTGCATAAGATAGATATCCTAAGAGGTATTATCTAGCACACCATCCTTGAAAACATTATTGCTATCATAGCTCTTGTAGATATATTCCTCCCTACCTTGATCCTTGAGAGAGCCATATGAAAGGGAATCCTCTTATCAAGTAGTGCATTGAGGTTCCTTACTCCTATCACTCTCTTTCTAGGGAGTGACATCTTTGAATTCTACACGTACTTGACAGAGGCTTTCACTAATATACAACGCCTTACCATATTTGAATTCTACACGTCCTTAGCTTTCCAGCTTATGCGCCAATTCAATAACTGGAGAAAAAAAATCGTGGGCACTGAGCGTTGATTTCACTTCTAATTCAAAGCTTGACTATTTACAGGATTCAACCGCGTGTTTTGAATCCAAAGACTTCACGGTAAAGATGCCAAAGACTTTTTGCCGTGTATCATCTCGTAAGAAGACATCCACAAATATGTAATCTTAATATCAAGGGCTTAAGATATGATCCACACAAAACCTATCAAAAGACCAACACATAAAACTAGTACGGGAATGGCCTGGTCTAAAACCCACGTTAGCATTGACAACGTAAGCGCGTGAAAGAACTTCTCTAATAATCACCCATCTTAATGTTACTCTTAATTCAAATACATTTTAATTATAAAATTTTAATTAAACTTTAATAATGATATTCTAATTTTCAAAATTAAAATGATTAATAATGTTACCCATTTTTCTATTTAAATCTTTAGTAATGGTACTATACTTCCTTACAACTTCTTTTATCTTCAAATGTTACACTTTTTCTTTTAGATTCAAATTACTAATAGTATTATTCTATTTTTTATTAAAATATTTAATAATGGTACCATATTTATAACCTCTTTTATCTTCAAATGCTATTACATTTGGACTAGAAATTAATGTCTTAGTCCATTTTTAAGAAAATAAAGATAACTTACAATTAATTTAAGTGTTTAATTGAATGAATAATAAATAACAATTATGTTTAAGTTGTAGTGAGGGCCTCTTTTCAATGCTTTCATTTCATTCAGCCAGACCTCTATGTAAAGATATTTTTACACCTCCAAGTTCTTCTACTTATATTTTGGTAGATTGGATGAGAATCCACTTGTCACACCCTTTTCTTTAAGATATTTTTGTACATCCAAGGCCTTTTTAATCCATCTTAGACCAAACCATGTATTTCCCTTTAGATCTCTCTTTCTTCTAGATTATAATTTATCTTACAAACATGTAACTTCTCTTTGACACATGATATAGATATCTTATTACTCATTGTCTCCTTGTAGTGAATCTACTAGTTTATTAACTAGAAAAACACTTTAACTTTCTTTATTTTAACAAAAAGAACATACTAAGTTATTTGAAAAACATATCAACATATGGAAGATGGATTTTCCATTTAGCATAAAAAGGTAGAAGATTGAATATTCTATCATTGAAATATACCAAAAATCATTTTACTCATTTCTTTGATAAGATAAAAACATTGAATGAGTTTTTATTTAAATCATAGCATCATTCCTTTATATCAAGAGTACAACAATTTTCATCAAGTATTACATCTTTCAAGATTGGATCAATATAACATTTTACAAATGTAATATCATAGATGTGAAGTAAATAATAATACAATGCTATATGAAAGATCAATGTATTATCCTTGATAAACCAAGTCTTTGATATCTCGCCTGTAAGAGGAAGAGAATCATCTGAGCATTTTTTCTCCAACCATAGACTGACACTCCCTTGCACACCTTTCATCTAGAAGTGGCCCTACCCTTCATAAGAGTACTAGATCTAGGAAAACTCCAAGATCATCACACCATTTAAAAACAAGTGGTGTCTATTAAATATAAACAATTTGTCATGTACAAATCTAGATACCCTCCAGCTAAGTATGGCATATCTAATTGATTTGTAGCAATAGACACTATGAATTGACAATGCAAGTTGTGATTATACTTTACTTTATCTAGATATTTAATAATAAAATAAGAATGTTTCATAAGATAATGTGTGTTGTATGTTCACACATCTCTTTCTCAAATTGGTTTATCAACAAAATTGGATTCACATTTAATTTTACAAAATTAGACTAAATGTCAAGAAATATTTTTATATGAAATCATGATCTATCCTTAGCATTCACCAAAATCATGCTTCAACCACTTAGTTCTCAAGTAAACCAAATCCAATCTATAATCTAAACTCTCATTGGTGGATATTTTTTTCCTAATTATTATGCCCCAACTTTTATTTTTCATGTAAAAAAGGACATGAGTTTTCATAAGAATATGTTCATACATACATACATACATACATACATACATACATATGTACATACGTACATACATACATACATACATACATACATACATGCATACACAAACACACATACATACATACATACATACACTCATACATACATATATACATATAAATCTTATACATTTTCCTTAAAGGATAATAATTTTAAATAGTAGTACTCATATTAGTATATCCATATACTTTCTCTATACATATGTACTCATATAAGTACAATTTTTTTCTTCTTATTAATTTTCATAAATAAAATTAAAATACAATATAATGAACACATTGTCATTTAGAAGAAAAAGCCCATATTTAGGCCTTTGACCTTTATTATTTTATCGTTGACCATAAAACCCAAAAAATAGAGTATACACATGCATAGAGTTCAATGGTTGATGATTACAATGTATAAAATAATTATATATATTCATTTTACATTTCTATTTATCTTCACAGATTGGGGTTTACAATGTAATCATAGGTGGTCATGTATTCTTTTCATCAATCTAATAAAAAATAGTGACCAATTGGTCACAAGATATTTCCTAGAATGAAAAAAATTTGCTTATCCTATTCTACCACAATTTTTTCTTACAATATTGGCCTATTCAACCATAAAATTATTTGAATATATTATAATAGTGACACAATTGAACATAAAGAAAACCACACAATGCATCTTCACTATTAACCTTTTTGGCTTTAGAGTAAACCATAATATGTATACACAATAGAGACTCAACCAACCACAAAATAAACCAAGGAACACAATTAAAAAGACTCCTTTGATGTCTTTCTTATATAAACAAAGTAGGTTTTAAGAGAAAAAAACTTCTTTGACCTTGATATAGACATAGACATTTGCATCTCATGAGACCTATGGAACAATCATAATATTTATATGGTTGATCAATATATTCAATAATATTGACCAAGTCAAAAGGCTAAGGAACACAAATGAATGAGTACACAATCATTTATCAATCCATAGAACAAAAAGGTTATGATTGTACATAATCATATATTAATGACATAGCTAAAAAGGCTTATGAATTAAAGCCAACCTAGTCACAAATGAATTAAAAATTTGAAAGGATCATAAAAAAAGCCAATATAATAAAAATAAATGACAAATTCAAAAGGATCATAAACATAACCAACATAATCACAAATAAGTGACAAAGCATAAAAGAATTTTATCAAAACTTAACATGGTCATATAATCATTGACCAAGTTGAAAGGCTTCTCAACAAAATAACACAAACATTAAACAAAGTCGAGATGAGAGGCTTATAAACAACTTATCATGGTCACTAATCAATGATCAAGTTGAAAGACTTAAAATAAAGTTAATAATCTCAAAGAAAAAGGTTCCTGTTAGGTGGAGTTAAACCCTTACTCAAAATAGTATTAGCTAAATTATAGTTAAACCATGAAGTATTATAAAAAATGGATAATTTCCAAATTTACTTGATAAAAACATCTTTCAAACACATTAATCTTACATATATTAACATATTGTGCAAATAAGGCATGTTACATACCAAAATTTTGAGATTTCTATGTGTCTTCACCAAGAACTCTCCCAAAAATTCTTCTCTCTACTAACCCTTTTCTCCTCGAGCTTGTCTCTTGGTTTATCTCTCCCCAAAAACCTTGCAATTTCTCTAGGTCATTTTCTATATGTTCTCCAAAAACCTCCCCTCTATGCATTGCTTTTATGAGTATTAAAGACTACTCTTTACTTCACTTAAAGTGAAGTTAATGTTCATTGGATCCACCTTCACTTTCCACTTCGTTGAGTTAATGGTTTACTTAACCTCACTATCAATTTTGAAGTACTCTTCATTTATCATCACCCTTAATAATAATAAAATGGAGAAGAATTCTTCCACCAATCTTTTCGTAGTTACTCCCATGCAAGTCCGCCTCTTAGCTAAAAGTGAAACCAAAGAAGATGTTGCTACCAATCTCAGTTCCTTAAAGCAAAACCCCCTACCAACATGGATACTAAAGTGGGTCCTACAAAGAAAAAGAAGGAAGAGAAATTGACCAAGTAGAAAGGTAAGAATGCTAAGGGTCCCCTAATCCTAAAGGGTAAAAAATCCTAAGAGAACTTAGCCTAGACCTCCATTACTCCCCTCCCACTCTCAATTGTTGATAAACAACAAACTACCAACCACAAGAAAGAAAACAAGGCCACCAAGTAGGATCATGAAAGAACAATTGTTCATAGATCCATCTGATTGGTTGTTGTCAAAAAACCCTCCCAAAAAAGTGGAAATTTCTAGTGAATTTGAGTATGAGAAAGATGCTCTTGAGGAAGATGTTGAATGCATAAGACAACTAAGAGGGGGGATGAATCAATTGTACCTTAAAACTTCAAAACCCTCACAAACATTCAGATACACATTAATTCAATTTACCCTTAATCTGTTAGAATGATTAATCATGAAAGAAGATAAAAGAAACACTAGATTTACATGGAAAACCCAAGATGGGAAAAACCATAGTGACGATTAGCTCACAATATAAAGCAATATCAACACCAAATATAATGGGGCTCACTACCGAAGGGCTCTCTACCCAAAATAAAGAAAGGATCACTACCATAATAGAACATAAGATAGATCTAAGAGTGTTACAATGAGAAATCCATCTCAATGCAACAAAAAATCAACCACAACATCAACCAACACCTTTGCAGTCTTTCTAAAGAATTGTAGACACCTTTTTCTCACTACATTTAGTAATCTAACAAATGAAATCTTGCATTACACTTCAAAAATTCAAACCCTAAAAATCTATAATTCACATCATACTCATCTATCTCATCATCCCTCGACAACTCAACACTTATGTATACCATCTTCAACCTTGAAAACATTCCCCAAGATCAACTATACACCTCAATTATGCAAATTCAAATTAGGTCAAAACCAAAAAATTCCCATGGTGGAAAGGAATGAAGGTGGAACACAACACACCTTCTAGCTAGGACCTAAATCCACTCATGCATTCCATGCCACACTTCCGCAAACACCAAGGCAACTTTGTAATTAGTGTAAACATCAAAGGTTGGTCGAACTTGTGTTAACACCATTAAAAAATTAAGTACATACTTCCTTGAATCCAAAGATGACTTGTGGACACCACATAACACTTGAAAACGATCTAGAATATTCCAAAAACACCCTAAAATCTAAAAAATTCCTTCGCAACAACTTTCACTTGAAGAATGTACACACCCAATACAGTCAATTAATTTTTCCATACACTGCAACTCAAAAAACTGACTTTACAAGCACCAAACCATGAACAACTTCATCTAAAGAAAGATACACACATTATCGACACCATTCTAGATCCACAAGACCTGAAACCACTCTATGGAGAAATGCAGAGGTAGATCATTTCTCCTAGACACCTCTACAATGCATAGTTCACACACTGGTGAACATAACTTCCTCTGCACAATGATCCAATGCACCAAATTATGAATTCAACACCTTTGAACACCTCTTATCAACATATCCAAACTGCACAAACAAATCTTCACCGTGGAAGAAATGTGGAGCCAAACCATAACGCTACTCTACAACACAGAACACCACTGCAACAAACTATTTCCTCTTTTTATTTATCAAAAGAACTTGGAAATCAAGAACCAAAAACATATCATCAACATCTTCAACACTTCCTCATCATCACAAATCCAACTAGAAAAAATAAACTCAACCATACATCCATAGACAAAATCTTATCAAATCAACACTAGAGGTTGACATCAATAGCTTACTAATGACAACATAATGCAACTAATCAAATCATCATCAGAGACAACTCAATACCAACTACTCACAACCTTGCAACAAATTCGTTAACATATCATCAACATCTTCAACACTTCCTTCTCATCACCAAGTCAACTGCAACAAAGCAACTCAATCATACATCCATGGATAGAAGCTTATCAAAGAAACACTAGAGGTTGACATCAGTAGCTTAATAATGACAACATAATGCAACTACTCAAAGCATCATAAAAGACAACAACAACTCAATACCAAATGCTCACACCCTTGCAACAAACTCCTCATATAGTTAACATCAATGACAACACCTGAGCTTGTTGACATCAATGACAATACTAACTACTCATACTTGCAACAATCTCCCCCTTTTTCATTGATGGAAACACATGATGTGAAAAACCATAAAAAAAAAAACATAACTTTGATCCTCAATACTTTGTTCCATACCAACTCATTATTTATTTTATTCACTTTCTCCCCTTACACAATTAACTCATTACTTTCTCTCTTCCTTGAACATTTTTCACATTGCTCTTTCTCCCCTTTGATAACTAACACTTTTCTTTTTCATATTATTCTCTCCCCCACAAATATTTTTTACATTACTCTCTCCCCCTTTGACATCAATGGCAAAGGGAAAAAATATTTACATTATTCATTCTCCCCTTTGACACTAATCATATTGTTTACCACTTCTCTACAAATCCCTTTCCTTTAATGCTTTGCATACTCCCCCTTAGGAGCACACACCAAACTACATCAATCAACAACCACTGCACAATGACAACTCTCACTCATCTTGATTACAATAACCAATAATTCCACTATCTACTCCCCCTGAGAGGTAGCCACCAACATTAGTCCAAAACAAAGAATGAATCTTGAGATCCATTGGATTGTTGTATCTCCTTATACATCTAGTTCAAAGGAGGGGAAATAACCACCAACTTCTCTCATAGATACTCAAAAGTATCCTTAGGAAGAGCCTTAGAAAATATATCAGCAACTTGATCCTTTGTAGGCACATATTCAAGCTTCACTTCATTCTCTACAACCTTCTCTCTCAAAAAGTGATACTAGATTGAGATATGTTTTCTCCTTGAATGCATTATTAGATTCTTTGATATATTAATTACACTTGTATTATCATAGAAGATAGAAATTGATGCATCATATACCACTTTGATATCCTTCAATGTTTGCCTCATCCATAACACTTTTGTGCAACAAGATGTTGTTGCAATATATTATGCTTCTGTAATAGATAAAGACACTGAATCTTGTTTCTTACTTATCCATGACACCAATCTGTATCTAAGAAATAATGCACCACCACTTGTACTTTTCTTCTCATCTACACAACCAACCCAATCTGCATTCGTGTAAGCACTCAGAGTAAATTCAGTATCCTTTGGATACCACAAGCCATTATCTAGAGCGCCTTTCAAGTATCTAAATATACTCTTCGCTACTGCAACATGTGACTCTTTAGGATCTTTTTGAAATCTAGCCACAAGACAAACTGCATGCATGATATTTGGTCTAGTAGCAGTTAGATATAGTAGTCCTCCAAGGAAGATACCTTCCTTAGACCTTGCATCAAACTTCTTCAACATTTCCTTGACATACTTTGATTGTGATATGAAAATACCTTTATCTCTTTGATTGATTTGTAGCCCAAGGAAGAAATTCATTCCCCCAAACATTGACATTTCAAATTCTTTCTACATCTCCTCTGCAAATTTCTTACACATAACTCCATTTCCTCTAACAATTATTTCATCAACATACACATCCATAATTAAGATTTGATCTTTTTCAACTTTGAAATAGAGGTTACTATATGTGGTACCTTTATTGAATCATTTCTTTAACAAGTACATGTCTGACCTTTCATACCAAGCCCTGGGAGCTTACTTCAACCCATATAATGCCTTATTCAATCTGAAAACCATATCCAGTTTATCTAATAGCTGAAATTATTCAAGTTGTTCTATGTATACTTCTTCCAATTCTCCATTCAAGAAAGAAAAATTCACATCCATTTGATAAAATTTGAAATACTTATGCGTTACAAAAGCCAAAAACATCCTAATATCTTCCATTCTTTCCATTAGAGAAAATGCTTCCTCAAAGTCTATTCCTTCTACTTTTGAGTAGCCTTTACACACAAGTCTTGCCTTGTTTCTTACCACTTCTCCAATCTCATTAAATTTGTTCTTAAATACCCACTTAGTTCCAATTACATTCTTGTTTGTTGGTCTTGGGACAAGTTTCAAAATTTGATTCTTCTCAATATGCATTAGTTCTTCCATATCCTTGATCCAATACTCATCCTTGCATGCTTCAATCACTGTTTTGGGTTCAACTTTAGAAAGTAAACATAGATTTATCTATTCTTCAACAACTTTCCTTCTTGTCAGTACACCTTTTCTCTTATCACCAATGACCTGTTCTTTAGAATGATTCTTTTGCACATACTTAGGAATTTTAGGAATATTTTCTAGAGCTTCTTCCTCTTCAATCTACACTTCTTTTCCCTTATCTTTTTCTTCTTCTCTGTAGAAAGAATCATCTGATTCATATCCATCTATCACCACTAAATTCCTCTATAAATCTTCGTCAACTTTGACACTTGCACTCTCAAAAATCTTTCTTAGCCCCTTGTTGTAGCATCAATAAGGTTTTCTTTTAGTATCTAATATCCAAGGAAGATACCTTCATTAGATCTTGCATCAAACTTTCCCAAATTTTCTTCATCCCTTTTGGTATAGCATTTGCTTCCAAACACTTTAAAGTATTTAACAGTAGGAATCCTTCCATACCATAGCTCATAAGGAGTCTTTGTGTCATTTTCTCTTGCATGTACTCTGTTAAGTATATAAACATCAATATGAATTGCTTCTCTCTAGTAAACTTCTGGTAGATTTATTTCTTTCATCATTTTCCTTGCAGCTTCTTGAACAGTCTTATTCTTTCTTTCAACCATTCTATTCTGCTGAGGAGTTCTCGAGGTAGATAAATACCTCTTTATTCCATGATTCTCGAAAAAGATGTTAAACTCACTGGAGGTAAACTCTCCACCTCTGTTAGACCTCAAACATTTGATTTTCATATCTATTTCATTCTCAACCATAACTTTGAGGGTTCTAAACTTATCTAGATCTTCTTATTTTTCTTTGAGAAAAGTAACCCATGTCATTGTAAAATAATCATCAATTAATAGTATGAAATACCTATCAGCTTGAATACTTCTTACTCTAGTAGGACCACAAGTATTTGTATGCACCAATTCCAATGGTCCAATAGAAATTTTTTCTTTGACTTTGAAACTTTTCCTTGATTGCTTTCCAACTTGACACTCCTTACATACATCATTGATAGGCTTTGTAATCTTTGGCGGATATCTCACAACTTGAATTCAACTTATTCTCACTAGGCTATCAAAATTGATGTGATAAATTATTCTATGCCATAGAAAAATCTCATTGATTTGAGTCATGAAACAATAACCATCAACATCTTTGAGCTGATAGAAATTTCCATATGTTTTTCTAGCAACAATCACAGTTCTGAGACCTTTTATGATCTCACAGCCATCATCTTGAAACATAAGATTGTATCCTTTGCTACACATCTTTCAAACACTCAAGAGGTTATGTATTAAACCCTTAACATAAAGAACATCATTAGTGAACTATGATTTCCATCAAAATTGATTGAACCTTTTCCACATATCTTAGCAGATGTATCATCACCAAACCTAACAGGTCCTCCATATTATACAAGTTTAACAAACTTACTCTTATCACTAGTTATATGATTAGAGCTTCCACTATCAATGATCTATTAGTTCTTCTCCTATCTATCATGAAAAGCAGATACCAAAGTACCTCCAATATTAGTACTTGCTTCTGAAGCCCTTTCCTTTATACATCTCTCAGAGTTGGTGGAATTAGTTTCATTTTTTAAAGCAATGAACAAGCATTCACCATCCTTATCATCTCTATAATCAGATTCATTTTCAGATATACTTGCATCTTCTCTAACATAATAACTTTTCTTAATCATCTTACTTTTGTTCTCCCTTATTTTTTCATTCAAAGCTTTGTTTGGACATCTTGAAGCATAATGACCTATCTTTCCACAACTAAAAAAATTGAAAAGCAACTTACCTCTATAATTTCTAGTACCCTTTTTCATTATCCTTACAAAGTTAGCTTCCACATCATCAAGATCCTCTTGATCTAATTTCATAGTCTTCTTTGATTTTCTAGCCTTAAAAGCAATCTCAAATTTTGCATTACTTCTACCAAATTCTCTCATCTCAAAAGTAGTTAAAGAACCATACAACTGATCTTTGGTATATTGATTCAAATTTTGTAATTCTTCAATAGAAGAAAATTTATGAGTATAAGCTTTAGGAAGAGTTATGAGTACCTTCTTTACCACTTCTTCTTTTAGTTCTCCACCAAGAATTCTAATACCATTGACAACTTCATCCACCTTCTGCAAGTAGCTTGTACATAGAGTCTCATCATCAACAAGAATTCTAATATCATTGACAACTTCATCCGCCTTCTGCAAGTAGCTTGTAAATCTTGTAACTCTTCAATAGTAGAAACTTTATGAGTATGAGCTTTAGGAAGAGTTTTAAGTACCTTCTTTACCACTTCTTATTTCAATTCTCCGCCAATAATTCTAATGTTGTTGAAAAATTCATCCACCTTCTACAAGTAGCTTCTACACAATGTTTTCATCTTCATACATTTGTAGGGACTCAAACATGATCTTCAAATTCTACATCTTAGCTTGCTTGATCTTATCATCTCCTTCATAAATTCTTTCTAACTTAACCCAAATTTCTCTAGTAGTTTTCAAATTCATAACTATAACAAATTCAGAATTAGCAAGACCACTTAAGAGAGCATACATTTCTTTACCATTGTTTTCATAGGCCTTGATCTCATCATCAATTCTTAGACCATTTAAAGGTATAGTATATCCTCTTTCAATATAATTTTAGATTTCAAATCCAAGAGAAACCAAAAAACCTTCCATCCTTGTCTTCTAGAATGCATAATTTGATCCATCAAACACAAGAACATCCTTCTTGTGCGTCATCCTAGATATACCTCAAGCGGTTAAGCTTTCTTCCAAGGAACCTTGCTCTGATACCAATTGTTGAATGCATAAGAAAACTAAGAGGGGGGTGAATCAGTTATACCTTAAAATTCAAAACCCTAACAAACATTCAAATCCACATTAATTCATTTTACCCTTAATCTGTTAGAATGATTAATCATGAAAGAAGATAAAAGAAACATAACCAAATCAACACCATACACAAAGAAACACCAGATTTACATGGAAAACCAAATATGGAAAAAATCACAGTGAGGATTAGCTCACAATATAAAGCAATATCAACACCAAATATAATAGGGCTCACTGCCCAAAATAAAGAAAGGAAGGCTCACTGCCAGAATAGAAAATAAGATAAAGAAGAGTGTTACAATGAGAAATCCATCTCAATGTAATGAAAAAATCCACCACAGCATCACCAACACCTTTGCAGTCTTTTTGAAGAATTATTGACACCTTCTCACTTCATTCAATAATCTAATAGATGAAAGCTCACACTGCATTTCACAAGTTTGCACCCTACAAATTTTCAATTCACATCACTCACATTATACTCATCTATCTCATCATCCTTCAACAACTCAACACTTATTTATATCATCTTCAACTTTGAAAACAATCCAAAAGGTTCACTATGCACCTCAACCACACAAATTCAAATAATTAGGTCAACACCAAAATATTCCCGCGGCAAAAAGAAATGAAGTCAGACCACAACACACCTTAGCTAGGACCTAAATCCACTCATACATGCCATGCCACACATCCACAAACACTAAGGTTAGCCAAACCTATGTTAACACCATTAAGCAATTAAGCACGCACTTCCTCAAATCCAAAGATGACTTGCAGACACCACATAACACTTGAACATGATCTAGAATATTCCACAAAAACCTTGAAATCCAACAAATTCCTTCACAACAACTTTCACTTGAAGAATGTGTTACATTGGTGGTTGTCATTGCACCAAAAGATCTACCTATTCATGCCCGATACAACCGCTAGATTTATACAAGATCCACAGGAGGTGGTTAAGTCATGTCATGAACCCAAGTGCTACATTGCACAAGGAAGACCAAGGGACACGCCATATTGAAACAATCCCCCCAGTGCAAGCAAGGGGTTCAAACCTATGACCTCTACTTTGATACCAATTGTTACATTAGTGGTCATCATTGCACCAAAAAATTGACCTATTAATGCCCGATACAACTGCCATATTTATACAAGATCCATAGGAGGTGATTAAACCATCTCATGAACCCAAGCACCACATTACACAAGGAAGACCAAGGGACACACCATCTTGCAATAGAATGTATACACCTCATACACTCAATTATTTTTTCCATACACTGCAACTCAAGAAACTGACTCTTGAAGCACCAAACCATGAACAAATTCATCTAAAGAGAGATTCACACATTATTAGTACCCTTCTAGATCTGTAAGACCTGAAACCACTCTATGGATAAATATAGAGCAAGAACATTTCTCCTAGACACCTCTGCAACACATAGTTCACACACTGGTGAACACAACTTCATTGGCACAATGATCTAGCACACTAAATTTTGAATGCAACACCTCTAAACACCTCTGATCAACATATCCAAATTGCACAAGAAAATATTCACCATGGAAGAAATGTGGAGCCAAACCAGAATGCTACTCTACAACATAGAACACCACTACAACACATTGTTTTCCCTTTTTATTCAATTTTCTCAAAAGCACTTGGAAAACAAGCACTAGAAACATATCATCAACATCTTTAGCACTTTCTCATCATCACCAAGCCAACTGTAACAAAGCAACTCAACCATGTGCATCCATAAACAAATCTTATCAAAGAAACACTAGAGGTTGACATCAGTAGCCCATTAATGACAACATAATGCAACTAATCAAAGGATCATCAGAGACAACAACTCAATACTAACTTCTCACACCCTTGCAACAAACTCCTTAACATATCATCAACATCTTCAACACTTCCTCACCATCACCAAGCCAACTACAACAAATCAACTCAACCATATATCCATAGACAAAAGATTATCAAATCAACACTAAGGTTGACATCAATAGATTACTAATGACAACATAATGCAACTAATCAAAACATCATTAAAGAAAACAAAAACTCAGTACCAACTTCTCACACCCTTGCAACAAAATTATTCTCATACAGTTGACATCAATGACAACACCAAAGCTTGTTGACATCAATAACACCAACTTCTCGTACTTGCAACAAAATATTTTGATACTAAGGATTATTTTCTTGAGCCCTCTCCCCCTTTCTTAGAAGGAAATAGACTTTTTGACAAAATGAATGCTCTAGATATTGACTTTGGGATGGTTGGAAATGTTGAGACTGAAATTGAGGGGATTCATGATACTTCTCACATAGAAATGATTCAAGACTCTTTTAATTTCTCCCACAATACTCTAAACATTATGATGAAGGACATCAATACTCCTACCACATATCAACAACTATGTGTGTCTTGTTTAGATGACAAAGGAGGTCATGAATTTTAAAGCTAAAATGAATGAGATGGAGAATAAGATGAAGCTAATCATGAAATTAATGCCAAATCTATGCATAAATCAACTACTACCCTTGTTTCCTTATTATTTCAATCAATTTTTTAATCTCAAATCAAAATAAATAAATCCTTAAATAGAAATATCTCTAATTACAAACACACACACACACACACACATATTAGTTTATAAATATTTTTTTCGTTTATATACTTATATAAATATACATAAATCAAACACAAGAAGATATTTTACTTGCATGAAAATAACATTCCAATTCTTTAATCAACAACTACACTTACCCTTTTCATGATATTATTCTAACAATAATGAACACACAAGACAATAATTATGAATAAGGAACAATTCATGCAACATTTAATGATCATGCAACTCACAATAAAAATATCCAAACACACAACAATAAAACAAGTCAAGGAGACATCCATATTCATTACAACCATGCAATAAACTATGTGTGTTATGAATCTCACAATGATCTTGTCTTTTCTTCTAGATCTTATTCCCTCTCTCTAGTGATATTCTCCTCCTTGTTTGGGAGGGGGGAAACTATTTCCTACGTCGACCTCATCAAACCAAAGGGGTAATTAGTCTAAAAAATCATATCATTAAAACATAATATAAATCATTCATTAATGTCTAATGCTAGTAATATTCACATGCACATCAATTATAAACAATATCAAACTAGTATAAATTTGAATCATCACCATAGTATAATTTTCATAAAACAACTTTTGACATCATAATCAAAATATAAAATAAAATATAGCATAATTCAAAGGGCTAAAAAATGGGATGTGACATCTCTTCCTCATTAAATATCACCATCCCCAATGATTTAGTTTAAACATGAAGTAAAATATGAATTAAAATGTTTCCTTTCTATGAAAGCATCTTAATTAAACAATTGTAGAAATTTATGATGAAATTCTTGGGTAAGTGCAAGAAGTTGGGTCCACTTTTTGGTAAAAAATTGAAAGTGTTTTTCCTAAAAATCAAATTTTTTCATACTTAGAGTAAAAATTTGGAGTATTTACAAATAAAATATTAAGTATAATAATATGAAATGTAGGATTTTGATTCTATATTTCAAATATATAATTTATTCTAATACTTAGATGACACAAGTTAATTTTGTATATAGGATGCACAAAATCACTTTCTAAAAGTCACTTTTTTAGGGCCATAACATGCACATGTATGACACACATAATTTGACCTAAAGAACATATTTTTCCTAATTCATTTTGGGAAAATATGTTTATTATAGTGAAGTTTGATGTGGATTTTTTATAATGTTTTTAAAACATACATTTTTCATTTATTTTTATTAGCCCTGATTGCTATTTTTGAAAACCCCTTGTGTAAGACATACATAATTTGAGCTAAACTAATCATTATTATTTTTCATTGTGTAAGGAATTGTGTCTAGATTAATGATATTTTTTTATTTACAAAAATAAAATAAAATATATTAAAAAATTAATACCTGAAATTTCAAGTTTAAGGACCAGTTTCCTCATAAATTAAATAATAAATAGAAAAATAAGTCCAATTATAAAAAATACATATTTGAAAACTAGATATTGTCATCTATAAAGATTTTAATTTCATCATTTTTTTTTAAATTCATCAACCATATTGCTAAAGTTAGTTTTTCTCTTGTTTTCATGGCATTGTACTTGCAAACTTCCAAGGCTAAGGGTTGGATTTCCAAGCCTAAAGAAAAAAACAAAGTCATGGGTTTCAAATTTCAAATTTTATGAAATGCATACCCATTCTAAAACGTGTGCCCATTCTAAAAAGAAGTGGGAATATGATGTATTTAGAAATGGACACCCATTTTAAAATGAAATGAGTGACCATTCTAAAATGGGTACCCATTTTCTAGAATATGTACTTGTTTTAAATAACAAGTTGGGTGCCCATTTTAGATCATGCACTCATTTTAAATAACAAAATGGGAACCTATTTTAAAAATTAAAGCTAGTACATGTTTCATATAGGTATAAATTTAGGTTCAAGAGTCCCATCCTAAATAAATATTCATTTTTATGAAATGATTATCTATTTCTATTGAGATATTTTTGAAGCTTGATACTTCTCCTAAAAGTGGACCCAACTTCTTGCACTTACCCTCTTCATAGTCCTCCCAAATGGCACTGTCTTCATAATATTGTTGCCACTAGACCTAGCATTGAGTAATCTCTCTGTTACAGAAGAAAAGATTTCAAACCTTGAGTACTTTGAGAGGCTTGATGTGACCACTCCTAGATCCTGAATGTAAAAGATATGGTAGGATATAACCATTTTGTAAGAAACTAGATTGATTGTACTTCTAGGACCTTGAATGGACCCACATATATCTTGGTACTAATTTGGAATATTTTCCAAACTTTATCAATCTCTTTTGGGGTTTGAATCTTAAGATTACTCTCTTCTATTGAGAATAATTGTGGAGTACACTTGGCATCAACACAATTTTTTACCTATAATTTTATTTTTCTAATCTATTTTTTATTAGCTTGATTTTCTCTCACATGCTGAAGGCTAATCCTATCTTCTAGTTTATCCCAACTAATAGGAGTTTGACACTTCCTACCATACAATGCTTCAAAAGGATCCATTTTTATTATAGAATAATATAAGTTTTAATAATAAATTTAGTCAACCAATGATAGGTACTCATCCCACTTATATTGTTGATCCATGTAGTACATCCTTAAAAAAGCATTCAGTACTTGATTTAATCATACCATTTGACATTTTATCTTCAGATGATAACCAAAACTTATGTGTAATTGAGTTTTTATCATTGAAAACAATATTTTCCAAAACCTTGAAGTCATCTACACATTTCCATCTAAGATATTTTTTTAGTTACCTTGGTGAGATTTTTTTACTACCACCAGAATTTGGTTATGCTGATTTCTCGACATGGTCGGTAAGCCTTGGAAAAATTCCATTCTAATCACTTTCTATTTCCATTTGGAGACTTTATAGGGGGTACAATAATCTTGATAAATGTTGGTGTTCAACCTTGACTTGCTAAGATTCTAGACATATTTCCAAAAATCTTGCAACATCTTGTTTTATTCCTTACTAAAAGTAAAGAAGTTTCACATTATATAATAATTTTTTTACTCCTACGTGACCAAAATATGGAGCACAATGTGCTTCCATTAGCACAAAATTTATTAGATCATTCTAATCTGTAGCATAGATTCAATCTTTGAATCTTAATAATCCATCAAATTCAAAAAGATATCCATCATGCCTAACATCCTGGGGTTTCTCTGATAGTTATTGTTGCAAAGAGGGTTGTTGTTGCACCAAAAGATTGAATTTTTAATGCCTAATACAATCGCTAGAGTTAATGAATCCATAGGAGGCAGTTAATCCATGCCACAAAATCAAGTGTTGTGTTGTACGACACAAGGAAACCAAGGGAACACACCTTGCAACAATCCCCACAGTGCAAGTGAGAGGTTCAAACTCGTGATCCAAGATTTGATACCAATTGTTGAAAAGATGGTTGTCGTTGCACCAAAAGATTAACCTGTTAATGCTTGATACAACTTCTAGAGTTAATGAATCCATGAGAGGTGGTTAAGCCACATGTCACAAACTTGAGAACTTCTCTACACAATACAAGGATACCAAGCGTGCACACCTTGCAATAATTATTTCTTGACTTTCTTATAGATTTCATCTTTTGACAAATTCCTTACTACCTGATCTCACAAATTAAATTGAATTGGGACCATTTTCATAATGTTTCTTTGTGAATTAACACATCCACAACTTTATTTTCCTTCCCTTTTATACTATTTCAAATTAATAATCTAATAGTAGAACTTCTAACCATTATCTTTGTCAAGAATTGATATTTGGTTGGGTGGAAATATACTTGAGGCCCTAATTATTTGATTTAAGCTCATATTTATTTCCAAAAAAATAATGTCTCCACACTTATAGAGTATGCACATAATTGATACCAACTCTAAATAATCTGAAGCATAATTCTACTCATATGGTTGCAAATTTGTGAACCCATAGGAAACTCCTGTTCATCTTGCATAAGTACACCACCCAAACCTTCACCAAAAGCATCTATGATGACTATAAAATAACCTTCAAGATCTGGTAATCTAATGACTGGTGCATAACTTAACTTATCATTAAGACCATGGAAGACCTCTTCACACACTTTTAACCATTCAATCCATTTCACTTTCCTTTGGAGAGAAGTGATGACTATAAAATAACCTTCAAGGTCTAGTACTATAATGATTGGTGTAGAAATCAATTTATCTTTAAAACTATGGAAGACCTCTTCACACTTTTTTGACCATTCAAAAAGTTCAAAATAGACTTCCTCTAATATCCAACCAATCCCTTAAAACTATGTACTTCATGCACATTCTTAGGTGCATGCCATTCCAATACAACCTTAATAGTTGAAGGATCTAAGTTGAAATTCCTTTGGAAGAAAAAATATGACCTAGATATTGCACATCTTCTTCGAAGAAGGTATATTTTGATAACTTACCAAAAAAGTTATGTTACCTTAATCGTTGTAGGAAAAATATCAAATTTTGCATATGCTCTTCTTTGTTCTTAAAATATATTAAAATATCATCTAAGAATACAAGTACAAACTTGTCTAGGTGGTCTTTGAAGATATTATTCATCAAGTTCATGAATTACATAAGTGTGTTGGCTCAACTGAAAGGTAAAATTGTAGTGTAGAAAATTGTACTCCCTTGTAGGTGATAGTACAATTTCATGCTTGGTTTGGACCTATTTTAGTGACCCTTGCATTCATGCATTTTCAAAACCTCCTAAATACGCCCTAATTCCCTTTATTATGCATTTTGAGGCCTATTTTTTAGTGTTTTCTAGAAAATTGCAAGTATTGAATAAATGCAACCAATTGTTACTTTTCCTCAAATCAAGTGTGTCCTACAAATTTGGATTAGGACCCATAGAACCATGGGTGTATGGGTCATCCTTCTTAGCTAGGAACCAAATTTTAATTTGAGTTGTTGGTGGAATTTTAACATTCTATAGAGTAGGGGGATTCACTACTCACAAGTCTCTTGCTTTTCAAGAGAATCCCAAGGAACAAATTACCATAAACTACCTCAAGTTTTAATTAATTGAACTAGAAGGTAGAATGAATAAATTGCAAAGAACAACCTGAAGGAAAAATATCAAAAATGACATTCAAATAGACTACTTTGGGGGTTGAAAGAGTAGGATACTAAGATCTTTGTCATAGGAGTAACTCTCAACCAAAGGATGGTAGTGCAGGAGCAAGATGCTAGCACGATGCATTGAAGTCCCAGAGGTGCGCTAGAATCCTACATGGATGGAGCCCTAAATCTCTAGATAGAAATACTAGAGGCCTACTAACTAGCTCATATATGAGGTCTATTTATCTAGCTAAATTGACAGAAAGTAAGAAATATTGAAAATACACAAGGAAGGTAGAGAACCCACTTACAAGATGTCTTGCATTTGGAACCTTTCTCTAAGCTTCACACAGAAAACCTACACATAAGATGAATGAGAGAAAAAATTGGGGCTATTTTGGGGCTTGTCATAGTCAAAACCTCATTTTGGTGTTCCCACCTCCATGGAAAAATAGATAGATAGAGAGAAATAGACACAAAGTAAATAAACACAAGGTGATAAAAGAAAACCCCGCTCAAGGAGGAGAACCTATATCATGAGATAAAGATGTAATAAATGATGTATTCAAAAACAGACAAGAAGAAAGACAACCTAACCAACAGTCTGTGGCTCCCTCTTGGCTAGATAGACACATCATTGAGCGCTTGCAAGAGAGATTTGGTTATTGGAGGGACCTCAGTCTGGTAGAGCTTCATTGTAGAAGCAAGATTGAGAAGAAAAGAGTAAGAGAGTAGATTGAGAGCAAGAGAATGAAGTGTTAGAATCCAAGAACTTGCAAAATGAGAGTAAAAGAATGAGTTTTGTGTTACTGCATGGGAAGGAGGAGCCATTAATCTCAGAATTTGACTACAACGACACGTGCCATGAGTCAAATATTCCAAGGTTTCTCATTTGAACTCAAACAAACACAGTGACACTAGCATGCCATGCAAATGTCCATGCATCGTGCATATGTCCAACTCATCATTTTTTTAGAGACAAGGTGGAAGACTGTTGATGCTTCATCGTTGGCCCTCATGTAGTTGAAATTGCAAAATTTTGACCCATAAGGTTCTTGTCATAAATGAAACTAGGCACAATAAATGTGGGGTTCAAATGCAAAAATGTGAAATCATACCCAAGGTGCAATTTTATGACATTACATTTTTCCTCCACTTTAGTGGGATGAATTTTGGGAAAAATCAACCGTACTAAAGTAGAAAATAGATTACCTAGAGCAAACACAAAAATTTGAAAATTTTATAGATTTACGTGCCAAAAAGGATACCGTAGAGACCGCAGAGGTTGAGTAGGAAAGTACTAGTGATTCCCCTAGCTATCAAATTCAACAAAAAAAATAGCAGTTGATGTGAAGATTTGTGTGAAATTTTGTTCTGTAAAACTCAAACTTTAGGTCAGCTCGAAAATAGGAAGAAGCTACCAAGGCGAGAAGAATGCTCAAAAAAGATTTAGTGGTTCATAAGAAAATATGATGAAGTGAGTGTATGCACCCTCTTGATTTTTCCCCCAGCTTGGTGGCGTAAAAGCAGGAAAATGGTTGAACCACGATCACCAAGAAAAATGGGCCCCAAGGGGGGCCTATATATACCTAGGTGGGCCCCTGGAAGGGTCATTTTCACCATTTACGGTGAGAGTTTTGTTAACTTTTATGAGAGAAAATCCAGCAAAATTCCTTGTAGATGAGATTATGAGGAGTTTAGGATTGACCAGCTACATTAGGTGGTTGTTGAGGGTTGTGAGGTCACCCAGGTGAGTCCAAAACTTTGATTTTTGTGTCATTTATAGCATTTGCTTATAGTTTTTATCCAAAAAGAGGAGTGTAGGCATCTTGGTGGTACGAAAGCGTCCTACCAGCATGTTGGCATCCCACCTACATGCTAGAGACCTTCAAACACATTGGGGTTTTCCCTATGCACTAATTTCCAAACAATTATCAATGGTGGACTTTGTACATATGCACAGCCTACAGATGTTTATGTGGCACACTTGCATCTTAGAGATTATACTCAGAAATTTTTTGATGTAGAAGATATAATTTTTTATACAAATTTTTATAACTTGAATCTTTTTCAAATTTGTAGGACTATCTAGAGATTAGAGAGCATGGTGAGGATAGGTGTTGTGAATGGTTTGTGACCAGGATCGACTTATGTCTTTAGAGGAGCAGGGACTTCTCTGCCATGTAGGCTTGTGGTACACCTACATGATGCCAGATATGTACCACGACCATATGCTAATGGCATTGATGGAGCAGTGGGATGTGACCACCTCCATATTCCATCTTCCATCGAGTGAGATGACCATCACCCTAGAGGATTTTTACCACATCACTGGCCTACCCACCTGTGGACAACAGATGGCACTAGATAACACACACTCTGCTTGAGAGAAATCCAAGGACATCTAGTACTACTCAAGGTGTGAGGATAGTGGTGATGAGACCAACCACATCTACATACTCTAGTTCAAGTAGGGTAGCATGGTGGTCCCCCATGTGTGGAGGGTGATGGTTGTCACAATTTCCATGTGGGTCACCATGGATGGGTGGGGCTCTCACCTTCACTAGGGCCTCATCTATACTATTAGAGTGATGGAGCAACACAAGATATTTGTCATGTGGGGATGCAACATGTTAGCACACCTGTACCATGAGTTTGGCAGGTTCATGAATTTTGAGTATGCAAGCTCACCATATGCACCCTTCTACAGGTGTGGACATTTGCTCACATTACATGCACTCCACCAACTGACTATCCCCAAGTGAGAGAGTACACTATCCCCATGGCACATTGGTATGAGCTTGTATGGTAGTGGCATGTTTTGGAAACTTTATTTTGATGCCTTGTGAGTTGACCAAATCAAATGGTAGCCATATAGATTGATGAGATGGGTAGATGACTGCATGAAGCTGTGGAACATGCAACATGACTAATTTTTGATAGGTTGTACAAATTATATCATTATGCCCTATTATTGATAGTGTGTGATGAGGTAGTTCAGTATTGTACAAACTATTCCCACAACATTGCCACAATACACACAAGCGGTGAGGAGTGTAGCAAGGTCAGGAAACCATCAATAGCCCACCATCACCGACATCAAACCCACCCATTACAAGGAAAAGGGTCAGGATCAGCCTCCGATGCTTCCCATGGATGATGTAGGCATCGCTCATGACTTTAGGACCTAGTGGATGATGCACTAACCTGACCCATTTTTCTTGGTGAATTCCCATAGGGGGGATCCCATTTTCCAAGAGGATGTGATGCCAGTGGGAGGAGGAGATGGAGGTGAAGATGAAAGTGCAGAGCAGCGATAGGGAAAGGAGGTAGGTATAGTGTTAGTGAGGTTGAGGTAGTGGTGGAGGTTGTCATCCCCTCCACCTGCCATCCCAATCTCAGTGGCAGTACTAGTAGCATTTGTTGTCCCATTGGTGGAATCAACAACAACAACATTTGGCATAGGAGGCATAGGACCCAGCATTGCTCCTCCACCTGACCCACACTAGCAAGTCGGGGACCTAGGTGTTGGAGTTGTTTATGCTATTCCTTTTAGTACTTTCAGTTTCAATTCATGTATATGTTTATGCTTTTGGTATATGTTTCATGTGGTACTAATGAGGCCACTTTCTCTATGGTTACAATGGACACATAGGAGTGGATTGTGTTCATCATGTAGTGCATATCATAGGTGGCCCTCGCCATGCCCATCCAGGGAACTATTCTTCAAGTATATAGGTCAACTTCAATAGGGAAACATGCCATTCTTTTTAAGTCACTTGCATACCTAAGGATGACATATGAGAAGGCGCAAGTGGAGGTCATCTAGAGGACCACTGATGTTGCCACTGTCATAGGATAGAGGGAATAGCAATCAACAAATCTATGGACTATGCTCATCGAGAGAGATGAGGTGAGGATGAGAGCTAAGAATACCATTAAGCCATGTGATGCTCTTTAGAGCCAACATGATGACCTCACAACACAACCAACACCTAATATTTTATTAGGCAATCCAGAGCTACGAGAGGCCTTGCAGAGAGATGAGTTATAGATAGCCTCACTTTAGGGTGAGATCAGAGGACTATGGGCTGGCATGTTAGCCTTGCGATCTAACAGATCCCGATCCGTATCCACCATCCAACCACATCCACCATAGTCTCCAGAGCCAGAGGTCTTAGGGAGCCATACGCCTTGAAATTAGATGTTCATTTTGGTACACACCATTTTGTAGCAATGACACATAAATTTTGTATATTATTTTTCATGTATATACATTGATAGATATACGTCCATCACTATTTTTTATGATAGTGATGCAATACATGTGCATGAATTACATTTGATATGTATATATATATGAGATTCTAATTCTGATATCATGGTGTTCATTGTTTCATTTGTATGCTTTTTACTTTTATGTATGATTATGTGATGGATGTTATATTTATGGATGTGTTTTTGGATTAGATACTATCATGATCCAGTAAACACACATGGATTTATGTTAATTAAATATAATGATGATCTAATTGCCTAACCAAAATATCTAATGTAATGCATGGATATATAGCATAGTGAGACACATGTATGTATGCCACACACACTCACACATAGGTTCACATCATAGCGCAAAATCTAATATTGTGTTATGCAGGGATGCCAACATGTGGTACCCTGAAATCCATGAGGTACTAGCATCATGCACATGTGACACATAGACCCTATGTGTAGTATTGATGAAAGCGCAATGTATTAATAGGTTCTTTTAGATGTGTCACATCCATAGGCACCAGAACCATACATGAAGAAGATAATGTAAGGTCCTAACTAATTAGGACTAAATTTCTCCCTTTGATCAAGCGGTGCATTTACATTCCTCTTGTTCTCATAGAGAACCAAGTCACCTACCTTGAAAGTTCTAGGAAGAACACCCTGATTATAGTGCCTAGAGAGTGCTCATTGATAAGATTTAAGGTGGTTGAGGGCCTGTAATGTGTGCTCATTGAGAAACTCAAGCTAATGCAAATGATTATACATGTAAGTTTCATCATCAATTAATCATTTAAGGGAAAGCCTCGAAGATAGAATTTCCAACTCCAAAGGAATGATAGCTTCAATGCCATACAAAAGGTTGTAAGTTGTCATTCCCATCGACATATGAACACTTGTGTGATAGGTGCACAAAGAATATGTTAATTGAGTATGCCAATATTTATTATGTTTATTTACCATTTTTTGAAGAATGAGCTCAAGAGTTTTATTAGATGCTTTAGCCTGACGATTGGAGTGAGGATAGTATGGTGTAGAAAATCTATGTTGAATATGAAACTTCTCTAGGAATTTCCTCACTTCCCTATTCTTAAACAATCTATCATTGAAATAAAAAAAGGTAAAAGGCAATTCAAAGTGATCAATAACATTGATTAGAAAAAAGCTACAAATGGCTTCAATGTTTGTGGATCAAAGCGGGATAGCTTCAACCCATTTTGTGAAGTAATTGGTAGCAGTAATGATAAAGGTGTGTCCTTTAGAAAAAGGAGGAGATATCTTTCCAATGATATCCAACCCCCATTTTCTAAATGGCCACAGAGAAGTCTAATTTTGAAGCTCTTGAGCAGGTGCATGAATGATATGACTATGTTTTTTACATTGCATAAACTTCTTGATAAAGGCAAAGGAATCTTGTTCCATTGTCTACCAAAATATCCCATGTGAATTAGTTTCCACACCAAGGATTTACTGCCAAAATTTCCACCCCCAAAACCTGAATGGGCCTCATTAAGGGCAAGGGGTATTTATTCCTTAGTGAGACAATCCAAGAGAAGACCATTGTAATATTTCTAGTAAAGAACGTCCAATAATACAACATAGTAGACTGAAATTTTTTGTATCTGAGTATAATCGTTCTTTGTCGGATTGTTGAGAAAATTTCCTATCTTCAAATAGTTGTAAATGTTAGAATACTATTCTTCTGAGTCTACATGACTACACATGAGAGCATCTGATTCAAGTTGATCAAAGATAGTAGGAGAGCAAAGAATGTGAACCACAAATTGGTATTCTTCTATATTTGTTGTAGACACCTAAATTTGACCACCCCCATATGGTCAAATTCACCCCTTTTATTCTTCTATCTCGCATCCTTCATCTGTATTAATTAAATAATTTATTATTTAATATTACCCTGCAGTCTAATGTTCCTAAGGTATTTAATAAATCAATTAAATACATTATCCCCCTTTCCTCTCTAAATTAAATAAATTTTCTAATTTATTAAATTTAGTCATTTTATGCCTTTATGAATTAAATCAATTTTTAGTTCAAATTCTTTCTCTCTTTGTCACATCCTCCATAATCTCCCACTTGCCTCCAATTCTTCATTAACCTGCCTAATGCCATGTTTGCACAACCTTAATCATCTGATTAGCCCAACCTAATCTCTATTCCATTTATGGCATGTGTCCTAATTCAACCTTATTAAATGCTTTCTCCTTTTGGAGAAGGCAACCCCTTCCCCATGTGAATTTTTAATTCACATTTAATCCCCCAATGCATTTTAAGGAATTTTAAATTCCTTCTCCCATCCCCATGTGGATATTTAAGGAATTTTGAATTCCTCACATTTCCTCTCACCCACATGTGGACAAGGACCTCCTTTATGAGGAGATCTTGTCCAAATCCCAAGGTACTATGTAGTACCTCATATCATGTCCACCTCATCTCCCCTTTCCATCTCACCCACCACATGTCAAGATGTGAAGGCTTGTGAGTTCTCAACTCACCCCATCCCTTGATCTTGTCCATCTTGGCTTAATCCTAGCCCTCCATTGTTTAGAGGCACTTCCCATAAAAATGGTGGAATTTTCCCTCATTTTGATAATCACTTTTGCAATCCACTTTAGCATTCAAACATCTAAGCACTCATCCAAGCATCCACCATTGTTGCAGCACCTTTGAGCTCACATATTGCATTCATCAAAATACCCATTTGCACCATTGCATTCCCCATCATTTCAAGATCATTTAGAGTTAGGTTTTAAGCTATTTTTCCAACAAAGGAGCACACATTCAAGCAATCAATAGGGCCAACCAAACCATCAATTCAAACAAGGTAAAAGTTTCCATTTTCTTGTTGTTTTGTTTGAGTTCATCTCAGGCCTAATCTTGAGTGTTTGTTGGTGTCTTTCCTTTGTTGCAATAGTTTGGTTTTTGCATCTTAGGGTAGGAAAATTCACTCGCACACATTTTTGGCATGCCTGGTGAGATCCAAGTTACAAGTCACTTTCATTTTTTTTGTTGTTTTAAATTTTGTAGGTTTGGATTTTACACACAGGGGCAGATTCCCCCCCCCCTCGAGGGGAAAATTTGCTAAGTACAAGGGTGAACCTGAGGCAACATAGGAGAACACACTCTCACCTCTCCATGAACAGGGGCGTATTTGATACGATAGCCAAACTTGTTTGACATAGAGGCAGGTACGTGAAAGCCCAACTAAAACAAGAAAATGTGCTTTAGTTACAGAGGTGAAATCATATACGCCTCTCCACCTAAATAGGAAATTTTGAATTTTCCCATCCACTTGAATAGGTGAACTTGACTCACAAACACAGGCAAAATTATCTCACACAAAGGTGAAATTGAGGTATTCCAAAACCCTTAATTTTTTGATTTGAGCTTTAATTTGGTTTTGATTTTGGGTACTGATCCGCTAACTCACTTGTCTGTGAGTGTGTGATTTTACTAATGTTTATGTAGTGAATCATTTGTATAAGACTAGTGGTAGAAACTATTGACATATCTTTTGTAGAATGAGTGGTCTCGGACTGTAGTTAGCTTTGTTTGTTATTTTTCACACTAATCTAAGCACATGTAGCTTAATTAAAGGGTCAATAAACCTTGTTTGGTGTGTTTGGGAGAAATTTGTTGAAATATCCACTCCCCTTTCACCTCTCGGTGATCCTGGGTGATGAGAAATCACAACTTGTTCTAGTCTAGTCTAGTCTACCCAAGAAGTGATAGTATGTCTAAGCTCTCCCCTTGTGTTACGTGCGAGCCTGGAGACCAGTTAAAGCATCTAGTATTTCCTTCCTTTAATGAGACATTCCTGGTATTTCATCACCCAGGGGATGATTCCAACCACGTGTTACCAGCAGGGTAGATAAAGGGGGGAGAACTAAAGTTGTACCTATCTAGTCATGTCATGTTTAGCGAAGCATCAAAGATAGGGTGATACCTAGATAAGATGTGCAAGGTTGGTCTAAGTTTCTAGTACATCACTGAGGCTCCTAATGCATAGTTGTGATGGGATGGTGTTCATGGTTGTGCCTCACATACCTAATGTATATCGAGGATGCACAAGATAGCCTATATAGCCTAGATAGAGACCTGTGTTTTAGTCATGGCTTGGTATAGTAAAGGGGATGCGCACGGTACCCTGAATTTACTCACCATGTACTCCCTTGGGTTGAGATAGAATCCTCATGGTGGACTATGATAGTCTCTGAGAGAGAGTGTGAAGGTGAGCCCGTGGTGTTTGTTGATGAACCTGTGCCACTGAATTGCTAGCTATCCACCTTCACAAGAAAGAGTGATCTAGAGAACCACCCTAGTACCAAGAAGTATTAACATTGGGTTGTCCGCCCAAGGTGGTGGGCCTACATCAAGTTTTTAAACCCTTCATACTAATTTTAGGATTGTGCTTCCTAGTGTGTCTTCATTGTGCGATACTAGTGCTTATTATCAATTTGAGTCAATCCGACCTTTATGTATGTTGTTTGCTAGGTTTTTTGTCCTTTTCCACAATCTTCCCCTACTATTAGTGGCAAATTTTCTTCTCATAGAGGTGAATTTGCATTGTGGACATGAAATCCTGCCCTACAAAGGGGCATTTTTGTTTCTAAGTCCAGTCTAGGTCATCCTTTGGACGAGTTTGTCCTTGTCAGGGGTAGATTTTCCTATGGGTCCCTTTGTTAGGTGTCCCCGTGTTCACCTATTCCATGAATAGGTTAGTTTTCCAATACCTTAGGCGAGTTTGCGTCCAGTCATATCCTTTGATTCCACCTATTCCCCTACAATAGGAAACTTTGTCTTCTCCTTGGGTGAACCTACTGTCCATAGGGGCGATTTCGCATTTTTTCTGAGCCTTTTTACATCCCTACACCCCTTAGAATAGGAAAACATGTTGTCCACAGGGGCGAATCTTTGTCATCCCATTTGTACAGCTTAGGTCATAGGAAAATTCATTTGTTCAATAGGTTATCTCATTTTAGGTGTCTATGTTCCTTTTCCATACAGTTCAAGAATTAGGTGAGCTTGTCATCCCTGATAGGTGATTTTGATTGTGTCTATACATCTAAGGAGATAGGAAAATTTGTCCCCCCTGATAGGCAATTTTGCAAATTGAGTCTACTTGTTCCCCTGTCATGTTCTAAAAGATTTAGGCGATCCTACATTTAGAGGGTGATTTTTTCAACTAAAAGATTTAGGCGATCCTACATTTAGAGGGTGATTTTTTCAAACCAATAGCTGATATTTCCCATAGATAGGCATGTTTTCATCCCGAGTTTTCTTGTTTGTTTTTCATCCCAAGATATAAGAAAATTTGATTCTTAGATATAGGTGAGGTTGCTCAATGCAAAGGAAATTTGTTGACCTTGGATAGGCAAAATTTTCACCTAGAAGGATGAATTTGTGCTACATAGAGGCATGTGCGTTGTCCATACAAAATCTAGAGAATTAATGCTTTGGGTCACGAAAATCATGTTGTTTTTCGAGTTCGTTGTCATGATCAAATTTTTTTTATCACCATCCGTCCACCCGTAATCGTCACTTTAGTCCATCTACATTTTCCAAAAGTCATCATATAGGTGCATCTTAGAACATCCTTAGATTGCATATTCATCATCGGTTCATCAATCCCAATCCCCTAGAATTTGTTTTAGAGTTTTTTATCCAAGTTGGCTTAGGTGTATGATCATAATCATCATCCTTCACACTTACTTTTAAGGATTGTTATCCATCCTAAGTCAGTAATCATCCATGGCCCAATCAATCTACTTCCATCTTGAAGTAGACTCTGTGTCATAATCATCCTTTTCATCATCCAATCTGATCATCAGTCTCTTATGTCATCTAGTTAAACCTCTAAACTTGGTTTAGAATCAATCTCATCGATCCAATCCTATCAATCATCTCATCCCTTCAATCGACCTAATCAAATCCAATCCCATCAACTATCTAATCATCTAATCAATCTATCTATCATTTGGTCCAATCAATCCTTTAGTCATCATGTAGGTCATTCATTTAACTACATCCTAGAGTGTAGCGTCATATTAATCCACCTAGTAGTTTTGCATTTTCATGCCTGTTACCACCCAATCGCAAGCAAAGAAACTCATGACAGAATAATAGGCCCAAGGTACTCAGCCTCACATTCCTTAGGATCCCACCAACAGTGGCTTATCACAATCCAATATTGAAATCCACACTACGTCACCTCCTGCTAACGAGAGCATGGTCAACCAACTTGAGGTCAAGATGGATGAATATCTTAACAACCTCGTCAATGTCCAAATGATAGATCATTTCCTTAATGAGCATGGGGACAAAATCCTTGCCACCTTACTCTTGAAAGGTGTCAAACCGCTGCTAGGTCTCGATTTATTAAAATACATCAATATCACACCTCCTGCACCCCTAGTGTCGCAAGACCCTCAAAATTCACAAATTAACCCAGGAAATTCATACATCCCTAAGGGTCCACCACAAGAGGGTTGGTATCAACCTGGATTTGGAAATGCGGTACTTTATCAAGTCACACCCCCTGTACCACCTCCTTAGGTTCCTATCTCAGTTACAGGAGCACCTGATCCAAACATTCCTACAAGCCTCGATCCTAATCATCCTTTTTCTTTTGGTATGCCATAGGGTCTCCCCAATCTGCCAATCATGAACATCCCACAAAGCTTAACCCCCATACCGTCTGCACCACCTCTTCCACATAACCAACCAGGTCAAGCAACAATGAATACTGGGGGCAATCTTTTTGTTGCATTGCTTCCACCTCCTGGATCTACACCCACATCTAATTTACCACCACCTCCATTCACATCTCAACAACCACCTCAAGGAAATATCCCATCCTTGCATCAACCTTAGGGTAACCTACAACAGCCAATGCCATTGCAACCACCTCCCCAACAGGTATCACAACAACCTCCATCTTAGCCTCTAAAACATGCCACCATTCCATCTCAGCCTCTATAGCATACCTCAATTTGTTTGTAACCCCCACATCAATCACAGGTTACTTCACAACCTCAACAATAACCTTCACACCAACTGCAAGGTGTCCCATCATAGGTTCCTTAGCAATTGCAGATCCCCACTAACCAACTGACTCCATCTTATCAGTTGCCTCCTCACCAGCCACAAGTCCTACAACAACCTCAAATTCCCTCTTGGCCTCTTTATCAGCAACCACCATCTTACCAACAACCACCTTAGCATACACAAGTCCTGACACAAACACTAGGTAACCCTACCACTCACTACCTGTACCACCCCCAAAGCATGTATACCAATATGCTACCCCATCCAATCTGCAACAATTCCAACAACAACCATCTTATCCAAATCCCAATTATCCTTACCATAATTCTCAACAATCCCAACAACAACCATCTTACACAAATCCCCAACAACCACAGCAAAATCCTTATTACTAGCAATCTAATCCACAATAGCCTCCATATGCTTCCCAACAACCAACTACTTCTTACAATTACCAGTCCAATCCGTATTACTCCCAACAGAAACCATTGTATTAGTAGGGTACCTCCACCTCTTCATATTTCCAAGCACCTCCTTCATATCAACAAGGTGCCTCTTCTTCATACTACCAAGCTTTTCCATCCTATAACTAATCTTATGCCAATCCCCAATCCACATATCTTAATCAATATCAGCAAACCTCTTCATATCAACCTCCACCATCATACAATCAAACCATCCCAACTCCATCCACATCATATTATCCATACACTCCTTATAATCAATCCAATCCAACCAACCCTTCATAATTCACACCTGTCAATAAGGAGTGGGAAGAGATAAAATCTGCATAAAAAGACTTACAAGCAAGGACCTCCAAAAAGTCTTTCAAATTTAAAGAGATTTTCCCCTATCCATTTGATCCCTCAATCTCACTTGTTCCTTTTCCTAAGCATTTTGAAATGCCAAAGTTTGATAAATACAAAGGAACCAAAGACCCGAAGAACCATCTCCAGGAATTCTACACACACTACCAAGAAGTCCTACACAATGACAATTATCTCTTGTCATTATTCCCAAGGAGCCTAATAGGGGTAGCTCTAGATTGGTTTATGGGTCTTCCAAAGGGGTCAATCTCTTCTTTTCTGGATCTTTCAGAGAAATTTGTTGCACACTTCTCCTTCAACTTGGAGAAGGACATCGATACCTTAGATCTTTTGAAAGAAAGACAACGTGAGGGGGAAACCTTTGTAAGCTACCTACAAAGGTGGCACGCCTTGGCTAGTCATTTGAAATCTCATCTTAGTGAGAAGGACATGGTGACCATCTTTTTTGAAAACGTTCATCCATATATGACACATAATCTCAACCTTCATTGTGTCAAAACCTTTTCAGAGGTCATATAAAAAGGTACTATCATTGAGAGGGTGCTCATTGCTATGGGACAAGTCAAAATTTATAATCCAGATAAGGATAATTCTTCTAGAGATAAGTCCCACTACTGGAAAAAAAATAAGAATGTTGTCAATGATGGTGTCACTAATACCAATCATTTCCAATTAGCCAACACCTCACAAAGGTCACAATATGTCCCCAATCAACCATCAATCTCTAACATCATATCAGTGCCATAGGGGGCACCAGGTCCTCCCCAACATTCCAATCAATAAAATCAAGGGAACAATAAATGATCATTCACTCCTTTGGGAGAATCCTTAAGTTTTTTCTTCAACAGGATCCTTTAAGCGAGCTATCCAGTCACTTATCATGTGACTAATCCTTTTGACAAGTCCAAACCAAAGCGCACCTGGTATAGGGAAAATGAGTATCGCGACTTTCCCAAAATCAAAGGTCATTCCACTAACAATTGCCAGGGACTTAAAATGTATATCCAAGATCTCATAGATCAAGGAGATATAGTAGTGGATGCTAATCAAGTTATGTCATCCAATGCCCAACTTTAAATATATCAAAATACTTTCCCAAAGCACAATCAAGGTGCTACTATGTCCAATTCTAATCTCGAACCAAACAATAAAAATAACCAAAATAACAACATGAACAATGCCAACTATAAGAATGTACCTTATAACTATGATGGTATAGTTATGTACATTATCCAGGTAGAGCCTCGTATATCCATGATTCATGTTAAAGGAAAAGACTCGTAATGTGTTGTTACAACCCGTCACATCTGCATATCCGTTCCTGGAGCTTCCACATCATCCTAGTCGACTCTTGTGAGCTCTCAATATAATATTCTTGATCACCTTGGAAAGACTCCCACTCAAATATCCATTTTGGATTTGCTTAAGTCTTCCCCCATCCATCAGGAAATCCTCACCAAATCTCTTCAGGATACTCACATACCTAACAATATAGATCCTACTCAATTCCAAGCCTTAGTAGGACATGTGTCATCCACACATCAGCTGGGCTTTAGTAAAATTGATATGCCTTCCATCAGTTCAAACCATAATCATCGAGCCTTCACATCGAGGTCCTTGTAGCCCGTCATAAAGTAAAAAGGGTCCTAGTAGATAATGGCTTTTCCCTCAACCTTTGTACATTAAAGTTCATAAAATAGGTAGGGTATAACCATGCCGAGTTAAATAATCAAGTCATCACTATCAAAGCTTATGACAACACAGAATGAGACTCTAAAGGAATCAATTGTCTTCCTATTCAAGTTGGCCCTGTTGTGCAGTATACCACTTGTCACATTCTTGATCTGTATCTCCCATAAAATCTCCTCCTTGGACACCCATGGATCCACACCATGCAATCCATTTCATCCACTTACCATCAATGCCTAAAATTCCCATTCAATGGTATGCAAGTAACTATACATGTTGATCTATAACCCTTTGAATTTTTTCATGCCTTAGAAGCTTCCTTCCCTCACTCTCACTACTACCCAAGGGTTGAAGTGGGGGAACCTCAGGCATCTTCTTCCAATCCATCTTTCAATCCCTCATCCACCACATCATCTATTCCATCCTCCACATCTAAATCCACTATCACCAAGGTCTAGATCATAGATAAAGGTTGTGGTGAGTATGATATGTGCACAACTTTAAATGTGGCAACCATGCCACCATCTCCTCAACCTATGGCCAACCTTCTCAGTTTACACCCAAGGAAGAAGAGAAGAAAATAACACTTAGTTCTAAGAATGTGGGGTCTAGAACTTTTTGATCTTTTGGAACACGACAATATCAGCCAAATGATGATATTAGACAATGGATTTACAGGGAAGAGCCTGAGCCTTCACCCCCTCTTATTGAGTATTTCCAGGAGACTTATCCTTGTGCATCCAAGTTAGCTAAAAAGTACAATTATCAAGGGGGAGGCCTTGGTGTAGAATAACAAGGAAGGTTGTAACTTGCTAACACACCCGTGAGAACTAGACATTTGGGGTTAGGCTATGATAAGAAACAAAAAGGTCTCACACCTTCAACTAGTACCTCTAATAATGCCAATGAGGATAATGATTTCCTTGATTACATATCGGAGGAAGAGGCCATCATACTCACATACAATGATGTTGATCTTCCTTCCCTATTTGACTTCCTATCTATCTTTACCATTAGCCTTTTCCTTTACCATCCTAAACTCATTGATTGGGACTTATGAGGTAGCACACCTATTGATACCTTTCCTTCAGCGGACACTTACATGCATCTTATGGGATTGGGGGAAGATGAACACCCTAATCGAAAAAGTAAGAAGAAACAAAATAAAAAAGGGTCATCTAGTGAAAACCAATTCGAGGCACTTCCTAACTCATCAAAAGTCAAAATAAAGGGTGTATCTGATAGTGAAAACCTCAATGAGGTGTTGGAGGATGGGGATGTTCATCTTCCCCTTGTTGGTACTCAATTATGTGAAAGGTATTCCATCTTGATTGAAGAGACCCGAGAAGTCAATTTGGGAATAGAAGAAGACCCTAAGATCATTTACGTAGCCAAATCATTGTCAAAAAAAGAGAATTCTATCATTGTCAACTTGTTAAAAGAAGGAATCATCAAATTTGCATGGATTTATTTAGGCATGCTAGGATTAGATCCCGCCTTGGTGGTGCACCATTTGGATGTTCACTCGGATGCCAAACCTATCAAACAAAAGCTAAGAAAAATGCATCCCTAGGTAGCTTTACTCGTCAAGAAATAATTAGAGAAACTATTAGAGGTTGGGTTCATAAGACCTATTGACTATTCTGACTGGATATCCAACATAGTTCCTAACCAAATGGGAATATCACAATTTGTACAGATTTTTGGGATCTCAATAAAGCCTACCCAAAGGATGATTTCCCTCTTCCAAACATTAACATGTTGGTGGATCTTACAATAGGGCATGAGATGTTATCCCTTATGGATGGATTTTCCAGCTACAACCAAATCAAAATTTCACCAGAAGATCATCATAAAACTACCTTCACCATCCCTCGGGGCACCTTCTCTATAATGTCATGTCATTCAGTCTCAAAAATACTGGGGAAACTTATCAATGTGTTATGACTATTATCTTCCATGACCTCATTCATATCATAATGGAAGATTATGTCAATGATTTATTGGGGAAGACCAAGACCAGAGAAGAGCATCCTATGATCTTGAAGAAAATATTTGAGCGGCTAGAGCATTACAAGTTGTGTCCAAATCCAAAGAAGTGTGTATTTGGAGTTACATCCAAAAAGCTATTAGGCTTCATAGTCTCTAGAAGGGGTATTGAAGTAGATCTAGCAAAGGTAAAATCCATAATGGAAATGCCCCCACCATATAATCTCAAGCAATTAAGAAGCCTTCAAGGGAAATTACAGTCTATTAGGCGGTTCATAGCTCAACTAGCTAATAAGTGTCAATCATTCACACATATCCTCCATAAAGACATCACCTTCAAGTGGAATCTAGAATGTCAACAAAGCTTCAACAAGATTAAGGAGTACTTGGCTCATCCACCCATATTAATGCCTCCTATTCCAAGTAGACCATTCATGTTGTACATCTCACTACATCAAATGTAGTGGGGGCATTATTAGCACAACATGATGAGTCTTCTAAAGAGCGTGCAATCTACTACATCAGCTGAACACTGGTGGGTTATGAACTCAACTATTCTCCAATGGAAAAATATTTTTTGGTAGTGGTCTTCAGCTCACAAAAGCTTCGTCATTACATGCTCAGACATCCTATCAAGCTAATATCAAAGGTTAATCCACTAAAATATTTTTTGTCCAAAACTTTTTTGACTAGCTGCATGGCCAAGTGGGTCATGTTATTGAGTGAATTTGACATAGAGTACATAGACTGCAAGGCAATCAAAGGGAAATTCATTGCAAATTAGTTGGTTGATGCTCCTTTAGTGGATGTGTATCCGTTGGTAGCCCAATTTCCTAATGAAGAGGTCCTTATAGTCATAGAAATAGATACATGGACACTCTACTTTGATGGGTCCTACACCCATAATGGAGTTGGTGTAGGTGTCTTATCTATCACTCCTCAAGGTGACTACATCCCAAAGTCATTCAGATTAGAATTTCCATGCACCAACAATATAGTAGAGTATGAAGCTCTTATCACTGGCCTTAGAATCACCATCCAATGGAATATCACCCACTTGTGAGTCTTTGATGATTCCCAACTGATTATCAAATAGGTCAACGATGAGTTTCAGACAAACGATGACAAGTTTTTACCCTACAAACATATGGTGGATGACTTCAAGAAGTATTCCACCTTCATCCAGTTTGAGCAGATTCCCATAGTTTAGAACAAAGTAACATATGCAATGGCTACAATTGGTTCCCTCATCAACATGCCCAAAGATTAAACAGATGGTGAGTTCCTCATTGAACAAATTTTAATCCTAACATATGATGTCCCTAATATTGAGATGGTGTGTGATATCATAGGTCCTGAATTACCCTAGTACCATGACATTTACACCTATCTCCGAGATAATATCCTACCACCTGACCTTACTTGAGATTAACACAAATCCTTTATCCAACATACTTCTTGCTATACCATCATAGGAGATACACTTTATCATCCTAGGTATGATGGCACACTTCTTCAGTGTATGAATGAATCAGAATCTCACACGACATTAAACGAGGTGCATAGTGGTGTTTTTGGGGCCCATTCTAATGGAATGGCCTTAGAAAAAAGGATTCGTAGAGTTGGTTATTATTGGCCTACTATAGAGCATGACTCTTGTGAGTTCGTGAAGAAATTTCTAGCTTTTTAGCAACATGCAGATTTAATTCATGCTCTTGCACAAGACTTGCAATCCATCATAGCACCATGGACTTTTTATCAATGGGGTTTTGAATTCATCGACAATATTTACTCTCCATCCTCTAATGGCCATACCTTCATCATCACCACCATTGAATACTTTACCAAGTGGGTGGAAGCCATTCCACTCTCTCAAATCATGGATATTCAGATATCTAAATTCATCCTTTTCCATATTCTCTATAGATATGGAATCCCTTCCACCATCATCATCGACAATGGAAAGCCCTTCAAAAATTAGTTTATGAAGCACCTTTGTGAGACATATCATATCCAACATCGTTGTTCCGTGCCCTATTACCCACAAGGTAATGGTCAAGCAGAGGCAACCAAAAAGACCCTCATCAAAATCCTTAAAAAGGTGGTTAACAATGTTGGTTGAGATTGGCATCTCCATCTCCATCCTGCCCTTTGGGCCTACCGTACATCCATCCGCACTCCTACTGGAAACACTCCATACTCTCTTGTATATGGTGTCGAAGCAATCTTATCGATCGAAGTTGAGATCCCATCCCTCTGAATATCTCTGAAGAACCTCATCAATGATGAAGATACTCGGGTTGCATACTTAAGTCAACTTGAACTCCTGGATGAAAAGCATATAAAGGCCTACAAAAATCTACAATCATACCAACATTGTCTTAGGAGGAGCTACAACAAGATATTTCACCCCCACCAATTTAATTTTGGTGATCTAGTCCTTAAGGAAAATCAGCGCACCTAGCAGGATTGAGACAAGAAAGGAAATTTTGAGGCAAATTGGTTGGGTCCTTATGTTGTCATGACTAAATATGGTTTTGGGGAATATAGGCTTGCTACACCTAAAGGAGAACCCTTAGAGGAGCCTATCAATATCATGCACCTGAAGAGGTTTTATACCTAAGTCAATTGGGTTATCCTATCCCAAAAAATACCAAAAAAAGTAAAAAATCATCATAAAAAATACAAAAAAAATTACAAAAGTTAAAAAAATAAAAAAATAGTAAAGAGAAATAATCCATCTTATGGTGAAAACCACCCCTGGTGGCACCTTGGATAAGTAGGTTTGGTGAAAACCTGGCAACTGGCACCATTCATAGAGGGCTTAATCATTATCTACCTTGTGTCCTAGTTACTTTATGCTTTCATCCACCCTCTCCTCATATCCCATCCTCACATCCTATCAATCCAATCCTTTCATCCACATCCACTTATCCATCGCTCGATATATTTTGGTTGAGCATTGGATGATTCAAATAAACTATCCAAAATCCTAAGCTTTTATCCTGAATCTGAGATTTTGTTGTTTGTTTTTCGATGTTGTTTGTCGATTTTATTTCCTCATCTAAAATCCTTCATTGTGTCAGTCATCATTAGGTCTCATCTTTTGTTCTTTTGTCAAACTACATTGCCACTGTGCTTTCATGTAGGCAATTTCGATCATTTGATTAGCCCCTGGGGCATTTTATCTATCATGTCTTGGTCATCCATCATGCTCTCCATTGTCCTATTTTCAATTTTATCCATGGTTAGTTGTCAATATTTTATCAAACTACAAGGGTTCTACACTTTCACATAGGTAAGGCTAATCTTTGATTAGCCCCCGAGCCCCTAGATCTTTTGGGTGTGCCCTGTTCTCATTTGTGATGTCAAGTATTTCCCTTCCTAGCTAGTTCTTAACAAACAAAACCTGTTAGTACCTTGAGGTCCAATCAGTTTTGAGTATCCTGAGCCATGTTGATCGCTTGATCTATCCTCCTTATTTGGTCTTAACAGGATGCATCCTTCCTAATCATACCAAATCAATCCCATCCACCCTTTTGATCATGTGGAAAAGGAAATTTGATATTTCTTGTGATCTCTTGATGCTTTTGGTTTTTGTGTATCATTTGGGCTTCCTAGTATACTTGTTAGGGTCACCACGATCCATCATATCATGGTGCACTTTGACTGGTAAACATAGGGGCATATCTTGATCTTTTGTTTGTTTCTATCTTCTTGGTTGTCCAATGTAGTACCCATCAAGATCCTTATGGTCTTGTGTTATGTTGGGGAATCCTTTGTGCTTGTGGTTATCCTAATACCTGTCCCAAATAAAGCTCTTACGGCTTTGGGGTGTTGGGATAGCCTTTTTGTTTGTTGTGTTTGTTTTATGAATTTGACACTAATCTGCCTTGGTTCCTCATACCCTAGTGCATCGTGCCTTATGCTATAGAAAAAATCAGTGCTCTCAAAATGGTAAAATAGCGTTAGGATTGCATTTCATTTATCATCCTATTGCATTGCATTTATCCCCCATCCATTCTTCCCCTAGCCTATGATTAGTGATTTCGGTTGTGAAAATTTTTATCTCTCATCTTTTCTTCCTATCAGGATTCCTATGGTCTTTGACAGGTGTAGTACCACACCCATCATCATTCATCTTGATATGTGATACATTGTCACCCTTAGCATTGTTCACTTAGGTTCATTATTCATTGCATTATCATTATCATCTTTAGTTTAAGTTGTTTAGATTAATCTAGATTGGTTATTCTAAGCATCTTAAGTTCATTTCATTTCATCTCATATCATTGCTATCGTTTTCATTATTATTTTAAGTTGTTTAGATTAATCTAGATTGGTTATTCTAAGCATCTTAAGTTCATTTCATCTCATTACATTATTTTTTTCTTTATTATTTTAAGTTGTTTAGATTAATCTATATTGGTTATTCTAAGCATCTTAAGTTCATTACATTTCATTGCATTATCATTTTAGGTTGTTTAGAGTTATTATTTTAAAAATCTTAGTCCATCTCACTGCATATCCGACATTTCATTACATTCATCATATCATATACATTACATTACATTTCATTGCACTTCATCACATCCATCCATAACATTTTCATATCATAATCGCATCATAATAAATCATCCATCCCATAAAAAGAAAACTAATTTTACAGTGTACACACATTCATCAAATCTTGCATCACAAATCATTAGTATCATATCCATAGCATATAAAATCATAACTCATCCATCACATCCTGCATTTAATCCATATCATCCACAAAAGCATAAGTGATAAGTCATCATCACAACCATATGCACATCTCATAATCATCCACATACACATGAGCATAATAAAAATCCATCACATAATAACCACATTGTGTTGGAAATGTCCATTGCATATCATATAAATATCAAAATATATCATTTCCATCATATGTCCATAATAATCCATAATAAAAACCATAAAGGTCCATCACGTGTTCATCATAAAAGCATAATAACAAGTCCATCATGTCCATCGATATCCATCAGATAACATACAAGTACAGAGCTCTAATCAAATACAAAGACTACATCTCCCAAATGAATAAAGAATGAACTAATCTCTAATCTGTGCTAAGGAGTTTGTAGTCTCTGTCCCTATCCACTGCACATCCACTTTGCACCTGTCAAAAACCTGTATCATGTCTCGTCCTCTATCCCATCTACCCTGTACTAGCTTCATTTGATCTCTACGAGGAGTCTGCCCCTAATCCTCTGCCTTGGGGGGTGTCACAGATTTTTTTGTATCCCCATGTGTGAGTGGCCCCCGAGTGTGAAGGTGCAGGAATTTGAAGCACTAATATAATGTACAAGGATGCTCTCCTTGCTAGATCTTGGGTGGCCTAATGATAAGCAAACATATAGTAGCTTGCATATGTCCTCACATTTGCTACCTCTGCCACCTGAGCCCTTGCTAGGTCTCTCTCAATTTGATATTTGTATCATAGCCCTAAGATGTATCTCCTCTCACTCTCCCATGCCTCTTGAGCCATCTGCATCTAGTCCACGTACACCTACAGTCAAGACATATGTTATACTGTTGTGTCTCGCTTCCCCAACAGGGCCTTCACCTGTGCTTCTACTACCTCTGCACTCTCCAGCATAGCCCCTATGTCCTCCATGGCCAACTCCACACACTCTATCATGTCCTAGAGCTCATCTCACTCCCTCCTAATCTCCTCCAATCCCTACTGCATCTCAGCCACCTACCTCCTTAGGCCATCTCTCTCCATGTGGGCCTCCTATACATTTTGTAATGCCTCATCTACTAGGGCATTATAATTCGTATCTCCCTCCATTTGTAGCCTATCCACCTCTATTTGTAGCCTATCCTTGTCCTCCTTAGACTCCTTGAGTCTATTCTCTACAATCCTCAATCGGGCCAAGGCCCCTATGAGTAGAACCGTGAGATCCTCGAGTGGCGGTGGTACATATGGCACTATTGCCAAGGGGTGTATCTTTGGGGCATCCACCTCCATCACCTCTCCTTCTCCTCTCGCCCCTCCCTCTCCTTTGGCCTCCTCGATCTCAGCATCTCTATCACCTCCATCGCCTATCCCCCTCCTCTCCTCTTCCTCTATTCTACGACCAACCTCCTCTCATCATCTGAACCATACCCCAATGCTCCCACAATCAGCTGTATTGTGGTAATCTGTCCTAGCTGCCCCTCTGCCAACCATGCCAAGTAGCGCATTGTCATCCCTGCATTTTTTGGTCCTCCTCTCCAGCCCTAGGTATTGTGTTAGTGTACCTAATCCCACATTGTCCACGCATAATCCATCGTAATCGGCTCTCCCAATAGTGTTTTCGGCTCCCTCGTGATCCTCTAAAACCTCTAGGGTCCCATAGGAAAATCCTGTTGAAGATCAAACTATCTTGTAACCCTATCAAGTATGTGTAGCTCAACAATGAATGGATCATGTCCTATCAAGTAGCAAACTAAAAATAAATAACCCCTATGCCTCCTATCATCATCCCTCCACCCATGGAAGTGTCGTTCCATGTACGGTCTCCACATAATATTCTCTAATATCAAACTGTCCAATCTTTGTCGCCATCCCTCCAAATCCCCCACCAACTGGTAATGAAGCCTATAGCCATACTTTGTCCCCCACTAGTATGCTACTGGAAGCATCTCATCTTTAACTCTCACAGCCAAAATTTCTAGCCTATCCAAACTGATATGCTCCCACGCCCACACCTATAGTAGTGTCACTTGGGTGATGCTCACAACTCATCTATAGTAGACGACATGCATATCCCTGTAAAGTTATGCTAGTACGCACGCTCTCCATGCAAACTCCCCCTCTTGTCTCTCAATAATGTGTATGACAACCTCAATAATCTTGAGGTTGTAGAAGCATCCACTCCTATCTAGAAATAGGATCTCACTAATCAATTTGCAGAGGTGCAATGGTAAGGCTGGCACATGTAGTCCCAAACAAGCAACAAAATCCAACTGTCTCCCTTGAATTGGTAGCTCCACTAGTCCAAACACTACTTGTAGACTCCCCTCCACTAGTCACGTGCGAGCCTAGCTGACTAAGTGCCCTTGAATGGGCAGCCACAAGATCCTCCATACTTCCTCTAATGTCATTGTCATCTCCCTTGATGGGAGATGGAAGGTCAACGTCGCCACACTCCATCTCTCCATCAACACCGTCAAAAGCCAAAATTTTAGAACCCTAACCTGAAAGCTTCTAAGCTTGTTATAAGGGGTTCGGATGGGAGTTATAGTATGTATAAAAACATGATTATTCATGAGATTGTAATAATTTTTGCACTAGATAATAAAATTATTGTATGGCTGTGGTTTGGTGGATGTAGCCCAGATTTGGTGAACCACATTAAATTCTTTGTGTTATATTTTTTGTGTGTGTTTTTTTAGTTCTCTGTTTTAATAATCAAATCTGCACTTAATTTTTAGATATCTGCCTTCTAACCCTAACAATATAGAAGCATGTTGAGTAGTACAATGCTTAAACAACACAATTTTGGGTTGAAGCAGTTCACACTATTTGTTATCTAGTTAATAGGTCACTGACCTATAGGGGCACCATGTTGGTTCATTTTGTAAATAGGGTCTTTTGATAGTTTTGGTGTGATTGATTCTAATGTTAAGCAATAAAGTCTTAATAGACCATTTAGAATGTAACTAGGATCATTGAGGGGTCATTTTGCTAAAGTGTCAATATTCTCAAATGTTGTCATGTTCAAATGTGCAAAAATGCAATATTGTAAAAGTTGCAAAAATGCAAATTAGGGAAGTCCAACGGTTGGGTAGTCCAAAAGTCAATTGCATTGGTTTTTTTGGTGTGACAACTTTAAATATGCTTGAAAACTCAAAGTAAAGGTTGTTGATGTGATTTTGGAGGTCTAATGCAATAAAGAATATTGATTTCCATGCATTTTCATAAGAAATCTACTGCTACAGTCATTAGAACGGCATTGTACGACTTGTGATTGCTTAGTTTTGTGATTGAAATAAATGGAGGGTTGAATCCTTGATCATTTGTAGTTTGTTTCATTTTTTTCCATTGATATTTGTGTAAATTATAAGCAATTTTCTAAAATCTACATGAAAACCCTATTTTAAGGGTTTGAGAGTAAACAAAATATAAATATCACCCATTCCACCATTGGATTTGCTTGTAACTTGTTGGAATGGGTGCCTTAGGATATTTTTAGATGTTTATGGATTTTATTTGACCAGGGAAGGGTGTTTGGAAGATTTTGATGATTCCCTAGGTGAATTTGTTCAAGTTTTTAAGCCAAAATGGTGGCTAAGAATGGGAATTTGATGAAAAGGTGTTGGTAGAGAGTGTAAGATGGTTTATTTAGCATGTTCAGACCTATTTAGGTGTTTTTGAAGCATTGGAAGAGTTTTTGAAGGCCTGGAGTGTTGAATTTCAATAAACTCTCTTCAAAATGGCTTAAATGAGGGTTTTATGGTTTGTTGTCTTGGAGGGCATTTCTCTTAATAGATATTGTTGTTTTTGGCTATTTGTAGCCCAGTGAAGGTCCTTTCATTGAGATTTAAGGTTGGGAGAGCGATTAGATTGATGATGCTTTGGAAAATAGGGCTAATTAAGGCTCTATCTAGTGTAGCAGTCCTTTTTAGAGGTTGATGTTCCAAAACAAAGGTATGCCCAAATCTGATATGTTAAACTAGAGGCAAGTGGGTATCTAGAATTCCAATTGATAAGTGGTTATGAGGTTGGTTTTGGGAGATATGGTCAGAAACCATTGTTTGGCATGCTACGAGAAGAATAGGTTAACATTGTGAAAGGTTGATATGTTAGGGTTGTAAAGGAAAAAATATTGTTTGAGTTTGATCAAATTGTGATTGTGAGAAGGTTTTACTCCCTACTCTACATCAATCACCTACTATTCCTCTTGTTGATAAAACTCCCCAAGAGGTATAGATAGGTAAAAAACCATCAATTTCTAATTTTAGAGTTTTTGGCAGTAAGGAATATGTTCATAATCCTAAAGAAAAAATTCTAATTAGCTTTGTTTTAGAGCTAACAAAAAAAATTTGTGGGTTATGGTGAGAAAATTAAGGCTTATAAACTTCGAGATCCTATAGAAATGAAAATGATATATTCTAAGGATGTAATTTTTAGTGAGCTTAAGGAATTTAAAAATGATGAATACCCTCATGTAAAGCCTAACAAAACAGTGCATTTTGATATTAAGGTTGAACCAAAAAAAGATACACATGTAGAGTAACCACAAGAAATGTGCATGTACCACAACATGATAAATATGAAGGTGAAGAAGAAGGATTATAAGAGAATTTTAAAGAGGATGGTGCTACCACAATAATGGGTTGCACTTTTTGGGACAGCCTAATTTTTGCCTGAAATCACATATTTTTAGAAAATATAATGATTTAAGCATTGGAAGGTTCCATTTAAAGGATTTTAATTAAAGAGGGCTTTATCAAATCCCCTTAGATCAAACCCCCCTGAATAGAACCCCGCTAGTTTAAACCATACCTATAATGGAGTCTCCTCTACACCTATCAAAATGATAATAAAAAACCACTTTTGATTTACCTTTTGGAGGATCAAATGAATTCATTTAAAATTTATGTTTTAGAAGTATGTAGCCCTTATTATAAGTTTCCCAAAAAGTATAATTTTAAAAATATTTAATTTGATTATTATATTTATTTTGTATTTCTTGTGAATGTAGGTTTTTCAATGAACATCAAGGTCTTTTTTTCACACACATGAAAAAATAGGAAAATGGAGAAAAAAATATAATAAATAAATGTCCACTAGGTTTGATGTCCTTATTGCAACAAAAAAAGAATAAGTTAATTCAAATTTATAAAAAAAAAGGTTGTGTTACACAATACACCTCTATCCAAATTACAATTACTCCGACTTAGAAAATTATTAAAAAAAATATGCAAGAAAAAATTATGAAAAAATATCCATTCCATAGATATTGGTGTGACAAATTTGTATTTTAAAAATTATAATTGTATCCTTTTTTATAAAAAAATTATGCATTACATAGTAAACATCACTTTTTAAAAATGTTGTTTAGTAGAAAAATGAGTTATTAAAAATTACATAAAAGGATTCACAATTTATTGTTATTTTTTAAAAAAATTATAATTAGAATCTACACATAAATCTCACAAATCAATAGTTTTCTTCATCTTCAAAATTTTAATGGTGTAACTGCTATAGGTGTAAGAAATTAAAGATTTGGTCAAAAATGTCGATTTCAATGTCAAGTTTGGCTAAAAAGTGCAACATATTATTATGGGATTGCCTAGGAACAACTAGAGCATCTTGTTACACCACTAAAAAATCCAATAGGCAATGTAAACTTATTAATAGGTATAGATATAGTCCATCTTATTTTTATTGTGTTTTTGCTTTATCTTGTAGTAACAACAAACCTAGATATGTTATATTGAAATGTGGGAAGCACAGGATAATGGCGTTGGGCAAGACTCTCTTGGTTCTTGTCCCCTAGTGCAAGTTGATTCTAGCGCTTTTTTCATGAAGGGTGTGTCTCCCAATGGAAATCACGGGTCTCTTGTGTCACCTCTTGTCTCCTCTATTCCGTAAAAGGTTACCCCACTACTTAGCTGGAAAGAGCTTTTTCCCAAAAATCCTTGTGTGGTCAGGGATGGGGTCTAGATTCTGCATTCGGATGAGGGTACCACTATAAAAATTAGGGAACCTTCCATGCATTTATCATTGGCCAAAATGGAAAATTTTCTTATTGGAAGGTTTGTGGGTAGGTAGCCTAACTTTGAGTCTATTCGCAAGTGGGCTTCCTCCCACTAGGCTGTTAAAGGTTCCTTTTCCACTCCATCTCTCCCTAAATGCCTTTTTCTAATTCAGCTTCATCCTTCATGAGGACTATGTGTCTAACCTTACTAGGGGCATTGGTTATTTGGTAAATATATTCTTGCTATGTGCAAGTAGTGATCGAGATTTTATCCTTCTTCTCACTTGGCGATTGCACTCCCAACCTCGGTTTGGCTTCCAAGCCTTCCCTTGGAGTTTTGGTATGAGGAGATTATTGCAAGAATAGACAACTCCTTTGGAAACTTTCTCTCTCTAGAGTATGCCATGAAGGAATGAACCAAGATGGCATTTGCTCATTTTTGTGTGAGCATTGAACCTAATAAGGTGATCTCAACCTTAGTTACTCTTGAATCCAGGCTTGGTAAGTGGTCTCAATCCATTGAATATGAAAAATCGTCTCTATTTTTTCAACTTTTTTCTTCAGTTGGTCATTTGTGCAATGCATGTCCTAAAGTTTTGTTGAAGGTTTCAACCCCTTATGGAAAGGGAAAGGTGGAGGCCTCTCCTCCCAGGCTAGAGGTTGGTTGTCCCAAAGTGGTTTTGGTGTTGGCCTCACCAGTTGTTCCTAAGCTCCATGTCCTACCCCTTTCCTAGACTAGTGATTTTGTCCTTCCTAGCTTATTGATCATCTCCCCCTCATTAATGTCTAAGCACACTAAGCTTGCTTCTTCTGGCCAGATTCCTATTTCCTCACCCTTTATTAGTCTCTTTCAGTGGACCAATGTTTCCCCATGTATTCTCTCCTACTAAATACTATCCTGGTGGAGCCCTCTTCTACATTAACCTTGAACCCCTTACCAGATGTTGCTTTATGGTGAAGTTGGTTGATGCCTTGGTGGTGATCCCTGAAGATGTGTTTTACGTTATCCCTTGTGTGATTCCTCCTACACCTATTGGTACAAGTTTGGATGATTTGCACGGCTCACCCAAGTTCGCTAGCCCAAGGAATTTGGTTAATGTCAAAACCAATTCTAAGGTCAGGAGGAAATTAGCTAAAACCACTAGATAGGAGAATATGGTGAGAGATATTGCTAATAGCAATCAGACAACTTTGGATTAGATTGGCTCCAGACATAGTAAGAAATGTTGATCCTATCCTGGAATATCTAAGGCCTCAATAGCCTTCATAGGAAGCATATTGTCAAAATATTTTACTAAAGCTAGTTCAGGCCTAATATTCTCCTTTTACAAGAAACTAAAATGACTATTGTTGATTTTGAAAAATCTAGCAATTTTATTTGGCCCAATGCACCCCATTTGATGGTTGATGTAAGTTGGGTCTCTAGCAAGTTAGTTACAACATGAAACCTTTCCTCAAGGGCTCCCTAATTTCAAAAGACAAAAATTTTCTCAATATTCACTTCTTTCAATGTTTCAGTCTTCAAGAATTGGTTTTATCTAATGGCTATATGCCCAATAATGTGGTTCTAAGGAGGAATACTTGTTTCAATTTGTTGGGATGTAGGAGTACCTTTTTACATAGTAACTAGATGGTGATGGGAGACTTCAATATTCCCTTTTTCCCTCCAAGAAGCTAGGTGGTATTATGGATTTGTCGGATAGTACGTTGGACCTTAACACCTTCTTGTATGATCACAGCCTATCTGATCTAGACCTTGAGGGAAGTTCTTTCACTTGTTCTAATAAACATGTTGGAGAAAATATTATTCAAGTAAGGATCAATAGATGTATGGTTTCCTCCAACTAGTATATGGCCTCCCTCTCCTTGTCTTCTCTTGTAAGGATTGGCTTGGATAATACCTTGTTGCTTCTACAATGGAATACCCCTCCTCTTAAGAATAAGCACCCCTTTCGATTTGAGCTCATGTGGATGTATCACCTATAGTTTAGAGACCTTATCTCTATGTGGTTGAAGGTTAGGGGATGTGGTTCTCCTATGTTTAATTTGATATTCAAACTTAAATCCCTCAAATTCAATCTAAATGAATAGGGTAAGAGTTGCTTTTATAACATTTTTGAGAAAAAAATCTCTTAAAGTTTAGCTTAGATAGATCCAAAAGGATATGGATCAAGTGCTTAGGTGGTTTTGATTGATAAGGAAAATACTTTGTTAAGTGAGCTTCATAACATTATTGAGAAGGAAGAGGCTTACTAGAAACAATAGACCAGGAGTCAATGGCTCCATGAGGGAGATAAAAAACACCAAGTTCTTTCACATGATGGCTTCTGGACGCAAGAAGAGGAACACCATTTATGAGTTTATTTCTGATGATGGTTTTGTATTGTCTTTTGAGGAAGATTTGGCTTGTTCCAGTGTTTCTTTCTTTAATAACCTGCTCAATCCACCCAAGACCGATTCTATGGATGATGACCTTTTTGGTGTTATTCCCCTCTCTCTCTTTGCAAGATATTTTTTTGTGGAAATATGTGCTTCAACTAATGAAATCTAGGAGGTAGTCTTCTCCCTTAGCCCTTTTAAGGACCTTAGTCCTAATGGTTTCCCAAGTTTCTTCTTCCAGAAGTTTTGGGATATCTTTGTGCAAGATGTCATGTACCTATTATTACTGAATTCCTCTCTACTAGTAATATCCTCAAGGAATTCAATAACACCTTCATTATTCTCATTCCCAAGAATTTTGGGGCCAATAGACAGTCTAATTTCTTCCTTATCAATATTTTTAATACATTCTACAATATTTTTTCCAAGCTATTAGTAAATCGTATTAAACCCTTTCTGGACAATTTGATCCATCTTGCTCAAAAAGGTTTTTTTTTGCGGAGGAAAATTACGGATGTTATCATGTTGGTCCATGAAACCCTCCACCCCATGGGAAAAATCAAAAATGAAAAAATGGATGTTAAGGTGGATATATCAAAAGCCTATGACAAAGTGTCCTAGAATTTTTTGTTTGAATCTCTTTGTAGGTTCAAGTTCTCTGGTAATTTTTTGAAACTCATTCAATGGTGTGTCACCTCCCCCAAGTTCTTTTTTATTATAAATGGTACTCTATAGGGTTTCTTCTTGGCTTCTGGTGGTATGCTCCAAGGGGGTCCCTTGTCCCCTTATCTTTTCATTTTGATGGCTAAACATTCTTCCACAAATTTTTGAACATCCTCTTTTAGCCATTCCCAAAAGAAGGCTTTTTTTATGATGATGTCTTCAAAAATATTGAATGACCACCCATTGGAGACTAATGAACCTTTGTGAGAATCATTTTTTTGAGAGAGGAATCATTGCAAAGATACAATTACTCTTTATACCTCAAAGTATCTCCCTTCCAGAAAAAGTTATCTAAATTATTAGGATCACTTTGTAGTTGTTGAATGAGATTACTTGTAGCAACATAATTTTTCCACTCTGCTTTGGCTTCTACTAGTTGAAATGGAACATGATAAAGCTTCATCCTTCTCATCCATCCTTGATAGTGCATCTACCACATCATTTTGCTTCCTGTTCTTATATACAATTTCAAAATTGTATCCCAACATCTTAGTGACCCATTTTTGTGGTTCTTCAGAAGATAATATTTGTTCCAAAAAATATTTTAGGCTACCATGATTTTTCTTAACCTTGAAGTGTTTATCCATTAGGTAAGGCCTCCATTGTTTTATTGCATGAAGAATAGGTAGCATGAGAACTATGCCTATACTATTTCTTGAAGCATCACATTCCACAATAAAATCCTCAGTGAAATTTGGAGTGGCAAGCACTAGAGTTGTACATATAGACTCCTTCAACATTTCAAATGCTACATTAGCAGATTCGTTCTAGTGAAAAGAATCCTTCTTCAATAAAGTTGTGAAGGGTGTTGTTATACAACCATAATTCTTCATATCCTTCTATAGTATCCAGTCAATCCCAAGAAACCCCTCAATTTATTAATGGTTTTGGGAATAGGCCATTCCTTGATAGCCGTAATCTTGTTAGGATCCACTTTTATTCCTTCATGTGAAACTATGTATCCAAGGTACTCCACCTCATAAGGACCAAAATTACACTTGGATGGCTTAGCATAGAGTTTATGATCTTTGAGAACTTGTAATACTTGATCTACATATTGCAAATGTTCTTCCCATATCTTGTTATAAATCAATAAATCATCAAAGAACATTAATAAAAATTTCCTCAAGAATTTCTTAAATATGGAATTCATCAAACTTTGAAATGTAGATGGCACATTGTTAAGACCAAATGACACCATCAAAAATTCATAATGACCCTCATGAGCTAAATTTTGTCTTACACATATCTTCATCCTTAATTCCAATTTGGTGATAACTTGATCTAAGATCTAACAATGGAGCCAAAAAGTAGTCTAAAAAGTTATTGTATTTCCTTAGACTATCATGCATCCTTATCTTAGTGGTCTAATCATATATTTGAGCGATTATTTTTATCTCAACATCCGTATAAGGTTGAATCTAAAGCTTGTTGGCTAGAGACATTTCACTAAATTTGAATAGAAATAAATAGCACAAGTAGATTATGAACCTAAATATCTTAGTGGAACCTCCTTTGATCATTAAAATTTTTTTATGCATGGATTGCACAATGTGCTCAAGAAAGTTATATTTGATAGGTGGAGTAGTATAATGGATATTATATACCATCTCAAAGAGGCTTGCACCCACTTTCCGATTGCTATCAAGTCTAAGGCAAAATGCTAGCATGGAAATAGTCTCTTGAACCCATGATTTAAAATATATAATTTACAAGGAGGCTTATGATTATCTTTGGATAAGTTACAATCTATTGCTATTTTATTTAGAAAAGAATTTTTGGGCCATTGATCAACTACTCCATAATTACAAGAAAGGTTTTGTAGTTCAATGTAGACATTTCCAAAATATTTGACTGTAAACCCCAACACATTTCCAAATTCTTCTATAGTAATGGATAACATTTCTTCTTTTTTATCTTTATTAACAATTAATTTTTTATCATCATAATTGTGGGTGTAGACCATGATAAATTCTTGGAAATGGAAAACCTTATGTAACATCATGCATCCCAATCCAACTACCCATAGTGTAGTGATACAACTAATTGGTATTTTATTACTATTGGCATTTTTCATTTTTTGTGCAGCCTTATACTCACATGAAAGTATAAGTTCTGAGGTAAGCCTGCCATAGATTACAAGATCATAAATATCATAGTATTCATCCATGAAACTTGGGGTTTTAAGCAGTCCAGCATATAATATATTGTTTTATTTGATTTTTCTTTGCCTTTCCCAATAGCTGGTTTTGTAGTGGTGGTAGACATGCTTGTACAGTGTGAAATATCAACCCTAAACCCAAAGATTGAAAATTTAAGAAATGATGAAATATAGGTTTTATGTCTTTCACTTACCTAGAATTTGATTCTTGAAAAGATGAATACAAAGACACTGATAGGTGTAGAATCTCCCTTGTGCACTACAATGAGGAATCTCCCTATGTTCTAACCATCTTACTTCAAAATATAATCACTTTGTAGTAGCAAGTTCACTTCTTCTTTTTCTCTTATAGTGAAGTGAATGAAACATGTTACCTTCCAAATACATAATTGGTACATTATAATTCTATACTAAAACTTCAAACTAAATTCAACAATTGTCCTACATTTCTATAGCTTTAATTAATTTATCACTTTTAGTGACAGGTGGCGTCATTCCAATGTTCCATCTCAAATAAATTCTCAACCTTTATTCTTTGCAAATCTAACGGTTGTGGGGTGATTCTAAAGGGTTTGATTTGTATTTCATTCTACAATTTAACTACAACCATCCATCAAACATTCGATGAATGATCGAGTAATTTAATACATTTTTCTCATTTTCTAAGGCATAATATTATGTCATATCAATATGAAATAAAAATATTAATTATAAAATATTACATTGTTAATAAAAACATGTGATTAACTACTTAAATAAATTTAATCATTAAGTGGTAACAGGAGGATAGTTGGGAAATGAAAAAAAATCCATGAGTAAGGAACTTAAGTGATTAGGATACAAGAGCATGCAATCAACAAGAAAACATAAATTTAATCCATTAATTTAACATAAGCTATATGAAAATTATAAACATTTATTTGTAAAATAGGGCAATTATGAACACAAATGATTTTAATTCGCATAAGATAGGTGAATTTAACTACCCAACAGGTGATGAATATGACTCATTTGTTAGGTTTAAATGTAAGTCATTGATCTTTGGAGATAGGACAATCCACATTTATTGGATGAGATTTGAATATTTTGATGTGCTTTGAAAAATATGTTCCATTTAAAGAAACTCCATGTCATGTCACTTTACACATCATTTGAGTAGACCCGTTGATAAGAGTACCTTCAAAAAGGTGAGTGATGATAGCTAGAAGTCCATGTATGGAAACCTTTCATAGTTTCATAGATTTAAATGGGACCCACCTTGAAATGTAGTTGGTTTTCGATGAAGGTTTAGATACTTTTCAAAACCCTAATACAGTGTTCTAAAACCCTAATAAATATGACTATTTAGAAAAGAATTAGAGGATTGGAAAATTCAAAGATCTAAGAATTTAGGTTGTTCTAGTTTCATCTAGGTTTCTCAAGCAAGAAAGAAAATTATGCAAATGTAAAGTTTTTGTATATATCAATATACACTTTCAAAGATATGAATACATTGTGAATGATTCAAAGAAAATTATCTCCAATGTAAATTTTGTTTCTCTTATAAATAGAACTAATCAAGGATATTTTAATATTCATCTGTGAATTTTTGGTGCAACTGAGTGTTTCTTTAATAGCTTCTATTAAATTAATGGATTAAATTATCATTTAATTTTTATTTTTCCAATTCCATTTAAAAAGTATAAATTAAGTAACTGAAAAATGGTAAAAGTGACTGTATGATAGATTGTGGAAATCTAATAACATTAATTCTAATAACTCTTAATGAAAGATAGTATACTATTAGTCTATTACTTGTAACTTGAATAGACACTAAAAACACATAATAATTCTTTACTCTAAATGAATGATGAAGAAAAACTTAACAATTTATTATATTACAAATAAATTACAATGTTACATCTCTTTTTAAAGATGAGTAGATACAACACTGCTTTTGTTGGTGTAAATAAAGTCTTGTACCTAGTTAATTCATTACTAGGGGACTTATTTACATGTTAAGTTTACTTAGGTCCTAGGAATCTTTCTAGAAGGTGTTATTTGTTATTAGTTGTTATCTTATCTTTTGACTTGTAACACATGTGACCGAGGTAGTTGTGATAAGTTGTCTCATGTCATATGATTAAGAAACTTTTCATAATCTTATGACATATTATGTCTCACCTTGGCTATATAACCAAGGGGTCTCTCATACATTATACACAACATTTAATCATATTTTCATAATTGATAGGAATACATTTTATTCTTGTCATATTGATCTTCTCTCTCTTGTGCTTTCCATTCAGCCTCTAGATCTTGGTAGGCTCTCTCCATAGCCAATTCTAACATGGTATTAGAGCGGGTTGGGTGCCATTGGATAGCATTTTTTTGAGAGATCTTGGTAAATTTTGAATAGTTGAGTATGCTCTACTCTTGCATCATATGATGATCTAGAGAAACAAAAAATTGATAGAAATACTAGATTTTGGGGTGTTCCTCTTTTGGCTCTTTATTGTAGGTTCAAATTAGAGCTTGTTGTTGTAAATATCACCTCACCATTAACTTTAGAGGGTTTGATATAGTCAATTTTGACTTTTGTTTCATCCAAGTCAGACATATGAGGCCAAATCTTGAGGGTTTGAAGCTGAAGAGTGGTTGCTAGATCTAGAAGGTAGCTACATTTTTAGAGCATTTTGGGTCAAATCCAACCCTACCATCACATCCAAAAGGGCTAAAAATGTTAAGATCGACCATCAAATCATCCAAATCAAATACTTTTTCCAAGAGCCATCAAAAAAAATTTCTCTCCTCAGCCAAACGAATGCCATCATTACAGGACGGTATGATTTTCTAAAAATTAAAAAATATATATAGTCAGTTGAAAAAAATTTGAATTTTCTTTATTAAAAAAATCAATTGATTATTGTTATTCAAAAAATTGATTTATAAAAACAAAAAAAGGTTTTTTTGTAAGTCTACATACCGTAGAATGTACCCTGCTACAACAAGTGTATCATAGAAGGTACATTGTACCTCTTGTCATGCAACACTGTCTCATTGGTGCCGACAAACCCCACACCCACCAACCACAACGCTAGCTAGTAATTAAAACCAGTAGTTAAAACAAAAGAAGGCAGTTAAAAAGTAAAATCTAATGGAATATTCTAGATTCTGTGAAGATTCTCTCCTTGCCAATCGGTCAAAGATTTTGTTCAAGATTCTCTAGCATATTCCATTTAGTGGAATATTTTGGAAGTACAAAAGTATGTTATTTTTTGATAGGTCAGGGGACGTCAAATTTAATCTTGTCAAATGATGACATCATCATCGTGTCAACAATGATGTCAGTGTTCTTTTGAAAAATTGGACCCCCTCTCCAATGTAGTTTTCAATATTTCAATCCAACTTTGAAGCCCCATAATTTTCTCATTTTGACTTCTTTTTTCGAGCAATTCTTTTTAATTTATTTAGGATAATTTTTTGTGCTCTTCACAATGGCGCAATCAGTTTTGGTTTTGGTGCCTAGTTTTTCTAGAAATTGTAGATTCTCACAGGTGTTGTTGCTTCATCCTCATTTTGGGAACTTCAGGGGTTCATATCTTGCTCCTACGATAAAATTTTTGGGTGTAGTTTTTTTTTACAGTGCATAATTGTTCATGTACTTTTCAGTGGTATGATTAGATTGATCTCATTTTGTACCAAATAGTGTACTTGATTATATGGCCAAATTTGGCATTTGCATGTACCAAGATCAAGTCCACTTTGCTACTTTTAGCAAGTGGCACCTGTAATCGCACTAAGTATAAAGTGTCACAAATCATATATTACTTGGAGGGTTTCATGATTGAGTAATTTGGGACGGTAATCATTTCCCTTTGTTGGCTTATGTCTCTTAATTGGTCTATTATGTGACTAAAGTTGAGGAGTTTATAATGGGAATCGAAACACATACTATTGTAATAAGGTTAAATCGATGAAACTTTAAGTATTGGCGAGATGGAATCCTAACACATTGTAGATGGCTTAATCTTTTGCCAATATCTCTATGGACTAGTCCCTCAACCTTCATCAAAATGGAAGAGCTCGTTGTGTGGGACATGAAAACATGACATATCCTAGGATTAACCAGTTGTAGTTGTGATATTGATACATAAATGTCATTGATCCAGTACTGAGATCCCTCATGACCTTATGACCAAACTTTTGGAAATATATGGAGACTCTAATGAACCTCCATTCCCAGAGGATCCTATTGCAGATTTTCTTGTTCGATTTATAGAATTTAAACCTATTGATGGAAAAATAGCTAAAACATTTGCTCATTGGGAAAGGTATGGTAGTTTTGATGACACAAAACCTTCTCCTTCTCCTCCTATAGATACATCTATCGATAATTTAGTTTCTATGGCTCCTAATCCATATTTAGATGGCTCATCTTCTTCATCTATGAGTCAACATCTTGAGGCTGAGGACTCTTGTAATCCAACATTAGAAGAATCATCTACTGTTGTACCTGAAGATGCTTGTGATTCCATAGTTTTGGTTTCTTGTGATTCAATGCAGTAGGATATTCATAGTCTTTCATATTTGGCTACTTGTGATGGCTTCTTGATAGGTATTTTAGACTTGTTTGTGGAGTCTCATATTGCAGATTTGGGAAACATCATTGATGACATTCATATTCTCTTTGATGGAGAATATCCTTCTTCATTTGTTGTGAGGGAACACTTTGACCCTCTTATTCATTATCTACATGATCATTCTTTGTAGTTTGATGTGACTGTGGATACTTTCGAACAATATTTGGAGGAAGCTTTTTTATTTTCAAAGGGGATACCATTATATTTGGATCATGTTCTACAATCATCTCTACTAGATTCCAGATTGTCCTCTTCAACAATGTGGCCTAGAATTCCTATTTGGAGTGTGTTAAATTTTGGATAGAGACACTTTAGGATGCTTTAGAGACATCATACATCATCTATCTTCCTTCATCTTCCTTTTAGGAATGGGAAGAACTCTTGCATATATTCATGGTTTTCTTTCTTCCTAAGGGGAGGAACATTGTTTGGCGAGATTGGATCATCTTCACCATTCAATGTCGAGCTTCTACCATCATTGCAAGAGACTCAACATTGAGGGGTGGTTGCATTGTCTCTCTTCTTCTTCTCTCTTATGGGGGGGTCTTTTTCCCTCACATGGAGTTTTGGCTTTCTTATTCTTCATTGAGAGCATTTCATTATTGTATTTCATCTCTCTTTTTGGGAGGAGTTTTGTCCCACTAGTTTTTCTCCTTTTCTCCATTTGTGAGAGATTTCATTTTCATATGTACATGGTTACCTAACATTGCCTAGTAGTCGGGACCCATCTTTGTGTCATTTTCATAATAATATGCTACTCCCTAAGTTGCACTTAAGGGGGGGTTTTGGTGTAAATAAAGTCTTGTACCTAGTTAATTCATTACTAGGGGACTTATTTACATGTTCAATTTACTTAGGTCCTAGGAATCTTTTTAGAAGGTGTTAGTTTTCATTAGTTGTTATCTTATCTTTTGACTTGTAACACATGTGACCTAGGTAGTTTTGATAAGTTTTCTCATGTCATATGATTAAGACACTTGTCATAATCTTATGACATCTTATGTCTCACCTTGGCTATATAACCAAGGGGTCTCTAATACATTGTACACAACATTGAATCATATTTGCATAATTGATAGGAATGCAATTTATTCTTATCATATTTATCTTCTCTCTCTTGTTCTTTCCATTTGGCCTCTAGATCTTGGTAGGCTATCTCCATAGCCAATTCTAACATCTTTAATATTTGACACAATGGATACTAGCCTGGAGGCTGGTAGTGGTGATTAATTTGGTAGTCGAGTCTATGGATGTGAAGTAGATCATGGGGGTTACCAAACACACTTAGGAGCTATGAACATAGAAAATATACGTATCCTAGATTGTTGAATATGAAGATATTTGTAAATGAGATTGACACCTTGATACATGATAGAGGTTTTGAGAATATGTTTAAGTAGTAGTAAATATGCTACCCCAATCATCAACCAAGACCAAGGCACTAGGATCAACATGACATAAAAATTCCATAGCTCCTCTATGAGAGCCTCTATCAAAATAGAGTGAGAAATTGATGGGTTTCAATGAGGAAAAGATTGAAAAACTTCTACTCTTGCACACCTAGTGAAAGCACTTATCTCCATTAGAGCTCCTCATATTTGCTCAAGAGCTAGGAGAACTAGATCAACTTCTTTCTAGTTCAAGCCATTCTAATTATTTGAAGGTAATCGGTCTCTCCTTTACTCTAAAACTACATAACTAGAGGCAGAAGAATTTAGAATATCCCCAATAATACCACCACATCATCCTTATTTACCTCACAAGTGAGTCAAAGACTTCTTATAATTCAGAACACTATACTCAAAACTATATTATGAACACGTAAGAATGAGTTTAGCTGAATTCACCATCCCTCTTTATAGAAAAAAATTGAGGTTAACCTAGCACTTGATTTTTAATTATTAGTGATCAATACATATCAAAAGGATGCACAATATAGATTCTTATAGAGCCTTGAAAGTTGAAAATCTAGCCCACATGCTCTAAGAGATAATTCTTTCATTTTGGAGACATCGCCAAAAAATGATAAATTCTTTTATTTAACATATTACTTCAAGCACATTATAAAATCTATTGGGATTAAGAAATCTATGATTCTATGAGATCTACTAGACTTCAATAATTAGTAATATATTATCATTAATATTATTAATACATATATTATTATTATTATATTGTTATTGTTGAATTATAATTTATTATTATTGAACTATATTATTACATCCTCGTCTAAGCACTTGAACATTTAATTCACCACAAGACACACATGTTGATGTGACATAATATTATTACAAAAATCCTATTAAGCTAAAATGTTGTGACATCTAGAATGTTGTAAGGTCACCTTCAGTGCATCTAAAGAACCATAACAGGTAAGATATCAACAAACACCTTCCATTATGTTCAAGTGGTAAAGGGATGATAAACACATGTGTGAATTCTGCAATCATAATAGAATGTTATGTTTTCCCTATGTTTGGAAGGATATCAAAGACCAACATTACTCATGCAATCATGCAAATTAAATATTTTTGATAGTTCTTGCATGCATAATATTATTGATATGACTAATACAGTTCAATTTATTATTATAGAGTTGATGAATTAATTAATGATTATTGTTTATAATGATATAGTTGATAGCTAAAAATAAATGGATATTATTATTGGTAACTTCAAAATTATGAATTATTTTTCAATATAGAACACATGTGCTTTATAATGATTGAATAGAAAATTAAAGAAGAAATGTTAGTAGTTGTTTAGAATTAGTATAATATTCATTAACAAATAGTATCATTATTGATTAAGAAGAAAAATCAAATGGATGAGTACAAAATAATATTATTATCAATTTTGTATTTTATAAAAGATAGAATGTTTGGTCAATAAAGAAACTCTTATTAGAAATATAGTTCAAATAAATCGAAAAAGTCTACAAAAGAGGCATGTAAAGTTGAAGGCAGAAATTTAAATATTTTTATTTTATTCTTGTCGATGCAAAATTTGTTGTTTCCATGCTTTTGTTTTTTAAAGCTTTAAATCAAAATTTAAGAAATGTTTGAGAAAAATAATAGATTTAGTTTTACAAGATAGTTTTTTTTTTAAAAGAGGAGGGCACACTGGTAGTTAAAACAAAAAGAGATCAGGTAGCTTGGTAGTTAAAACATAAAGAGATCAGGTAGCTTGGCTAAAAGCCCGAAGAAGCTCGTGTGAATGCTCACATTGATTTGGATTTGTCTCCATGTATATGTTTTGTTGCAGATTTTGTTTAAATAAAATATGTGTGTGTATATATATATAATTAATGGTCATATGTTTGCCTGAAGTCTTAGAGGAATTTAATGGGGTTCTTCTTTTAGCTGATTTTGAGTAGCTAGGAGGAGATATTGCATGAACAAAGGATCGAAACTAGGTAAGATAGGTATTTTCCTTAGAAAGGCATTGCTTAAGGCAGTCGCATAACATATTTTGGTGAAATAATCAAGGCAAAAACTTGGATGATGAAAACATCAACAAGCATTGAAGGATGCTCTCATCTACTACAAGGTGCTCATTGATACAGCTTATCAGAAAGTTGAACCCTCTTCATGATAGCTACGTGGAGAGGCTTGGATTGTGAATTGGGGGATTCGCTTCATTATTCGGTCTCTCTATGCTCAACCAAGGCTTAGTGCAAATTCAGGTACATCAAATCTCAATGTCAACTTGAACTAAGGAAAGAATAGATAAGTATGTGAAATTATCACAAGTCAATAATGACTTTCCTACATCTAATGCCATCAATTGACAATTTTAGCAATAGCTAGCTGAGGTATGTTTATGTTTAATTTTTTCTTGTTCAATGGTTCATCTACGTTTTTCTTTAAAAGTACCATGGATTTGAAGCACCATGGATTTGAAGCATATTATTAACATAGAAAATTTCTAGTTCCTAACTTATTTTCTTGCTTTCTGCAATATGAGTTTGGCAGTAAAATTGTTACTTTGTGCATTATTTCAACCTGTAGAGTCAATAGTGGTAATAAGGGCTCCGATAATAAGTGGCTCTTCAATATTTGGCAAGCCAAGTCCATTCACCTCCATCTTTGCATGCATGTCCTTTAGATTTGTCACAATTTCCTATGCTGAAGAGATGTTTACATTTGGTTTCAAAAAACTAATGTTTGGAAATTTAGATCTACACAAGCTGAAATTATTTTTTCATAAAGTTCCAAAAAAATCTTATTCTTCACGCCTGTTCTGTGCATATCTTGCAAATAAATTGTGCTTCACATGGTAGTCTATCAATAGACCTCACATTTCGTTTGCATACACACATCTCACATGCCAAATTGTTATTTTCTTATAAGTTTCTAAATTTTGTTCAAAAAAGTAATAAGTCATGCATATCCTTTAGCCAGTGCATGAGATCTCTCGATGTATTATATCAATAGTCCATGTACCTTGGCTATGCACCTGTTTCCCCGAAATGCATGAAATCACCACAATACAGATTTCTTACCTCATTTATTGCTTTAGACCATTTAGATCATGCAATTATCTATTTTAGTTCCTCAAACAATTTAAGACTATATGTGACATCATATGTCAGTACTTTAATTCCTCATAGAATATTCATGAACTTATATAGGCTAGTAAATGATACCCATCCTTTAGGTGTGAGATATTGAAATTTGTTTGGTCTTGAGGTATTATCACCATCAATTTCCTTTGAATTAAAATTAATAGTTTTGAAACAAGAAGAATTGAAGTTAAGTTTGCTATGTTCTTATCTTAGAAACATAGAATCAATTTATCTATTAAATTGCAAGTTGAAATAAAATATTGGATGTAATTACAAGTGATCCACTCAATATTTTCCCTTTGAATGCTACAACGCTCAAGTTACATATAGTTATAGTCCTTGTAATGCTTATTATTGATTTGGTATTCATATTTGCACATGTTTACCCAAATTGTTATTCATTATCTTGAATGTTGCATTTTGTGATTGGTCCTAATCAAATCTAGACCCTAAAGTATAAATTTTTATTGAAATAAGAATAATATGGTATTTAGATATAATTGTACTAATTAAGTGAAATATGAAATTCTAATTAAATATTTGAGTAGTATTATAAATAATAGCATCTTATAAGTCGTTACCTATGTGAGAAGGTAGATGGATTAAGAGATAGTATGGATGGGAATGATGTGGATTTTTTTTTTTTTAATCAAGTGTTCGTTTATTTACAAGAATGGGGTATGGCTTGTATATTTCTTATCATATCATTTTAGTAATGTGACTCTCATTATGAGAGGAGCCTACATGGATGAACCCTAGTTGTCTATTTTATGCATTTATTAAACTTTTGTAAAGTTAGTTGTGAGTTAAACCTTGATAGAATGAGTTTTTGTTGGCCAATCAAATATGATTTGAAGTGAACTCAAGTGTCGAATTGTGACTCCTCTGTGAATTACATACATAGGCAAGGCCATCATAGATGAGCCCTCGAGGAATTACGTCTAGCCCCTTAGGTTCCCCCATACTTGTTTGAAAAACATACTTTTGTGAGTTGGTCTTGTGTTGTGATTGGAAAATTTGAAGTTTGTGTTATGTAATTTAGATGAGTTGCAGTTGAAAGTTTTGGGCATCACATGCCTAGTAATCTTGGACCACATATTTATGAATATTGATCACACTTGAATATACCTTGTCATAAAAACACATTCTTATTTGATTCATGAATTGAATTTTTTTATGATTGAAATTTTTTTTATTGGGTATTTGAAATGTTTGTTGATTATTCCCTGAGTCTTTGGTAGAGGATTACATAATTAGTGTAGGATATGGTGTGTTCTAGAAAGAATTATGGCCTAGAGTAGCCATCTACATGAAATGGGTAAAAAGAAAACTGTGTTGCATTCTGGAAATAATTATGATTGCAACCATTCCACAAACTACATCAGTCAAAAATTTACCTCCACAATACCCTACCTCGATCATGATCCACATAACAATGCATTGGAAGAAATTTTAGATAAATCACAATCAACAGTAAAACAAAATTGAATCATCTAGCTAAATCTGGAAGATGTTGAGATGCCAAGTTCAAATTTTTGCCTTGTCAATCATAATCTTTGTAAATCCATTGATTTTGTTTATAACAAAGGAACACATCCATTCATTCTATTCATAATAATTTCTAAAATTTTAGATATATAGTTTGTATTTTATATACTACTCATTAATAAGTTGTTTATATACTTACAGGGAATAAGTCCAATACTTCTATCATTAGTGATGGAGATCCAATTCAAAGTTTATATGGTTTCTTTCCATGACAATAGAATTCAAGAAATAAGCATTGTATGCAACGGAGATTCTTTGAGTTTGAGCATCAATAATGTTGAAAAATCTATAAACATGAAATGCAACCATTAAGGATTTGTTCATGTGAAAAAATGTAAAAAGAAAAACTTCTTTTAACAAAGATTATGCAGCCAATCAATAATTTTGAAAGCATTGAAGAAATTTGGCATGCCAATTTGGATACTAATAATGAAACTTGTGATATTTGGTTGAATAGTTTATTGACAAGATTATTTTTGCATTGAATTACTTGCTTTATAAGGATATTTTAGTAAAGTTATGAAAACCATGTTCTCAAAGAGTTTGCTTATTTTATGCTATTTGCTTTCTAGCTTCATAACTATTACTAAAGGAAAGGCTATTAATATGAAAATGTATTTAGTTTGTCTTCTACTAACTTTATTAGTGGAAATGCGCAGAAAAGTGGTATATAACGTTATATTAGTGAATGTATTTTATTGTCTATAAATTTGATCTTTGATTTAAATTTTTTTTAATAATATGTTTAAATCTCATATTTATAATTTTAAATTTTATACTAACTTTTTTTTAGGATGCAGAAATCGGGTTTGTATAGCACGGCCCCCTATAAACTGCAGCACGCCTGGTAAACTTTTTAACGTGACCGGTGACGCTGGCGCGACACGCCCTCTGGTACCACGGGACGGGGGAGACTAGAACTCATGACCAGCCTCCTACAACAGGAATGACTTAGCCAACCGAGCTAGGGCCCCCGCCCTAATTTTATACTACTTTGAAAAACATTAAAAATCTTCATTATTAATATTTTATAATCATTTTTTTTAATATTTTTTTATCAAAAAATAATAATAATAATATTTTATATTCAAAACATGAAATTTCCAAAGTCTATGATATCAAATGATCAAAATTACATAATAAAAATTGAAAAATATTTAACTTTTTAATAGGCTTCTTTTATTTTTCTTTTAAAAGTTGGTTTTACTAGTGACTTTTATATTTTTAATATAAAAGTAAAGTTTTTTATTATGGGAAAATAGGTTTTGTTGGGACTAGAAACCATAACATAACGGTTTTGAAGGGGTCTGCAACCCTATCAAAGGAAGGCAAGCTGCAATAAAGATAAAACGCATACAATTAGCAACCCAAAAGCAGTTGTGAAAAGATGAAGCATGACACATCCACTACAACATTCAAACAAGCAAGGGTCTAGGAACCCTTTACAACCTAGTTTTAATGAGGACTAGAAACCCTTAGGTACATAAAGAACCTACCTACATCTACTAAGCATCAACATACCAACTACTCATAGGAAACACCACAGAGCCAAAAGAGATCGCTAACTTAATGATGTAGAACACCATCAAACCCATAATCAAAAACTCCCACAAATCCAACACACCCATCTCAGAAGGGGAGTTAGACACCAAAACGACCATAGAATCCCAGTACTTATCATGCCACAACCTCCCACCACAAAAGGGAAGGCAGCAAAAAAAAAAAAAACTCAACGTCCCAACAACACAAGCTCACTTGGTACCAGGAGACCAACTCAGCCTCCACCTCTAGAGGAGAGAGCTCCCCTCTACTAGAGAGGATATCATAGCCAACTAATCTGTTGTAGCCTGTAAACTCCAACGCCCTCAACCTCCACCTCAGTAGGAGAAGTGACCACCTCAATAGGATCAGCAGCTAAGGGAACCAAAGACCTTCACCATCCAAGTCCACCTCAAGAGGAAAGAAGCCCACCTCCATAGGGTCTAAGGAGAAAGCCAACACAATAGCCAGACAAGCAAGTATAGCATCCTTAAGAAACCTTTGTACCAAGAACAAGCTATGGAAAAAAATATTAAAACCAAAAAACAACCACAGACTCAACAAAATACGAAACATGATGAAATACATCTGGGGATTCAGGATTAGCTTGTAAAGAAGCCTAGCCAAAAAGCCACAAACTAGAAATAGAAGGAAACTAGGAATGAGAAAACCACCCGTCTAAAAAAACACCTTCAAGAAACAACGCAACACTGCAACACAAAGGAAATTCAAAAGGGGGAAATCCAACATGAATAAACCAGAGAGGACCCCAACCAGCCACCAAAGACCTTTGAAAAGAGGACCCAAAGTTGAACACACAAAACCCCACCAAAGAGGAAAGCAACACCAGCAACAGGAATACCCTTGTCCTAAGAAGGGACAACACGCCCAACTGATCCTTAAGGAGGATCAACAAAAGCATCTCCACCCAAAGAAAAAAGAAGCAACCATAAGAATCAACTAAGAGAAAGCCAACATAAACAGCTACCAAAGCAGTAGCCCACGAACTGCCAAGAAAGCCAACAACCCAGCAAAACAAAGGATGGTCTGACCACCAAAAGAGAAACACCAAGCAAGGAAGAGAAAACCTAAGAGTTGCACAAGCCACCCACGAAGTAAGAAGGAAGAGCTAGTCAACTTGAAAGACCCACTTCACACACACCTCAAGGAATATCAGAGCTATGTGCATAGAAAACTCCTATCTAGATCTCCCCACATAAATGACACCTCGCAAAATGAAGCTTTGGAACAGGGCAGGGACTAACCCAGTAGACCAAAGCCACCACACCATGTAGGATGAGAGGGAACCTGTAAAGAAGTTGGACCATAGATAACTCCCATCCACCAGAGCTCTCAAAGACGCATCCTCAAAGGTCATCGCGGCCAAAAGAAAGGAAGGAAAATGCTCCTCAACTAGAGGTAGAGAAGCCCCGAAGACCCCGCCAAACATCACCCATACAACTTCAGAGGGAAAGAAAGGAGATGCAATAGCAACAGGACTACAACACATCTAGCACCCATGAATCTACATCAGGTTCATCCTCCTCATCACCACCATCGACAGAGGAATTTGAATTTCCTCCCTCCCTACTCTTCCCGCTCACTCCCGCTCTCGCCATCCTATATTCAAAAGTTTATTCAATATAAAAGTAAAGTTTGTTTCAATTTAAATATTTCTATTTGAAGTATTTTTAATTTTTTAAAGAATTTATCTATATTTACATTCTATTTTATAATAATTTTTTATTTGTTAATATTGACTCTATCTTTTAATTAATGCCAAAATTGTTTTTAATGTAGAAATTATATGTTTTAGGTACACATTTTATTAATTTTTTATATTTAATTAATTTAAATAATTCTATTCTTTATTTAATTATTCGATATTAATTTTTTTTAATAATTATTTTTTATTAAGATTTAGATTTAAGTATATAAGACTTTACAATTAATTTATTCTATTTTACTTTTTAATTAAGATTTATATTTGAAATTTAGTGATAAGTATACATTTATATTCTATAGATTTCAAGTTGGTCAAATTTTATGTAAGGTTATGAATTGTTCTAGCTATCAAAGTTCACCCAAAGATATTATACTTATATAGGTGTTTTATGTAATATAAATTTATTTTTAAATTAATATTATAGTTATATTTATAATCAATTATTATATTTTATAATATAAATTATTAAACAGAAATATAATACAATACATAATTAATGTATAGTATTTTCAAAAATAATACACACGAAATTACACATAATATAATTACTTTTAATATTATATATAATATTGGATAAAAAAAATGGTTTCATCATTATATTATATTTGTATATAATGTAAATTATTAAATTCATTTAAAACACATATTATAATTATATTCTTATTATATCTAATTATATATTAATATCCCTATCTCTACCTCTTTATAGAACTTGCCATCTCTATATTTCTTTTCCTCCATCTCCCTTTCTCACGATCTCCCTCTCTCTTTCTATGTTTATTTATATCTAAATAACTCATATCTCCCTCTTTCTATCACTATATTTCCCTCTAAACAATAGAATTAAGTTTTCCCTAATGGACCTTCCACACCTCTTTGGTGTATCCATTGCACACCAATGTGTGATTGCTAGTTGTAAATCAATTACGAAAATGGATCTAGCAGCGAAGAGTACTAGCAGGGTGTTAGAGGACGCTTATCACCTCTTAATGCGAAGGAATTCTATGTATGTGATCATCATAGTGGGAACTTTCTTTAGGGAGCAAGTGATTTGATTCCCTCTTATGTGACCGTTTGCTTAAACTTAGGGTTTTTATTATCTGGTTGGTGCTTTAAAATTTATGCAATTGCATAATTAGAGAACTTATAGCTTATAGACCATGTCTAATTACATTTAAGTCTGAATGTGGAGCAGTAATATCTATTGGCATCTTAATGGTGGTAAGCAAATAACAATTTTTTAAAAAAAGGAAAATTTAATTATGTACATTGATAGCTTATTTTTATCTGAAACATGGTAGTCATGTGACAAAAATGGTGAGAAATATAGGTAACATTTTTATTTGAGGGTAGCTTGTTTACATTGTATCAATTTGCAAAATTTTCTTTTGGATTTGACTAGTAGGCAGATTAAGGCCCTGGGTGGTCTGCTTCATAAGATGCATTTGTTTTTAAAATTTGTAATTGTTTTGTTTTGATTACATTAATTAAATTTTTGGAGGGATGTAGAGGAAATCACAATTCATTGTTGTAGAATTAATGTGGTTTCATGATCAGGCCCTTCAGAATTTTGTGCAAAGTGAGCTAAATGATTTGATTGTCACATATGTCATCTAGATGTTCATTCAACTCTATAGATAATTTAGCCTTATTATGTAGGAAGATGACTATGTTTGTGTTGAATGCACCTATAAAGCATTATTGAAAACAAATAGGTAGACAACTAGTTTGACATATGAATGTCCTACCACATTTTTCTTTTTGTAAAATAAATTAGAGATGGGGTTGAAGGAAGAACTAACCATTGCCATCTGATTCACTTGTTCAATTTCTTCAATAGTATTTGCATATTACAATTCATCAAAGCAATTGATTAAGTATTAAACTTGATGTTTGTACGCTCATAGCTTAGTGATTCTAAGTTATTTAGTGTTGGGTTACTAATTTTATTTAGCCTCACATCTGGTTAATAAAGGTGCCTACATCAATAAAATTAAAAATCTAGAAATTTATACTCGGCAACAAATAAATTGTTTGTTTTATCTTCTTATAATGTATTAAAGTATCAATTTTCTTGTGCCAAATATGTATTACAAATATTTTGTAAATTTTGCAAACAAGCTTGTACATATTTCAAACTACACTTCCTTACCATGTTTATTTTTATATAGTATCTTATTGGCGTAACACCCCCTCTAGTGCAAGTGCTAGTCCATACATATTCCAAAGCCTTATTGATTCAACACTTACTCTTTAACCATAGAGCTAAGCAGCATATCCTCTTGTTTACTTTCTATTATAGAAAATTGTATAATTCTCAAACATCTATCTGACTCTAACTATTATTTTTTAGTTGCTGAATTAATTGTGTTCCTACATATGCATCTTACTGAATTAACCAATACTACCCATAGAAATTTGTTTCTCTTTTTTGAACTTATTGATAAATGATTTAATCACTAATATAAAATTGTCATCTTAGGTATCAACTAAAAGAATAAAGCAATCAGTTGCAGGCCTAGGAAATGACAACCTAAAAAACAAGAATAAACATTTTCAGGCATAGGAAACAACTCATACAACTTTCATAGGAAATAATATTGTCTTTTAGTCCTAATACTCATACAGTTTTGTGCCTCGCCATGCCCGCCTTTCCTCTATAAATACAAACAACTCCTCCTCTAGTAGTATGTGTAAGCATTTCTTCTATATAAGTACATTGAATTGTGATGTTATGAAGAAAGTGGTGTTGCCAAATACATAGGAATAATTTTGGTATGGTTGTTGTTCGAACAGGCTTATGCAGGAAGTTCTTTTATAGTGTATTTGCCAGGATGTTCTAGCGGTAATGCTAGGATTTCCCAAGGGTGTGGGTGTTTTGTTGTACCCACTGGTTTCCATGGAGGATATGTTTTTGATTACCATGACCAAGATGTGGCTCTTTATAATAATGGTAGGTGTGACAGCCAACCACATATTGTCCTTGGTAGGAGTGAAAAATCCTGCATTTCTTTTGGTTGGAAGACTGTACTCTTTTTTTGCCATTAATGTATGCTTTACACAAATTACAAGTGAAACCACCATGCCTATCCAAATATGAGTGCCGCTATGAATAAATTGTATTTTGTGAACTTGATAATTATAAAAGATCTGGTTTTGTAGATGAAGGGTATCTTTAAATAAATTTATTTAATATTTTATAATTTTTTATGTGGTATTTTTTTTAGTATAATAAGAAAAGATAAAAAAAATACTTGGACAATAATGCCCATCCGTGAATAATTAAAGTATTTCCAATCCTCCCCCTTAATTATGAAATTTTGGTGATCAACAAAAATTTGCATCAAACTTCTCCACAACTGTATATATTTGCACAATCAAAAACTCCTAAATAGCTTCATAAATACTTAAATGTCTCCTTCACCAATGGTTTTGTAAAGATATCAACAAACTGATCTTCATACCTATAAAAATCTAGGCAAATTTATTTGTTCTTGACAAGCTCTCTAATAAAATGGTACCTAGTATCAATATGCTTAGTTCTCTTATGAAAAATATGATTTTTGGACAATGCAATCGTTGAGTTGTTGTCGCAAAATATTGTAGTGGATTTTTTTATCATGCATTAAGTCTTTCATCATCATCTGCATCCAAACAACTTGACAGGCTGCACTAGTGGCTGTCACATACTCAATTTCAACTAAAGAAAGAGTCACAATGGGTTGTTTCCTTGAAGCCCATGACACGACACATGTACCAAAGTGAAAAATATACCCAGAAGGTTTTTCCTATCATCTATGTTTCCCCCACAATCACTATTTGTGTAGCCAACGATATTGAAATCAACAATATACCAAAGTCCTTTGTACCACTCACATACCTCAGTATTCTTTTACCAGCCTGCCAATGAGATTCGTTTGGAGACTCCATAAACCTTTAAATTAGGCTTATACCATACATAATATTAGGCCTTATGGTTTTCCAATACATAAGACTTCTAACCATCCTCTTGAACAATGTAGGATCCACACATGGTCCATCATCCTCATTGCTTAGCCTCAATCGCATTGAATGACCAATGTTGTGGTTGCCTTGCACTTTACCATATTGAATCTCTTCAAAATTTCATTTGTATATTTGGATAGAGAAATAAATATACCAGCATTGGATTGATGGACTTCAATGCCCAAAAAATATCTCATAAGCCCCAAGTTAGTCATTTTAAATTCACTCTTCATTGTTGTTTTGAAAGTATCTATGCTAAGACCACCAGTAATAATTAGATCATCTACATACAAGTAGACAATTAGAATGTCATCTTTCTTATTTACTTTGATGTACAAGGTTGGCTCACAACTACTTCTTTGGAATCTATCTTGAATGAGATAGGAGTCCATGCGGTTGTACCTAGCTCTATAAAGAGCTTGTTTTAATCCATAAAGTGTGTTTTTCAACCTATATACCTTGTTGATGCAGGAGCATCTGGGCCCACAGGCAATGCATCACCAAAAATATTTGTCATTTAGTTTATTTCAATTTTGTTTCCTTAGGTTAGATTAATTGGGTGTTGGTGAATAAAACGTAATAAAAGGCCAAATTGTTGAAAATAAATATTGGCCTCAAACTTTGTAATTTTGTTGAGTTGTCTTGCCTAGGTGGAATCTCTAATATTCAACTTTAGTTCAAAATTAATTAATTGCAAAACTAGGCATTGGAATTTGGTGGAGGTTACAAGGATATGAAATGCATTAATCATGGAGAATATTTCACTCCTAAAATGAATGCATGCAAATATTTGGCAGGAAAAATATAGGCATGCAAATCTTGGGTGTCACATTTCAAGTGGGAGTTATATTTGCTTCCTATTTTCAAGGAGAGGAATGCAAGTTGTAATTTTGGGAAAATTCTTAGATGTGGATTTTAAGATGCTTTTGGAGAATTAAATATTTTATTTTAATGAATTTATTAATCATTTTCATCATGGTGGGACATTGCAAATGGAAGCTACAACAAAATAATGAAGATTTAGCATAAAAGGTGAGATTTGACAATTTTGGAGCTAGTCACTTCTACAAAAATTTGAGAGAGTGTTTTTTTGCAGGGAATTGGAGGAAGGTGAATCAAGAGGGAATAGAATGTGAAGAATAATACCATCACATATGTTTTATTGCAGGTCTGAAGATGATTGAACAACAAGTGATTTGAGATTCAAAAGTAGAAAGAGTGGTGATTTGCATTGTAATTTGCAAGATGTAGGAGCTAGTTTTGTGATTCAGAATTTAAGATTGTTGTGAAGAAAATTTGGATCATTGAAATTATTTTTGTTTTTTTTCTTCTATCATTTTTTTTTATTTGTAATGGTTAACTACAACACTCATGTCTACATATAAATGTTATTTCAATTATGCAAGTTAATGTGTAGTTTTGTTGATTGCAGGAGCTGGCAGATTGATGAAGTGTGATTGAAGGGTGCATTTGTATTTTCTATTATAATAAATTTATTTTTTGTTATATATCAATTATAAATCATATTTCAAGTGGTTTGGACCAGCCCCCATGGCTTCCCTTTTGATGTAATTCAATTATTCATTGTAATCCTAGAATTTTGACAATGTTTTAAATGAGAAGTTGAGACATTTGTGGTAGATTTTTTATGTTGTTTCAATCATATTTCTTTGTTGCAAATATGTTGATGTGTTTTGTGATTGAGTATTTTAGTATGTGTTGAAATAGGAGTACCATCTCTTGCATCACTTGTTTTCATGACTTGGTATCTCATAGCATTTTGGTTGTTCCGCATACACTTCCTCCTCTAGACAGCCATTTAGAAATGTTGATTTCACATCTATTTGGTATGCAAACCACTTGTTGTGAGCAACAATATCCAATACAATCCTAATTGTGTCCAACTATGCAACAAGAGCAAATATTTCATTGAAATCTATTCTGGGTTGTTGTGTGAAGCCCCTTGCAACTAACCTTGCTTTATGATTTTGCACTTTTCCATTAGCATCTTGTTTAATCTTATAAATCCACTTTACACTTATTACATCCTTTCCTTCAGGAAACTCAACCAACTCCCATGTTTGATTCTTCTCAGTGGACTCAATCTCTTAATCCATGTCTTGTGCGCATGTGTCATAACTCATAGCTTTTTCAAATGTTAATGGATTATCTACATGAGAAAATAAAACAAAAATTGAAAATGAATTTGTTGTATCAATATTATACAACTCACTTGAACTCCTTGTTTTTTCATGGAAACATGCTTGCTAGAGGGATCTGAAGATGTAGAGCTACTTGGAGTGCTAGTTGGAGTTACTCCAAGAATGTTAGCTGATGTAGATGTTATTGTGGGGGTGATCCCACAATACTGGTTTACAATATTTTGCCAAACTGGACTATGAACTAATTTTTTTTAACTAAATCTTCACTTTCAGGCACTTATAGATGCTAAACCATGAGGAATTTGAAGATGATACAAACTAGTGATTTGTGACATTTTTAAAAAGTGATGCTCACCATAAACAGCATAACTTTTTTTCTCTGAAGGATAAAATTCTATTTTTTTTTCAAATTTAGCTTTGTAACTATGATATCTAACAAGTTCATTTGGTTTCATAATGTTCTATTGGATTTTTTTTCTTAATCATGTTTTGAAGTCAAACAAATTACAACTAAAACATAGGCAGATCGTAAACAACATAAATTTTTTTGTATGTATCGAAATTCAATTTTTTTTTTACTGGATCAAAGACATCAATACCTAACCTAAACATATTTTTCAGATTTTTTTTTTGATAATCTACTATTTTTCCACATGTGCAAAACAGAGAGCTTGATTTTCAATGAAAAACCTATGTTTAATTAAACTGAAAAATAAATACATAATAAAACCAAAATATATATTGAAATTATATTCGATGGATATCTTATTTTGGGGACTACCATCATCCATATGCATATGTGAAGTTTCCTCCATTTTCATCCTCAACTCGAGCTTCAAAAGACATTTTTTTGCAGAAATTTGGTGCAAGAAGGGGAGAAGGGAAAAAAAGGGGGGTTCACTCGAACCACCCTTCAAACGAACCCCCCTTGACCTCTCGAGCTAAGGTGGGTTTTCTCAAAGGGGGGTTCAAGCGAACCCCCTTTTTTCAAAAATTTTCTTTGTTTCCATTCTAGAAACCATGCAAAAAGTGGGACCCATCATTAAAGAGGATTCGCTCAAAGGTGGGTTCAAGCGAAACCCCTTTTGGGTTAGAGTGAACCCCCCCTTTGTGTGAAGCCCCCAAAACCCAAAAGTTTCTTCATGGGGGCATTTTTTGTAATTTTCCTTCCTCAACGGATTTGTAAACCAGTTTTGTGGGATCACCCATGGTTACTTGTGGAGTTTTTTGTACTCTTGGTGTGGGCGCCAACCTTTAAGATCTCCTTGTTGTGAATGGAGGTGTATCTTGGACAACAACTTGTGGTGTTGTCCCAAGAGTGGAAGGAGTTATCATTTAAGTTGTGCTTGATGATGGAAACACTTCATCTTCTATATCATCATGAGGAACAACAACTATAATATTTGGAGTCCTCTCTACACTTCCATGTCATGCTTCATCCTCCAAAAATTGAACATCGTGACTGATTATGACATTCCTAGTGATAGGATTAAACAAATTATATGCCTTTGTATCCTCTCAATAACCAACAAATATATTTGTATCCTTTATTGTCTAACTTCTTCCTCAACTCATCAAGAATATGTTCATATACAACACAACCAAATACCTTAAGATGAGAAACTCTATGTTTCATACCTTTTCAAGCCTCTTGAGGGACTTTTTTCTTCACTCTTTGTTGGGAACCTATTCATGATATAAATAGCAGTTTCCACTTCCTTAGCCCAATATTCAATAGGTAAATACTTGGTTGCCAACATACTATGTGTCATCTTTATAATGGTTTGATTCTTCCTCTTCGCCACACCATTTTGTTGAGGTGTATAGCATGTTGTAAATTGCTTATGTCATGTAATCTACAAAAATTGAGAAAACCATTTGAAATATATTCACCACCTCTATCCATCCTCAAAACCTTGATGTAATAGCCACTTTGCTTCTCCACAAGTGCCTTGAGCTGCTAAAAATAAGTAAATGCATCTAACTTGTGTTTTAAAAAGTAAACCCAAGTTTTCCTTGTAAAATCATCAATAAAAGTATGAAAATAAATGGAGCCTCTTATAGATGGTATTTGCATTTTCCCACAAATATTTGAATGAACAATCTCAAGTGGCACTCTTGCTCTTATTGATTTTCCAACCGAGAAAGACTCTATATGTTGTTTTCCCAAGTTACAACCTTCAAAAACTCTTTTTGGTTTCTCAATTAATGGAAAACCTTTCACCATGTTCTTCATATGTAGTAGCTTCAGCCCTCCAAAGTTCAAATGCCCAAATTTAAAGTGCCACAACCAAGATCCATCCTTTACAACTGACTAAAATGTTGTTTGAAATTCTCCACCACTGCCGTTTGCTTCTCTAGAGCTAAATTGGCTTGTTCTAGAATTTATTGAATCTACAAAATTCATTTCAACTCCTAATTTTGCATTTTCTTCCTTAAAGGCTGCTCCAGAATGTACATTATTTATCTTATGAACAACATGGGCTATTTTTCTCTTTATATCTGACCTTATCCTCAATGGAAACATATGGTTGCTAGTCATTTGCACTTTGGTAAGTAGTTGGTTGCTTGGAAACTTGTCCAAAATCACATGCTCATTGTTTTCCATGTACACTATAACTTTTTTCTCCCCCTTTTTAGTTAGAATATTAACTATACACCCAAAATAGTGACCTTCTTGTTGTTACCATGTGTGACATTAGTTTGAATTTATTCATCTAAGCTAGAAAATAAATTTGCATTACCTATCATGTGATTACTACAACCAAAATCCAAATACCATGTCACATGGGCTTTCCTGGAAAATATTGCACTCAACTAGAGATTTTGTAGAAATTGTTTCAACAATCCTAGTGCATGCAATAAACATGGTACTTATGGAAGTGCTACTTGATTGATTAATAAACCTTTAGCCAGTTGGGTGACTGAAATTTTGATTTTGACCTTTACCACCAACATTTTTAGGACTACTGCTACATCCACCTCTAGGAAAACTTCTCCCTCTGCCTCTAGGACTAAATTTCTAGGTTCCTCTTCCACAACTTATAAATGAATGAGATGAAAATGCACTTTGCAATGAGATGTTTGACCTCTTTATTCTATATTCATGATTGATGAGAGAGGCATGAAGCTTATCAACATTAAATTGATTCAAGTTTGGTTTCTTCCAAAGCCACAACTAGAGTGTCAAATTTAGAAGGGGGGCTTTTAAGCACCTTCTCAACAATTTTCCTAGCCTCTATGACCTCTCCATGTAATTTTATTTGATTAATTAGACCAATGACATGGGTAAAGAAAAATTCTACTAAATCTGAGTCTCTCATTGATAAATTTTCAAAATATCTTCTAAGGATCTGTAATTTAGTAGTCTTTACGTTATTTGGATACCTTGGTAAGCAATTTTTAGTATATCCCATGCCTCCTTGGCTTGCTTTGTTTCTACTCTTGGGAGTATTCTCTCATGCATTTCTTGATGGATGTAGAAAAAAGCTTTACCATCCTTCTTCCTATGTTCTTTTAAAACATCTTTCTCAGCTTGTGTATGGGCATTACATGTATTTTGGTATGTTGGTTCCACATAACCATTTTAAACTATCTCTCATACATCTTAAGACCAAAATAATGCTTCCATAGTTAAAGACCAATACTCATAATTTTTCTTGTGAAAATAGGGGTTTGCAAACTAGATAGGGATGTACCAAAGGTGGAAGCCATTAATGGCTTTCAAGAGAATGAAAAAAGACAAAAAAAAATTAGAAGAGTAGAGGTTCCTTTGGCTCTGATACTAGATGATGGTTTTAAAGGAGGAGCAGAGGAGATAAATTTCACAGACATAACAGAGCAAGAGAAAAAGAACATCTATCTAGTTGTTTATGAAACCAAATTTGCACATAAAATAGCTTCAGATATATAAATATATTCATCAATAACAAATAGAAGCTACAACTGCACATAAAACCTTTGTTCCAAGCTTGAGTTGTAATATACAATACAAAATGACTCGTCTCTTCTCTTCTTTTAGGCTTCACTAGGCTTATGACAAAAGTTGAAAATTAAAAATTAATGTGCAGCTATAGCTCACACAAGTTAAAGATTAACATCAAAATAATGAACAGCTAAAAAGATCATTAATGCAAGTCCTCTTAGACAATGCTACATAATAAGAAAAGACAAACAAAATACTTGGACAATAAATACCCAACCGTGAATAATTAAATTATTTCCAATCAGTGATAACTTTAAGAAACCCCCCTCAATAAAAGGTATAAAATCTTGGCGAATCTTTCATTTTTTTGGAAAAGCTATTAATTTCTATTAGTGAATCTTTCCTTTTTTTTGAAAAAATTATTACTTTTATTGACAATTTATTTACATCACTAAAATTTTGTAGAAAATCTTGGCAAATCTTGGAAAATAATAGGAAAATGCATTAATAATGATGGAAAATCCTTCCATTAAAAAAAATAATTCTCATGGAAAAGTAGGGGCTTGAGGGTGGAAATGATCAATGGGTTTAAGGGGTAGACTCTATAATATTCAATTGCCACCATTGATTTAAAATATAATATGGCAACCTTCATTATATTCCACAAGGTGAAATATACATGCAATCTATAATTCTCATGGGGCCTAAAATTGCTTTTATTTCAAACCCCATGAGTATTACAGATTATAGGTACATTTTACCTCATGAAATACAAAGAGGGCTATTAGATTACATTTTAAATATTGGAGCTAACTAAAGTTGTGAAATATGAACTTAAAGTAAATAACAATTATGATACACTATTAGCAAATCGATTTAGATTTCTACTATTAATTATAAAATTTAGGTGAATTTGATTTAATCATGTATTTTATGAAAAAAAATTAAGTTAAAATGTTTTAAAAAATAAATTATTGGTGATTTAAATAAGAATAAAATAAAATTTTATAAAAATGTGGTGATTCAATTCCTATTATAGCTTGAACTATTAGCCAAATTTGGATTCCCAAATTTCAACTATTAGCCAATTGGCAAATATTAGCCACTAAAAAAATAATTGTTTTCAATATACACTACAATCCAAGGGAAAATAAGTATAGACAATATTATCACATTCCCAAATCCACAAGACAAGAAACCTCGACACGGAGAAATGGAGCAATTCCATTTCTCCCAAGCAACCTTCTTCACTGTCCAGCATACTATCAAACACAACTTCCACTACCACATGATCCAAAACCTAAAACTCTAGATATAACACCTCTAATCATCTCATCCAAACCACACAAGCACATCTTCAACCATGAAGAAATGTGGAGCACAATGCAAAACACAACTTTGCCACCTTGTACACTCTATTATGCAATCTTCTCAAAAGCACTTAGAGACCAAGTGAACCAACCACATCAACAACATCACAAACACCATCTCACTAACATCACACTAGAGATTACAACAATCTCCTCATCTGCAATACCAACAATCTCACCATCTATAACACCTACTCAACATCACACTAGAGGTTAACATCAATGACAACACTAAAGACAACATAGTGCAACAATTTCTCTGTTGACATCAATGACAACATTGTAACAATCTCCAATAGATTTAATAGAGTTTACAACACTCAATATCAGTCAAGATTCATGTTAGCAATGCATCAAGTTTATATGTGAGCTTTTTCATGTTTTATGTTTATTTATTTTGTGAGTACGAACACTTGCAAGACCTTCAATCAAGCATTCAATTCTCCTCAAGTATGAGATGAGTATAATGAATTTAGTCCATCAAGGAAAAAAAATTGAGTGGTAAATTACAACACTTGTCAATTTATCATTTATTTTATCCATTTGCCTCTACTTGATGGAGGGTAAGAACTCTTTACACATCATAACTATTGTGGAGGTGGAAACACCAAAATAGGGTTTGACTTAGGTAAGCCCCTATATGGAACAACCCTTTCTCTCCTCTGTTTTGTTCAAGTGACAAATATGAAGTGGATTTGGGAGAGGATTGAAGACCTAATTACAAGATCAAGCATTCAAGCCTTCTATGTCAATAAATTAGGTAAAGTTGAATTAATTATTAACAGAAAAAAGTTTTGAAACTAATTCCAAAAGGGAAGAACCTACAAATAGTAACTATCTAATATTTGATTTATGATTTATGAGATCTGCACTCCCAAGTCTAGGGCCTTAGCACCCCTGTCTAGCCAGTTTGAGCTCAAATGTGTTAGGTTCCTTTGTCTTTGCACTCTTCTATTTTGTAACCAATTTTTGTGTTTTTGTTTTATGTTTCTCTATATTTACAATAGTTTGTTGTAATTTAATAATTGACCTAGGTACACACTTGTATTATCAAATCAAGTTAGTTCATAATCAATCAATCAACCCCAAAAAAAAGAACCAAAACCTTAATCCACCATTTTGGCTCTTCCATAGTGGTTAGTAAAGTGGGTGTTTGTGGTTATTTTTGTTTCCTTCTAATATGATGTAGGAGAAAGTGTGATTTAGACAGTAGATCCCTTTTTCCCATATGACAACATTAGGACATTTTTTTTGGAGAATTATGTGTCATTCCAACATAATAGACAACCAAAGCTTCCTCCTCTTGCATAAAGATTATCCATCAAGAATCCATCCTCAAGTAACCACCATACAACTACTATGTGTGATTTCCATTTGAAAATAGATCATGGTGGCTATTCATGTCCAAAAATGGTGAGGTATTTGAAATGAATCAGATTAATGAAAAAATAGAAGAGTAAATTGCTCCATAAGATGAAACAAATTAGCAATTTGGATAGCCATTAGTGAGCTTTCTAGAGTATTAATCTAACAATGAAGAGGAAATGTTGCATGATATAAAAAATCATTCTTGCAATACTTTTACAAGGAACCAACATCAAAGGCAAGAATACGAGGCCAAGGTAAATGTTGATGCTCCTTCTAAAGATATGGATATCACACCAAAACATATCCTTGCCAAAATGAAAACTCAAGGGGATCCTACTTTGACTGAAAAAGTTGAATAAGGTACAAAAACCACTAACTCATTTTTGGCTCCTCTTGATGATTCATTTATTCCATTATTATAAGACAAAAATACAAAAATATCAAATATCACCATCAGTTGGAGAAATTAGTCCAATGTATAAAAGGGGATTCTAAATCTCCCAAATCTATCATCCATCAAGAATCGGATGAACTTGCAAGTGATGATGGTCCAAATGAAACAATTGATTCTAAATGATATTCCTCTTGTTGTTGTCACTCATTCAAATAATCTTGATCCTTTTTATGTCTTTGTATATAGTTAGTTGCAAGCTTAGTAATTGAATAATTGATTTTGGTGTGCCTCAAACCATGTCATGCCTTCCAAAGTAGCTCAGGCTTTAGGACTTTCCTTTAATAAGCCCTTTGGAAAGGTTTATTTTATGGAATAAAAACAAGTTCCATTTGTAGGCCAAATTAAGGATGCACATGTTTCCTTAGCGACATGCCCACATAAGAAATTAAAGATTAACATTTTGGTAGTCATACTCCAGGAAGTTATCGCATGTTGTTGATCAGGAGCTTTTGTAAAGACCTAGGTGATGAGATTCAATTAGACCGGTCTCATTCCTTGATACCTATTGGCAATAAGAAAGTTTTTCTTAATCCTTAACCTAAAGAAAAATACACTATTTTGGAGTCAAATAATCCAAGGTTTGAGATTCTATATGTGGAAACCGGTCCCAGTACTTATATGCTTACTTTGGAAGAAAAGGATATCCCTAAATTTCTCACTCATATATTTCTTCTAAAATATTGACAATGCAATTTGATGGAAGGTCTTCTTCTAGTTCTAGAGTTGGGATAGTTCTTATTCTCCTATAGGAGAAAAGTTCCCTAAATCTTATACGTTATCTTTTGAGACTACCAATAATATTATTCAATATGAGGCCTTAATCTTAGGACTACAATTTGTGAAAGAGAAAGGAACTAGGAAGCTCAAGGTCACTGGTGATGTGGAATTAGTAGTTAATCAAGTTAGAAACTGATTCCAAACCAAAAAATATGAGACTTAGAAAGTATTAGAATAAGGTTTGGGATGAAATTGAAGGTTTTGATGCTTTTTCAATACAAGTTGTTCTAAGAGAGCAAAATTCTAAAGCAAATTGGTTGTGGTTGTCTTCACTTCTCTTCTTATTCCTCATCCTGAATTTGAAAAGGAAGTTTACTTGATTAATTTTGATTTATTGACCAAGTGTGCTAGATAATGACCATCACTTGTAGGTGTTTAATGACGATAGGCATATCATTTATTTTCTTGAAGGGAATGGAACATTTTCCAATTTGAATTTTGAAGGTTCTTGAAACACATAAAAGTAATGCAACAGAGAAACTAGAAATAGGCCTCAAAGTTGTACAATTAAAAGGGAATACTCTTCTAAAGCGTCTAGTCTCATTAGAGGATTTTTTGATAAATAGGACCATTATGTGAAAAATAAAGTTACTCAACAGATGTATGGTTATTTTAAATATGAAAGAGTTAATGTTGGTTCTAAAAATGATCCCAAGTTTGTCCTCATCAGAAAATAGTGTTACAAGAAAGAAATGGTAAGGTTCATTACATCACTTGAAGAATACATAGATGTGTTCACATGGTGCTATGATGATCATAGATATTTCATGGGAAGTGAATTCAACATCATATCTCTCTTAAGCCTAGGGTCACTCCATATAGACAAAAATAGAGATAGTTTAATCCAAAGGTAGTTGATGTTATTTTCATAGAAGTGGATAAGATGCTTAAAGTCATTATTATTTATCCGATTCATCATTCTATTTCATTCACCAACATAGTTCCTATTAAAAATAAAAATAGTAAAATTAGAATTTGTGTTAGTTTTCACAATCTTAGTCAAACTTATCTTAAGGATAACTATCCCCTTCTATTCATGCACCATGTTCTACACGTACTTTTTGGTTTTGAAATGATGTCAATACTATATGGTTTCTCAAGCTATGTCCAAATTAGTGTAGCTCTGGAAGATTAGTGTAAAATAGCCTTCACTACTCCTTGGGGTACCTTTGCCTACAATAGAATGACTTTTGGATTTATGAACGTGGGTGCAATTTTTAAAAGGGATATGGATCTGTCTTTTGGATATTTTGGAAACAAGATAATTTTTATCTATTTAGATGACTTAATAGTATTTTTAGGAAATGCGAACAACATGACTACCATTATGAATGTGTCTTGAAGTGATATAGGCAACAAGGTATCTCTTTGAATCTAAAGAAATCTATCTTTGTAGTGACAAAAGGTAAGCTACTTGGACACATCATATCTAAATAAGGAATTTGCATTGATCTAGAGTAGGTTAAAGTGATACAACAGTTGTCCTTACCTTCTTGTAAACCAAGTGTCACATCATTCTTTAGCAAAATTAATTTCCTAAGGTTTGTGCCTGATTTTTTAGAAATAACGAAGGCCCTTGTGGATATGATGAAAGGTAATAATACCTTTAGATGGATAGAAGGAAAAAATTATTTTAACCAAACCAAATCTACGATAGTAAATTCCCCCAATGCTATCCTCTCTAGATTTTTCCAAGGAATTTAACATGTACTATGTTGGCATTTCAATTCACACCTTTGGTGTGCGTATTGGAAATGAACAACTATGCACAGTTAGAATGCTCTTCAAATTAGGAGGGGAAGCTCCCTCTTTTGTTGATTATGCATAAAAAACAATGACAACTTTAAGAAACCCCCCTTAAAAATATATATATAAAATCCTAGCGAATCTTTCATTTTTTTTGGAAAAATTATTAATTTCTATAAGCGAATCTTTCCTTTTTTGGAAAAAAATATTAATTTTATTGACGATTTTTTAACATCACTAATTTTTTGTAGAAAATATTGGCGAATCTTGGAAAATAATAAGAAAATGTGTTAATTATAATGGCGAATCCTTCAATCTAAAAAAATAATTCTTATGGACAAGTAGGGGCTTGAGGGTGGAAATTATCGATGGGTTTAAGGGGTAGACTATAATATTTACTTGTCATCATTGATTTGAAATATAATCTAACAATTCTCATTGTATTTCATGAGGTAAAATGTACCTGTTAATTTTTGAAATTCAATGAGAGTTGTTAGATTATATTTCAAATCAATGATGACAAGTAAATGTACCTGTTAATCTTTATGTGAACATCTTAGAGTACAATGAAAACGTAAGCTATTAAGTAAAGAATATAGGATACAAAGTTCGTCCTATATATGTATGGTGCTATGTTGTATGTGCAATGGAAAGTAGACAATTACTAACACATTCTACAACAAATGAATGCTACTATGTTGTATTGGATAGCCAAAGGATATAAATTCAAACACAGGTAAAATGAATACACACACACACATAATGAAAATGCAAGTTGATGTGTAAACTTTTTTTAAAAATAAGGGAGCCTTCTACAAATTAACTGGGATATATATAAAGGATGGTTCATCATGCTTATATTGATTTATTGAATGAACAAGAGACACGAAATATAACGAAGCCTTTTAGTAAATGAGCACATAGTTAAATACTGACTTTATAAAGGGGGTTTGTAAGGAATAATTTCAAAGACATCAGCCATTTAATCCCATTGATATTGGAATATATATCTTTGTGTGAACATCTAAGAGTACAATGAAAATGTAAGTTGTTAAGTAAAGAATAAAGGATACAAAGTTTGTCTTGTATATGTATGGTGCCTTGTTGTATGTGCAATGGAAAGTAGACAATTACTAACATATTTTACAATAAATGAATGCTACTGTGTTGTATTGGACAACCAAAGGATAAAAATTTAAATAGAGGTCAAATGAATACAGACTTGGATTTTCAGATATATGCCTAAAAAAGTAAGCAAAAGTTTCATGATAATAATTCCTTAACCACACGAAAACAAACACGAGGTTTCAGATATATGCCGAAAAAACCAAGCAAGGGTTTCATGAGAATAATTCCTTAATCGCACCAAAGCAGATAATGGTTTTCAGATATATGTCGGAAATGATATAAGCAAGGGTTTTTTGCAATATTAGCCTATAGTAGTTTAGGGTTTAACCCTAAAAAAATCTTTAATAAGAGATACAAATGAGGGATTTCAAATATATGCCCAAAAAAGTAATGGTTTGTAAGATGTTAATAGTTTCATGATAATAATGTCTTAACTAGACAAAATGAGATGTAGGTTTGTAGATATATGCCCAAATACACATGGATTATTAAAAAAAACGTCCAAGTAGACAAATACATTATTTTTTGCAAACATGTGATCAAACCCGCAAGATGACATCATTTTATTAGACAAAATTGTGAAATCGTGGAGGGTTTACCAGACGATGAATGCATGGTAAAATGGAGAGTAGGAAATAATCATTTTACTCCAAAAAATCATGGGAAATAATCCACCACCGACCCAACAATGTGAAACATCACATGGTGCAAATGGCATGAAAAAGAATGATGAAATTGATAAAAATGAGTAGTAGTCATTACTCAATCAGCCAAGAAACCCTTCACAGGGCCACAAAAATGTTGAATAAAAAGATTCAAGAGTACCATTGTTTGCATTTTGAAAGGAGAATGATGTTTGTCGTCACCTCACACCATGGAGAGCAAATAGCAGCGGACATTTGAGGGTTTTTTGGACCGTGAGCACATACTAAAATGATAGGAAATAATCATTTTACCACAAAAATCGTGGGAAATAATCCACCACCAGACCCGGCGTGATTATTAATTGGACTGAATGTGTAATGGTGTCCAATGTGAAGGTTTGACGAATAATGTGTAGGTATGAACTATGATGACCGCTAACCTAAACCTCCAATATTAACCTACGAATTTGACCCATTCACTTTTGAGCGTATATGAATGATAAAATTGTTATAATTGCACCCTAATATTGACACAATTAAGATTTTTTTTAAATATCAATTGGTGGTTATAGCGGACGACAATTAGGATGTGAGAGCTATGAACAGGTGACACTTCTAAATGAGAATTTTTTGACCCTTGCATGCTTATTGAACCTTCCCACATTCACCGGAAATGCCCACAAGCCAAAACAATAGCTATAAGCTATTGCCCTGCATGCAAATAAAACCCAAAAAATAATCTCGATCCAACATATGATTTAGGAGCTATGGTGGCATGAAGTTAGCTATAGCAATAACTGAAACCTTTCCCCTAATGCCCCTCATACCATTTCCAAACATCATACTGCTTTTTATAACTTCATCACAACTCCCTTTGTTCTCTCTGGTGATATTTTCTATTTTTAACTACCCAAACAAGGCAAATCCCTACCCTTTCGAATGCCTATCTTCAATGGCATGCCACTCCTCTCAAACTCTATGTTGCCTCCTTATAGCTAATTTTGTCTTTTTCCCAAACATGGGCGACCTCTTCTTTAACTCAACACCCCCCAACTTTCATGTATTAGCTATTTTAAACCAATAATAAGGGGGCAGATTCTAACACCTCCCTCTCCACTTAAACAATTGACCCATTCCAAAAAAATGTACCTATACCAACTAGACCTAAGTTCTATGAGCCACAAGTTAGCTTACTCCATTACCTCATAAATCATAACATGATCCTTGGCATATACAATATCACCCACATAGCATCCTAACATTCACAACATTTCTAATATTCTTCAACTTGAAATACGAGAAGTTAACAAATTTGTAGGTCTTCCACATGTTTGTGTACACTATTACCATATTTGACATCCATTCATCATCATGTGGTCTCGACACATGGCAATCATGTACCCCTTATCAAATTCCCAAATTTTAATTTTAAATAAGCATTGACCATCGAATGTCAAACCTAACCAAGACAGTCCTAAATTACATGTCAAGTATTCGCCAATGATAAGGTCACTAAAATGTGTTAGCCAAAGCATTACCAATGTTGGCTTAAAGAGATGAAAGCATTAGGGGAGAGGACCCAGTAGTTGTGCACCCTAACTTCGCACTTCCAATTATCCTACGTGGAAATTTCAAATCACTCCCAATTTTTTACAGCAGCTTACTTGGCAAGTCCCCTACTTATAACTAAGGTTTCAGAGCCACATCATCAAATATGATGCCACATCAGCATGCTTTTTGTCAAGGTGTCCAAAAAGACCAAGAAAAAAAGTGAGACCAATACTTGTACATTCACAACATGTTTTATTGAGCGCTGATGTGGAATCACATGATTGATTGCTTTTTAGATCAAAGGACTACATTTTGTTTAATTATGGGTAGTCATCATAAACACTAACAACTTTAAAGTCACAACTATTGGTCTAATATTGATAAAAATATTGGGCATTTTATAAACAACTACTATCACAACTATTGAAACATGCTCAGGTACTGGGTCCTCTCCCCTATATCTTGTAGTCTAGTAGTAGTACGCATTATATTTATATACAACAGTGTGTTGTTGTATTATATATAGGGGGTGGATTGACGTGTGTTTATAACTATAGGACCAGGCAACTCAATGGTCTCCAAAGAAGGTTTGCCATTCAAGAATTTGTATCCAACATGCTTGATGATAACCTTTCACAAAACTTATGGGTTTTAATTGTAATGTTACAAAATTGAATGATTCTGTGCTAACAGACACAAGAATTCACACATCTAAACCCTATATATAATTTGTATATTCTCATTACCACGTGGTTTTAATTTTTTTGTTTATTTTTAATCATTCATTTAATAAATTTGGATTTTGATACCCACATGGCATACATAGTCAAGTGAAAGAATATGAATATTTGCTCGAATAATGAGCAAGTTCATCCTTTAAAAAACTCAAGAATATCCACACCTGTAACTCGGGCATTTTGTAGAAACTATTCTGACCATATTTTATTATCTCAACTCTAGCAGATGACGAAGAAAACAAATAGTTCATTAAGCTGAGTGAGGAAAAAATTCTCAATTTGAATTTCAAAAGATTACAAAAAATAATTCCCAAAATGAAAGATTATAGTTTAGCAAAAAATACTAAAATGTTATAAAACAGCTAGCAACATTAACTTAATATTCATCATTAGGTGTCCACCAGAACTTTCTTCAAAGCCATTTGTAAAGATCGTGCTTTAGAATTACATGCAGGAAATACAGAATTACTCATGAGGAAATACAGAATTACTCATGAGGAAATACAGAATTACTCATGCCAAGTTACAAAAGCAAGAAAGAGAAAATACTATGCCATGAGATACTTCTGAAACTAGAAGGTTCCTCGAAATTTGGTTCTATAGATACTTCAGAAACTACAAGGTTCTTCGAAATTTGTTTTTATTGGAAACCCATCAAGTTTAGAAGAGTGTAAATCCGTCCAGTTAACTTGGATGGTTTATAAATCCATCCAATCCTCTCCTTGAGAAAAGTGGTCAACAGACATACCCCAAGCTGGTCATAGAGAGTTTAAATCTAAAACAAGGTAATAAACCTAAGATGGACCTTGCATTTCTCTTCAAATGGTGTTAAAGCAGACTTCATAGCTGCTGGAACTAAAGATGAACGCAGCTACAAGTATCGTGAAAAGCAGGGCCATCCACTCCAATGGTCAAGTGTATACAAACATACACACTCTATAATACAGAAATTAATTTGACAACAAACCAAGATGTTTACAATCCAATGAAATAGCTGGACCAATTTTCTTCGAAAGATGCAGATAACTGTAACAATTTTCTTCATAAGTTGAGTGTAAGGCTCAGCCAGCTATGTGAACAATTCAATACAGAAGCTGGACTGATTTTCATCATAAGGTACCTAGGCCAATTTGCTTCAGAAGGTTAACTGGTTAAGTAACCTGCAGAATATGAGAAAATGATAAGAGTGTTAGGCTCGCTTTGCCAGTGTCCAAACAGAAGCTTCCATCCAGAAAATAATTTTCTAAAACAAGGTAATAAACCTAAGATGGACCTTGCATTTCTCTTCAAATGGTGTTAAAGCAGACTTCATAGTTGCTGGAACTAAAGATGAACGCAGCTACAAGTATCGTGAGAAGCAGGGCCATCCACTCCAATGGTCAAGTGTATACAAACATACACACTCTATAATACAGAAATTAATTTGACAACAAACCAAGATGTTTACAATCTAATGAAATAGCTGGACCAATTTTCTTCGAAAGATGCAGATAACTGTAACAATTTTCTTCAGAAGTTGAGTGTAAGGCTCAGCCATCTATGTGAACAATTCAATACAGAAGCTGGACTGATTTTCATCATAAGGTACCTAGGCCAATTTGCTTCATAAGGTTAACTGGTTAAGTAACCTGCAGAATATGAGAAAATGATAAGAGTGTTAGGCTCGCTTTGCCAGTGTCCAAACAGAAGCTTCCATCCAGAAAATAATTCAAAGCACAATTCATGTGAAGCATTCAATCCTCTTGTGGAGACAAAAAACTCATCAGAAGAAAACGCATATAGAACCAGACATTCATTCTGTATGGATATTTCAACAGAATTTTTATCAATGATCAATGAACATGAATCTGAATGAATATGAGTTAGCAGAGCCACACCTACCATTCCATGATGCAACAGCAAACAACAAGGAACTTCAAATTTCATCCACACAATTAAGGTACAAAAAAAATTCACAATTTGAAAGCATTCAAGAGAGAATTTGTGCATAAATTCTTCTTTACTGAATTTTGTGCATGAATTTTTCGGAAGGTACAAAAAAACTATCACAATTTGAAATCATTCAAGGAATCAAGAGAGTTTGTGCATATATTCTTCTTTATTGAATTTTGTGCATGAGTTTTTGTTAAGGATGTGGTGACCAAAAATTAATCACAATGTGAAATCATTCAAGAGAGTATTTGTGCATAAATTAATGGGAAGGTAACCATGATCAGAACTAGCAAATGGCTGATGGCTGCTGGGTGGAAGTCCGTCCATGCATCAAATAGGTCAAATCAAGTGCTACAGCAATACAAGGCATGCACTTATATCGCTTTTAGTGTTATCCATTCAAATTTGCCCTTCAAATGCTAAGGATTCATCTCAGTCTCACAGGCATTATGTAGAAACAGCTAGCTGACGAAGCCCTTGTCCACTCTACTTGCTGGACACAACCCCTCTGAAGATTACATATCTTCAATTACTGCAGACCTGTATTCTCTAGAAAACACTTTTACATGGGAAAAATATCCACTCTTTCATCCCTTGCAAGTGATTTGCCTTTGTTACAGACAAGTTTTCATAATAAGCTTATTCACATGCATTTCAAGTGCAAAAGTTTGGTGGAAGCCTGTAAAGTGTTTAATCTCATGAAAGAATGAGAGATCTTGTAGAATATGATTACTACAGCATATAGAAGACATGGGTATCCACATGAAATAGTCACATTGTTTCACTATATGCAGCAAACAAGTATCCAACACGATCAATTTACATTTACCAACATACTCCCAACCTATGCCATAATGGGAGCTTTGGAACAATGTGTGGACATCCATCAAAGCATAATGGATAGAGGAATTTTGTCAGATGTTGTAGTTGCATTGCCCTGGTAAACATGCATGCAAAATGTGGAAGCATAGACAAGGCACACAAAATATTTGACAGAATCCCTCAAAGGAATGTGATCTCATGCAATACAATGATTGCAGGATATGCACAAAATAGATATGTTGAAAAGGCTTTAGAAACTCTCAAGCAAATGCAATTCGCAGATGTAAAGCCAAACTCCACAACTGTTTCCAGCATCCCCCCTGCCTATGCCAAAATGAGAGCTTTGGAACAAGTTATGAGCATCCATCAAAGCATAAAGGATAGAGGAATTTTGTCAAATGTAGTAGTTACAATTGCCCTCATAGACACACACGCAAAATATGGAAGCATACACAAGGCAAGTGGACTGTTTGACAAAATCCCTCAAAGAAATGTGGTCTCATGGAATGCAATGATTGTTGGGTGTAGGCACCTTGCTTTTGCCACCTTTAACTTTGTCATTATCATCCAATTTTTAATAACCCTAGTATCATGATGTCAACTAACTCCATTCCAACCAATCAATTATATCATCGTTTGTCAATCAACTATTTTTGTTTGTCCTTAACTTGTCACACTGCCGATTTATCAACTTCATCATGATATTTCACCTTATTGATTAATTAATTACATTATGTCAATTAATTAATCTCATTTACCCTTATATCACCCCATATCTAATCAATTAGTTAGGTCCTAATTAGTCCATGCATATATAACAATTAAAAGAAATAAATAATTATAATTATCCTTGCCCACATTTCACCCATTAATCAAAGTCAATTAACAAACTAGCACTTGCACCTAAAGGAGGTTCAAGGATTATGCCGATAGAAAACTATATGCATGTTAATATGTTAGAGAGCACATATTTATGCATGGGTGCGTATGGATGCCATGTGCTGTGAATTCTAGTTGCATGTGGTTGGATTAAACAATTAATAATAAGTGCTAAATAATGGAATGAAATAAACTTAGGCAAATGGAAAGAGAATGACCCCATCCAATTGGAAAATCAATATTTATCTGGCTTTTACATGATAAGTGAGATTTTGGAGGCTTTTACTATTAAATGGCAGCTGATTTACCATCAAACGGAAGCTAAAACTTGTTTTCTGATGACTCAACAGTGGTTTGCATGTGTGAGACTTGTTTCAGGCTCAAATCTCACACTATATGTAGCCTATCGGTTAATAAGTCAATCTCACATTTCACTCATGTCAATTTCAGTAATTCCATCTTTCACTTAACACATCAATCAAAGTCAATTAACAAATAAGTCAATCTCACATTTCACTCATGTCAATTAAGTCAATTCCATCTTTCACTCATCAATCAAATTAACTAATTAGTTGATCAAGTTAACTCTCAATCAAGTTAGTTGACTGATCAATCAAGCTAGTTGACTGATCAATCAAGCTAGTTGAATAGTTAATCATAGTTAATTATAAATCATATCTTTATCCTCCAAATCAATTAAATCAATCTTGGCCATTCATATTTCACCTCTAAATCTATAATCCATCATTCCTTCCAAAAATTTGGGGAGCATTCTGAAAAAGTCTTTGATCCATTTATGAGTTTTTGAATCAAATCATTGTCATATTATCAAAGAGCTTGCACAGCAGTTGAGCATCCACAAAATCCATCAAAAAACATTAATCAACGAACCTAGCTAACCAATTAACTTGATTATTTTATTGCTATCATGGTTGAGCACGCTTGAGTTGGAGTGGTACTGGGATGTGTGACCTCTTGGGAAGGCCCAATTGCACCTCTGTAAGCATCACCTAGATGCAATGAATGCCAAGTAGACCATTCATTATCACGAGAGATGGGTTCTTGTGAACCACTGCTCATGAAACATGGGTCAGTGAGTTTGACTCCAAAAACTACACTGTTGAATTCTGATAGCAATATCATAATTTGACACACTGGAAAATACCTCCTACTTATCAACTATATTGATCGTTCAATCAACTAATTTGATTGATTTACAATTTAACTCGATCAATCAATTAGTTAAAAATTTATTTGATGAGTGGAAAGCAGAACTTATTGACATGAGTGAAACATGGAATTGACTCATTTGTAAACCGATTTTGATTGATAAATGAAATGTGGGTGAAGATAATAAGAATTATTTATTTATTTTAATTGGATATATGTGCATGGATTAATTAGAGATAATTAATTAGACATGGGGTAATATTAGAGGGAATAATACAATGCAATCAATTAATTGACAAAAGCAATAAAGTTGATAAATCAAAGGTGTGATGAGAAGATGAGAATAACTTGACAATAGAATTGGTCAATTGACAAATGTTGACAGACTTGATCGATTGGAATGACTGTGTTAGTCAATAGTATGAGACTAGGGTGATTAAATGGCATGATTACAACAAAGCTAAGGTGACAAACTTTAGGCATCTACAGTAGATATGCACAAAATGAGTTTGGCGAAAAGGCTTTAAAAACTTTCAAGCGAATACAATTCGCAGGTGTAAAGCCAAATTCCACAACCTTTGCCAACATCCTCCCTGCCTGTTCCAAAATGGAAGCTTTGAAACAAGATATGAATATCCATCAAAGTCCCTGAAAGAAATGCGGCCTATGGATTACAATATTACAGGATATGCACAAAATGGATTTGTTGAAAAGACTTTAGAAACTTTCAAGCAAATGCAATTGGTAGGTGTAAAGCCAGATTCCACAACCTTTGCCAGCATCCTCCCTGCCTGTAATAAAATGGAAGCTTTGAAACAGGGTATGTACATCCATCAAAGCATAACCTAAGTTGGATTTCTGTCAGATATTATAGTTGGAAATGCTCTGGTTACGCCAAAGGTGTGTCACTCTTTGAGCTTTCGAAGCTCTTTTTAACCATTGACGGTTGGAAAGCACGGAGGTGCTTGGCAAGGTTCTCCATCCATCCACAACCGTTGATCGTTTAACTCTCCTTCCAAAATATTTGCCTTCTGTTAATATCTGCCCTACTTTCGTGACCACCTTTTTTATCAGCGACATCAACAGAGATTTGTGCAGAATCTTGAGGTAAGTCGCATTTCTCTCACTGTTAATGGTTTCCACTCCATATTTTACTGCTTCCCCCGCCGCTAATGCTTTCCACCCCTTTACTGTGAATAGATTGAAGCAGCAAGATTAAGCAGCAACAGTACACAACTTGGGGTTTCCTGAAAATTTCCTGCGACCTCTGCCCATTTTCTCTCATTGGCATCATTGATAGAGCAACACAATTTCCACAGAATTTGTAGGTAAGCCACTTCCCATGATTTCGGTTTATTGTATTTTTTTAACCTTCTGCATTACAGAAACCATTTGCATCTGCTTCAAATTTTCTAGGCTTTTTTTTTTAAGCAAATCCATTTCGTGTCTACCTTGCCATCACTATATTGTAATTTCGGCCTTTTGTTTTGTATTATCGGTCCGTAGACATTCCTGGTAGCCACTCCCTCAAAGGGCTGCATTCCCATTAGAAAAACCTTCTTGGGGATATTGGAAGACTTCCGGCGCCCTCCAGTAACAAGTTCCCCTCCTGACTTCAGGGGACGGAAACTGTAAAGCCTTAAACTGGACTCCCCAAAATCATACAGCTTAACTCGCCCGTACCCTTGAGCAATATTGTTCTGTCAAACACACACCTATCAATTGAACAATTAAAGGGTTCTGCAGCTTTGCGTGCACGGCAATTTTCACTTGCAGTAGAGAGTCGAAATCCTCGCAAAATATGGGGATCTCCTTAACAGCAACCTTCACTCCAAGCCATAAACCCTCATACACTTCTCCAGAAGAACCCTGCCCAATAACTGCAAGTTTAGGAAACAAATCTTTGGCATCAATTTGCAACCACGGAGACACACAGACAGAAGAGAAGCCAACATACAACTAAAACTAATATTTGACACTTAGTCATTTTTTTAAATATTCAGGCGAAACAAAGCATTGGTGAAAGAGCTCAATACTCCACCGGCCACCCCCACAAACAGAAGAACTTCACTTTCCAACCCAGTATTCTCAGTCATTCTTTGGACAATTCAAGTCTTGTTTCTGGAAGCAATGGTGGACTTACTGGTGTAGCCCTGACTATAATAGTGTTAGATACTTATTCACACTTGTCTGTGCTTTACTTAGTCTTTTGGAAGGTTGGCACAAAATCGCATGTAGTTCCATTCAAGACATCCTACTTTCCAAACATTTTAGCTGCACAGACTACCAAAATATCAAATGACCTGTTTCTAGCCCTAGTGAATACCTAGCTTCTGATTACCTTATTAGCTAACTAGACATTTTTTGAACATCAGGTCCAACAACACCAATCTTTTTATTGTTGCGGGTGCCTTATATGGATTTGTAATCTTCTTAGGAGTCAATAGTTGTTCAACTGTGCAGCCTGTAATTGCAGTGGAGAGAACTGTGTTCTACAGAGAAAGGGCTGCAGGAATGTACTCTGCAATACTCTATGCTCTCAGTCAGGTTAGTTACCTTTCTTAAGATGCCATTTTGTTCCATGCATCAAAATTTCTAGTCACATGCAAAGCACAATATATACCTATAGCCAATTCAATTTGCCATCCAAGTAAATCCCTTTCTTATGTGCAATTTTCTTCCAATTCTCATTTTTCTTCATGTAAAGTAGACCACTTTATCTATATGGTTAGTTTACTCGTGTTGAAATGTGTGTGGGTGCCCAACCTCACCATGATGTGAATATTGCGGATACAACACAATGTTAAAACAAGGCAAATATATGGTTATTGTTAATTTACTAAGTTACCAGGTTCGCCCCTGGGAAGCCTGGGTTTGATATGGGTTCAGTACGGGTTCGAAATTTGGGTCCAGTTCGACCAAATTCGCTGTGGGTTCGAAAAAACAACTGTAGGTTCGGCCAGGGTTCGGAACCTTGACTGTGGGTCCGACCAATATTCAGTTTTTTCGAACCCAGGCAAAATTTGCGCTCAGGCTGACTTTTCCAACCCCTTTTTGCATTTTTTAATTTTTTTTTGACAGTTTGTTGACTTTTAAAGACTATTTTATTCCCTCTAACCCTAATATTTGCCTCTAACACATAACATAGCTACGTGTTGTCTTCATGTGTAGCTGTGTTGAGATAAATTTCAATTGAATACCATTAATATTTTTTTTATAGCTGCGTGAATTGTGGTTAGACCAAAGTAAATCAATTTCTTGCATTTATTTAGTTCATAAGCATTTTGTCAAACATTTGTCAAAAATACAAAAAAATAAGTTAGGGATATTTTACTGGTATCTAAGCTAGTTTTCCTACCAGCCTGTTGGGTCTCTAACAGATTGATACAGAAATACGCTCCATATGCATCCAAGTGATAGAATAAACAAGTGCTATCAGATAGAACTCAAAAGGCCACAATTTCAATGTTTGGAAAATACAGAAGGATTTCCATTTGCAGATTTGGAAGTAGAAGAAATTATGGCAAACAAAGATAAAAGAAATTCACATGAGGACATTAATATAGAGCAGCAACTAAATGCACTTATACAGGGACAGCAGCAGTTGACCAAGTTATTGACACAAATGTTGAAAATATGAACAGTGATGCAATTAATTCTGCAAACAACAGCAATAATAATAATAACAGAATAATAAGGATCAGTAACTAGACCCCTGATGCCTAAATTTTGGATAGAGCAGAAGACCTAGATGGTCATAGGGACAGAAGAATGTAGGATAGAGCTATTTGAACTACCTAAATGAGTATAGATCTCTTAGGAATAATCTCATAAAACAATGTCTCTTACAAATTTTTGCCAATTGAAGCTAAGAAACAGACCCAAGAAAGAGAGAGGAACCCACAGCTAGGACTTAAAATGAAGGTTAGGCAAGTTGTGCATACCTACTTTTGACAACTCAAACAAAAAATTTGGATACATACTTCTCCTCAAATCTTATGTTTGAAGAGGAAGCTGATGGAGCCTCAAATTTAGGTCCTGGGTTTCTTTTTATTATTAGTTTGTCTTGATTATTCAGAAGGTACCTGGGGGTAGAATTTTATTTTGCTTTCATGAAGCCTTGGTGTGCCATCTTTGGGTTGGATATTTTCTGTCGTTACTTTTTGGGAGGGGTTTTAAAAAAAAACAACTTATGTTCCATTGAATCGTCTAGGCCTGGCCCCTTTTTAATAAAAATGCTAAATATTTCGCTGGCCCCCTTTTATTTACTAAGGTCTGAGTCGGTCCGTGCCCTATGCTTTTAAAACAACATTGAGTCATCGACTGTCATTGCCCTAGGCGGTGTCCCCTTCCCCTTATTTTCTTCTAAGTAACTTTAATGTTTTGCAAGGGTTATTTGATAACCGTCGATTTCCTTGCAGTTGATCCTAACCGTTCCCCGCGATCTCGTGATGACATCATCGCTGGCTGTTTGGTGATCGCGATATCGCAGGCTGGCGCCACGTGTCCCAGGTTGCCGGTGCTGAAAAGAGTGAATAAAGTGTTTAATATGTGTATCGGACTTTAGTGCATTATTGAGCGGGTTACTAAATCACATGTGAGATGCACGTGTTCATAATCAACAGCGATGTTTTAACCTTGGTGAAAAGGTTGCTCAACGGATAGGTATTGATGTTGTTCCCTATTATGTATGATCGTGATCACCGATGAAGGGAATCAACGGTTGCCCGCCATCGTGTGATCCTAAACTGAAGGGAGTTTAGTGATTGCGATATCGCAGGCGGGCGCCACGTGTACTCCTTTGGCGCTGCGTATTATGGTGGACCCTTGGTAATGACGTGGAGGTGTTGTTAGTTTCTTTTTGAAAATGACCGTTCAATGATCTGATAGAAACAATAGATCGACGGCGAAGATTTAAAATTGCATCAAATGCAATTGAAGCCGTTGGCGCGGCATGCAAGTAAGGTTTAATGGTGGACGAGATGTCTACGGGCCATTTTTCATAAATTCTAAGTATTTTAATTGGCTATCTTCACCACAAGGGCATTCAAGTGTTTCTGAAGTAGTCCAAAGCTGAAGATAGAGTTCTTTCAAAGCAATTACAGCAGGATTTGATTTTTTGCAGGGCGCAAAATTCCTACGTGAAATTCCGTGAGTTACTTCCTTTATCACTACTTTTGTTTGAATGTGATTCTTGTGGAGGGTTGTGTTGTGTTGGTCAGGGGTTTTCTTGATTAAGGTTCTAGGGTTACTGGTTTTTTTGAATTGTGGGAAATTGCAAAATTCTACTGTAATTTAGTTTTGGGTAGTCCTAGTTTGTGCACAAATTTGATATTAGGAGAAGCCTTGGTTGTTTGAAATGGTGCCATTAAAGCAGCGTTTTGGCCTTATTGATTATTTGCAAAGGAATCTATATGACGATTTCCTTGACCAATTCCCTTTCTCAACAAACGACAAGAAGAGGCGTTTGATCTTAATAAAAGGGACAGCCTTAGATAAGGAATTAAGATATAAAACCTATAACATTGAGGATGCTAGGGTACCAATGATAGGTTTGGAAATGTTTAGAAGATGGTATGGGCAGCGAAATGCGTCTCATCCTTTTTCAAACGGTTGGAGATATGATATGGGAAAACTTGTGGTACCAAATGTATTTCCTGAAGTTGACCTACTCAGGGCAGTCGCTGAACGATATGATCCTGTCACAAGGATTATCAGGGATAATGATGGCAGGGTTTTACTAGATATAAATGCAGATAAGACTCGGCAAGTTTTTAATTTAAGTGAATATAGTTCTTTCTTGGTCCGGATAGACTTTGAGGAAATGAAGCAGGAGTATGCCAAGTCACAACCTCTTTTCAAATCAAAATTGCTTCTTCGTCATCTAGCCAGGGCAGGTAGTTCAACGATTCACATCAGCCCAACTGATCGAGAACCTTTTAGGTTGAATTGTTTTGCTGATCATTTCTTGGCAATTTTTTATTCACTTTGCCAAATTTTAAGTTTCAGCCCTAATACTGTGATGCCCATTGCTTATATGTTCATGGGGGCTCAAATTCAACATCCTAACTTTTCTGTAGTGTACGACTATGCTTCTTTCCTTGCTGAAATGATACATGAGGGTTTGCTGAAGTTGCAAGCAGGGGACACTGGTACTCCTTTCTTTTGGTACTCTTATTGATGTATATGTTCCTATATAAGAGTGTTGACTTCTTCTCAGAGAAAATGGAGTTGAGACAGGAGGTGAATGGAGAAAAATTACCGGTGCAGGCTTGGAGTGTAGATTTATCTTACAACAAGGGAGGTGTCAGTTTTGTGCAGTTTGATAACTGTTTTGCTTCCAGGCTTAGAGCTAGACTAATAATGAATGTGCCAAGGATTCCTGAGGATTTGCACGATTTCCTTTGACCCAAAATAAGGAGGCCTGATTTGAAGGTGTGTCATAATTGGGGTGACATCATTCTATACCCTGTAAGCACTATCCTAAGGGTTTATGGTTTCCAGGGAGCTCCTCATATTCTCCCATATAATGTACCATCAAGGATGGGATTTGCAGAGGTCATGGGGCAACTAGGTTGCATTCATGAAGATAATTTGACAGGAAGAGGAAAAGGGACTTTGTTCCCTGATTACACTGTTGTTTCAGACTTTGTATTCTCTAAGGGAGGATGGGTTCACTTTAAAAAGTATTTTGATAATTACCATTTGAAGAGTGGATCTAGGAGGCAGCATGACCCTGAGGGATTCTTTGCCCAATTCCGGCAAAAAATTAAGGGTGGCAAGTTTGCTCATATTTTCAATTTTCCTGAGGATTTGATTAGAAATGAATTTGATTTGAGCCAGCAGGAATTAAATAAAGAGAAATGGATTGCTTATGAGAAAATGTTGGCCATGGTGCATAAACTGGATCCAAAATATGATCCACTGATGGAGTTCACTCCATTTCACAAAAGAATTGATTTTTTGATGAATAATTTCAAAGAAATCATGAGTACCCTGAGAACCAAGAAAGTCAATTTGGAAGTGACCCGGGAAGTCAAAGACTGGAGGAGAGGCCAACTTATCAGCCACCAGTGGACAGGCCTCTATACAGGAGAAAGAGAGATGACATCAGTGATGAAGAGGCAGAAAATAAAAAGGGTAAACAAATAATGAAAACATCATCACAGTCGGGTCATGGGATCAGGAAACCTGGAGGGATAATGATTGTGGATTTGGATTCACCACCTAGAGATGACCCTGTAGAGTTGCCATCAGAGCCAAGCCTTAAGAGGCGAAGAGTTGAGGAATCACAAGAGGCTCTAGAGGATGAAATAATTATAACTGATCAGGATATGCAAATTGGTATCCCATCCCCTCTTAGATCATCACAATTGGTGCTAACTGATATGGATATAAAGGGGCAGTATGTACAGGACGCCAGGATGGTGGCCTGCAAGGCATTCCTGGATGATGATGCCTTTGTGAAAACTCCTGTATTCTTGCAGTTAATTTAGAGGATGAAATTTGAAGAATATCAGAATAAGTGCAAGAGAAGGAGGGAATCAAGACCTGATAGGTCTGACCAGGGGAATAATGATGAAGTCAAAGCCGAGTTAATGGAGCTGTTCAAGAACATCACTCCTGATGAAGGAAGAAAACTTGTAACTCAGGCTGGTGTCTTACTTCTCCCTAAGTGGGACATTGTTGATGCTGTAGCATTCAATGCTATTATGCAGTCCAAACATCCTATGCAAAGTAGTGAAGAAGTCAAGGCAGCCCTACAAGACTCTGCCTTTAGTGAGGAATATGAGACTTTGGCCATATGGGCATTGGCACCTCATGGTAGAAAACCAAATTTAAAGGGTGGGCTCGTTATCAAGAGAGCTTCTGAAACCTCAACAACAGAAGCCACAAGCTTGACATTGAATGTGGCCAAATTGGCCCATAAGACAGCTGAAAGAGAGGAAGTCGAAAGGAAAACCCTGATGGAGAAGTACAATGCAATAATTGGGGAGTATAGTAGAATGCAGCAGAAAAATGTTGAGCTGCAATCTGAAGTAGATAGATTAAGATATGGGCAGGTGGGAGAATCCTCCAGTGCCCCTGCTATCAGAGCATTACCTATTACTTCAGGGTCATTGCCTCATATTATCCCAATCATTTATACTCCAGGAGCCCCAATTCAGACACCTGCTGATAGCCCTGCACCAGGGCCAATTGAAGACGAGGTTGAGTATTCTGTAGATCCTGCCAAAGGGCAGATGATGAAAAAAATCACAGAATTACAGGCTGCCCTAAGAGCAAGTGAGGATGGTGCTATAGCAAAACACAATGAGGTGGTTGACACCGTTTTGAGGCATTTAAATGAGAAGGTTGATTCTAAGTTGCCAGTTGTACATTCTCTATATTCTTTATTCTTGGTTGGAATACAAAACATTAACAAAGATCGAGAAGTGGTTCTACCTCTGGTTGAGAAGTGGATCCCTCGGGCCACTGATTTAGATGTTATGTTGAAGGCTTCCAGATTTGATGCAAATAACAGGCCCCAGTCATTAAAGCCTACTCAAATTTTTGTGAAATCATTGAAGGGATTCCAGGCCTTACCTGATGATTTGAGTAGGAAAATTGGAGAACTAGTAAAGAGTTTTGATGATTGGAATGATACTTTTCTGCCAGATATAATAGATGCACAGGGAAATATTAAGACATTGCAGCAATGGCAAGATAGGGCATAAGAGATTATTAATGCACAAATCAAATTGATTTGTGATGATTCGGATCATGACTTGTTGGTGAGCAGCATGGATAAAATAATTAATACCAGCATGTTCTTAGAGTCATTTGAGAGGGAGGCCAACCAGGTTGCAGTGAAATTCACACCTTACAATACCAAGGTGATGGAGGTGATGAATTTTAATTGGCCAACGGATGAGGAATATCATAATTGGGTGGACAAATACTTAACCGAGGAGTGAAACAGTGGCTATTACTGGCAATTGGCAGTTCAGCGGTTATTTTGTGATTGATTTTGGTTTTGTTCCATGGTGGCTTTGGGGACAAGTTTTGAGATGTAACAAATGTTGTGGCTATTGTGTGACGAGTAGAATCAACAGAAAGATGCTCCGAGACTTGGTGGTTTTGGTTTCAGTTTTGAACTGGCACATAGCAATCCAATTGATCGGTGACGTGTAATTTTTGGCCCGTTGCTTGTTGCTCCTTCGTTTTCCATAAGAAGGATTTCAAGGCTGGAAAAGTGGTTGGCAAGTGAGATATATTCTATAGATTGAGTCTAGGTATAGTTGCAGAGCAAATTGTAAGAACTTTTTGAATGTTAAGGCAATTTAGGGTTGGGGTTATCTTGTAAATGGGTTTTAAAAACTTATGAAGATTAGATGTTTTGGAACAATACTAGCATTATCTTGATTACTGGAATTCCTAGCAGTAAAGAAACCAGGGAAAAGGAAGAAATAAAAGTGAAAGAGTTGGAGGGAATTGTAACTCAAATCCCCCCTGCGTACCTAGGGAATTCTATCAATATGTGCTTAAATGCTAGTACTGTTCCAAAACATCTAATCTTCATAAATTTTTAAAACCCATTTACAAGATAACCCCAACCCTAAATTGCCTTAACATTCAAAAAGTTCTTACAATTTGCTCTGCAACTATACCTAGACTCGACCTTCAAAACATCTCACTTGCCAACCACTTTTCCGGCCTTGAAATCCTTCTTATAGAAAACGAAGGAGCAACAAGCAACGGGCCAGAAATTACATGTCACCGATCAATTGGATCATTATGTGCCAGTTCAAAACTGAAACCAAAACCACCAAATCCTGGAGCATCTTTCTGTTGATTCTACTCATCACACAATAGCCACAACATTTGTTACATCTCAAAACTTGCGCCAAAAGCCACCATGAAACAAAACCAAAATCAGTTACAAAATAACTGTTGAACTGTCAGTTGCTAGTAATAGCCACTGTTTCACTCCTCCTCGGTTAAATATTTGTCCACCCAATTCTGATATTCCTCATCCATTGGCCAATTAAAATTCATCACCTCCATCACCTTGGTATTGTAAGGTGTGAATTTCACTGCAACCTGGTTGGCCTCCCTCTCAAATGACTCTAAGAACATGCTAGTATTAATTATTTTATCCATGCTACTCACCAACAAGTCATGATCCGAATCATCACAAATCAATTTGATTTGTACATTAATAATCTCTTCTGCCCTATTTTGCCATTGCTGCAATGTCTTAATATTTCCCTGTGCATCTATTATATCTGGCAGAAAAGTATCATTCCAATCATCAAAACTCTTTACTAGTTCTCCAATTTTCCTACTCAAATCATCAGGCAGGGCCTGAAATCCCTTCAATGATTTCACAAAAATTTGAGTAGGCTTTAATGACTGGGGCCTGTTATTTGCATCAAATCTGGAAGCCTTAAACATAACATCTAAATCAGTGGCCCGAAATATCCACTTCTCAACCAGAGGTAGAACCACTTCCCGTTCTCTGTTAATGTTTTGTATTCCAACCAAAATAAAGAATATAGAGAATGTACAGTTGGCAACCTAGAATCAACCTTCTCATTTAAATGCCTCAAAACGGTGTCAACCACCTCATTGTGTTTTGCTACAGCACCATCCTCACTTGCTCTTAGGGCAGCCTGTAGTTCTGTGATTTTTTTCATCATCTGCCCTTTGGCAGGTTCTGCAGAATACTCAACCTCCTCTTCAATTGGCCCTGGTGCAGGGCTATCAGCAGGTGTCTGAATTGGGGCTCCTGGAGTATAAATGATTGGGATAATATGAGGCAATGACCCCGAAGTAGTAGGTAATGCTCTGATAGCAGGGGCACCGAAGGATTCTCCCACCTGCCCATATCTTAATCTATCTACTTCAGATTACAGCTCAACATTTTTCTGCATTCTACTATACTCCCCAATTATTGCACTGTACTTCTCCATCAGGCTTTTCCTTTCGACTTCCTCTCTTTCAGTTGTCTTCTGGGCCAATTTGGCCACATTCAATGTCAAGTTTGTGGCTTCTATTGTTGAGGTTTCAGAAGCTCTCTTGATAATGAGCCCACCGCCCAAATTTGGTTTTCTATCATGAGGTGCCAATGCCCATATGGCCAAAGTCTCATATTCCTCACTAAAGGCAGAGTCTTGTAGGGCTGCCTTGACTTCTTCTTCACTACTTTGCATAGGATGCTTGGACTACATAATAGCATTGAATGCTACAGCATCAGCAATGTCCTACTCAAGGAGAAGTAAGACACCAGCCTAAGTTGCAAGTTTCCTTCATCTGGAGTGATGTTCTTGAACAGCTCCATTAACTAGGCTTTGACTTCATCATTATTCTCCTGGTCAGACCTGCCAGGTCTTGATTCCCTCCTTCTCTTGCACTTATCCTGGTATTCTTCAAATTTCATCCTCCAAATTAACTGCAAGAATATAGGAGTTTTCACAAAGGCATCATCATCCAGGAATGCCTTGTAGGCCACCATCCTGGCGTCCTGTACATACTGCCCCTTTATATCCATATCAGTTAGCACCAATTGTGATGATCTAGGAGGGGATGGGATACCAATCTGCATATCCTGATCAGTTATAATTATTTCATCCTCCAGAGCCTCTTGTGATTCCTCAACTTTTCGCCTCTTAAGGCTTGGCTCTGATGGCAGCTCTACAGGATCATCTCTAGGTGGTGAATCCAGATCCACAATCATTATCCCTCCAGGTTTCTTGATCCCATGACCCGACTGTGATGATGTTTTCATTATTTGTTTACCCTTTTTATTTTCTACCTCTTCATCACTGTTGTCATCTCTCTTTCTCCTGTATAGAGGCTTGTCCACTGGTGGCTGATAAGTTGGCCTCTCCTCCAGTCTTTGACTTCCCGAGTCCACTTCCAAATTGACTTTCTTGGTTCTCAGGGTACTCATGATTTCTTTGAAATTATTCATCAAGAAATCAATTCTTTTGTGAAATGGAGTGAACTCCATCAGTGGATCATATTTTGGATCCAGTTTATGCATCGTAGCCAGCATTTTCTCATAAGCAATTCATTTCTCTTTATTTAATTCCTGCTGGCTCAAATCAAACTCATTTCTAATCAAATCCTTAGGAAAATTGAAAATATGAGCAAACTTGCCACTCTTAATTTTTTGCCTAAATAAGGCAAAAAATCCCTCAGGGTCATGCTGCCTCCTAAATCCACTTTTCAAATGGTAATTATCAAAATACTTGTCAAAGTGAACCCATCCTCCCTTGGAGAATACAAAATCTGAAACAACAGTGTAATCAGGGAACAAAGTCCCTTTTCCTCTTCCTATCAAATTATCTTCATGAATGCAACCTAGTTGCCACATGACCTCTGCAAATCCCATCCTTGATGGTACATTATATGGGAGAATATGAAGAGCTCCTTGGAAACCATAAACCCTTAGAACAGTGCTTACAGGGTATAGAATGATGTCACTCCAATTATGACACACCTTCAAATCAGGCCTCCTTATTTTGGGTCAAAGGAAATCGTGCAAATCCTCAGGAATCCTTGGCACATTCACTATCAGTATAGCTCTGAGCCTGGAAGCAAAACAGTTATCAAACTGCACAAAGCTAACACCTCCCTTGTTGTAAGATAAATCTACACTTCCAGCCTGCACCGGTAATTTTTCTCCATTCACCTCCTGTCTCAACTCCATTTTCTCTGAGAAGAAGTCAGTATTTTTATATAGGAACATATACATCAATAAGGAGTACCAAAAGAAAGGAGTACCAGTGTCCCCTGCTTGCAACTTCAGCAAACCCTCATGTATTCTTTCAGCAAGGAAAAAAACATAGTCGTACACTACAGAAAAGTTAGGATGCTGAATTTGAGCCCCCATGAACATATAAGCAATGGGCATCACAGTATTAGGGCTAAAACCTAAAATTTGGCAAAGTGAATAAAAAGTTGCCAAGAAATGATCAGCAAAACAATTCAACCTAAAATGTTCTCAGTCAGTTGGGCTGATGTGAATCGTTGAACTACCCGCCCTGGTTAGATGACGAGGAAGCAATTTTGATCTGAAAAGAGGTTGTGACTTGGCATACTCCTACTTCATTTCCTCAAAGTCTATCCGGACCAAGAAAGAAATATACACTTAAATCAAAAACCTGTCGAATCTCATCTGCATTTATATCCAGTAAAACCCTGCCATCATTATCCCTAATAATCCTTGTGACAGGATCATATCGTTCAGCCACTGCCCTGAGTAGGTCAACATCAGGAAATACATTTGGTACCACAAGTTTTCCCATATCATATCTCCAACCGTTTGAAAAAAGATGAGACGCATTTCGCTACCCATACCATCTCCTAAACATTTCCAAACCTGTCATTGGTACCCTAGCATCCACAATGTTATAGGTTTTATATCTTAATCCCTCACCTAAGGTTGTCCCCTTCATTAAGATCAAACGCCTCTTCTTGTCGTTTGTTGACAAAGGGAATTGGTCAAAGAAATCGTCATATAGATTCCTTTGCAAATAATCAATAAGGCCAGAATGTTGCTTTAATGGCGCCATTTCAAACAACCAAGGCTTCTCCTAATATCAAATTTGTGTACAAACTAGGACTACCCAAAACAAAATTACAGTAGAGTTTTGCAATTTCCCACAATTCAAAAAAACCAGTAACCCTAGAACCTTAATCAAGAAGACCCCTGACCAACACAACACAACTCTCCACAAGAATCACATTCAAACAGAAGCAGTGATAAAGGAAGTAACTCACGGAATTTCGCGCCTTGCAGGAAATCAAACCTTGTTGTAATTGCTTTGAAAAAACTCTATCTTCGGCTCTGGATTGCTTTGGAAACATTTGAATGCCCTTGTGGTGAAGATAGCCAATTAAAATACTTAGAATTTATGAAAAATGGCCCGTAGACGTCTCGTCCGCCATTAAAGCTTACTTGCATGCCGCACCAATGGCTTCAATTGCATTTGATGCAATTTTAAATCTTCTTCGTCGATCTATTGTTTCTGTCAGATCATCGAACGGCCATCTTCAAAAAAAAACTAACACCTCCACGTTATTACCAAGGGTCCACCATAATAGGCAGTGCCAAAGGAGTACACGTGGTGCTCTCCCGCGACATCGCGATCACTAAAGTCCCTTCAGTTTAGGATCATGCGATGGCGGGCAACCATTGATTCCCTTCATCGGTGATCACGATCATACATAACAGGGTACAGCATCAATACCTATCCATCGAGCAATCTTTTCACCAGGATTAAAACATCGTCGTTGATTATGAACACGTGCATTTCACATGTGGTTTAGTAACCCGCTCAATAATGCACTAAAGTCCGATACACATATTAAACACTTTATTCACTCTTTTTAGCACCGACAACCTAGGACACGTGGCGCCAGCCCGCGATATTGCGATCACCAAACAGCCAGCGGTGATGTCATCGTGAGATTGCGGGGAACAGTCAGAATCAACCGCAGGGAAATCGACGGTCATCAAATAACCCCTGCAAAACATTAAAGTTACTTAGAAGAAAATAAGGGGAAGGGGACACAGCCTAGGGCAACAACAGTCGATGACTCGATGTTGTTTTAAAAGCATAGGGCATGTACTGACTCAAACCTTAGTAGATAAAAGGGAGCCAGCGAAATATTTAGCATTTTTATTAAAAAGGGGCCAGGTCTAGACGATTCAATGGGACATAAGTTGTTTTTTTTTAAAACCCCTCCCAAAAAGTAACGACAGAAAATATCCAACCCAAAGATGGCACACCAAGGCTTCATAAAAGCAAAATAAAATTCTACCCCTAGGTACCTTCCGAATAATCAAGACAAACTAATAATAAAAGGAAACTTAGGACTTAAATTTGAGGCTCCATCAGTAATAAAACATGCCAAATGAATCAATATCATGACATTTGAGTATAAAGTGGTGTATTTTTGCTATGTTATTTGACTATTAATATGGTGGTGTATTATGAACTTAATTATTGCTGCAAATATGTATATATTTCTGATTTTTATATGTTTTTATATTACCAAACCCAACCCCCAAAAAAATTTTTACCGAATCGGCAAACCGGGTTCTCGAATCCGAACCCGAACCCAAAACCGAACCGTTAACTTAGTTAATTTATAACAAATTTGAATCTCTATTTTTTCTATTTCTATGATAGATTGTAATTGAGCTTTCATGTCATTGAAGAATTTATTATCAATGTTGACAAACAATAGAAGCTGATAGAGAAGAATAGTATGCAGAATAGAACTGTGATTTTTTCATTTTTATATTTGATGCAGAAAATTCCAAAATGGTGGTTCTGGTACTACTGAATATGCCATGTTTCATGGACTGTGTATGGTCTAATTGCCTCACAGTATGGAGATGTCATAGACCAATTACAAGTGACTGGTGAAGGTTCTAAACCACTAAATCAGTTTGTGGAGGATTATTTTGGATACAAGCATGATTTCTTAGGTAGAGTCGCTGTAGTTTGGATACAAACATGATTTGCTGTAGCATGATACAAAAAACTCTACACAAGTTTTTACCAAACACATTCCAACTCATTCCCTTGGACTATGGAAATTTCATGTCTTTAATCTGACATTTGTTTGGTACTATCATTGGTTTTGCGGGGAAAGCAATGCTCTCAAATTTTTGAAAAGTGACAAATGTGGGGATTAATCTAAAAGGAAAAATTATGCAATTCGCATATTTCCAACTATGGAGGTTAATTGGGTATCAAATTTGAAAAAGCTGCTTAAATTCCCCGTCTGCACCATGCTTTTTCTTCTTCTAGTCAGAAAAACTTGTAGGTTCCATTTCCATCTAAACATTATTGACCTTCATGCCCGTGCTGGCTATCCTGAGGACACCCTAAACATTATTACTAAGATGCTAGTTAAATCTGCGGTACATGTGGATCATATATGAATATAGGCTGAGTATTTCAAGCAACACTGCTTTTTTAGTTCGATCCTAAAAGTATTGCAACTTATGTTCTTCTCTAAAATATCTGTGCAAGGTTGAAATAGTAAAGAGATTGATGAAAGATAGACGAATTAAAAAGATATCTGGATGTAGTTGGATTGAAGGCCCTAAAATGGTACATGTTTTTTGTGTAGGAGACAGATCACATCCACAAACATGGCAGAGCTATGCAAAGTTGGAGAAATTGGCTTGGCAAATGAAGGCAGCAGGGTATTTCCAGATTCAAGACTTTTACTTAATGTTGTGGAATAGAAGAAAAAAGAATCACTTATCTGCCACCATAGTGAAAAGTTAGCAATTGCATTTGGTTTGTTAAACATGGACCCTGGTACAACTACTCGAGTTGTTAAGAACCTTCAAGTATGTTCTGATTGCCACACTGCATCTAAATTCATCTCAAAGATTGTTGCAAGAGAAATTGTTCTGAGAGATGTGAGCCATTTCCATCATTTTAAACAGGGACAATGTTCTTGTGGAGAATTTTGGTGATGCTAAATGAAACAATCTGAAATATAGGCTTGCACTATAATAATGTGCACTATATCAGCTATCCAGTAATAACGAAGGGACATCCATCAAATCATAACAGCAAGGAAATTTTTTGTCATATGTCATAGACTTGTGCCCTGCTAGACATACATGAAAATGTGAAAGCATAGACAAGGTAAGCAAACTGTTTCCAAAAATGCCTCAAAAAATGTGATTGATATCATGGAATGTCATGATTGCAGGATATGTTCAAAATGGGTTTTTTTGAAAAGTCCTTAGAAACTTTTAAGCAAATTCAACCAGTGGGTGTAAAGCCCAATTGCTCAACCTTTGGAAGCGTCCTTCCTGCCTTTGTGTGAATTGGGGCTTTGGATGAGGATATGAACATCCATCAAAAGTATATTTGGAAGTGGATTTTTATCAGATATTGTAGTTGCAAGTTCCACTTCGGATCACTGCGGCGTTCACAAAAACTTCTACACAAAATTTAATAATGAAGAATTTATGCACAAATTCTCTCTTGAATGATTTCAAATTGTGATCAATTTATTTGTAGCTTATAATGTATAGATGACATTTGACATTCCTTGTAGTTTTCTATGCCATTCACTAAAGCGGCATAAAATCTCCAGACCTATTACATGAGCGATTCTTAAATATACCTGTACACATACATATATATCATATGTGTATATGCATGTTTATTTATGTATTGCCATATATATAATTGTAAGGTAATACAATCTCTTTTACATAAATCTAGGATAATTAAGTAAATGCAAACAACATGCATATAATTAAACTACATTAAATCAGGATGGCTGGTGTCAATATTGGTTCATAAACAAAACATAGTACAAAAGTGTGCCACTTATCAATTTTATATATGTATTTAATAGTTTTGTAAAAGAATATAATATATAATAATAATAAGTAGTATAATTATATCATTTATAATTTATTTTTTATTATATGAAATATACATTATATATTAGTTATGCTAATATATACTTAACAATGTAGGGTAAATGATGCCGTAATTTTGAAACCAAAATGTGCTCATCATTAGGATCTTGGCAGTAATTTTCATTTTTACGCGGAAGTTGTTCCCTCTATGAACTATGTGACCTGTAAAAGCATATTGACGGCTATCTTGTAATAAACATGCTCTAAAACCCTTGTCGAAACCTTATTTTCAGGCTTTAGCTCGCCAAATTGGAGAAGTGAAAGGTCAATACCAGCGAGGAGGAGTTTGGAGGAGCAGAAACCAATAGTGACCGGGAAAGCAGCAAAAAACAATGAAAAACAGCCAAAAAATGAAGGGCTGAGATTCATTTAATTGTCTTGCATTGATACGGCCGCAAGATAGCCATCGATATGCCTTTACAGATCACCTCATTCATAGAGGGTAAAGGATGCCTTAATGTTAAAACCACAATGTGCTCATTATTAGGATCTTGGCTGTAATTTTCGGTTTTACGCCAAAAGCATTCCCTCTATTAGAGGGACAACCTGTAAAAGCATATCAACGGCTATCTTGTAATAAACATACTCTCAAACCCTCATCAAAACCTTATTTTCAGGTTGTAGCTCGCCAAATTGGAGAAGTGAAAGGTCAATACCAGCGAGGAAGAGTTTGGAGTAGCAGACACCAACAGCAGCAGGGAAAGCAGCAAAAAATGATGAAAAACAGCCGAAAAATAATGAACGGCTGAGATTCATTTAATCGTCTTGCATTGATGCGGCTGCAAGATAGTCATTGATACGACTTTACAGGTCACCTCATTCATAAAGGGAATGCCTTTGGCATCATCACCTCGTTCATAGAGTGAACGCCTTTGGCGTAATTACCTCATTCATAGAGGTATCGCCTTCGGCGTAATCACCTCATTCATAGAGGGAATGCCTTTGGCGTAACTAATATTTACCCCCATTTGCATGACTGACAGTTAAATTTGGGGGTATAAACTGATTTTTTTTATTTCAACTGTCGCCAAATAATTATCCCACTTGCAAGGCTGACATTAGAATAGGTTATGAAAATTTTGGTTAATATTTTTAGCAAGCTCAGAAACATAGCTAATCTATTTCTAAAGGAAGACATTGGATATATGTGAGTTTGTTTCTCTGCATGGGGAGGAGACTATTATTTTATCATTTGCACAGTCACCTTATGTTTCTCCCATTTGCAATGGCTGACAGGACTGATGATCTATTATTTGAACTGTCAACTAAAATTTTTCCCACTTGCAAGAATGAAGTTAAAGTTTGCGGGAGAGTGATAATTTATTATTTGAACTGTCACCTAAAAATTTTCGCACTTGCAAGACTGATAGTTGCATAGTTTAATTTTTGGTACAATTTTCACCTACACATCCTACAGCCAGCTTGGGGATGAAAACTATTTCATTTGAAATAAATAAATACTATGGATAGAAAATATCATTCATCCAAATAAAATTAAATTTATAATGTTATTTAACATTCTAAGGTAGGGGAAAAAATATGAAAACAGGATTTATTTTTATTATATGGATTTTCGGTCAAATGTAATAGATTTCTAAAGTAGTGTTTGAAAATTTTATTAGCTGACAAATCTTATTTCTGAACATTTTATATGAAGATATTCGACTGAAAATGAAAAATAGCCCATAGAAATTGTTGACATTTATTTCCTAGTGTAAATATAAAATATGAGTTACATACACCAGGGATTGTGGAATACTGTGAGGGTGGGGGTAGGTACTTGTGAACTGGTATACGGCCAGGACATGGGAAGGGTGGGATGCGTAAATTTACAAAGGTTGGGAATATAATTAATTAAGGCATTAATATGCTTTAACTTATTCTGAAAACAAATGGATAAATGGAATACAATCCTCGTTACAGACATGAGATGTGTTGAAATTATAAATTATGATAGGCGCATTGCATGAATGACGTGAGGAAAAGTGAAAGAAATTGTTTAGACACGGACAAAGCTTCATTGCCTAAGCAAGGATTTATAAATAAATCCTTACCTGCCCCGCTCGTATGGGTTGTGCCAGCCATGATCTATGGGAGTTGCTGCTCTTTGCAGCAGCACTATGGTACACCAGGAAAAAATTGTTGCAATTGTGGCCCTTCCTATGTTGGGTTCTGAAATAAAGACACAGATTCGAAATCAAAATTATAAATAAATTTACTATTTTTTTTTGAGAAAATTTTCCCTAAATTGAATTAAAAAATAAACAATGGTGATACAACAAAAAAACTGGTCCCTGCTACATTCGTTATACTTCAAAATAAAATTATAAAAAATGAGCCCGTCAGAAAATACCTTTGCAATGACATATTCACTTAAAATGCAAAAAATCTCCAACGCCACTGGTGTAAGAAATGGAGGGTTGACAGCCATTGCCTTATAAGGACCTTAAGGTCACAGTGAAGTAGCTTGAAACTGGTAGTAATAAATGTTTTATGGTTCTTCCCTTAATAATTAAAAACAATAATGTGTCATTTAAACATTTTTCCAACGCCACTGCTGTAAGCAATAGCCTAAAGGGTTAACAGCCATTGCATTATAATGAGAAGGTTTTACATAAAAATGGGCGTGAAATGTGAAAAAGAAATCCCTTTCACAGTTCTGTTTGCCTGCTCTCTTTGGCAATACCAGTCTCGTTGAAAGGAAGGCCCCTGAAAACTTTATGAAAACAGGTAAATATGGCATCCACACAGACAGGCCAGTTTAATTCGCACGCACAATGCCCATAATGGAGAATAAAATTAATTAATGTACTACAGGCCGTATCTGTCACCTTCTATCGACATTAATGATCTTTGCTTCGATTAGCGATCCAACCCATCGTACAGCATTGGGCTTAATTATGGGTAGTACTAGTTACTTGAATAAACGAAATAGCAACTTAGGAATATTTAAGTAAATGTGGCACAAAGCTATTTCAGGACGCCTCTTCCGATCTTTACAATACGATGCCCTCTTGTCGAGTAATATAGGTAAGACGGCCTCCAGCTTTTCAAAAGAATATGTATTCATTGTAAGAATACAAGTGTATTTATTAGTTCCTGCCGGTGGTATTATGTTGGCAAATAACAATTCAATAGAATGAACAATTTTTGTTGAACTTTATATTTAAGTCATATTTATTTAATATTTTTAAAAATATTTTCTTCAATTCTATTGACCAATAGATTTCTACAGTGATATTTGAATGATGTAATCAATTTTAATATTATATGGTTTTCTCATCCATTCACATTCCAACACTATAATCAATAGTGAATTTCTTTGGTTGGCAATAAAATAATTGATAAAGGGGCTCTATAATGAATGGTTCATAAGGCACAACACTTGTTGAAGGTTTTGCAAATGGGGTTGCAAACTAAGTGGGCTTAACCTTGGGAAAACTCTGTGGTTAAGCACGCTTGAGCTCGAACAATACTGGGATGGGTGACCTCTCGAGATGGCCCAGTGCTTCACCTCTGTGAGCATCACCTAGATGCAATGAGTGCTAAGTGGACCATTCATTATCATGAGAGATGGGTTCTTGTGAACCACTACTCATGAAACATGGGTCAATGAGTTTGACTCGAAAACTACACAGTTGAATCCTGATAGCAATATCATAACAAAATAATTCTTATCTTTAAGAGACTTTAAGACAAATGACATGGAAATTTTGAATGTGTTGCCAAAAGACTATGAACTTTTAAAGTGTTTTGCAATGTTCAACATAGGAAATAAGTTGAATCAATTTTTTAAACAGGTGCATTCTATTTCCTCATATTTGTTTTAATGTTTTCAAATTTATATAATATATGAAAAATGTTTGATTGTTTGAATGTGGAGTTAAAGTTGTTTTTTTTAGATGTTGCAAGTTGTTTTTTTAATTTTTTTACCTCTATAAAATCCAACATTTTCTGTTTTTAAAAGTCTTAAACATTTTTTTGTTTTAAAAAATCTTAAATAAACTTAGTTTGCTATTTTATTGAAGTTTTTAATCTCATAAATGTAAATTTTGTCCACCATATGGGTCATAGATGTCAATGGATCAAATAGCTTGTAAATTAATCATCACATAGATAACAAGTATCAATTAGATAGATCGCATAGATATTCTACACAAAATGAAAGTGACCTGCAACTCATTACTAGAAAAGAATACTCTGTCGATGGTTGATTCAAATTTGAGCCCTAGGGTAGGACAAATAAAACAAATGCACGGTCCTAACAAATCTTAGTCTTACCACTCTTGCCCATAGATTACCAAAAATTAATCCCTAATTTTTAAGTCCACACCCATACAATTGGCATTATAAACACACCATATTTGTAGAGATTGGCACCTTGATGTATTGGATATGTTTGGGAATAGAATTTGAAGTGTGCCCTACTTCTGGACCTCTAATTTTTCCAATGCCAACTCCAATTCCTTCTCAACCTATGCTCTGGACTCCTTTAACTTCCCCTCCAACTCTGTAGACATCTCCTTCTTCATCTGATTGAGGAAAGCAGTGACCTATGCCTGATCAGCCTTGAGAATGGCATCAGCCTCCTCCTGTGAGAAAAGAAAATCAATATTTTAGCATTTATAGAATTGTTGACGAATTTGGTTAAGAAAGTATGATATGTATGATGGAAGATTAATACTGAGGGAAGATATAAAATCTACCATCAATACATACATAATTTGGAACAATTACAACTTCAATAATTCAATGGTTTTGTGTATTAGAACTCGAGAAAAGGTAAAAAGATAAAGATAAATAGGCCCAAATGATAATAAGTCTTTGGCATCACTCCACATTCAGACCTTGCTTCCTTTTAGCACCAAATCCTATCTCTAAATGCTTGATGAAGCCCCAAAGTGTTAGGAAATATTGCATTCAAACCCAAAATCTTAAATCATTTACTACATAACCCATGAGAGATTAACATGCATACAAGTTTGCCAAATGCATAGATCAAAAAGACAAGCCACAAGATAACACAAGATTTACCCTGGGAAAACCCTCAAGAAGGAAAAACCCAGCCTCCAAAAGCATCCATACTCCATATTAATCAACAATAAAGCTATACAAGAGTTACAATGAATACCTTTGAAGCATCAAGCCCTCTAATGCACTTTCATGTGTCCAAGCATGAATCCACACATCTCATGCCATGCTTCAAAAATGCACTCTTCAGGAAGACTCAATAATCACAGCCAACCTACTCAGCCCCACACCAAACCACTACACATGTGTTTGCTTTTATAGACATAAGCTCACACAAATACAACTAATGGTAAGGCAAAACCATGTACCACAAAACCATGTGCATACAAAACCACTAACCCCTTATTTCTAATATTGGGTACTAAGTTGTTACATTATTTATTTCCCCAATATTAAATTATTACCACATGTCTCATAGACAAATAGTAATACAATGTTACAATACAACGTCAGGTGGTTCCCCAAATAATTACCTAGTGTGATTATCCACACCACCAAGGTGTATCACAACTAAATAATTATTTAATTACAATAATATAATAAAGCATTTTATGCAATAGTGTACAACACCATATCCCAACATTCTCCCACTTGTTGTATATATTGCATAAGGGATCAATGCATGATATGCATCATCATAGCCATCCATGAAACCACATGAATCTGTAACATGCTCTCGTGCTCCATCAAGATACCTACAATAAGAACAAAGTGACCACCATCTCAAGCAAGAACTCCTCTCATCCTCCAACGTGCCACCTATGGAAGAAAAGGAACATGCCAAGGTGAAGATGCACCAATCCATGAGCACAAGCATCAAATCCAAGTGATAATAAAGGCTCTAACCAAGCTATTGTCAACTATAAAAAACCCACACGATCGGAAATAGCATCCACAACACATGCTAATACATCCAACCATCCATACCTCCAAGGTATCAATACATCAATAAACTCATGCCAAGAACATATGCAACGTATAAACTGCAACCAAGCTCCTTATATAAAACCTATCAATGAAATAGATACATATCCAAAAACTCCCACTACATAGGTAATGTCAAAGCATATAAAGTCTACCAATCCACACTATACATCAAGGTGTGATAAGTAAATAAAAGCATGAAGTACCAAGAACAGTAACAATTATTAACACATACAACCCAAGAGTTGCATAATCTCTCACAACATGTTGCCACCATCCTACCAAAACATGAACATCCAGGAAGGAATCATGATGAAGAGAAACCTGTAAACCATAATGTCCTTCTACCAACACCTCAAAAAGAGTATTGTTGTGTCAAGTATGATCTCTTAAAAAACACCAACTGAAAAGCCTCAACAACATCCACAACACCCAATCTTATAGATCAAGTACAACATATGAATCAATATAATAATGCCAACATGGATGTAAGCCTCTCAAAATAAGAAGATCAAACTCATAGGTGACCATCCCCATTAACTAGAAATCAGCCCATAAACCATCTCCTAACTATCCTCATCAAAGAATGATATCATAAACTCAAATGCACAAGGAGATAACCATGCCATAACATCCCTCAAAATGAATCCTCCAAAACTAACTATCTATAGCTCAAGATCCATGTCTATGAAAGATAAAGCATATAAACTAATGCTAAACCATCCTCAAATGAGTATCCATAATCAATCACCATGAATTAACTCAATCCCATGAGAAATCGAAGCACGAAACATAACACATCTAAAAGATATAATGGGAAAATACCTCTCAAATCATCAACTACTGAGTAGACCAAGAGTGGGGAATGAGAATGCTCCTCCAGGATAGCCAATTCATCATGACTCACTCCAAGAACAATCTCCTCTATCAGTCCATCATGAACTCACATCCATATCCAGGTGAAGGCTCCTTGGTCTTCCTATTGAAACCACCAAAGAGTAACCATCTCAAGAAAATGTCTCTAAGCATAAGAAAACTCCAACCATCACCTTCATCTCTAAGTATCCATGAGCACCTGTAACCGATCAATCCATATCAAACTCCAAATGCAACATAGTGCCATCATGAAGTAATCACTTGCAAATGATCAATGTACTCAATACAAAGAGAATCACACATGATCATTTCCAAAGCTCCAATCGCATAATCAGGAAGCTATCATGACAATATGATCTAACCATCTCCTCCTAGGAGATCACATGCACCATAACATACATCTTGGTCTCAAGAGAACATGTAATATGCCAAACTCTAATCTAGAGTCAAGAGTGTGCCATGACATTGTAACAAACACTCTAAGCCAAGAAAACATATCCCCAATCACATGAAGATAACCATACCAATGATGCATCCACGTCACTGCTAACAACTCCCACTAAACCATGATACGAGCTACACATGGCATCATGACTACCATCCTCTCCATGAAGATCATCCAATTCTACACACACTCAACTGCAATGTTAGTAACATACAAGTAAAACAAGATCTCCAAGCCAATAAGATACATACAATCACCATCAAACCATCACAAACCAATCCAACACTACCAAGTCATCACTGTCAAAAGCTCCCACTAAAAGTGTAAAACCAATGAATGTAACAAGCTATCATGACATCGTGATCAAAACGCATGCTACAATTCCCATGAACTGACTAATCAAGTACTCAAAACATCCATCCTCTCAATCCCAAAACAACATACCAATGGACAAATGACCATAGACAAGGCCAACTAATAAAATCTACAACAATAATGAATCAAACCTGGTGGATATAGCTAGTCCACATCTGAGTCATCCCACTGCAACCCAATAGACTATACACACCTACAAGTTGCATAACGCATAGATCCAAACCATTGAAACATGCAAACTCATTATCACATTAGTAACTGCAAATTGAGATATCAAATAAGATAACCATGTAGATATCAAGACTCAAACACCAAATCAACCACTAATCTGATTTTCCAACCATGCCCACAAATGATTAATCATAGTAAAGGAACCAAATAAGCATCAAGAAGATAAGTACAATCTCCTAACATCAAACCATATCACCACCAAACACCACATACATGATCATGTCGTGCCAATGCATTAAATGTACCTGCATATCCATGAAACCATAACCACGACCATCATTGTACCTACACTCAACTATCACCCATATGAGACTCCGAAGTCTCAAACCATGTCCAACCATGTCCTCAAAACCGAAGACAACCTGTGTACCTATCACCATCAAATTCCTAACTCTGAAAATCACCTATGGACCTGTACCAGGAAGCACCAATCTGATAATCAGCTATAGCACCATAAATAACATATAAAAACATGTACTCCCTCAAGGTTTCACTTCTTGACTCGTCTAGATGCTCACATATTAACACCTTAAATCTCAAGCTCCTACAAGCAATCAAACAAGTACTAAACATTCCCTGCACCACAAGTTGATAAACAATCTAAACCACTGTGTAGTACACTATAAATTCTCTCCAACGCCTCTTTGAAATCAAAAATCCGATTTCGTATGCAAAATATATGACCAAAATGTGCAAACTAGAACATCTAACTTATAGGCTCCAAAAACATGTCAAAACAGAAAAATTAAGGAACCAAACCTATACCACAACGTAGTGCTTAGAACCAGCTTTCCAATGACTATAAGAAGTCAAAAATATGACATACTGGACAAAAGTGATGCCTCCAGAATAAAACTGCTTCAATTTGACTATATGTGCAAATCTTGGTGGACCCCACTTCCAAAAATAAAAGGAAAATATTAAAATACTCTTAAAAGTGGCGGTTTTTACTTTCTATTTAATATTTTAGAATTCACATACTAATGGAAGGGGTTGGCCACTTAGGTTTAAAAATATTAAGGGTTTCCAATTATAACAATTCGGCCATTCCATGTTCTAATGAATTTAACACTTGAAAAAGAATTTTCAAAAGGCTAACAAAACCCTTATTCAATGGCGATGTTGAATAGAGTACGGGGGCTACGCAGGGCAAGTACGGGTCTATAGACCCCGTACCCCCATATAATATTTTTTTGCAGGATTTTTTTTGATGATTTTTCACTTGACGACTAAAAGATTTTTTCTACAAAAAATAATTTCAAGATTTTTTAATTTATTTTTCTGCACATGCAAAATGGGCTTTTAAAAAAAAAATTGCCTTTTTTTCAACTTTTTAAAAATAGGTCAAATTTTATATCAAAATTCATCTCTCGACTAACCTGAATCCAACCATGAGGTTCATTTTGTTCAAGGAGGTCATTTGTGAAATTTCCCCTACAAAACCCTCACATGCAAACTCAAACCAAGACACCCTTTTTCAGCCAAAATTGGAAAACTTCAAATCTGCAAAAAACCCAACAAATCTTGACAACCCAAAAGCCCAAATCTACATAAAAACATTGCAACATGTGTTTCATACCTTGTAATGCCTCAGACCCTACATGGATGTCCATGGCTTCAACTTTGCAAAAACTCTCAAACTAGGGTCATAACAAAAAATCTTCAACCATGAAAGCTCCAATACCAATTGTTAGGAAATATTGCATTCAAATCCAGAATCTTAAACCATTTCCTACATAACCCATGAGAGATTAACATGCATACAAGTTTTCCAAATGCATAGATAAAAAATACAAGCCACAAGATAACACAAGATTTACCCTGGGAAAACCCTCAAGAGGGAAAAACCTAGCCTCCAAAAGCATCCATAATCCATCATATTAATCAACAATAAAGCTATACAAGAGTTACAATGAATACCATTGAAGTATCAAGCCCTCCAATGCACTTTCATGTGTCCAAGCATGAATCCACACATCCCATGTCATGCTTCACAAATGCACTCTTCAGGAAGACTCAATAATCACAACCAACCTACTCAACCCCACACCAAACCACTACACATGTGTTTGCTTTTATAGACAGGAGCTCACACAAATACTAGTGGTAAGGCAAAACCATGTACCACAAAACCATGTGCATACAAAACCACTAACCCCTTATTTCTAATATTGGGTACTAAGTTGTTACATTATTTATTTCCCCAATATTAAATTATTATCACATGTCTCCTAGACAAATAGTAATACAATGTTACAATACAACATCGCGTGGGTCCCTAAATAATTACCTGGTGTGATTATCCACACCACCAAGGTGCATCAAAACTAAATAATTATTTAATTACAATAATATAATAAAACATTTTATGCAATGGTGTACAACACCATATCCCAACACAAAGGAGAACAACTTCTTTAAATGCAATCATGACTCAAGTATTGATGTAGGGGAGAGGGGCCTATAGTGGAGCACCCTAACTTTGCATTTCTCAAAAGCCTACATGGGGAAATTTCAAATCACTTTCAATTTTATACAATAGTTCATTTGGAAAATCACATGCTTCTATATTTCATTTTAGGGCCACATCATCAAATATGATGTCACATCAACATGCTTTTTGTTGAGATATCCAAAAGGCCCAACAAAAAGGTGAGACCAATAGTGGTGCACTAAGTCATATTTTATTGGTGCGTTGATGTGGCATCAAATGATTTGTCAATTTGTGTACTTTATGGATAAAAAGTGTTTTGCAAATGGATATTAAGGTGTTTCACTATGGGGCCCACTAAGGACTACTTTTATCCCACCTATTGGACCCTGCTCCAATATAGGCCCCTCTCCCTTAGTAACCATACAAATTTGTTTAATTGCTAGAGTAGTCATACCTTCTAGATCATGGAAATCCTATTCTGACAACCCCTTGGATTATTAATACTTCTGGCAGAATTTGAACCAAACCATCCTCTGTAAGCTTCAAATGAATTTGTTTCCTTCCTCAATTACATGATAGTTTTTAAATATATAGCAACCAAGACAACCCATTGTAGATCATGAGGATCACATGCACAAACATAGCAGTCAGACATCACACATACCAACATAGGGCACTTCCCATGACATTTTTGAAATAAAGTTGCACTTCTTGCTAATGTGCGTAGTGCATATTGTCCTCCTAGATTATTGCACTTTTATTAAACCATCATAAGGCCTACGAGTGGTTGTAGAAGCAACTATGCAAAATATATAGATAATGCCTATATGCCAGCATTTGGGTGAAACTATTTTCTGTATACATCTACAAATCGAACAATTTCTCTATATCTCTCTCCATATCAAAGCATATTAGGGCATACCTACAAGTCATAAAAACTTTATATTAAATAACAAAAAAAGGGATATATAACCCAACCATCCACCTCATCTCAAAACTGAATATAGCAAGAAAAGGAGGTACGCTATAGAATTTTAGTTCTTCCTTAAAAATGAAACATACCTCCAAAAAATGCCTTATAGATCTAAATCATGATTCATCTACAATATTGAAGAAACAACACACCATTTATTCAAGTAATTTCAAAGTCACCATAATTTGCAAGAAGTTTTCATGATTGCTAGGTGGCCACTAATACTAAGAAATAAGGCAATACAATTAGAACCATTACTTGATTCTATTGTTGAATAAAACACTCAGACAATAGACTTTTGCAAACCGAGCTCAAGTAAAACCTTGAAATGCTATGTAATAAGCCTCTCATTACAATAGTCATCTCAGACTTTAGAAACACATATCGTCTCATGGACCGGACATGTAATTCCAACCTTTTCCATAGTGTTGACTATGTGTTGATTGTATAAACATAGGCAAAGCATACACTCCACATGCCAATTGACACACGATCAAATTGTCAAAATATGTTTTTGCATGCCAACCTGGAATTGTAAGGTTATTAACAATAGAAAAACTTCCACAAAGAATATCTTACCTACTCTCAAAGTCTAATGCGATTACATATGGGTGTGGTTTATTTTAATATAGAACTGACGGTTCAAATCTTCCTCGCATATTTGAAAAATGTTAAGAAGTTAAGCATAAGAACATAGATTTTTCAATGATAATCATTTGTAAGTGACAAATGCTAGATGTAATAAATGTTTGAAAGAAACAGACCCATTATGGAATGCATTCAACAGATTACACTAAGTTTCTTTCTCCACATCAATGTCAACAGTCTTTAGAAGTGGTCACATAGTAGTTTTATTTCAACATTTATAATATCATTATCATATATCAATTAGGGTTGCTTAATGATAGTGATTCAACAAAAACTACTACAACTCTAATATACTATTTTGAGGCTTGGTATTACATTCTACATTCCATTTTTAGCATGATTTAAATATATGATTAATAGCTCTTTAGGTACTTCAAATTGAGATATTAAGATGTGTATCTGTTTGGTAAGAGTTAAGAGAATTTCTTTCCAAAATAAAACATAAAATAATGAAACAAATCAAGTTAATTTTAGGTAGCTCCAAGCCTCTTTTTTAACTAAGTTAGGAATTGAATGTGATGATATATTTTTTTCAAACAATTTCATAGCTAAACAACTAAAACATATATCTCATTTATTATTGTTTCCCTTTAATTAATTCATTAATTAAATAATATTATTTTATTTAACCACTTTGCACTAATTATATATTTTTAAATAATTAAATAAATTTCTAATTATTGGCTCACTAGTTAATTGAAAAACACATCCATCCTAATATGGCTAATAGAGATAAATTAGTCAATATTAGAGATGGAGTGAAGGTCGAAGGTGTATGAGCTCTGCTAGGGTTTTGTGGTGTCTATTGTCACTCTTGGCCCCTCTTGTGTCATATTGCGCTTATTGCATAGGAAATTCATCTTTTCCTATGTGTACAACCACATTTATTATGGTTTTTTTCTTTTAATATGCCTTCAACCAACTCTAACCTAGCAGTTCATGCTGGTGTTAGTGGTTTGATGGCTTTGCTCAATAGCTCCTCTTTTGAACAAACAACCCCAAAAATTTGTTCTAAAAGTCTTTCATGAGCCAAGTGTTCTGACTCCCCAGCTAATGTGGTTTTGCCTTTACCTGATTTTGATTCTGCTTGTCAATGGCTCGAGCAACATACCCTTGTTGGATATTTTATTAGGAGGACTCCCCTTGAAATTGTGCTTAAGGAATGGGTCAACAAGGCCTAGGTCCCTCATGGGGTTCACCTTGATATGGTCCAAAATTTAACCAAGGGTTTTTTCTTGTTCCACTTTGCAAAGGTCAATCATGTCTAGGCTATCCTAGCCCATGGTCCTTGGTATGTCAGGTCTTCTTTGTTGCTTTTCTAAGCATGGACCCGAGACTTCACTATCTCAGATGACACCAAGTTGCGGGTCCCTATCTGGATTAAGTTTCCTGGTTTACCTTTTCCTTGTGTTCCTTTTCTGAATCATATTACGTCCTCTCTAGGGAGGGTTATTTGCATTGAGCCAAATAGGTTTTTTCAAGCTCGACTCCAGAAACGGGTTTGTGTTAAAGTGGACCTTTCCAAAGATTTGAAAGACTCCATTGGCATTCAAATTAGAGCTCTTCGGCATACCTAGAAGGTCACTTATTTTAATCTTCCCAACACGTGTTATAGGTGTCAGTCTGCAAACCACAAGATCAAGGACTACCCTTTGGCAGTGCCTTGTACACCTTCTCTGCACGAGATTATACTGAAAAGCATCGTCAGGTGGATACTTTTGCTACCAAACCTAATGAAAAATGGACCACGATTACAAACTAAAAAAATAAATCCTGTGGATTTGGGTCAGCTTCCAAGGCCTCTGAACCAATAAGAGTGTTTCAAACCCTTCAGTGAAGGGGAAAGAAGCTCCAGCTGGGGCTGATAATGTTCCATGTAGCCTAGGCCAAAGACAACACCTCAAACTATTGTTGTTATGATAGCATAGCCGAACGTTTCTCCTCCCGTGTTGAGAGCTCAAAGGTGGTCATGCAGTCCTTCTTCGTCATTGGAAGAAGGTGAATATGTGCAAGAAAAATAGAGATTTTTTTTCCTTCTATTTAGATTAGGTCAGTTCTGCCATAGTTTTTACAAAATTGCTTCTCTTCTCTGAATGAAGAGCTGGAATTCGACGATATGGAGGAGTTTCACTCACGAATTTCCTCTCATGGAATGTTCAATGTTTGAAAAACCTCTCTAGAAATTATTTTGTTAGGGATACTTTGAAAAAATATTCTAGTATTGAAGTGCTTTGTCTCCAAGAGGTAAAAATTTCTATTTTTTTGCTTGCTTTGGCTTGTCACTCTATTTGGCTAGCCAATCAAATGTTTTGCACTGATCATGAAGCTAGGCGTGGTAGAGTTGTCACCCTTTTGTCCCCATGGTGGCACGCTTGTGTGGTCAACCATGGGTTTGACCCCACTCATTGGATCGTCTGGATCCTTCTCAACATTGATAATCATTCCTTTGGGATTATTAATGTTTATGCTTCTAATGATGTTGTGGAACACTCATTACTTTGGCATTAGATTGTTGATTCATTTCCAGTTGCTATTTGGTTATTGTGTGGGGATTTCAATATGGTTGAGATGGCCTATGATAAAGATGACACCTTGCCATTCAGATGAGCAACTAGAGAAAGGGAGGCGTGGTTTTACATGCACAATAAATTGGGGCTTTCTGATCCCAATATTGGTCGCCACCATTCTCATTCTCTCTAGCACACTTGGTGTAATTATAGGTTTGGTTCTGATAGGATATTTAAGTGCCTTGATCATGCCATGATCTTGGCTCAATATTTTTTCTATTTTGAAGTTCTTCTCTCCTAGTTAAGCCGTTAGTGGATGTGACCTTATTAGATCATTTCCCTATTTCTTTTCACATTGAATGGGAGACAAGATAACCTCACACGTGTAAAACTCAATTCTTCTTGAACATGTCTTTGCTTTGTCATCAGCCCACGTTGGCCCACATTCGTAGAGTTTGGAATTTGGAGTGCAGGCCAACTCATCATATAGGTTGGATTACTTGGCAGAATGATGTTATCACTCACATGGTTAGATTTATGTGCATTTATGGGCGCCAACTAGCCATCTTTTTTTGGCAGCCTTATGAGGCTACCATTATTGACCTGTGCTCAGCTACCGAGGCTTTGTTGGCCAACCCATTTTTCCCATCATTGCAAGTTAGGGTGGTGAAATTAAGGCACAAAAAGTAAGTTGTAGATAATTATGATGCCAAAGGTGCTCAAATCAAAGCTAGGTTGCACTGGTTAAAGATTGGTGATCATGCCTTTAAGGAGTTTTGTTAGAATTGGCTATGGATGCCAAGATCTATGGACCAAATGGAAAGCACAAAAAGAGAGAGATAAATATGACAAGAATAAATTGTATTCAATGTCAATGATATGAGATGATTGTGATTCATCAAAAATGAGAGAAACCCCTTGGTTATATAGCCAAGGTGAGATGCAAGATGTCATAGGATTATGACAAGTGTCTTAATCATATGACATGAGACAACTAATAACACTTACCTAGGTTCACATGTAGTAGTTGTCAAAGGATAAGATAACAACTAATGACAACTAACACCTTCTACAAAGATTCCTTCCGATGACCTAAGTAAACTTAACTAAGATGTAAATAAGTCCCCTAGTAATGAATGAACTAGGTACACAACTTTATTTACACCAACAAGTTTCTTCTGGCCTTGCATTTCAAGCACTTATCTCCAGGAATTAAAAAAATTAAAGATGGAATTCAAGTTCTCTCTGAGCTTCCTAACATTCTTTAGGCCTTTGTTCATCACTATGAGAAAGTTTTCACTGCATAGGAGTTTACACCTATGTGACAACAAGCCCTCCAGGATTGCCTTGTTGTTGTGCCAAATGGGCTTTCCTCAGCCCAAAGAGATTTTTTTGATCAATTATCAACAATTGAAGACTTTAAGGAGCTTGTTCATTCTATGGCTAATGACAAAGCCCTGGGGATTAATGGCTTCCCTTGTGAATTTTATAAGGCCCTTTAGGACTGTGTTGGGCATGACTTGTGCAATGTTTATCTCGAGGCCTTTCATTCTAAATCTCTAGGTAATTGAATAAACAAAAGAAATATTAAATTCATACCTAAGTCTGGAGATCCCAAGGATATTTGTAACTAGAGGCCTATCACGCTTCTCAATGTTTCTTACAAAATCATCACCAAAAATTTGGCTTTGAAGATCCACCATCTTTTGCCTTAGATTGTGCGTCCAAAGTAGACTGGGTTTATCAAATCCAAGTTTATTCTAGATAACATTATTGTTGCATGGGAAGGCATGGAGTGGGCCAAGCAATCAAACCAGAAAGCTATTTTTCTTAAAATTGATTTCACCAAAGCCTATGACCGCATTGAATGGCCTTTTATTCTTGCTATGTTGCAAGCCTTGGGGTTTGGCCCAATTTCATTCAGACTATATAAATGCTCTTTGTGGATGCCTCTGCATGTATCACCATTAATGGCCACCAATCTCTTACCTTTGGGATTTTTCATTCCATTCAACAAGGATGCCTACTTTCTCTTTCTCTTTATGTGCTTGTTGTTGAAGGATTTGGCTATCTCTTGGCCAACATGGTTTCCCAACAACGTGTCAAAGGAATTTCGCTGCCTAACTCTCAGGCTCAACTGTTTAATGGCCATTTTGCTGATGACTCTTTCCTCACTCTTCTGGAGGAAGAAGATAATATCAAGGCGACCTTGGAATGCCTTAATACTTTTTTCCTTACATCTAGTTCTACCATTTAGTGGCACAAAACTTTGTGCTACAAATAGTCTATATTGTCCATTTCTCCTTGGTTTCAACAATACGATTGGAAGTGGATTGGGCCAGGGGAAATCTTTTGGTTCCTAGGAATTCCTTTTGCTTTCTAGGATTATTTGGCTGAGCTGTGGCAAGTTGTTCTTTCCAGAGTTGAGCAGAAACTCGCTTACTGGATTACTAAGCCTCACTCTCTGGCAAGGAAGTTCCAGGTGTGTTCCAAAATTCTTGCAGCTACCCATGTTTATTATTCTTCTTGTTGGCCCCCTTCAAAAGCTGCCTATGGAAAACTGAAAAAATTACTCTAGAACTTTCTTTGGGCTTCTACCGAGTCCCATAGAGGGTTTCATCGTGTTGCCAAGGAATTTTTCCACCTCTAGAGATTCTAGAGGACTTGGGATGCTCTCCACTCAACAACAAGGGATTGTCTTGTGTGTTAAATGGATAATTTGTGCCCTTACTAAAAATGAAGCCTAGAAAATTCTCCTCAAACATTGCATTCAGTCAGGATTTCCTATTCACAGACCCACCTGGAAGGGGATTGGCTTTCAAACCCTTTTGGTCATGAAGGAACAATTCAAATTGTGGGAAATTTCATGGCCAAGAGCATTTGGAGAGCTTGGGAGGCAGTTAAGCCCTGGCTTCACTAGGTTGGCTTTGGTTTCCATGATGGGTTTTCACTCAATCAACCAAATATTTGGTGGTCACCTCTTTTTGCTAACAATAGTCAGCCTCTGGCTAAGTCACCTTGGCTTAAGTCACTTAGGTTCCACAAGAAAGGTATTCAAACTTTACATCAAGTGTTCCACATATTCACAATGCACATCATGTCGTGGGAATATTTTTGTTCCCTGTACAGGCTCTATAACTAGGACCATGATACTTATGATGGTCTAGTGAATGCTATTCTTGTAAAAATGCTTCATAAGGTGGGAATTCATGGGTCCAAGCCCTAGTGGAAGGACTAGAAGTGGTACCCAGACACCCCTTTTAGGAATTCCAAGCCTAGGCTTAGTTATAGGTGGTTTTCACCACACTTTCCTATGATTCAAAGTTTGAACTAGAGGTGGATTCTTCAATCTCCCACTCATGTCTGGTGAAAAAGATATTATGCCACTTGGTCTACAAGTGTTGAGCCAAAACTTGCCCACTTTTCTTCTTGTATCCTTTTCGAAGGCTTGCCTTTGGAGTCTTGACTTGTTCACGTGGGCATCCAAAACCCTCATTGGCCTTTATGTGGGCAAGCTGAGTCTTTTAAACATCTCTTCTGATTTTGTACTAGAGCCCATCAATTTTGGACTTGGATTCATGACTTCTTTCGACCCTTTAGACTGGAGCCTTTTTCCTGGCATATGGTTCTGCTGGGAGACTCACTCATACTTCTTGCTAAGTATACCCAACTTTGGCACACTTTTAGGGTGGAAATCCTCTTCAATATCTAGAAAGGCAGAAATGCCTACATATTTGATAAAACATAAGTGGATAAAAATGTTTCTTTGTATTCTAAAGCTATTATTTATTCTAATGTGCTCTTACAGATTTAGTTGCAGGAAAATAAAGTTTCACTTGAGGTGGCTCACCTATAGGTGTTTTTGGATCACTGGGGTAATGCCCCTGTGTATTGTTGCTTGGGTGTCTGCTCCGCCCACCTCCTCTTGTGGTTGGTCACTTTTTCGGGGTCGACAGTGGAGTGGCTTTACACATCCTCACTCTCAACCTCCTCTTTGGCATGGTTCTCACCCTCCTCAATGGATCTACTCTCCTCCTTTGTGGGCTGGCCAAGGGTGGCCCTCTAGAGGGGTTGCAAGGAGTGGCGGTGGTGGTTCTGGGTGGCAATTTGATGACACTCTTGCTTCTAGCTCTGGTTAGCCAAACTCTGGTAAAAAAAATTGTGGCTTGCGCTTGCAATCTCACCTTGACGTGAGGATAAAGATAAAGAAAAAGATGTTGATGATGGTTGGGGCCCTCCTTCTGACGTCACTTCTGAGCCTATTGATGTATGGAGGAAGCACTTGGATGACAGAGACCCTCCTGGCTCTGTTGGCACTGCTTTGACTGTGTGATGGCCTTTTATTTTATATTTGTTATGATTATGGACTTCTAGGCTTGGCCCATGTGACTTTGTTTTTTTGATTCTTTGGGCTTAGCCCATGTGACTCTCAGGGTGTGCCTTCTTACCATCCACCTTTTTTTGTGAATATGTAACTTTATCTTTATATTAATATATAGATAGTTGTCTATTCATCAAAAAACACATCCTCCAACAAATAGATTTGAAATATCATAATTACAAAGTAGATATATGAATTTGACTACACATGTATAATTGTAATAAATTGATTTGGAAGCCCACAATTCCCACACATACTGCACTCTATTGTTGTTTCTTCTTCTTCCTTCTAAAATAGAAGAATGCTCTTATTTGATCCAAATTGTCAAAAAAGGATGTTGCGAATAAAACAAAGGATTATGGGGAAGTATGTATTAGTGGTTTTGTTAGTTTATTATGTTTCTTAGTAGGGCTAGGGCCCTAAAAATAACCTCAATGCTATAATAATAATAAAAAATAACAGACCTTGCTAATTACAATCTGTCTAAATCAAACCTAATCCTAAGTAGAAATCTTCAATTAGGATTGTGAATGCTTCTATATATTTTGACAACATTTATTTTAAGTTGTTTTTAATATGTCCCAATGCTATAAATTGAAATTAGTGATTTGATTTGGTGCAATAGTATACAAGTTTAAGGTGCCTCAACAATTAGGGTGAAAAACTATGGTCCCCTTTTATCTAGATTTACAAATACAACTAAAAGGATCCAAATTAATGTATTTCCTTTGTGAGGAAAGAACTAAGAGTTCTAAGTCACAATACTTGCTAATATTTTTCAAATGGAGAAGTGACTAGAGGGCTTGATTGTAGAGAAAATGACTCTGCTATTGTTATGAATTATTGAATACTTCAAATTTGATCCTGAAAAATCATATATATCATATAAACAAAAAATTTAAATTTGATAACTGAAATTTTCCTAACCCATTTAAATACATTCTTTTATTGATGTATATGAGAATGAGTATGAATAACCATTATTATGACATATATTTTGTGCAATAAAGCAATAGGTGCATCCAATACAACATTTGAGGAAAGCAATAAAAATATCCATTTATGACAAATACAAGATGTCGAATTAGCAAAATGGTGGAAAAAACATTTACATAGTATAGGATAGAAAATTGTAGTATTGTTTTGAGCGTGCAAAATTGGAGAGGTTTGTTTTTGGAAAAAAGCATTTTTGTGTTAAATTTTGTTTCATTATACTTTTGAATTTGATAGTATATGCAACATGGTTTAACACTAAAAATGATTTTGCATAAATAAAAGTTGTCCAATGTAAGTATCCATATCATGTTGGGAATAAGATGCCATTTAATTGCAATCCTAAACATATTTCATGTATATCTGAAGTCCTTGGAAAGTGTTCCCCAACACTAGGATTAGAAAGAGATTAAATTCAAATGAAATGAACATGTAAATCGACATTTGTGATTATTCTTAAATGATAGGAACATGTGGGGACATCCAAGAAGAGCTCCTACAAGATAGGAGCACATGGGGTGCCCACATGGAAGGTGGAACCCACCTTGCTTCAGTTAACTATTTGGAGAATTGATAACACTTCACTAATGCATGTTTTGATCCTACAAATTAGGGATTGATATTTACATGAGTGGAGTGGCACTATTAGTTTACTATCAGTTTAGTTTAGTTTAGTTCAATTCAATTTAGTTTAGTTATGGTTCACTTATATTCAGTTGCATGTAGTTATTTTGAGTTGAATGCTAGTTGAATTGAGTTGACTTGAGTTGCATGACTAATGAATTTAGTTGCATGACAAATAACAAGTGGATACTTTCAGTTAAGTGGGGATGATTAATCATGCATAATGTTTGCATGAATTGGAGGAGAGATATGTTTCAGTTAACTAAGATTGACATGGGTCCACCTTGGGCACCCGAGTTGGCATCTTTTAGTTAACACCTTTTGCATGGGAAGATATTTACAAGGATCAATCAAGTGGGCCCATTCTTGGGCACCAACTTTGAGGTGAAGTTTGCAATATATCTTCTTGACCAAAGTTCAGTTAAGTGTTTAGTTTGGGGTGCGTAAATTGAGGAAGACTTTGGTTTGACTTCACATTACATTATGAAACTCTACTTGCCTGATCTAGGCGTACATTTTTGTGAGGAGCTTTATGCTCTTGTATTGAATAACTCTTATGAGTTTACATGCTCATATTATTTTCTATTAATTAAAACAGGTGTATGAGAGTTCTATGAGAGTTTATTGCAAGTTGTGAAGGAGTGTTGAAGGCAAGGAAGCATATCAATCAAGGATTGATATAGTATTATTGTAATCTTTTTCTAAAGTTAAATAATACAGACACTATTGATTCTGGTGGAGTTTTTTCCCAAAAGGGTTTCTCCACGTATATGTTGTCACTTTTATCTCCTTGTCTCATTCTTCTACAATCTTGTCTCTTTCTACAATTGGTAAAATCGATCTAAACACATTAATCATACATAAAGAATCATGAAAAATAAAACTTAATTAGATCTATAGTCTCATAGTTTTACAAGTTTTAAGCTACAATATTACCTTCATTTTCAACATTTGGTATCAAAGCTAATGTTTGGTTAAGGTTTGGGGTGCCTTTGTCTTAAAAGTTTGAAAGTTTTTTGGCTATAGTGGGAGCTTTTACTATTGTGTTATTGTAAATTTGTAAAATAAGTGTGTTATAATGAGTTATACTTCTCATCTAGATATTGAAAGATTCAATGGATCTAATTATGAGATGTGGAAACTAAAAATGGAAGATCTCCTTGAAGAGAGAGATCAGTGGTTAGCTATTTGTAATGAGACAAAGCCATCTACAATGATGATAGATGAGGTTTTGGCTAAGCTTGATAAGAAGGCAAGAGGGACCATAAGGTTATGTCTTGTTGATGTTGTTCCCTTGAAAATTTTAGATGAAGCTACCACATATAAATTGTGGAAGAGGTTAGGTGATATCTATATGTAGACATCTAAATTTGAACACTTCCATATGGTCAAAGTCATCTCCTTAATCATCCATTTGATTATTTAATTCATCCTCTTTGTTGGTATCAGTTAAATCACTAATTTAATTAATATTTTGTGTTCTACATAAGGTTTCCAAAGTATTTAATTTAATAAATAATTTTCCCCTATTTCTTCTCTAAATTAAATAAATGCATCACTTTATTTAATTTAGTCATATTATCTTTTGAGAATTTTAAATTTATTTTTAAATTCCTCATTTTCTCTCTCATTGTCACATCCTCCAACTTTTGCAAGTTGATCTCTAATCCCTCTTAACAATTTAACCCTCTTTCCTAGTCATAATTAATTTATGATTAAGATGTGCACACTTCTAATCATCATTAGGGTCACATCCTCCATCATCTCCCACTTGCCTCTAATCTCTCATTAATTTATCTAATCAAGTACTTGCACAACTTTAATCACCTAATTAGGTCAACCTAATCCCCATATCATTTATGGAATGTGTCATAAGTCAACCTTATTAAAGGTTTTCTCTTTTTGAAGAATGCACTCCATTCCCCATGTGAATTTTTAATTCACATTTAATCCCCCAATGCATTTAAAAAAAAAAAAATTCCTTCTCTCATCTCTATGAGAATTTTTGAGAAATTTTTAATTCCTCGCATGCCCTCTCACCCACATGGGGACAAGGACCTCATTTATGAAGAGATCTTGTCCAATCCCAAAGTACTATGTACTACCTCCATGTCATGTACTCTCATTTGCAACTCATGTACACATTATCCTCTTCAAGCCACTTCACATGTCACATGTCAAGATGTGATGGCTTGTGAATTCTCAACTCACCATATCTCTATATCTTGGCCTTGTTGGTTTAATCTCAACCATCCATTTCCCTAGAGAATTCCAAATTTCTCTATAAATACCCCCTCTTTTCTTTCATTTTTGGGGAGATCATTTTATGCTAGCCAAACATTTGCAAAAAAAAAAATTGAGCCATACTTAGCCAAATTCTCATACTTGCAACCATTTTCACTCATTTTCTACCCTCATCTCATCTCACAGCTTGCATCTGTTGCCACCAAAGGAGTATACAACATCAAAGATTGAAGGGCCAATCAAAGGATCGATTCAAGACAAGGTGAATCCACTCTATTTATTTATTTTTTATTTTGTTTTGAATCCAACTAGGCTAATATTGAGGTGTAGGGTGTTTATAGTTGTTATTTGCACTATTTGGTTTCCTACTTGTTTTCTAACAAGTATTTTCACCCTATCACATTTCTGGCATGCCCGGTGGGACCCACAAAGGGGTCTCTTGCTTTCACGTTTGTTGTTTTTTGACTTTTTGCAAGTACAAGTTATAGAGGGGCGGACCCGACCTACAAAGGGGCACCCTTGGCCTTCCTGGGGTGGACCTGCACTATAGGGGCAAACCTGACCTGACAAATAGGTGGACTTTCCCTCCATAGGTGGACCTGTCCTTTCCCAGGAGCGAACCTGCCCTCCACTGACCTCAGAAGGTGTTTTTGGAAAACTTTTCACAAAGAGGCGGACCTAACCTACAGACATGCGGACTTGACCTGTAGACAGGCGGACCTAACCTGTAGATAGATGGACCTAACCTGTAGACAAACGGATTTTTCATAGACAACTTTTTCTAGAAGGTAAAATTTTAGTTTTTAGCACTCCTTTTGACTATTTTAAAGGTTTTTAACCCCTAACTTAGGCACATAGTTTAACTAGGGGTGTCAATTAACCTTGTTTGACAATTTTTTTGGTAACCTATTTGACGTATCCAATCCCCTTGCACCATTTGACAATCCTGGGTGACGAGAAATCGTAGCTTACCAAGTCCTTTGAGTCATCATTTTTTATTTTTTTTAGCGGGACCTGCTTGGGGATTTCATCACCCTAAGGGACGATTCCAACCATGTGTATCGGTGGGGTATATAAAGGAGAGAGAGCGAAAGTTGTACTTCAATCCAACCATGTTGTAATTGGTGAAGCATCGGGATGATATGAAGAGTTGGTCTGAGCCTTTAAGGTTCCTGACTCATGCTTGTAACGGGTTGGTATTCACGGTTTGGGCCTCACATACCGGGTGTATATCGAGGACTCCCTAGTAACCATGTTCATCATAGATTAGAAGACTTTGTCGGCCATACCCTTTCTACTAGACTTAGGTTTGTGTTGTCTAAATTGTCTTCTTTGTGTGAAACTAGTGATTGTTTGATTTATTTTGCTCAGCTATATCCTTTTCATTGATGATTGTTATGTTTTGAGTCCTTTGCCTTAGTCATTTTTTCCAAGGTAAAGTTTAAACCTATCCACAGGTGAACCTGACCTTTGAACAGGCAAACTTGACCTTGAACTAGCCTTTTCCATCTTTTTTAGCCAATTTTCACCAGTTTTTTCTCCATAGGCGGACCTGCCCTCTTAGCAGGCAGAATTGCCCTCTAAGGGCAGACCTGACCCATCTAGGGGTGGACCTGACCTATAAACTAGTCCTTTGGAGCCAGTTTTAGCTATTTTTTACCAACTTTTGCTCCATAGATGGACTTGCCCTTCAGGAGCGGACTTGACCCATCCAGGGGTGGACCTGACCTATAAACCAGTTCTTTGGAGCCTGTTTTAGCCATTTTTACCAACTTTTTCTCCATAGGTAGATCTGCCCTCCCGACAGGCAGACCTGACCTCTGGACAGGCGAACTTTACCTCCACAGGCAGACTTGACCCATCTAGGGGTGGACTTGACCTTTAACTCACCCCTTTCAAGCCTGTTTTGACAAAATTTGACCATCTTTTGTTCCTTGGGAAAACCTGCCCTTCATAGGGGCAGACCAAACCCTTGACCGTTCAACTTTTTCATCTATTTCGTCATTTGGGACCCTTGTTTCACCATTTCGATCACTTGTCTCCCCATTCTGAACATCCGTACACCTGTTTCGAGAATCCATTTTCCATCCTGAATGTTCTTCCCCTCGGTTCTTCCATCCATTCACCCATTCAGAGTCCTCATTTACCCATTTCAAACCCATGTTCTAGTTATCGTTTCCCCATTTCTGATCACCAGTATTCCATTGAAACCTCGTTAAAGCAATCATCCAAATTGACCTAGGTGTTCATCTCTAATCGTCATCCATCAAAACTGACTTAGGGTAGTCATCCATCCTAAGTCGGTCATCCTTGTCGGCCCAATCAATCCACTTCTATCTCAAGTCGGATTTGGTGCCACTATCATACATCCCCCCTTTTAATCGATTAATCAACACCTAGCGTTACCAAGGGTCACTCTTGAACTTGGTTTCGGATTCCGATCATTATCATTCAACCTAATCGATCATCAATCCCAATCAAATCATCATATCATCCAATTCAGATCGACCAATTATCTACCAATCAACCCAATCCAATCTCATCAAACAAAATCCACTTCAGTCAAATCAAATCAATTCTATCGAACCACATCCTCGGTGGCTAATCAATCATCAAATCAAATCAATCCCATCGAGCCACATCCTTGTCGACTAATCAATCATCAAATCAAATCAATCCTTTCATCACCAAGGTCATCCTAGCATCCTAGTCCATCATATCATCTTGCATGCCCATTCAGACCCGATCACCAACAAGGAAAATGGCCAAACAACAATCCCAGCTAAACATCCCTCAAGATCCAAACAACGCAGCTAATGCCTCTCACGATTCCCATAATGGTGTGAACATCCCTTAAGATCCGCATAATGGTACATCAACATAATCCAATATTGATGGTCAAAACACATCACCACCCGGGGATGAGAATATGGTCAACCAACCTGAATTTACATTTGAGGAATAATTTAGTAACCCTACCAATGTGCAAATGACTGACCACCTGTTCGAAAGACTTGGGGAAGAAATCTTGGTGCATATCATTGAAAAAGGTGTCAAACTTCCACCAGGTGTTGACTTATCCAAATACAACAGTTCATCTAAAGTCCCCCAAGGTTCAAAAAACACACCAGGGAGTTCATACGTCCCCAATGTTCCTCCAGTGGAAGGTTGGCATCAACCTGAATTTGGCAACACCGTTCTGTATCCCATTAGCAATCCCCCACATCTCGCAATCTTAGTTGTAGGGGCTCCTCAAACAACTGATCCCAATGATCCTTTTACCTTTGGCATGCTACAAAACGTTTCACAACAACCACCATTAATGCTAACGGCACCACCCCTTTTAAATCAACCTCCCATCAATGCTTGGGGCACCCCTTTTACTGTATTGCCTCCACCTTCTGGAGCCACAAACCTATCATCACCTTTGTATGCATCTCCATGGCCTCCCCAATCTAACCTACCACCTCCATCATTGCCCCAAGGTACATCCCAATCGAATGTCCCCTTCAGCACCTAGCGACCTCCTTTGCAAAATACCCCTGTGTTATCTCATCCACCCCAATAGTAACAACTGCCATATACCCCTCCATTCTCTTCACAACAACCACCACACCAATCACAAAACAATCCATCCCGACCTCCCGCTCAAACCATATCCCCGTTCCTCGCATCCATTCTACATCTGTGAGCTCAAACACAATACAACATCCCATCTTGGACCATGCAACATCTCACATCACATCAGCAACCACCACATTATTATTATCATAACCAGCAGCAGTCCCAACAACAACCACCTTATACGACCTCCCAACAGTGGTAGCAACACCCTCAGTATCAGCAAGTCAATCCGCAACCTCACATGCAAGCTCCTCAACATCCTACCTCACATTTTTACCAAACAAATCAGTACTATACCTCACAACAACAACCCCCGTACCAACAAAATCCCTTGGCTTACCAGCAAGGGATATCATCATCCCACTACCAAAATCCATACCTTAACATTCTGACGCTCTCTGAGCAGGATCCTTTATCATCCTACCATCCATATACATCCAACCCGCCACCAGTCAACTCAGGTCTATTAGAAATCAAAGCTGCTCTGAAAGATCTTCAGGTTGGGACTGGCAAACAATCCTTCAAGTTCGAAGACATATGCCCATATTCATTTGATCACTCCATCTCATTGATCCCCTTTCGTAAACATTTTGAAATACCAAAATTCGACAGATACAAGGGGAACAAAGATCCTAAGGCCCACCTGCAGGATTTTTACTCACAGTGTCAAGAGGTTATGCACACTGACAACTATCTCTTGCGCCCATTCCCATGAAACCTGACAGGAAATGCCCTAGAGTGGTTCATGAGCCTTGAACGAGGGTCCATAAAATCTTTTGTGGAACTGTCCAATTTTTTTTCCTACTTGAATTTGGAGGACACTGACACCTTAGATCTCCTCAAAGAGAAACAACGTGAGGGGGAAACCTTTGGTAGCTACCTTCTAAAGTGGCCTATGCTAGTGATCCAAATGAAAACCCCTCTAAAAGAGAAGGACATGGTCACCCTCTTCGTGGAGAACTCATCCTGACATGGCTCATAATTTCAGGTTACACTGTTTCACCACTTTCACAGAGATAGTGGAAAAGGGACCCATCCTTGAACGTGCCCTTGTTTCCAGAAGGAACATCAAATTACACAACCATGACAAAGAAAGGTCATTTGGGGATAAGCCACATTTTTGGAACAAGAATAAGAACACAGTGAATGGTGGTGTCACTGATACTTAACATGTTCAGGTGGCTACTACAACCCAACAGCAAAAACCATCTATACCTAATGCCATATCCATGCCATAGGGGGAATCTCGTCCTCCTCAACAGTCAAACCAAAACCATCAAGGGAATGAAAAATGCTAGTATGCTTAATTAGGATAACCCTTGAGTGTCATCTTCAATAAACTGGTACAGATCAACTACCTAATCACCTACCCTGTCACCAAACCGCTTGACGAATCCAAACCTAAGCCTGCATGGTTTAGGTAAAATGAATATTGTGAGTTCCATAAAATCAAAGGACACACTCTGAATAAGTGTCAAGGTCTCAAAAACTATGTCCAAGATCTTATTGATCGAGGAGATATCAAAGTCGACACTAGTCAAGCTTCGTCGTCTAATGCTCAATTATAGATATATCAAAATGCCTTTCCAAACCATAATCAAGGTGCGAGCACCTCCAACAACAATCCCCAAGACAACAACATAAATAACGTAAGCTATAAGAATGTACCCCTCAATTATGAGGGTATTATTCATTACATTGAGCAGGTAGAACCTCATATATCTATGATACATGTCAAGGCCAAGGACCCTCAATGTGTTGTTACTACACGACGAGCCTACATCATTTTCCCTGTGGCCTCCATACCCCCCCAGCCAAGTCTTATAAACTCTAAATACAACATTCTGGATCACTTAGGGAAGACCCCTGCTCAAATCTCAATCTTGGATCTGCTTAAGTCTTCTCCTGTACATCAAGAAATCCTCAACAGAGCCTTACAGGAAACCCATGTACCTAATGACATCGATCCTACATGATTCCAAGCTTTGGTAGGACACCTGGCTTTATCTTATCAGCTGCACTTCAACCAGAATGACATGCCAAATATTGATGCCAATCATAATCGCCCCTTAAATATCAAAGTCTTGGTTGCCTGCCATAAAATTAAAAGGGTCTTGGTAGATAATGGCTCTACCCTCAATCTATCTACTATGAAATTCATAAAACAAGTGGGGTATAGTCAAGCAGATTTAAGTAATCAAATCATCATGATCAAGGCCTATGATAATGCAAAAAGAAATTCTGAAGGAATTATCAATCTTCCTATCTAGGTTGGACTTGTAGTTCAGTACACTACCTGTCATGTCCTTGATTTGGACTTACCATATAATCTCCTCCTTGGCCACCCATGGCTCCACACTATGCAAGTCATCCCCTCCACGTACCATCAGTGCCTAAAATTCTCATTCAATGGACAAGAGGTCACCATTTATGCTGACCCCAACCATTTGAATACTGCCACGCTTTAGAAGCTTCATTTCCCCATTTACATTATTGTCTTGGGGTTGAAATGGGGGCATCTCAGTCATCATTCGCTAATCCACCCTCCACCACGACAACCACTCCATCTTCCACCACCAATCCTACAGTCACAAAAGTCCAGATCATTGACAAGGGGTGTGGTGAATATGAAATGCATACTACTCTTAATGTAGCCACCATGCCATTGTCACCACATGAGTATGGTCAACCTTCACATGCTAATCCAAAGGAAGACAAGACCGTCACCTTCAGTGGTAAAAACATCCCTACCACCACTTTTTGGTCTCCTAGCATAAAGACAGATGCACCAGAAGAGGATATAAGTCAATGGGTATACCAAGTAGAACCCCAACTAGATCCTCCTCTAAAGGAATACTTTTAGGAAGCATATCCTTGGTTAGCTAAGTTTGCAGAAAAGTATAAATACCAAGGCAGGGGCCTAGGTAAAGAAGAACAAGGGCGGTTGCAACCTATTGATACATCAAAGCTACCAAAGAACATAGGCATCATATATGACAAAAAGCAGAAAGGCCCTGTAATATAATCTAATACTTCCAATAGTGTTGTCATGGAAAATGGCTCATTGGAAGACATACCCAAGGAGGAATCCATCATATGTGCATATGATGACGTCGATCACATTGACCTATCATCCATGTTCGAATGCTTATCCATCTGTACCATTAGCCTATCCCTTCATCATCTTGAGCTTATTGATTGGGACCTATGTGAAAGCACACCTGCCAATATGCCTGTGGATACATATTTCAACCTCATGGGATTGGGGGAGGATGAACAATCCAATCACAAAAATAAGAATAAGAAAAATAAAAAGCGATCATCTAGCGAAAACCTCCTCGAGCACTTCCTGACCTTGAAAAAGTAAAAATAAAGGACACATCTGATGGCAAAAACCTCGAAGAGGCACTGGAGGATGGAGATGTTCATCTTCCCCTTGTGGGAACTCATTTATGTACACGGTCGTCCATTCTAATTGAAGAAACTTGAGAAGTTAATTTGGGTACTTCCAAAACTCCCAAGATTACATGTGGCCAAATCACTCTCAGATCTAGAATATGCAGTCATTGTTCAGTTACTCGAAGAGGGTATTGTTAACTTTGCATGGTCATATTCAGACATGTCAGGCTTGGACCCCGCTTTAGTGGTTCACCATCTAGACGTTCGCCCTGATGCCAAGTCTGTCAAATAGAAGCTCTACAAGATGCATCCACAGGTAGCATTGTTAGTTAAGAAGAAGCTGGAGAAGTTACTAGATGCAGGTTTTATTAGACCAATTGACTACTCTGATTGGATCTCCAATATAGTACTAGTTGCCAAACCAAATGGAGACATTCAGATCTACACAGACTTTAGGGATCTTAACAAGGCCTGCCCAAAAGATGACTTCCCTATACCAAATATTTACATGTTGGTCGACCTCACTACAGGAGATGAGATGTTATCCCTTATGGATGGTTTCTTTGGTTATAATTAGATCCAAATTGCACTTGAGGACCAAAAAAAGACTTCCTTCACAACACCTTGGGTACTTTTTGTTACAACGTTATGCCCTTTAGTCTCAAAAATGCAGAGGCGACATATCGGAGGGCAATGACGGTCATCTTCCATGACCTCATCCATATCATCATGGAGGATTATGTCGATGACTTGTTAGGGAAATCTAGGACCCGAGTAGAACATTCTACTGTCCTGAAAAAGATCTTTGAACGGTTGGAACTTACAAGCTATGGCTAAATCCAAAAAAGTGTCTTTGGTGTTACATCGGGAAAACTATTGGGTTTCATAGTCTCTTGAAGGGGTATTGAGGTTGATCCTGCCAAGGTGAAAGCTATTCTGGACATGCCACCCTCGTACAATCTGAAGCAATTAAGAAGTCTTCAAGGGAAGATGCAATCTATCTATCGGTTCATAGCTTAACTTACGGATAAGTGTCAGCCATTCACCCATATTCTGAAGAAATACTCCACCTTCCGATGGACCCAACAATGTCAGACAAGTTTCGATAAAATTAAGGAATACTTAGCTCATCCACCGATCTTGATGCCACCTATCCCAAGGAAGCCCCTCCTACTTTACATCTCTGCCACTTCAGTCACATTGGGGGCATTGTTGGCATAACATGATGAGTCATCTAAAGAGAGAGAAATCTACTACACCATTCGGACATTGGTTAGCTATGAATTAAACTACTCTCCCATGGAAAAATCTTGCCTTGCAGTAGTCTTTAGCACACAGAAACTCTGACATTACATGCTCAACCATCTGGTCAAGTTAATAGCAAAAATTGATCCACTGAAGTATCTATTATCCAGAACCACTCTAGCTGGCCGCATGGCCAAGTGGGTCATGCTCCTAAGTGAATTTGACATAGAGTATGTGGAGCGAAATACAATAAAGGGACAAGTCATAGTTGATTAGTTGGTCGAGGTGCCACTAGTAGATGCTTACCCTCTGGTCACTAAATTTCCAGATGAAGAAGTGTACACAGTTACGGAAGTGCCAGCGTGGACACTGTATTTTTATGGCTCATATACTCATAATGGATCAGGCGCAAGAATTCTATTAGTTACCCCTCAAGGTGACTACATTCCAAAGTCATTCAAAATAACCTTCTCATGTACCAAAAACATGGAAGAGTACGAAGCCCTTGTCACCGGCCTTTGAGTTTCAAAGCAGTGGCACATAACTCACTTGAAAGAATTTGGTGATTCATTGTTAGTCATCAAGCAGGTTAATGATGAATTCCTAACAAAGGATGATAAGTTGTTACCCTATAAATGCATGGTGGATGATTTCAATAAATATTTCACCTTCATACAATTTGACCAAATTCCTAGGGTACAGAATAAAGCAGCCATTGCAATGGCCACTATCGGCTCCCTGATTGACATGCCCAAAGATCAGACGGAATGTGAGTTCCTTGTAGAACAACTTTTAATCCCAACATATGATATTCCTGAGACTGACATGGTGTGTGATATCGTGGGTCTTGCTTCCCCCTGGTACCAAGACATATACACCTATCTCCATGATAATATTCTACCCCTAGATATTACATGCAATCAACGCAAATCATTTTTTCATTGCTCTTCCCGATACATTATCGTCAGTGATACGCTTTATCGTCGTGGGTATGATGGAATCCTCCTTAGATGTTTGAATGAGACTGAAGCCCATACTGCACTAATGGAAGTACATGGTGGTGTTTGTGGGGCTCACTCAAATGGTATGGCTTTGGCCAAAAGGATTCTATGAGCTGGATATTATTGGCCTACATTAGAACATGATGCTTGTGAATTTGTGAAGAAATGCCTTCCTTGCCAACAACATGCAGATTTGATTCATGCTCCAACACAGGACCTTCAACCCCTCCTAGCACCATGGCCATTCTCTAAATGGGGTTTTGAATTAATTGGAAAGATTCACCCACCATCCTCTAATGACCATATATTCATAATTACTATCATTGAGTACTTCACTAAGTGGGTGGAAGCAATGCCACTCTCACAGATCACCGGTATCCAAATTTCAAAATTCATCCTTTACCATATTCTCTGTAGATATGGTATTCCATCCACCATCCTCTTCGATAATGGAAAAACTTTCAAAAACCAAGCCATGAAACATCTCTGCAACACCTTTCATATCCAACATTGTTGGTCAATGCCTTATTACCCCTAGGGTAATGGTCAAGAAAAAGCAACCAACAAGACCCTTATCCGCATCCTTAAAAAGGTTGTCAATAACACTGGTCGAGATTGACACCTCCATCTTCATCCCACCCTTTGGGCATATTTCACATCAATCCGCAGCCCTACCGGTGCCACCCCTATTCTTTAGTCTATGTCACTGAAGCCATCTTTCTAATTGAAGTTGAGATCCCATCACTGAGAATTTCCCTAAAAAATCTTATCAGTGAGGGGGATGCTTGTGTTGCATGACTTGCACAACTGGAGTTACTTGATGAAAGAAGAATCAAAGCCTACGATCATCTGCAAGCATATCAGAACCACCTCAAGCATAACTAGAACAAGAAGGTTTGTCCTTGGTAGTTCCAAGTTGGTGAACTTGTCCTTAAAGAGAATCAACGTACCTAGTAAGACCGAGACAAGAAAGGAAAATTTGAGGCAAACTGGTTGGGACCTTATATCATAGCCGCTAAATATGGATCTGGGGCATACATATTGACTACTCTTAAAGGAGACCCCCTCGAATAACCCATCAATATCATGCATATGAAGAGGTTCTACACCTAAGTCCGCTTGGTAACCCCACCTAATCAAAAAATTAAAAAAATCAAAAAAAAGAAAAAGAAAAAAGATCCAAAAATAGTAAAGAGAAATAAATCCATCCTTAGGTGAAAACCACCTTTTGGTGGTGCCTTGGATAAGTACGGGTGGTGAAAACCTGGTACCAGGCGTCATCCCTAGAGGGCTTAATTATTATCTACTGGGCATTCTAGTTATTTTATGTTTTCATCTGCATTATCATCCCCTACCATCCCATCCTTGGCTGCTTGGTATATCTTGATTGAGCATTGGACGATCCATCTTGGCTATCCCTCATCCTGAGCTTTTCAATATCCCGCTCTAAGCTTATGTCATTTGTTTGATCATTAGTCGGTTTGTGTCTTCATAAAGCCCCCCCCATTGTGTCGGTCTCCATCTAGACCTCATCCTATCACATCCTTGGTTGAACTATGTTGCTCTTGTGTTGTCACGTAGGCAAGGTTGATCATTTGATCTACCCTCAGGGTATTCTGACCATCTCGTGTTGGTCGTCCATCACCTGCCTTCATCATCCTCTTTCTGCTTTAGCCATGGTATTTTCATGAACTATGAGGGCTCTGCACTTTCTCATAGGCAAGGATAATCTCTAATCAGTCCCCAAGCCCCTAGGTCTAGGGTGTGTTAGTCTGTGTCTTTGTCTTGCTCGTTTTTCACAAACAAAATCCCCTAGTGTCAGAAGATTTGGTTAATGAAAAAAATCTTACGTCAACTGAGTCATTCTAGTTTAGTATTCATATTGGTCTCAACAAGATGCATCCTTCCTAGCAGACCACTTCAATCCCATCCATCCCCTTGATCCTATGGCAAAGGATGTTTGAAATTGATTGTAATTTTTTGATGCTTTTGGACTCTGTTTATCATTTGAGCTCACTATTAACACTTGTCATGGTCACCTTGATCCATCATATCAGGGTGTGCTTTGACTCGTCTACATAGGGGTGTATCTTTATATTTTCTTTGTTGTTTTCTTCTCAGTTGTCCCATGTAGTACCTACCAAGATCCCTGAGGTCTTGTGTTATGTTGGGGCATCCTTGTGTGTTTAAGGTTATCCCAATACTTGGCTCGACCAAGGTCATCATGACCTTGGAGTGTCGGGATAGCCTTTTTGTTTCTTATGTTTGTTTCATGCATTGGATGCCAACTCACCTTGGTCTTACATATCAGGGTACTCAGTATCTTGTGCTATAGCAAAAATCAATGCTCCGAAGATGGAAAATTACATTCTTAATTGCATTGCATCTCATTTCACTACATACACTCTCCATTTATCCTTCTTCATGACCTAGGGCTTGTGATTTAGGTTGTCCAAGGTCTTGACTCTTTTCCCTCTTGATCTTCCTCTCAGGATACTAATGGTTTTTTGACAGGTATGGTATCACACCCATAGTACACCTATTGCCTATCCGCACTCCCATGCAGGTCCTTACTGATAGTTAGGTTTGCATTATAGGAACTCATCTTTCATTCATATTTCATGTTACATTATAGGCTCAATATATTTCATAATTCATAGGTTGATTAGATTAAGCATCATAGCTTCATTTAATCCATACATGTCCATATTAACATTTACATCATACGTGCATTATCACCCGCCAAAACATATTGTTAGTTACATCCTAGTTACATTTCATACAAAATATTCTTATCATTCTGCATTACCAACATTAATATATATGTATAATCATCCATCCACATAACAATGAAGTATCATAAACATGCACATACATAAACCAAATCATCCATTCTCATAAACATGTGCATAAATAAATCAGAGCATCCATCCACATAAGCATGAAGTATCATATACATGTGCATAAATAAATCAAATCATACATCCACATAAGCATGAAGTATCATAAACATGTGCATAAATAAATCAAATCATACATCTGCATAAGCTTGAAGTATCATATAAATGTGCATAAATAAATCAGAGCATCCATCCACATAAGTATGCAATATCATATACATATGCATCTATAAATTGAATCATCAATCACAAAAAACATAATGCATAGTATCAATGAGGACTGTCCCATACCATAATCAAAATAATACAATGTACATCTCGTCACAAAGTCTCAAGCATAATCTACCACATATCCATCATATATCATCAAATAAGGTACAAAATCTAGAGATGTAGAGCACCTATGATCTCTGTCGATAAGTACTAAACACTCCATCCTGTGTCTATCAAAAAATTGGTATCCTATTATCTACTCCTTGGCTGCTCTACTATGAGCTACCCAGGTCTGATCTTTGAGGAGAGTCTAACACTGGCCCTCTATGCATGGGAGTCCCTTGATACTCACAGGTGGGAGTCCCCTGGTAACCACTGAGAGGAGGAGTCCGCCGATAGTCACTATACCCTCTGGTACGTGTCCCTAATGATTGGGATGGTGTTGGCATTAGAGGTACCTGTTTGATATAGCACATTGTGCATTGCGTTGGATCTGGAATGACATGCTCATACGCACACCTCAAGTAAATCACCTCCTGCATATAATCATCTCATTGCACAGCCTACTGCTAGCGACATTCTGCTCAAGTCTATATATGTCTCGATCCCTGCTAACAACCCTCCGCTCCTATACCCAACCCTCTTGTGCCTATGTCAGTTGTTGTACCTGCTATGTAGCCCTGTCTCTCTCAGCCTCTGTAGCCTGTAACTATGTTCGTAACCCTTGTACCTCTTCCTCTGGCTCACCCCCCTCACCATGCGCTCCCTGCAGCTAAGCCTATGCTATGTCCCGCTCACTCAACAATGTCTATATTTGTACCTCTGCAACATCTCTCTCTCTACGCAGCCTGTGCCCAAGCCTCTGTTGCATCCTTGTCCCTCTGGAGTACTTGAAGTATCAACTTGACAGAATCTCACTTTTGTCGAAGACTTGACACCTGTGACACCGCTGCATCCCTCTCCATCTGAAGAGACTGAACCTCTATCTCTACCACCTGCCTCTCACTCTCGGCCACCTGAGCATGTGCCTATAACACATCCCTATATGCCTCTATGACCTACACCTATGCCTATGCCACATCTCTCTCTAATCACAACATGCATATCTCTCTCCTCATCTCCTCCTCCCTTTGATGAATCAATCCCATATCCCCAACTGTTTGCTCTAAATAGTCCACTCTGTCTCTGAGCTCAGCCCGCTCCCAATGCCAATCTACTCTCTCTCTTCATAACTGCTCTAGCTGTCTCTGTAGACCCTTTGTATCTTCGGCAGTCCCCACCCCAATCTCTAATGGCTCCTGCCCTGTCCCCCCTCCAACAACCTATCGTATCGCCACCTCTGCCACCAAACATTCTCGCTCCCATCTCACTGCATCTCCCTCCTCATGCTCCCTAGCCACCTCAGCTAGCAATCTCTCTATCTCTGCTTGCAAGTCAATTGCCTCATCCTATGCCTCATCTCTCTCTCTCATCAATCTCCTCTCCACATCTAACACTAGTGTGGCCAAGACTGAGTAATCTCTCTCACCCTAGGAAAATTGTGCCTATAGCTTGCTCAATGCTACCTCTAATTTGACCCACTCTGCCTTTGTTTTCCAAAATCACTGCTCACTGACGCACAATCTCTCTAGAGTCTCTCTCAACACCACTATGGGATCCTCTCCTCTGGGAGGTGTTGTGGATATTGGTGCAATGTCATGCACATCGAAATCAATGTCCATCTCCCACGACTCATACCCCTCACTCTCTGTCGACGCCTCCATCTCATCCACATCAATCACTGAGGGGGCTCCCCCTCTCCCTGCCAACCTCTCCTGCCCTCCACTGGCCTCGCCCTCCGCTTGTCTCATCCGCTGTTGCCCTCCTCTAGCCACATCTGCCTCTTGTTTCTCCTGTGCTCTGCTAGCCTTAGCCTTATCCTCTCTCTCCTACTATTGACCTCCTGGGGATGTACGTTCCTCCTAGCTCCTTTCTCTCTGGACCTCTGGCCCCCTATCCTATTGTACCGCAACCCTAGCCTCATCCTCTCCCTCCTCTGCTCCATCTCCCCCTCAGGATTTGTGCTATCATCTCCTCCTCCTGGCTGCCCTCATTGGATCCTCAGTTGTTCTACTCGCCTCCTATCCCTCCCCCTATTTTCCTCCTCTCTGTTGCCCTCGGGGTATTGGTCCCACCCCCCCAACCGTCTCTCATCTTCTGATCTGAACCCTAGTGCTCCCTCAATCAATACTATTGGGGTAATCCGTGGAGGTGGATGTCGCTTGAACCACTACTGATATCGATTTTTCATTCTTGCATCTCTCTACCCCTCCTGCTTGTCTGGGTATGGAACAAACAGTGCAGCTAGCTCCTCCCACACTGCATCCAGATCTAGCTTAGCTCCCCATGGCCGCTCTCGTGTCAGTAGTTGGAACATCACCCACCCCATGCGAATATCCTGCCTCACTCCAAACTGCTGCATCACCCAATCGGGTCTATGCAGCTCCACCACAAGCAGACCTCTCCCAATAATATAATAGCGGGTAAAGAAGTAATCACTATGTGCCTCCTCATCATCCCTCTAGCCCCTGAAGCACTACAACATATAAGGACGCCACACTATCATTTCTGCCTGCACATCATTTAGTCGCCTCCTCCATACATCTACATCTCTAACATCCCGATACAGTAGTATCGCTCCAGCCTCTACCCCCCATCCCTAGGGCATGGCCTCTCTATCATCCTGCTCTCCTACTCTACGCACAATCGACCTCGTCACCCTAATGTGCTCCCAAGACCAAACTTGTAGCATTGTGACATGTGTCACACTCAACGCCCTTTGATAACATACCTGGTTCATGTCTTGGTATAGCTGTGCCAACATGCAAGTCCCCCACACAAACTAACCCTCTCAACCCTCGATGATATGCCGAATCACTTCGATGAACCTGAAATGCAAGAATCGACCACTCCGATCTGGCACCATGATCCCACTAATCAGTCCTGCTAGGTATAAAGACAATGCTGGTACCCTGCAAGACAAACACCTATCCACATCCAACTATTGTTGTTGAATCGGTAGATCATCACTACTAAATACAACATGCATGGACTCGTCCAGTGCCTTGCCCGCTACCCAACAATCTCTAACTGCAAGCCTTGCTATGGGGAGCCTCAGAATCTACCAAACATCCTCCAGAGTCATTGTCATCTCCCTAGTTGATAGATGAAACATCGATGTCATCGAGTCCCAATGCTCTATCATGGCTGTCAGCATGGCCTTTTGGGCCTTAATCGTCGGGTATGATAGCATATGAACTAGTCCTATCTCTGCTAGTCTCTAGTGATTTGCACCTGTCATCACTTCCATGCATCTCGTCAGCACCTCAAACCATCTCTCCCACATCTGCAAACTCAACATTCTGCATCCATAACAACAATACTTTGTCAGTTTCTCTTGGTGTCATTTTTCCCCCATTTTCTTATCCTACTTCTTCACACCCCGAGATTTCCCTTCTCCGTCCCACCATTTCTTTGTCCCACCCTTAACCCCACTCTTCCCTTGCCTTTGTTTCTTTCGACCTCCTTCCCTGGGCCCTGGGTGGACCCACCTCACTCCATGGGCGGACCCACCCTGGTGCTCTGGTGGACTCACCTAAACTCACAGGTGGACCTGCTCGAGCCTGGGCGGGGAGCTCCCGGGCGGACCTACCTAAGCCCGGGCCCCGTTGGGTGGGCCTTCACTTGGCTTGGGCAGACTCGTTCAAGCCCGCGCGGATCCACTCGAGCCCAGGCAGACATGCCCAGGCTTGATTGGGCAGGCCTTCTCTCATCTTAGGCGGACTTGCTCGGGCTTGAGCCTGGGCAGACCCACCCGGGCTCGGCTGAGCTAACCTCTGCCTAGCTCAGGCAAACCTACTCTGGCCTAGTTGCCTCCCCCTCCCCTCCAAGTCTAAAGCCTCCCCACCCTAGGCATAACCCATTCACCCCCCCCAAATGTTATTCCCTTTAACCGTTTATTCTTCCCGAGCAACCCAACAAAACCCATATTTTCTTTTTTGAAATTTTTTTAGCCAAATTAACCAAAATCACAAGGTGGGGTTTCAAACTAACCTAGAATGGCACGACACATTAGAAAGAGATTAAATTCAAATAAAATGAGCATGTAAATTGACATTTGTGATTATTCTTAAATGATAGGAACATGTGGGGACATCCAAGAAAAGCTCCTACAAGATAGGAGCACATGGGGTGCCCACATGGAAGGTGGAACCCACCTTGCTTTAGTTAACTATTTGGAGGATTGATAACACTTCACTAATGCCTATTTTGATCCTACAAATTAGGGATTGATATTTATATGAGTGGAGTGGTGCTATCAGTTCAGTTCAATTATGGTTCACTTATCTTCAGTTGCATGTAGTTATTTTGAGTTGAATGCTAGTTGAATTGAGTTGACTTGAGTTGCATGTCTAATGAATTCAGTTGCATGATAGATAACAAGTGGATACTTTCAGTTAAGTGGGGATGATTAATGTAGCGCTCGGAAAATTAAGAGTAATTTTCAAACCATTTAACACAGCATTAAAGAGAAATTAAAATGTTCTAAATTTATTCAAACCATTATAAATAAGTTTCCGAAAAGTCAACATTTCACATAACTCTTCCAAATGAAATAAAGAGAATTTGAATTGCATTTCATAAAATAATATCATCAATGTAATGAATCAAAACATAAGTCTTTCAATGATTTACTCATATACATATATTCATCTTCACTTGGAGGAATCAATCCTTCTAATAGAACATCTTTTCTATGCTAAGTTATAAAACTTTAACCTCTTAAAATCAATGATACATTAAATACTTTCAAAATATACTTCCATTTCAAGTTTCAACAAGGATGTCAAAATGTATATATACATATATAATGGGCTTCACAAGCCAAGTCTGAATGATACACAAGTACATCAATAGCAAATAACCTTGGATCCACCAACCGCCGTGACACCTTGGTCTTCTTGCGAGCTGGGGCCAAGAATGTGATTCAGGCGCCTTTTCCGCCCAACCACGAAGTCCATGACTTCCCCGGGTCCCTTCCTAACTCGAAGGAATCCCCGGCCCTGCATAAAGGAGCCTAGCAACCCGAAACGGTAAAATAGGAGGGCACTCTCGGTGCGTGCCTGATGCCTATATGCATTTCTAACATGAAATAAACACATTTCTTGCAACAGGAGGTGGCAGAGACTCAAATAAATTTCTAGGCTTTTAAAATAAACAATCCATCTATTTCAATGGTACAGTGCTTGGCCAAGCAAAATAATAAATGGTAGAATTAGAAAAGGTAATACTACCGTCTCCGTTTGCCCACCTTCGGCACCCTGTCCCGGAAGTTACCATAGTGAAGTAAAATAATACTTAACAGAAACTTTATACATTTTCAAACAGGCTTCCATCATTTAATCAATTCTAAAAGAAGTGAATTTTCAGTACATTCTTTATATTTCAGTTGTAAGATGTCATTTATCCTTTGGTAAGTGTCCCTTTTAATTTGGATAAAGAACATATATATATATATCTTGATAATTTTCAGTGCACTAATTGATAGTAAGAACAGTGTTTTCAATTTTCAATATGCATTTCTATTCTTACAAGCTCAAGCTGACTGAAAGTTTTAATTCCCTATTTCAATACAGGCTACAGAGTAAAATAATTTACTGATACAATGCAATCTGAGGTTTGAAAGATAATCTTTCATTCATATTTCATGTTGTATTCCTTTTAACATATTCAAGGTACTTTCCAGTTTACATGATGTCTCAAAAACACTTCTGTTCTTGTTTCAGGTTTATCAATTCAGAGATATTTGTATATATTCAACATAATTCATTCTACTTTCTGATACATGGCTTTTCAAGATATTTCTGTCCTTGCTTCAGATTTAACAATTCAAAGATATTTATATAACGGAATTCATACTACATTCAAGATATTTCTGTCCTTGCTTCAGGTTTATCAATTCAGAGATATTTGTATATATATTCAACAGAATTCATACTACTTTTATGGGAAAGAGTTTCCTGTTTCAATTTGTATTTGGCACAAAATCAACAGAGTTCATACTATTTTCTGGATATGAGTTTTCTGCTTCAACTTGTATTTGGCACAAAATGCATGGGTATCTATTTATATATGTATATATTTATAGGTATATATATATATGTATGTATGTGCAGTCAATTTGTATATATATATATATGTGTGTGTGTAGAAATTCATGTTCAACTGTGTATAATTCGAAGTAAGAAATTCTGGTTTTCAAATCTGTGCAACGAATTCACTGGTCGTGCACACAGAACAGGGTATTTTTCATGGTTTCCTTACTGGCATTGAGCGACTAAAGGGCTCAGGGGAAAGCCCTTGCCCCTCCCATGGGGAGGGGGCGGGCTGTGAGGGCTCGTGCCCTCCACAGTCCACGACCTTCCCATGGGGAGGGCAGGGGAAATTAATTCCCACAGCAATTTCAAAACTCAAGAAAAAGAAAGGCGTTCGCCCAGTATAAACTGCATTCGGATTTATCTCAAGCCATTTTGGTTTTTATTAAGATGACAGAATGTTTAAACAAACAGATATGGAGACATGTAATTACACTTGAGAAAAATGCAGACTTGCCACAGAACGAAAACCCTAATTCTGAGGAAGGAATGGGTATTCTATAATTGCTACACAGAATAATAAGTTGTTACCCAAATTTCAAAATGAAATTGGAAAGAATTCTCTGTTGTTTGTACTCTAAAACAGGGAATAATTCAATTCCTTACTGCAGTTTTTAAAATAAAGTTAAAAGAAGGCATAATGAAGAGAACCTGGTAAAATTTGGTTCTATTTGCAGATGTTCAACAGTACCTCCTTTCTTTCCTCTGTTCCAGAGCTCTGTGATGTCTTCGATCAAAGTCTTTTCCTCTTTCTTAAAGCCTCCTCCTCTTTCTCGAGGATCATGCATATAATTTCCAGTTGACAGCAGTTTGCAAGGATTGCCACATGCCCAGCAATTTGTTGGTTTTGAGACAGAATTTTCCAGAGCCCAATGCTCTCTCGGGCTGTTCATTCTTAATTCTTTTGAAAAAAATATCACCATATATCCCAAAACAGAATTATTTATATCCCTTTTATGCAATTTTTGAAAATTCATTTATGCAAAACAGATTTATATTATGCTTATTCTTTTATTTAATTTGTTTTTATTTTTAAATACATTACTTTTAACAAAAACAGATTTAACCTTTTGTTGCTCAAATATATATAATGAGAAATAAGGAAATAGAATAAGCCATATTATTTCATGATTTAATTTAACCATATTTCAAATTCGCTATGCTAATCATTTCACGCAATCACATTGTAAAAACGAACATGACCTAATGCAGCTACATGATGTAAGTGGTGTGTGCATAACCGAGAGTTTCTCCTCCTCTACCCTGTCGAGAAGCTAACCTCCTTTTCCTCAATCACACTCTTGGCCTTCGATCTCCTTGGCCTTCGATCACCTGCCACTCAGATGCACTCAGGCGTGCAAAACAAAAGAGTATTAGTAACCATTGTAGAAACAATAATTAACTCATCATTTATATGAATGCATTCATAATTCTTAAAAGAAAACAATTATATTAAAGCATTGCTCTTAACACATATCACACTTCATATATTAAATCTCATAAGGTCATGGTCAAACATTATCTAAATAAGTCATGGTCAAACTAAGTCAATGGTCAAAATAAGTCATGATCAAAATAAGTCAATGGTCAAAATAAGTCATGATCAAAATATGTCAATGGTCAAAATAAGTCAATGTATGAGACGTGACATCCTTCCCCCCTTGAGAAGAGACATCATCTCGATGTCTAAAAGCAAATCCACACAATGGAGTTTGAAGTATCTTTGTATCATAGTCACAATATGCATCAAAAGAAAAGTAAGCTATAATCTCAAATGAGGAAAAGATTTGTTAATGTCATCTGTATTTTCCTAGGTGGTATTATGATTTATCCATCTAATATTGGTCCCACTGGACCCTGTACTCCACAATATCATGGTTTCACAACTTAACGTTGTACCTCCCAGAATCCTGGTGGGCTCTGCTAGAACCACCCCTGAATCCTGCTAAGTGTGCCAGTCATGCACACCACACATATGGTATTACTACCATCCAATTATATATCCAAGTAACAAATAGCTCTTGCACCAGAGCTTACAAGAATAACATCACATCTTTCGAGCTTAAGAATTTATTCACTCTTATTAGTATAAGTATAGAGAACATTTCTCATTCAAGCATAAGTATCAGTGTAGTTAAGGAAACAATTTTCTATGCTATGAGTACAAACACCCATACAGAAGTGTCATTGCACAAAGCATGAGAAGTGCATTATTGCACAAGCACCATTCTCATATCATACACATGTAAGTATCTTTACTAAAAGAAAAACAATCAGACATACAGGGTCCACCCTATCAATCATTCATACCTTGTCTGCAAGACAAAACTTATCTAAACATCCTTACCATTGAAGGCCCCTTAAGGCATCTCAACTTTTTGTTCTTCAAAAATCTCATGGATTCTACATGACCCATATCCTCAATCATCAACTTTCCCAAAGTCTAGTACCATAATGAACATTCTTTCCTTTAAATCATCCCTTCTTAGGTTTCCTGCCTTCGAGAAGGCTCAACCCAGATTATCTATTATTATCCAATTTATTTACTTCACCTATATAAATTACAAATAGAAAAACAACTGCAAAGGTGCTCCAACAAGGTCCAATCCAACCATCATACACACTGACTATTCTGAGACTAGGACATTTGCAATCCATTCCTTTGACAATTCTGATTTTTGAACTTTCTCTTCTTGTATATTTAGTGCCCTTCATCTTACTTGAATTACACTTCATTGATTTCATCTTTTTCACCTTACTTATTAGGTATTCCTTAATCAATCCATATTTTACTTCCATTTCTAGCTATTGGTTTATTCTAGTTTAGAACATCTTTGAGCAACTTCCCATCCATTTTTAGTTCTACAACACTTTTATTATCCCCCTTTTAACAATTCACTCTATATATCGAACTTCAATCAACTTTTCCAATCTTGCCTTTCTCTTCTCATCCCCCACTATTTTTCTTATCTCAAGGGTTTCTCCTCCCTTTCAACTTTCATTGCTATTTTATTGTCATTTTAGTCTTTCATTCTTACATTCAATCTTTATCTTACCACAACATCTCACATTTTATTAATTAATACATAGCTATGAGGAATTTCCATTCCTATGCCCTTATCCATCCTAAAATATCTTCTTCTGATCTAACAATACATGTTGCCAAAGTGTTTCTTTGCTCTACCCTTTCACCACCTGCAACACCTCCCTACTTTCCATTTGTGTTCCATTTCATCCACCTTAATTGAAGCTTACTACACAACCACTTTGCTTTCTCAACTAACATCCTCCTACCACTACCTATTATATCAATATAAACAAAACAAGTTCTTCCTCAAAACTCAAGGAATCAATCCATAAAGCATATTCTCAAATTTCCTTTGTACTATCTGGACACGGTGTCCTCTCATATAGTAATACCAACAAGATATACAAAAATAATAGCCCCTTAGCAACACCAGTGTTCAAAACTTCCTTATTATTTCAAAATTAAATACTTGTATCAGACAGCGTATTAAGGAATTCAATCTATCGTAATTCTATCAACATACATACCAGGAACTGAAGCATTCTCTGTATTATACCCCTCCATACAATCTATCAGAGGTCCATCATGGACATGATAGAGCACATAACATGAAACTCGACCATCAATTTAAAACATTCAAGCATAGCCACCATTTAGAAAAATTAAATCAAATCCAAGAAAAAGAAAAACCGATTTCAACAATAAGGCATAAAATGTGCACCATTTCAACAATAATCCACACATGACCATAATGGTCGCAAGATAAAAAAAAAAGTATCAAAAATTTGATGGCTATACTTACTCATGTATATAAATAAAAATTCAACTTTGGCCTACACGCCATTGAACAAAAACAATAAAATAAATAAGTAAATAAATAAATAAGATATCAATTTTTTTAAGTTGCATAACATATGAACTGTGTGACTAACTCTAGTCATCAGAGAGGGAGTACAATACCCAACCATTCCTAGGTTTCAAAATCCGAGGTAAGTAAGAGAGCACATTCAATCATGGTGTATAGTGAGTCATCTAAGACCCAGTCACACAAAACAAGATCCATTCTACTTCATCATCCAACATCGTTGAAGATGCCAAACAACAAAATTGCATTCCTTTCAAGGAACTTCAATCGCCACGTAATGACACACATGGTCAACCACTAGCGAACTTCCACAACCCATGGTATCCAAATGCTTCATTCACAATGAAAAGCAATTACCAATTCCCACTTTATAGATATACACCATTCATATGGATAACACATTACTACAACATTCACACATTAATTACCTGAAGTTCTCATTCGCACAAATAAATATGCCAAAACACACACACACGGGATATGAAAACAAAAATCATTCAAGTGTGTCACTCACACAAGGTAAGTATACCATCTCTAACATAATATGAAGAACAAGCTTGAGTGCTTTACTCGCACTAACCATAGACAATCATAAGTGCATTACTCGCACATTATACATGTATATATATATATATATATATGCAAAGTGCCTAACTCACACGATGCATTCCTCACACCAAATATAAATTACACAAGAGTGCATTACTCGCACAATATATGCAAAGTGCATATTCATAAATATATCATTTATATAAATCCGGCATATAGGACTCATAAGGTCTCACAAGATCAAAACTCATGCCCTGTCAATAAGGCTAACAATGATAACTTATCTGAACAAAATTCTTCTCCTAGGACCATATCGAAGACTCCTAAGGAGGCTTAACTTGTATTTACTAAAGATCTCAAGGATCATACACACATCCCGATTAGGAAAGAACGAACATCCCCTAAAAATCAGCTTTCTCATAATCAAATACCTTTACCATTGCAGACATCCTTCTTGGATTCTCTTCTTCCTTAAAGTATCATCTTAATCATTAATGGTCGTAGGTGATTGTTCTTTCTACTTGTCTTAATATATGCATATTTTATTTTTACCTCTAGTAACCTTGTAACTTAACCTTTTAGATCATAGTCATTCACCTTTTATGTCCTCAAGAGACCTCTTTTCTCAATATTTCTCTATTCTACATCATCACTTCATGGGTTGTCATCATGTCTTAGCCATCTTGGCTTAGATATATCCATCACAATGTCTCAACCCTTTTTAAAGGTACAATCTCCAATCCTTGCTTTGATCATGACATTTTCCTAATAAGGATTCTTTTGAAAATGCCACTAAACTGATGAGTACTCCATGTCTATTCTTCTTGGTTCTCAACTTAAACTTCCAAAACTCATTGAGGTTCCAACCCATCAAAGAAATCTTCAACCCAAGATAGGGTGCTAATTCACTCGATGCTCTTAGAAATTTAGGTCATCAACAGGTTCACATTGCAACCTATAGCATAGAAGTCTCAAGGTCCGAGTGTTGAACCTATGGCTCTGATACCAAGATGTAGCGCTCGGAAAATTAAGAGTAATTTTCAAACCATTTAACACAGCATTAAAGAGAAATTAAAATGTTCTAAATCTATTCAAACCATTATAAATAAGTTTCCGAAAAGTCAACATTTCACATAACTCTTCCAAATGAAATAAAGAGAATTTGAATTGCATTTCATAAAATAATATCATCAATGTAATGAATCAAAACATAAGTCTTTCAATGATTTACTCATATACATATATTCATCTTCACTTGGAGGAATCAATCCTTCTAATAGAACATCTTTTCTATGCTAAGTTATAAAACTTTAACCTCTTAAAATCAATGATACATTAAATACTTTCAAAATATACTTCCATTTCAAGTTTCAACAAGGATGTCAAAATGTATATATACATATATAATGGGCTTCACAAGCCAAGTCTGAATGATACACAAGTACATCAATAGCAAATAACCTTGGATCCACCAACCGCCGTGACACCTTGGTCTTCTTGCGAGCTGGGGCCAAGAATGTGATTCAGGCGCCTTTTCCGCCCAACCACGAAGTCCATGACTTCCCCGGGTCCCTTCCTAACTCGAAGGAATCCCCGGCCCTGCATAAAGGAGCCTAGCAACCCGAAACGGTAAAACAGGAGGGCACTCTCGGTGCGTGCCTGATGCCTATATGCATTTCTAACATGAAATAAACACATTTCTTGCAACAGGAGGTGGCAGAGACTCAAATAAATTTCTAGGCTTTTAAAATAAACAATCCATCTATTTCAATGGTACAGTGCTTGGCCAAGCAAAATAATAAATGGTAGAATTAGAAAAGGTAATACTACCGTCTCCGTTTGCCCACCTTCGGCACCCTGTCCCGGAAGTTACCATAGTGAAGTAAAATAATACTTAACAGAAACTTTATACATTTTCAAACAGGCTTCCATCATTTAATCAATTCTAAAAGAAGTGAATTTTCAGTACATTCTTTATATTTCAGTTGTAAGATGTCATTTATCCTTTGGTAAGTGTCCCTTTTAATTTGGATAAAGAACATATATATATATATCTTGATAATTTTCAGTGCACTAATTGATAGTAAGAACAGTGTTTTCAATTTTCAATATGCATTTCTATTCTTACAAGCTCAAGCTGACTGAAAGTTTTAATTCCCTATTTCAATACAGGCTACAGAGTAAAATAATTTACTGATACAATGCAATCTGAGGTTTGAAAGATAATCTTTCATTCATATTTCATGTTGTATTCCTTTTAACATATTCAAGGTACTTTCCAGTTTACATGATGTCTCAAAAACACTTCTGTTCTTGTTTCAGGTTTATCAATTCAGAGATATTTGTATATATTCAACATAATTCATTCTACTTTCTGATACATGGCTTTTCAAGATAGTTCTGTCCTTGCTTCAGATTTAATAATTCAAAGATATTTATATAATAGAATTCATACTATTTTCTATTTCATGGCTTTTCAAGATATTTCTGTCCTTGCTTCAGGTTTAACAATTCAAAGATATTTATATAACGGAATTCATACTACATTCAAGATATTTCTGTCCTTGCTTCAGGTTTATCAATTCAGAGATATTTGTATATATATTCAACAAAATTCATACTACTTTTCTGGGAAAGAGTTTCCTGTTTCAATTTGTATTTGGCACAAAATCAACAGAGTTCATACTATTTTTTGGATATGAGTTTTCTGCTTCAACTTGTATTTGGCACAAAATGCATGGGTATCTATTTATATATGTATATATTTATAGGTATATATATATATATATGTATGTATGTGCAGTCAATTTGTATATATATATGTGTGTGTGTGTAGAAATTCATGTTCAACTGTGTATAATTCGAAGTAAGAAATTCTGGTTTTCAAATCTGTGCAACGAATTCACTGGTCGTGCACACAGAACAGGGTATTTTTCATGGTTTCCTTACTGGCATTGAGTGACTAAAGGGCTCAGGGGAAAGCCCTTGCCCCTCCCATGGGGAGGGGGCGGGCTATGAGGGCTCGTGCCCTCCACAGGTCGTGGCCTGTGGAGGGCGCGAGCCTCCACAGTCCACGACCTTCCCATGGGGAGGGCAGGGGAAATTAATTCCCACAGCAATTTCAAAACTCAAGAAAAAGAAAGGCGTTCGCCCAGTATAAACTGCATTCGGATTTATCTCAAGCCATTTTGGTTTTTATTAAGATGACATAATTTTTAAACAAACAGATATGGAGACATGTAATTACACTTGAGAAAAATGCAGACTTGCCACAGAACGAAAACCCTAATTCTGAGGAAGGAATGGGTATTCTATAATTGCTACACAGAATAATAAGTTGTTACCCAGATTTCAAAACGAAATTGGAAAGAATTCTCAGTTGTTTGTACTCTAAAACAGGGAATAATTCAATTCCTTACTGCAGTTTTTAAAATAAAGTTAAAAGAAGGCATAATGAAGAGAACCTGGTAAAATTTGGTTCTATTTGCAGATGTTCAATAGTACCTCCTTTCTTTCCTCTGTTCCAGAGCTCTGCGATGTCTTCGATCAAAGTCTTTTCCTCTTTCTTAAAGCCTCCTCCTCTTTCTCGAGGATCATGCATATAATTTCCAGTTGACAGCAGTTTGCAAGGATTGCCACATGCCCAGCAATTTGTTGGTTTTGAGACAGAATTTTTCAGAGCCCAATGCTCTCTCGGGCTGTTCATTCTTAATTCTTTTGAAAAAAATATCACCATATATCCCAAAACAGAATTATTTATATCCCTTTTATGTAATTTTTGAAAATTCATTTATGCAAAACAGATTTATATTATGTTTATTCTTTTATTTAATTTGTTTTTATTTTTAAATACATTACTTTTAACAAAAACAGATTTAACCTTTTGTTGCTCAAATATATATAATGAGAAATAAGGAAATAGAATAAGCCATATTATTTCATGATTTAATTTAACCATATTTCAAATTCGCTATGCTAATCATTTCACGCAATCACATTGTAAAAATGAACATGACCTAATGCAGCTACATGATGTAAGTGGTGTGTGCATAACCGAGAGTTTCTCCTCCTCTACCCTGTCGAGAAGCTAACCTCCTTTTCCTCAATCACACTCTTGGCCTTCGATCTCCTTGGCCTTCGATCACCTGCCACTCAGATGCACTCAGGCATGCAAAACAAAAGAGTATTAGTAACCATTGTAGAAACAATAATTAACTCATCATTTATATGAATGCATTCATAATTCTTAAAAGAAAACAATTATATTAAAGCATTGCTCTTAACACATATCACACTTCATATATTAAATCTCATAAGGTCATGGTCAAACATTATCTAAATAAGTCATGGTCAAACTAAGTCAATGGTCAAAATAAGTCATGATCAAAATAAGTCAATGGTCAAAATAAGTCATGATCAAAATATGTCAATGGTCAAAATAAGTCAATGTATGAGACGTGACAATTAATCATGCATAATGTTTGCATGAATTGGAGGAGAGATATGTTTCAGTTAACTAAGATTGACATGGGTCCACCTTGGGCACCCAAGTTGGCATCTTTCAATTAACACCTTTTGCATGGGAAGATATTTACAAGGCTCAATCAAGTGGGCCCATTCTTGGGAACCAACTTTGAGGTGAAGTTTGCAAGATATCTTCTTGACCAAAGTTCAGTTAAGTGTTTAGTTTGGGGTGCGTAAATTGAGGAAGACTTTGGTTTGACTTCACATTACATTGTGAAACTCTACTTGCCTGATCTAGGCATACATTTTTCTGAGGAGCTTTATGCTCTTGTATTGAATAACTCTTATGAGTTTACATGCTCATATTATTTTCTATTAATCAAAGCAGGTGTATGAGAGTTCTATGAGAGTTGATTACAAGTTGTGAAGAAGGATTGTTGAAGGCAAGGAAGCATATCAATCAAGGATTGATACAATATTATTGTAATATTTTTCTAAAGTTAAATAATACAAACACTATTGATTCTAGTGGAGTTTTTTCCCGATAGGGTTTCTCCACGTATATGTTGTCACTTTTATCTCCTTGTCTCATTCTTCTACAATCTTTTGTCTCTTTCTACAATTGGTAAAATCGATCTAAACACATTAATCATACACAAAGAATCATGACAAATAAAACTTAATTAGATCTACAGTCTCATAGTTTTACAAGTTTTAAGCTACAATATTACCTTCATTTTCAACATTTGGTATCAAAGCTAATGTTTGGTTAGGGTTTGGGGTGCCTTTGCCTTAAAAGTTTGAAGGTTTTTTGGCTGTAGTGGGAGCTTTTACTATTGTGTTATTGCAGATTTGTAAAATAAGTAAGTTATAATGAGTTATACTTCTCATCTAGATATTGAAAGATTCAATGGATCTAGTTATGAGATGTGGAAACTAAAAATGGAAGATCTCCTTGAAGAGAGAGATCAATGGTTAGCTATTTGTAATGAGACAAAGCCATCTACAACGATGATAGATGAGGTTTTGGCTAAGCTTGATAAGAAGGCAAGAGGGACCATAAGGTTATGTCTTGCTGATGTTGTTCCCTTGAAAATTTTAGATGAAGCTACCACATATAAATTGTGGAAGAGGTTAGGTGATATCTATATGTAGACATCTAAATTTGAACACTTCCATATGGTCAAAGTCATCTCCTTAATCATCCATTTGATTATTTAATTCATCCTCTTTGCTGGTATCAATTAAATCACTTATTTAATTAATATTTTGTGTTCTACATAAGGTTTCCAAAGTATTTAATTTAATAAATACTTTTCCCCTATTTCCTCTCTAAATTAAATAAATGCATTACTTTATTTAATTTAGTCATATTATCTTTTGAGAATTTTAAATTTATTTTTAAATTCCTCATTTTCTCTCTCATTGTCACATCCTCCAACTTTTGCAAGTTGATCTCTAATCCCTCTTAACAATTTAACCCTCTTTCCTAGTCATAATTAATTTATGATTAAGATGTGCACACTTCTAATCATCATTAGGATCACATCCTCCATCATCTCCCACTTGCCTCTAATCTCTCATTAATTTATCTAATCAAGTACTTGCACAACTTTAATCACCTAATTAGGTCAACCTAATCCCCATATCATTTATGGAATGTGTCATAAGTCAACCTTATTAAAGGTTTTCTCTTTTTGAAGAATGCACTCCATTCCCCATGTGAATTTTTAATTCACATTTAATCCCCCAATGCATTTAAAAAAAAAAAAATTCCTTCTCTCATCTCTATGAGAATTTTTGAGAAATTTTTAATTCCTCGCATGCCCTCTCACCCACATGGGGACAAGGACCTCATTTATGAAGAGATCTTGTCCAATCCCAAAGTACTATGTACTACCTCCATGTCATGTACTCTCATTTGCAACTCATGTACACATTATCCTCTTCAAGCCACTTCACATGTCACATGTCAAGATGTGATGGCTTGTGAGTTCTCAACTCACCATATCTCTATATCTTGGCCTTGTTGGTTTAATCTCGACCATCCATTTCCCTAGAGAATTCCAAATTTCTCTATAAATACCCCCTCTTTTCTTTCATTTTTTGGGAGATCATTTTATGCTAGCCAAACATTTGCAAAAAAAATAAAATTGAGCCATACTTAGCCAAATTCTCATACTTGCAACCATTTTCACTCATTTTCCACCCTCATCCCATCTCACAGCTTGCATATGTTGCCACCAAAGGAGCATACAATATCAAAGATCGAAGGGCCAACCAAAGGATCGATTCAAGATAAGGTGAATCCACTCTATTTGTTGTTTTTATTTTGTTTTGAATCCAACTAGGCAAATCTCTAGGTGTAGGGTGTTCATAGTTGTTATTTACACTATTTGGTTTGTTGTTAATTTTCTAACAAGTATTTTCTTCCTATCACTCTATCTAACCAAAAGTCTTACTAATAAGTTGTATATGAAAAGACAGTTGTATTTTTTAATGATGAAAGATGGTGATTCTGTTGCACATCATTTAAATGCTTTCAATTTGATTTTAAGTCAGTTACCATCTGTAGATGTAAAGCTAGAAGATGAATATAAATGCATTTTGTTACTTTCTTCTTTACCAGAGTCCTTGGAAAATCTAATTGTTGCTATCAGTGGTAGTGGTGCAGATCCTAAGATGGACACTATAATTCCTACTCTCATATCATAGGAGATGAGGAGGAAGTCTAAAATGGGATCCCAAGATGCCTTGTTTGTAAGAGGTAGGCCGAAGGAAAAGGCACCTAATGGAGACAAGAAAGGAAAGGGTAAGTCCAAAGGATGGTCTAAAACCCCTGGTAAGAGTAAGGTAAAGTGTTGGAATTGTGGGAAACTAGGACATGTAAATAAGGATTGTAAAAAAAAGAAAAAGAGTTCTAATGCTTCTACAAAGAAATCTCCAGATGATGGTAATGATGCATTGATCATTACATCTAATACTATTAGTGATTACTCTTGGTTTATTGATTCAAGTTGCTTCCATCATATGACTCCTAATAAGGCGTGGTTCACTAAGTATACTACCTATGATGGAGGGAATGTCTTCTTTGGAGATAATAGCACAAAAAAGATTGTGGGAAAAGGAAGTTGTGTTTCAGTGATTATAGGGTTAAAACCCTTAATGATGTTTTACATAGTCCAGGACTTACTAGAAATCTACTTTCTTTATCTAAGTTCAATGATTATGGAATGCATGTGACATTTGACAAAGGTGGTTGCAGATATGTGAAAGGGAATATGGTGGTTGCTAAAGGATCTTGGAAAGGGACTTTGTTTAAGCTTGATACCTCCAATTCGAATAAATCAACCAATGTAACTGAAGCTAAAAATACATGTATGTTGTGGTACCATAGATTGGGCCACATTGGTCAACAAGGTCTTAGGACCATTCTTAATGATAAATTGGTTGATGGTATTCCTGATTATAATATTGGAAAAAAATATTTTTTTGAGCATTGTGTGTTTGGAAAGCAATCTACATCTTCATTTCCTAATGGAACAAATAAAGCTAAATGATTATTAGAGATTATTCATTCAGATGTTATGGGTCTTGTGGATATTGACTCTATTGGAAAATATAGATATTATGTCACATTTATTGATGATGTCTCAGGATACACTTAGATCTATTTTATGTATAACAAATCTAATGTGTTTGATAAGTTTGAAGAATTTAAGGCTTTAGTTGAGAAACAATCAGATCATAAGATAAAAGTGTTGAGATTAGATAATGGTGGTGAATATTGTTCTAAGGAATTTGATGATTATTGTAAGCATGCAAGAATTGTGAGACATAAAACTACTTCATATACACCTCAACAAAATGGAGTAGCAGAAAGGATGAACCGAACCTTAATGGAAATAGCTAGGAGTATGTTAAGTAGTGATAAGCTAGATCAATGCCTTTGGGTTGAGGCTGTAAGTACTTCTTGTTATTTAATCGATAGGTCTCCTAGTTCATCTATTGAAGATAAAACCCCTTATGAAATGTAGTTAGGTAGGAAAACTAGTGTTGCAAATTTAAGGATCTTTGGTTGTGAGGATTTTGTTCATGTTCCTAAAGAAAAGTGGTCTAAGTTGGATCCAAAAGCGCAAAAATGCATATTCATAAGTTATGGTGAGAATGTAAAAGATTACAAGCTTTGGAATCCTCTAACTCGGAAAATTACTTTATCTAGAGATGTGATTTTTAGGGAATTTAGATCTTATATAGGAGAAGAACAACCAAACGAGAAGGATACTTCTTGAACAGTGCATTTTGAGACAACTACTGAGATGAATGAAGATGCACATGTTGAAGAACAATTGGATGGATTGGATGAGGAGAGTTCATTAATTTCTAAGATAGATGCTCATGATGAGCATATTTAGGAACAATAAGAACCTTCTTTGAGAAGATCCACAAGACAACAAAATACCATTGATAGGTATAGCCCACCTAATTTTTGTTATATATTTTATTTGGTGAGTACTAATGATAAACCTAGATCTTATAGGGAAGCTTTGTCTTCAAATGAGAACAAGGTTTGGTCACAAGCTATGCATGAGGAAATGGTTTCCTTGGATACTTGTGACACATGGGATCTTGAGATTTTTCCGAAAGGAAGAAAGGCCATTGGTTGTAAATGGATCTTTAAAATGAAAAATGGACCAGATGATAATCTCGAAATGTACAAGGCTAGATTAGTAGCCAAGGGCTACTCACAAAGAGAGGGAGTTGACTTTAATGAAATATTCTGTCTTGTTGCTAAATTAACTTCTATTAGATTCTTTTTATCTATCGTTGTTGCTTATGATTTTGAGATAGAGAAAATGGATGTGAAAACTAATTTCTTACATGGGGATCTTGATGAGGAGATTTATATGAGGAAATCTGATGGTTTTGTTGTAAAAGGAAAATAATTATTGATTTTTAGGTTAAAAAAATCTTTATATGGATTGAAATAGTCACCTAGAATGTGGTACTAGAAGTTTGATGCTTTTGCATTGAAAATTGGTTATATTAGGAGTGAGGAAGATCATTGTGTTTACATAAAATTTATTGATGATCAACTTTTAATTATTATCTTGTATGTTGATGACCTGTTGTTTATTGGTAACAACAAGGTAATGATCAAAGAATTGAAAGCACAACTCTCTAGCACATTTGACATGAAAGATCTAGGGGCTACAAAATATATCCTTGGTATGGAGATCAACAAAGAGAGAGGGAACATAAAGCTTTTCTTAAGTCAAAGCAACTATGTTGATACTATTTTGAAATGGTTTAACATGCATGATATTAAACCAATTAATATTCCTTTACTAGTTGGAACAAATTTAAGTTCATAAATGGGTCCTAAATCTAATTTTGATCATGAGGAAATGTTTGAAATTCCATATGCTAGTGCAGTTGGTAGTTTGATGTATGCAATGGTTTGTACAAGACTAGATATAGCCCAAGAAATGGGAGTTCTAATTAGGTTTATGTCTAACCTTGGTAAAGAACATTGGAATTATGTTAAGAGGGTGTTTAGATATTTATGAGGTACTTCTGATTGTTGTTTGGTTTATCATGGTGCTAATGATATTGATATTATACATAGATCATTGGATATATAGGGTTTTGTTGATTCAGATTGGGTAGGGAACCTGGACAGTCAGAGGTCGACAAGTGGCTATGTGTTTACTTTGTTTGGAGCTACAGTTAGTTGGATGAGTAAGAGGCATCCCACGGTTGCTTTGTCCACCACATAAGTAGAGTGCATGGCTAATAAACATGCCTCTAAAGAGGCACTTTGGTTACAGAGACTTGGGAAAGGTATTAGTTTTAATTGCAAGAAAATTAGACTTGAGTGTGATAGTCAGAGTGCTATTTGTTTAGCCAAAAATCCTATGCATCATGCTCGTACTAAGCATGTTGATGTTTAGTATCACTTTGTGTGAGAAATGGTTGAGAGTGGGAAGGTTTTGATAGAGAAAGTTGACACTTTGATCAATGTTGTAGAATATCTTATGAAACTAGTTCCTACAGATAAGTTCTCTTGGTGTAGGAATGCCATTGGCCTTGATTCCTATACTTGATTTATATTAATGATTCCTTGTTTATAATAATTGCAATGTGTTACATCCCTTACATTGAGACTATGAATTTGGTTATGAATATTTGGATGCAAAGTTAGTTGCAAGTAACTGCCTTTCATGTGATTATGAAATTAAGGATTAAATAATTTTTTTATTAATTGCAACTGTAAATGTGAATGTGAAAGCTTACTTGAATATGCAATTGTTTATGATGATGATATTATATTTTATATATGAACATATTCGTCATGAGCATTCTAACCCTAGTTTTCTTTGGTCAAGTGGTTGCAGGATCGACAACACTGGAAGGGAAAGGGGACTATCATCAGGGAGAGGACGTAGTTGACAAGGATAAAAAATGTCATTAAACCTTGAGTCGGTGTAAGCCAGTGTTGCAAAGACATAACCTTGGCCATAAGTAAATTAAAATAATTATTCGTTAAGTCAATTTAGATAAATATATTAATAGCCAACCTTAGAGGTGACTTCAAAATAATATTAAATATTAAATTAATAATAAAGGATATTATTTTAAGCCAACCATATTAATATAAAAATGAAGTGAGGCTCAATTGAAAAGAAAGGGAAACATCGATGGTTTTCTTGGTAGAGGCATTACCGCCATACTCCTATCTTGTGTTCAGTTTGAAACGGAGGAATGGGAGCCAAGAAGTTGAAGAATAAGTGAAGTCTCAAAATAGAGGTTTCCAAAAACTTTGGTATCAATCTGAAGATTGTTCATTACCGTTCACCTTCTCTCCACTCTCACATTCCTTACTCTAGTTTTTGAAAACTCTGCATTCACCATTGTTCACAGGAAAAATATCATTCTTCTCTCTTTGTCACATTTCATCTGGTTAGGAATCATTGTCGGGTTTCCATTATATCATTTCTCTGGTCTTTCTTCCTGAAGACAAGTTTAGAAGTGGCTACTGGTTCGTCTGTGATGGAAAAAGGAGGAAGTCATGGTGGAGACTAAGTCTTGGGTGCCATTCATCGGGAGAAATCCTAAGTGGAACTTCTTCAAATTTTGAATCACCTCATAGGCTCGTAAAAGTTATGTTGGGTTTGACATTCTTGCCTTGTTAGTTTGGAAATTGAACTGTAAATTTAATTTGAAGTTCATTTGAATCTTAATAGTTGGAATTTAGTAATTCTTGATTTTAGGAAGAAATTTAATGGTTGGGAATATTTAAAATTTATCATGGTGAGAAGCACTTTGTTTTATCTTTTTGAACCTGGATGTTTTTAGCTACTGACTTAAATGTAACCGATTCCTATATTTTCAAGTTGGAGTCAAAACTCTTACCTTTCCATGAACCTGCTCTTAGAATTAATTGGGAAACAATCCAACAATCATCATATGCATGATGACTTATTTGCTACCTTGAACCCTCATTATTAGTAATGTCTCTTTGGATGTGTTTCGAGTTTTCCTTTCTTTGTAAAGTTAGTTTGATATGAGTATCATCTATAGATGCTCTGCAACAAATGCATATCACCATATTTTCCAACCTATGTCGTGGAAGTATATATATAGATATATCATTGTACCTCTCGTGTTAGAGAATTTTGGAATGGGTCTTTCATCTTTCTTTTGGAGTTTATCTAATAGTTGACTCTATTGTTTCTTTCTGAGAAGCCCCTTGGATTTGAGTTTGAAATGACCTATCATCTGAAACTAAAAGTAGTTCAAATCATCTTGAAATCTTGGGTGCATTTATCCACTCTGCCATGATCGAGTCCTCACCATTCTTTAAGCCAAACTGGTTAAGGGAATTCTCTCTCGTCCATACCAAGTTCTTTTATCTGTCTTGTAAATGATTAGACTTGGAAGGGTTATATTTATCAAACTAGCTTAATATGCCTCTCTTTATACATGACTTAAACCAGAAGGTTAACCAGTAAATAAAGAGAAGTTTTTGTACCTAGCCTCTCTCTCTCCTTCCGTAAGGATATCGATAGATCTTACTATAGGAATGGATCCAAATCAAGATATATTGCAATAAACCCTATGGTTAAGTTTAATCCTAAACAAAAAGAAGATTGATAACCAATTAGATGTAACAATAAATAAGAAACTAGATCTAAGATTTGTCATGTTGAGCAAGGGTGAGAGTGTTGACGACACAGGAGTGCCATAAATATCGACATAGTAGTGCCAAAGATATCGACACAGTGGTACCAGAGATATCGACATAGGGGTGCCAGTAACATTGAAAAATCCTTAGCCAAGGTAGATGCTAGTTAGGCAAAAGCTAACTTTCATGGTACTAGATATACTTTGGTCAGAATGATCCTTCTAGTTAGGAGGAACCTACAGAGGAGGGATCAACCAGCAGTATAGGTTCATGGACACTAGGCTCAAAGACATGATGAAAAATGATCCTTGTTGATTTTCCTCGAGAAGGGACGAGTTCCTTTAGTTGAAGGAACACGAGAGACCAATAGGTCTTTGGTTGGGAGGTAAAGCCCCTGATGATATCTCCTCTTTTCCCATGATGACTGTGTCAAGATCAAGTGCTTCAACTTCTTAATTGTAAACTCCTGGAACTCTCTCTCTTATGATTTTTGAATGGTTAATTAGCTTGGAGTCGATTAGTTGTGATTTTATTTGAGAAAATTGAAAAGCTAGTTAAAGTACATTTTCTTTTCTATTATTGGAAATCAATATATGTTTCTTTTAGTTAATTCAATTAGTTGTTCTTTTCAGCTGAAAATGAAACTTGGAAGTTAGTAGAAGAAATAAATATTATGTATTTATTTGAAATTATTTTCAATTGAAAATGCAAAAAAGGAAACCCTAGTTCTTATCTATCATTGAAAGTAGTGAGTTAGTTATTGATGCCCTAGTAGTTATACTCTCTTCAGTTCGTTATCTTTATTTTGGAAAACCCTAGATTGTTAGTCATTTAGATGCCTTTCAATTGAAGTTGAAAAAATAACTATTTTTAATTAATTGTAAGGTGTTAGTCGTTACACAATGTATAATGTCAAGTGGGAGAATGTTGGGAATAGGATGTCATTTAATTGCAATCCTAAACATATTTCATGTATCTCCTAAGTTATCTCCTAAGTTCTTGGAAAGTGTTCCCCAACACTAGGATTAGAAAGAGATTAAGTTTGAATGAAAGGAACATGTAAATTGATATTTGTGATTATTCCTAAATGATAGGAACATGTGGGGATGCCCAAAAAGAGCTTCTATAGGATAGGATCACATGGCACACCCACATGGAAGGTGGAACCCACCTTGCTTCAATTAACTATTTGGAGGATTGATAACACTTCAATAATGCATGTTTTGATCCTACAAATTAGGGATTGATATTTACATGAGTGGAGTGGCACTATCAGTTTAGTATCAGTTCAATTTTGTTCAATTCAACTCAGTTTAGTTCAATTATCTTCAGTTGCATGTAGTTATTTTGAGTTGAATGCTAGTTGACTTGAATTGCATGACTAATGACTTGATTTGCATGACTAATGACTTGAGTTGCATGACATATAATAGGTGGATACTTTCAGTTGAGTGGGGATGATCAATCATACATAATGTTTGCATGAATTGGTGGAGAGATATGTTTCAGTTAACTAAGATTAAGTTGGGTCCACCTTGGGCACCCAAGTTGGCATCTTTCAATTAAAACCTTTTGCATGAGAAGATATTTACAAGGATCAGTCAAGTGGGCCCATTCTTGGGCACCAACTTTGAGGTGAAGTTTACAAGATATCTTCTTGACCAAAGTTCAGTTAAGTGTTCAATTTGGGGTGCGTAAATTGAGGAAGACTTTGGTTTGACTTCAAATTACATTGTGGAACTCTACTTGCCCAATCTAGGCATAGATTTTTGTGAGGAGCTTTATGATTTTTTATTGAACAACTCTTATGAGTTTACATGCTCATATTATTGTCTATTAATTGCAACAAGTGTATGAGAGTTCTATGAGAGTTTATTGTAGGTTGTGAAGAAGGATTGTTGAAGGCAAGGAAGCATATTAATCAAGGATTGATACAGTATTATTGTAATCTTGTTCTAAGGTTAAATAATACAAGCACTATTGATTTTGGTGGAGTTTTTTCCCAAAAGGGTTTCTCCACGTATATGATGTGTCACTTTATCTCCTTGTCTCATTCTTCTAAAATATTCTCTCTTTCTACAATTAGTAAAATTGATCTAAACAGATTAATCATACACAAAGAATTGTGACAAAGAACACTTAATTAGATCTACAGTCTCATAGTTTTACAAGTTTTAAGCTACAATATTACCTTCATTTTCAACATATCATAAACATGATAATGCATTTTTTAAGATTGCAAAGCAGAATCCATTAAATATTAAGAAAATATTATTTGAGTCATTTGTCATTATGACAAAGAAAAACTAGAACAATTGTTATTTGTAGTATCAAACATTGATGGTATTTGTACACATAATTATTAATAATTTTCCTGCTACACATTGCACGAAAGTTCTCTTGTGCATTAAAAATCTTTGAAGACCTTGCATAATATTGTTATCCTTTTCAAAGGGAGTACAAAATTAATTTGCATAACCTTCCTCTTGAAGCACAATGTTTAATGCATTTCGAATCAACGTTCACTAATCTTTGGGTAACTCCACTTTTATCTCATTGAATACAAATGAGAAAAGTAGAGTTAGTGAAGGTGTGGTGATAATTGAATGGAATGCATTCAATGTTGCTTCAAGAGGAAAGATATACAAATTCCTATGCACTCTTTCTGAAATGGATAGTAAGTTAGGGAAGTTTGAGAAATAATTGGATGGACAACATAATTTTGGTGCAATTTGTTGCTGGAAAATGACAAAGTTGAAGTAATTGAAATCTGGAATAAAAAGCCCAAGTTTCATCTAATGTGCTTCATTGTCTATAGCATTAAATCACTTGGCTTGAGTGGGTGAACACTTAACCAAGGCTAGCACCCAATTGGTAGTACCAAACACATAACTATACGAAGTAAATGAGAAACAACAAAATAGGAAAGATAGAAGAAAAATTTATTATATTAGAAATAGTGAACATATGGTTTCATACCAGTATCTACAACAAATATTAGAAAAGACTATGATTAGCACAAATGTGTTGATTTAGGGACTTTGCACCTTAGCACCCATGTAGGTATTGCCCAAAATATTCCTAGTAAAAAATACAAGAAACAATTGCTCTATTAAACAACTTTAACTGCAATAAAGTGTGCCCTTATTGTTCTAGTTGAAAGTGAAGTTGAAAAAAATGTCTACCATTAAATTTCATATAAATTTTAGGAATGACATTTTTTTTGAGTAACTAAAAATCATTTTTCTATAACTCCCTTAAGCAATATATGTTTTTTTAAGTAGCTTTAGCATAGCTAGACAAGCTGACACTGACCAATATGGTATAAAGGGTATTGTCTCATGAAATTTCAATTTGGACCATAGTTGAAAGGATTGGTTTTCCTTGTAGTTGTAATGGCCATGATCAACTTAACCTGAGTAGTTCACAGGTGCAAAGAGGGAAGTTGATGACAGTCCCAGATATCATATGATGTAAGGGTGTATGTCTAGCCTTTTGACTGCAATTAATGATAATCAAAGGCATTTTCGCATGAAATTTCAATGTGGGCCATAGTTGGAATTTTTAAATTTCCTTACAATTCAATGATTTTACAAGAAATATTTTAGGTGTTATTTCATTGAAATTCTATAGACAATGTAAAGTTCTAACAATTTTTCATTTGTAAGAAAGCCATTTCTTAATAGAATGCATGTTTAAATCAATCATCTTTTGCAGCTGAAGGACATCAAGACAAGAGAATGAGTAAATTATGCACAAGGAATACAAATTTTGACAATGACTATGATAAGATGATGTCAATGGGATTCAAAATATTGATAACAAAAATGTTGATCCTCTTTGCATTGCCCGTCTTAGTTAAAAAAGCTTCTCATTTTTTAATATTAGTTGTGGCAAGTGTATTACTCATTTTATTTGTTTGGAATTTGATTGTTTCTTAGGAAAAAATGATAATTACTCGAATAGTAATATGAAGATGCTAAAGAATTTTAGATAAATAAATAAGTTGTTAATGTATTCTATTTTTATTTATTTTGTGCTGGCTACATTTTAATACCTTTTTAAATTACAATTTATGTTGATTTGTATTGGTAATTCTTTGTTATCAAACATGCATCATAAATTTGAAATTTCACTTGATATGACATTGTAATGCAATAATGTCAAATAGGAAAATGTTTTCACAAAGTGTCAATTGTGCTTTAGAAAAATAAACAAAGCAATGGAGAAAAGATATAAATATGTGAGAAAAAGGTTGGGTAGTTATGGTTCGGAAATCTATAACCCCAACTTGAAGAGGAAACAATGGCTTGGAACTTTTGACACTGTAGAAGAAGCAACCCATGCTTATGATAAAGTTGCAATAACAATTAGAGGAAAAAATACAATTACAAATTGACGAGGGAGCAAACCCGAGACAGAGAATAATACTCACAAAATAGAGAATAATATTTTATTAAAAAAATATGGAACTCTTACATGCATAGGACCTCAAATCCCCGAGCTCTGTAATACATGCAAAATTACAAACTTACAAAAAATTACCTAGATTCCCCTTTCGCAGCATGTGAACTCTTTTCCCCAAAAAGTTCCTCAAAAATAAAAAACTAGCCCATAAATAGACCCATTTTGGTTTGGAACCAAAATCACATTCGAGATAATATTTTTGGTGGTTTGGCGCCAAAATTACAATTTAAAATTCAAAAACTAAGTCCTAATTCAAAAATTGGCAATTTTCCAAAAATCGACCAACTTCCGAAAGCCATAACTTTTGATTCGGGACTCCATTTTTTGAACCATTTACACAAAAGGTCTTGGAGTGAAGAATGCGCTAAGAACCCGCTCCGCCAGTTTCGACAATTTATGGGCCTGTATGGGACTGTTTAGTGCCTCAAACTAGACTCAGAAGGTTTTTTAGGGCAAAAATCAGAAACTGGAACTTGAATAACTTTCAAACAGTGAATGATCATGACCTGATTCTTTCACCAAAGTGCTTATCTTTCCATCTTGAACCTTCCCATAAATTTTTGTCTTCCCACACCTTCAAATTCACACCTAAAAATAGCAGTTGAGCAGAAAAAGTAGAAAAGCAGTTTTGAAAGTTGGAAACTCTTATTCGATGAAAAGGGTATCCAGAAATGCAAAAAACATCTACAAAAAGAAAACAACAGGAACATAAATGGAAAGCATCTTTTTGGGTGATGCAAGATTTCCCTCACACCACTGGATGCTCCTGCATCACAAATTTTGTCTACATTGATTCTAAACCATGTAACTACTTGTCAAAGGAACCTTTTCCTGAATTATGTTATCCTGAATCTAGAATAAAAAATAAGAACTCAAAGAATAAATTGGGAAAACAATTTATATCTGATCGATGCAAAGAGAAAATAGAGGAAAGTAAAGAGTTGTGTTTGAGTTCTTATGAGTCTAATTTTTTTGTAAAAATTAGGTCATATAGAGGTGTTAGACAACACTCTTGGGGTAGATTTGTTGTAGAAATTTGGAATAATAAATTGAAAAAATGACAATGGCTGGGAAGTTTTGATATAGCTGGAGAAGCTGCCTATGCTTATGATATGGCTGCAATATCCATAAAAGGAAATAATGCAATCATAAATTTAAACTATACCAATTCAAACCCAAGAGACTTGCCACAATCCACCAAATTATTGAAACAAGCTTTGCTTGATAATAGCTCAAGCAATTTAAGAATAGAAGAAGTAGGATTAGATCCCATGAGTGATAACAATATTTCTCCAAGCAACATTGTTGATGATATACAATGTTTTGAAAATATGATGGATAACAATTACTACCTTGTTGAACTTGATTCCAACAAATTAGATCTTCCTATCTCTGATCCAAAGATATTAGTGTCATTTGTAGTAGCAATATTGATACTAGAATACCTTTGCAAGACTATATCTTTGATAATTCTCCTACAAACTTTGGCATGCATTTTTTAAGTACATTTGAATTTTTCAATTTTGATATATCTTTTGTCAAAATCCTATTGATAGCAATTTTGTTAGTTCATCTTCATTGCCATGCTTGAAGCCCAATATTGGCTCTACTAATAGCCCTATTCTAGTTAGTCGTGCCAACTACCAACAATGATATGATTTCAATGATGAATACCAAAAAAATGAATTTTCCCAAAAAAATGAAAGCCATTATATATTCCCATTCTTGGAAGATTCTTGATTTGCAGCTGACAATCTTGAGATAAATAAGGAAAACAATATCAATTATGATATTAGTAATCCGAATGAAGTTGTTACTGCTTCTACATCCAGTACAAAAATCTGATATTGTTTCTTTCAAAATTAGAATTCCTTCAAATAATATTGTATGCTATGTTGATGAAGCAATATAAATTGCATTGAAGGAAAAATTAGCATTTGACAACATTGTATATTGTTCTTATAAAATCTTCTTTCAATGCTGACAACTTGGCATAATATGTAGACCATATATTTGTGCAATTATGGCATTACAATTCTTTACAAATATATGTATTGATAAAAACTATTACATTTGAGGAAAAATATATTTAATTGATTTATGACATAACTATTTTCTTTTTTCATTGTAAATATTATTAATTTCATACTTTCCATCTCTTATTTCTCGAATTTTCTTAATTATTTTTAAGTTAATATGTATCGTCTCTTATTTTTTGAATTTTCATGTGTCATTATTTCATCTTTGCATCCTGTTAGAATACGCAAGATGTCAATGAATTTAAGTGTATCAACATTCCATGATAGAAATGGGAGATTCCAATTGTAGGCCCAATTGATTCCAATGTACTGGAAGACATATTTTTTAACAAGTCTCCACAAGTTGAGCAAGCCATCATATTGATATTAGGTGAAGATTTTATTAATGGTCAAAATGGAGTGAAATACTATTTAGATGTAGTTTCACACTTTCTATCAAACTGCATAGACTTAGTCCACAATTCACATTCCCTAGATAAGTTAGCATATGCATGTGTTAAATATTATCTACTTCCAACAAATGTTTATAGTGAAACTATCGTTGATTATGATGAAAGAGTTGGCGATGCTCCTTTAGGGGGTTTATTCCCCTATGACATGTTAAAAGAATGTGAAGTAGTTTCATGTGTTTACAATGCTATACAATTAGGTTTGAACAATAATTGTGACCTCATAATCATGGATTCCTTGTATGCACATTCTACCCACTTGGGTCAACATCTGTCAACAAGGATCTTAAAGGTCATTAGGGCATTGATTTACCTAAAGAAACATGTTCCTCCAAGAGCCCCTACCACATCTCAAGTATCCACATCCACTTTAGATACAATTTCTTCTAAGGAAGTTGTCAATGTTTCGTCTCCATAGCAAAGCTCTATGTAATTCACACATTTTGCTATGTTATTTGTTTTTGGTATTCAACTATACAATTCTAAGCATTTTATCCTTCTGATTAACTTTACCTATACTTTTCTTATGTTTTTTAGATATTGTAAATGTACATATCTCATCATCTAGAGAGGGTGACATTGTGACAACAATAATTTTCAATTTGGAATGTTTTCTACTTTGAATGCATTTTTCTATATCTCCTCTATCATCTTTATAAAACATTGATGGCTCATTCTGAATAAATTTCCATTGTAATACAAATAAAATTTATATAAATAGATGTAATTACAATAATCAAATTTAGTGTCATTTATGCAACCTATGAAGGAAAAAGTAGAAAATTATGAATACTTGCTATCTAATAAAAATGTGGTTAAATAGTTTTGTAGATGGATTATCCATTATATCTAAGACATTTAATATCATATCATTTTTCATAATCATATATGTAAACTATGCATTGTGAACTTCATACAACGTTTACCAAATATATAAATTAAAATGAGAATTACTCTTACAATTTACATGTGTCAATAATTCAATCTACTGATTTCAATCTCGTTATTTACATACCATAGTTAAATCAAAGAAATTTGATTTACTCATTATCTCATCTTGTAGTAGTAAATTAGTCTTGTGACAATTGCTATCTACTACTAAGAACAATAGATATGAATCTAAGAATTTTTTTCTTCTTGTAATCATATGTTAAAATTGAAATAGACATTAGTAGATTTATAAACTACTTTTTGCATTATAACGAAAAAAAAATATAATTTTGATAAACTTAATATGTTACAATTTCAACTCCATAAAATTAATAACAATGACATTTTCATATTGCAGAACCTGAAGCAAGAAGAGAAGATCCTCAAAAAATATTATTCTACACATTAAATACAAGCACAAATTGACTAAGTGTTCTTTTCGTAAGCATAACAAGTTCATGAAACCTCTTCTCTTTACTTCTGGACAATTCTTATTTTTTTCCCAAAAAAATGAAGAGAAAAATAGAATATAAACAAGAAAAAGCAAAAGAAATAATAGATGTAGAAAATTAAAG